>JAAWXA010000008.1:7818086-8232761 GCA_038090715.1 Florisuga fusca
AATAAAAAAAAAAAAAAAAAAAGTCTTGGGAAGAAGAGCAGCTCAATGTATAAGGGTTTATGACAAGTATTTATTTTACATGAACTGAAATAAAATGTAATATAGAGAAGTATGCCTGTTGCTGGTTTCTTGGAAGAGAGTCATTGCTATTGTGTAACTCAAGCATGGTACCAATAATCCTCAACTGGATCTGAACATGCTGGCTGGGCAGTCTGTTACCAAAGGTTCTGAAATGAGGGAGAGCAGCCCTGCCCTTAAGCAACATGGGGACTGCTAGGACCTCCTGAGGAAAGATGTGAATGGAATAAGGTGTAAAAAACCCTGAAGCCTGCTCATCTAGCAGCAATGGAGAGGGACTCTGTATGGGGAGAATAGGCTTATCCTGAGATAAGCCTGTGGGCAATGACCCTGTGCCCAACCATACTATATATATGAAATCAAATAAATATATATTATATAGTACGTATATAGTATAGTTATGGCTAATTGATTGATGCCTTCAGGCTGCTAATCATATCTCAAAAGTCATACGACCAGAAAAGGGGGAGGAGAGCGTTCTGCCCATGCTGCTGCAGCCCCAAAACTGCTGGCAAATTGAGAGAAAAAACCTGGCCTCTGCTCCCTGGGAATCAGGCTCCTGTATCCAGACCTTATGGTGAGGGATTGTCTCATGTTCTGCTAGGAAAGGCAGCAGACCACGTCCTGGGAGGACACAGCAAGAATGTCTTTTATATTTTATTTCACCAGTTTTTAATCTGGAAGTGGACTACAATTTTCAGTTTACTCCCACTTTGGGTGCCCATATTTTATTTTTCGTAAATGGCAAAAGTTTCCTGCACGTGACAAAAAATTATGGAGGAATCAGAAAAAAGTATATGGTATTAATAATGGTTTTGGGACCCTAAATGAAAGAAGGACTGAAATTTTTCAATTTCAAAATATTGAATTAATAATTTAGAACAACCACCTTTATAAATTATTATTGGTGGTGATGTGAAGCAGACACAGATAGCTACTTGTTCACTGACAACATTGTATTATTTCTTAGTGAAATTTTGCTGTAGTTTTATGTTNGGGGTCCGGGCCTGCCCCGGTCCGGGGCGGTGTGCCCTCCGCGGCAGGTGCGCTGAGCCCGGAGTGCGGCGGCTCCTGCTGCCCCGGGTACCCGGTCGGTGCCGGTTCGGGCGGAGGCCTCTGGCAGGAGAGGTCGGGCAGCGCATAGGTACGGCAGGCTCGGCGGCGGTCGTGTGTTATCTCACGGACTCCTTCTCCCGCTGCAAAACAAGCTCCTCAGATGAGTCAGGAAAGCGTGTTTAACTTGCAGATCTTAACATCCCTCTGACATTCTTCATGCGCAGCGGGGAAAGTGGAGCTTTTCATACCAAAGGTCATAAATGTTAATTTAACCTGCGGTGATCTGTTTAGCTCTTTATTTTTATCGAATGTTAAACAAACAGCGTCCCAAACTGCTTAAGAAGTGGTGCGGTGAGGAAAGGTGCTGGAGTAAATGTACCGTCCCGTAAACACACATAAAAAGCTTCATACCTTCGAGTGTTTCCAGTGAGTTTGGAAAGGAAGGAAAAATAACACCGTCCTTGAGAGACTTCCAAGTTTCATTCATCTGAAAGGCACTGAGCAGCCAAATTCCCACCTACACCAAGTTTCCCCTACCAGAATAGTACTGCAATGAAAAAATGCATAAAATAGATTCTGTGGTACTGAGCCAAAGAAAAAACATCACTCTTTTCACTCTTCCTCTAGAAACTAATCATGGTATCGACAGTTAAAACGAGGGAGGAAAAAAAATCAAGCCAATTATATATTAAACACATAAAACAGCATTAGTGCATTACTGAGGCTGAAAAAAATCAAAAACTCAAAAGTCAGGAAATTACAAATACTAACTTTTCCAAAGCAATATCATTTTGGCTTCATTACACATCCTACACACCTCACAGGATATAGATTAAATAATAATAAAATGTACATACGTGCAGTGAAAATTACCAAATGTTGCAGCAGAAACCTTAGCTATGGGATTTTCTTGGTTTTCAAGTTTCCCAGCCTGCAATTTGCAATAATGCTCTGCTGTGTTGTAGCAGCCAGCATTTGCAGTTCCCTCTGAACTAAATGAAATTTTTTTCAGGCTTTCACACATAACCACACACTTCATACAGCTTGGGGTGTGCATCATCAAATCTGTGTTTTTGTGTACCACGAGAAGCACTTGAAGTGGGCAGCTTTAACTTGTTAAATTTAACTTTTCTGATAGAATCAGTCTGGATTAAAGAGCCAGGAGAGAGGGGACTGATGCCCATCCCTGCACCTCCCATGGCCAAAGGAGGGGGGGGAACAAGGCAGGGACCCTCCTGCAGCCCCCCAGGGCTGGTCAGCTGCAGTGCCTGGGTAAAGCTGGCTGCATCCTGCCCACAGGGATGCTGCAGAACTGAAAGGGCCTCAGCAGCAAGTAAAGATGGGCACACGGATAGCATGTGTGGAGAGGGAGGTGATCACAACCTTATCTGTACCTTTGTCTCTCTACCTTCCTTCCACCCTTCATCTCTTGCCATGAGTGTGCTGTAAAGCACACAGAATTTGAAATTCTTTCCTGCAAAAACATGGCTGTTAATGCAGCAAGGCTGAATTTGGACTGGATGATTACCCAAATATTCAAAAACAAACAAACAAACAAACCCACCATGTCCTAGAATTTCAGCATATCTGTATTTTGGATTACACTAAATATTTTATAAGCCTACCCTGAGTTTGTTTCTCTCTTCTCTTAAGCTGCTGGTGCTTGCCACTTTCACACACTGAAGAGTAATCTGGCAGCCTGTCAGGTTGATCTGCTGTGAGATTCTAGCCGGTCTCTTGGACTGGTGTCTGTCTTGGCAGATATAACCATCAGGTCTTTTGGAATTTATTTTATTGTAATTGGAGAAAAAATAGGTAGGGTTTCTTTCCCAAAGTAAACATCTGTCTTGTCACTAGACTAAATTGCCTGGGTTCAGTGACTAATTCTTGCCTGCCTGGAAGAGCAGAAAGAATAAAGAAAGTTCACATTTAAAATAGAGGGCATATGAAAGCAGACCCCATTGAGATGAAGCTCACATCTCTCAGAGCTATTATTTCAGACTCTGTGAAAATTTAAGTAGACATCTATGCCCAGGTTACACTTAGTTCACGTTTTCAAGACTATTTTGCAATGACAGCAGCTATTAATGAAAGACAGCATCTTAGGAAATGTGCTAGTGTTCAAAACTACCTCTTCCTGCAGCCTTGTTTTCAGCCTTTCCCCTGAAAAGGGTTGAGGCAGAAGCAGAAACTGAAAGAAAAATGCAATGAATACTCAGATAATGGATTACTGTAATATAATCTGAAGCTGGAAAGTTCAGTTTCCTTTCTTTACTTGGTTTTCCTTTCCAAAGTAGAGCCCTGAAGCAAACTGTATTTGCTCTTTCCAGAGTTAACTGTTCTACGAGGTAATCTAGAAGAGACAAAGCCTTTTCTTTATCCTTTAGTCTTTGCATAAATTTGCCTGAAGTTCCTCTAAAAGGTTAGTATAGGGACTGATATGAAAGTTTTTGCAGGGGGTGGGGGGTGATTACAACAATTATTTCATAGATATGAGCAATTGAAAAACAGGTAATTATAAGATTCTTACTCAGTCTTAATGGTTGTTTGCCAGCAGTGCTACTAATTAGTCATCTTTGTATAGCACTAATAATAGATAATAATATAATATATTATATAATAATAATAATAATATAGACCTAATAATCTAAAGGAGCTTAAAATAATAATAATAATATAGACCTAATAATCTAAAGGAGCCTTAAAACATAGGTACCTATTTACAGACATTATTCAGTTCTTATGTGCTGTCAGTAAAAGAGGTCTCTGTGTAAACTGAATTGGACCTACAAATCTCAATTTTCCTCCAAAATGACTGATGCTTTGCAGTGAGAAGTTGGATGAAAAATACCCAAAAGTCTATTGCACCTGAAGCAGATGAGAAGAGGATGGAAGGGCCATCAGGGAAGCTCCATCTCAAGGATCAACATAACAAAACATGTAGTATACTTTTTAGTTTACAACAAAGTTAATATGGAAACAACAAGAGATGCAGCTGAAAAACACCAAACAAAACCCAAAAAGCAAGCATCCACATCCTTTATACTATGGAGCAATCTGCCATTCTCTGCCAAATCAAGACCATGTGGATTTGGGCCTATAAAAGTGATGCAGAGCAGAGTTAGGATCTCAAAAAGGGATATGAGAAACAGAAAAGAGATGGCCACACATCATGTTGCTTGGAAATGGTGGAGCAAGGGAGAAAAGTTCCATCAGAATCCAATTACTTTTTTAAAGTGGAAAGCATTACATACACACATTTTTTGATTTTTTTTCTTTTTTTTTGGCAGGGAGAAGGTAAAAGGAACAGAGAGAAGGGAAAAGCACAAAGCTTCTGAAGACAAGAAGTATTCTGTTGAGCATTTAGCATGGGGGAGTTTGGATCCTCCCAATGCAAACTGCAAGCACGTGTTCTTTGTGGAAGGAGATTTCACAGGGAGCACAGGAAACAATTTGCTCTGCAGAGTTGACCCTATGAAATAACTGGGGGTTTAGGGATGACTGGCTGAATCTGCCTCTCTTCAGGTCTAAACCTGCCACCCCAACTAACTCCAGAAATGCCTTTTTTATTTGCTGCCCAGTTTGAATTTTACACATACTTATCCCAAATTGTAAAAGTGGGAGAATGTAATCTGCCCTATGCAAAGGTCTCCAAACCCTCAAACATCAATTGCCAATTTTTAGCCATAATGCTATTATGAGACAATATTTAAAAGAGAAAATATTTTACTTTTAAGAAACACCAGATATCTATATTAGGTCATTTTTGGCCAGAGCTGGAGCAGAACTATTCACAAGGGGGAAAAGGATTCTTTGCCAGGAGCTGGTGAGGTTCATAGAGAGGGATTTAAGCTAGGGGGAAGTAGATAAAACCAGGGCCACTAGAGATGATGGCAATGTTAGAAGTGAAACCAATAGCCCAGCTCAAGGGCACCTACCCCAATGCAGGGAGCACAGTCATGGGGATGACTCTCAAGACTGGAATGCTGCAGTGGATGGCTATAAGCTCTCCAGAAGGGATAGACAAGGAAGGTGAGGCAGTGGGGTGGCTCAATTTGTTAGGAAGTGTTTCAATTGTAAGGAGCTGGATGATGGTGATGATAAGGTCAAGTGTTTATGGGTAAGGATGAGGAGGAAGGCGAATAAGGTGGGTAATCTGTTGGGTGTCTGTTTCAGACCAGCCAGCCAGGATGAGGAGGCATTCTACAAGCAGCTGGCAAAGGTCTCACAATCACTATCCCTTATTCTGGTGGGGGACTTCAACTCACTGGACATTTGCTGGAAATGTAATGTAGCATTGAAGAGACAGGCTAGGAAGTTCCTCAGGTGTATAAACTAATGAATTCCTGACACAGCTGGCAAGGGAGCCTCCCAGGGGAGGTGCCTCACTGGACCTGGTATTCATAAACAGGGAAGGACTGATGGGAGATGTGGTAGGCAGAGTCATTTTGGGCTTAGGGACCACAAAATGGTGAAGTTTTTGATCCTTACTGAAGGAAGGGGAATCAGCAAAACCTCCATCATGGACTCACGGAGAGCTGACTTTGACCTGTTCAGGATGTTGGTTGAGAGAGTCCCTTGGGAGACAGTCCTGAGGGATGAAGGGGTGACACTTTTCAAGAAGGAAATTTTAAAAGCACAGGAGTGGGCTGTGCCCATGCACTGTAAGACAAAATGGCAGGGAAGATGACCAGCCTGGCTGAACAGGGAGATTTTGCTGGGACTCAGGAAAAAAAAGGAGAGTTTACCACCTTTGGAAGAAGGGGCAGACATCTCAGGGCAAGTATAGGGATGTCTTAAGGTCATTCAGAGCAAAAATTAGGAAGGCAAAAGCCTGGCTGGAGCTCAATCTGGCCACTGCCAGAAGGAACAACAAAAACAGGTTTTACAAATACATGAAAAAGAGAGCCAGGGAAAATCTCTGTCCTTTATTGTCTGCAGGGTAAGGGATGGGGTAGGGAAGAGCAGGAATATTACAACCAAGGATGAGGAAAAGGCTGAGATACTTAATGCCTTCTTTGCCTCCTTCTTTAAACAGTCAGACCAGGCACCCCCAAGGTATTCAGCCCTCTGAGATGGAAGATAAGGACAGAGAAATCACTGCTTGGATAAGAATGAGGATTCCCAAGCTTTCTAATCAATGTGTCCTACCGACAAGACTGAGAAAACAGGTCTTCTCAATTAGGTCAACTTTAATTGCAAGTTTAACAAAAGAGCTGAGGGAACTTTTATGAATCTAAGTTCAGACTGAAAAGTTTTAAGAGCTAAGAGTCTTAAAAGTTTGCACATTTACAATACAGCTGTATTAGCTCAGCCCTTATTTGGTTTACCAGCAGTGTTTGTAAATCCTCAGTCTGATACACAGTCCCTCTCGTTAGTTAGGTTGGTACCATGATAGCAACCTTCCAGTACCTGAAGAGGGCCTACAGAAGATCTGGGGAGTTCACAAGGATGTGTAGCAATAGGACAAGGGGTAATGGTTTTAAACTGGAAGATGGCAGATTTAGATTACATGTTAGGAAGAAATTCTTTAGTGTGAGGGTGGTGAGAGACTGTAACAGGTTGCACAGGGAGGTTGTGGATCCCCATCCCTGGCAATGTTCAAGGCCAGGTTGGATGGGACTTAGAGCAATCTGGTCTATGGGATGTGTCCCTGTCCTCACAGGGGGACTGGAACTGAATGATCTTTATTTAAGGTCCCTTCTAACCAAAACCATTCTATGATAAATCTACAGAAGATATGAAGTATGGATCTAGTAAATATTTAGAACCCTTCATAAGGTTTAACCAGACATTTTCTCTCCCTATGCAGTCCTAATGTCTACACATTGGTTTGGATGTAAATTAATTTAGAAATTAAAGGTAAATAGTATTGCCATATGTACTAACCTCAGTTTGACAATTTATCAAATTATTTGGTTGAATTTCTAATTTATTCAGACATGACAGCTGGCAGAATCTAACAGTAGAATAAAACACCTTCCAGCTCTGCTGCCCAAATCCAGCCTTCAGCCTGTGAATACTAAGTGCTTTCCAGTGGATGCTGATTATTCATAAGAGTGCTTGAAAACAAGTGATGGTCTTTGCCCAGTTTCATTTTAGCTGCCAGTCAGACACCTTGCAACTGACCTGCCTGTTAGGAGGTTCAAAGAAATGACAAACCAAAGAAAGAAACTGTTCTCTTCTTTACATTAAAAAAAATCCCTCCCAAGAAAGTTTGGAGAAACATTGATGGCAACACTAAGGGAATATACTCAATTCTTTCCCACAAATTAGTGATTATTGTTGAGATTTTTTCAGCCTAGCAGATAGTTTTCTAAAGGATGAATTTCTTAGTGAAGCCGTGAGGTCAGACAGCATCTTTCAATATGCATGTATTCAGTAGATGGAAATCACCCATTCTAGTAATTTGCAAGTAAAAGTTTCTACCAGATTGAATGCTTTCTTGCTGAATAAATTCAGTTCCTCTGTTTAGGCAAGGATATAGTCCTCACATTTCTCAAATGTATATTTTAAGTGCTGTGGATTGTGGGCTACCTGATGAAACTGGTACTCCTTAAAACTACCAGGGAGCAAGATTTTTTTTCTATACTTGAAAGTAATTTTTTTAAAGTTCTATTCAAAGCAGTAAGAAAATGTTTTTTGTTATCAGCCATAAGAAATTCATGCTGTTGAAATCTTAATGTGGACTTCTTGTGGTGAGACTAAACATATATAAAATTAGGAACTGAACTTTATTAAAATGAGGATGTGCTCAAGGTCTGTAAACTGTTTTGGAAAATGTCTGCTGTGTCTACCAAAAAAATTTCAAACAAGTAAATCAAGCAATACTAAAAATTAAAAGAACAGTTCCCAGCTGTTTATTTGCCATGGACTAAGGCACTGACATCATTAGGAAAGAGTACATACTGGCAGATGTTTTTATGAAAATTAGTTATTTTAAAAGCCAGCTTCTCAGCTGTACAAACAGCATTTAATTTACAAATAGCTCATAAAGATGGTAAATTTTTATAATTACTTGAATAAAAAGACATGAAAGTTCTGTACTGTTTCCCTTACCTAAATATCCTGCAGAACATCCCTAACCCACAACGTCATTTTGCAACTGACATAACAAGGAGCCCATAGTGCCAGCTTCTTGGGCCAGAATTAATTGCATCAGATAATTCAGTAATGCCAAATTTTCTTCTTAAGAAAAGTTTCCTGTAAGATGAAATAGATTAATATTTTTTTCTATGAAGGAAAAAATGGTAACCCTGTGCATGTATGAATCCCAAAGCTGGTATGCAACATCCTGTTCAAGGAAGACTTCCAGCACTTCTTCTGCTATAATTCTTTGTTATGCAATTGAATCACAGACAAATCATTAAAATATCAAGCACACCCTCTGCAGGTTTCTTCACTCAAAGGTGTTAGGACAATTGACCCAGTTGTCTGTGCTAAACAGAGACAACAATTCAGACAGATGGTTTCAGATCCCTGCATGTATTTGCCATCACCACTGGGTCAGGTACTGAAGACCCTAAAACTGATTGAGAGATTCTAAGCCCAGCAGATGTGGCTGTAATCTTCAGTAATGAACTAATACAATAAATTTCTACAATTATGAGTATGCTTACTGAGGAAATGGTTGAGTTTAATATCTGGCTAGATTGGAAGAAGAAAGTGACAGCTAAAAAAAGAGCAAGGCCAACAGGTTGTGCTTGGGAGAGCCCTCCTAGAGGCATGCATTGCACTGCTGATGACTTTAATTATGGGAGCTGGTCCAGCTAGCTACCCTGACCACTGGAGTTGGAGATCCAGTTTAAGAGCAGGAGAATGGCAGGAAACCACACTATGTGGCATTTGAGAGGATGTGCAGAAAGGTGGCAACAGCCGACCTGTGCAGCCACCTCACCATTTTATTTCAGCTCTTTGCTCCTCACTGATGTAAAAGGGTACACAGGGTACTTGGCAGTTCTTAAGTAGTACTCTAAGTCTGCTACAGGATCAGGCCAGTTTGTTCCCAGAGTCTTAAGCAAACACCGAAATCAAATCACACAGATATTACTGGGTTTGCACAGAGGTCTCCATCTGTTGCTTTTCTCTATTGTTCCATTAGAAAGTCATTTTACTTCATACTCTTATTAACAGATGCTGGAGCAGAATAACTGCTAAGTGCTGCTAAGTGCAAACTCACCTCTGAGTCTGGCTCCATCATCTTTGCATCCTCCCCTCAGTAGCTGCATACAACAGGGGGGATGTCCCTGAAGCCACCCCTCCTCGGGGCTGAGCACACAGAGCTCTCTCAGCCATTCTTCATCTCTTAACTCCAGCCACTCAACATCTTGGCAGTCCTCCATTGGACTTTCTTCAGTGTGTCAGTGTCTCCTTGTGGTAGAGAACCCAAAAGTGGACAGAGCAATCCTGACATTCTCACAAATCCCAGGCAGAGGGACTAATGCCTTCCCTTCAGCAGCTGGCTGTCCTTTTGCTAACAAAGCCTGGCATGCAGTTGATTGTTTTTTGTTGGGTTTTTTTTGTTTTGTTTTTGTTTTGTTGTTGTTTTGTTGTTGGGTTTTTTTGCTGCAAGGGCATGCTGCTGGCTCACGTTCAGCTCATTGTCCACCAGGTCCCCCAGGGTTTGTCCTACGATACTGACTTCTGGGAAGTGAATCTCCAGCACCAGAGCCTTGAGTGAATTCCCCTTTCCAGGATTTTAGTTGGTTCAGGAGCTTTGTTGGCTAAGTTCAAAGTCAGCCTTCTTGCTGATCTGAGCTGTCTGTTGGGAACAAAGCTACAGGCAGCCTCAGCAGGGCTCTGCCTGCCTCTCCATCCATTGGGAGCTGCAAGAAGCAGCTGAGGCTTTTGTTCTTAACCACTTCCTGAGCCACACTGTGGCCAAATCAGTGCCCAGTCTTGTACCTCCCTGATCCTGACCTGTCAGCTAGATTTCCTGGCTTGACATTGTTCACAACAGATCTGCTGAGTGGTCACTTGACTGAAGCTGACACTGCCCACATTTTCCAAGCGTATGCACAAGAAGTCCTTCTTGCTGCCCTTCACATCCTTTGCTAACTTCAGCTCAGCTGAGCTTTGGCTTTTGTACTTCCTTCCATGCACAATCAAGCAGTGTGTCTCTGTATTCCTTCTGGGCACCTTCCTCCTTTGGGGTGCCTCCTTTCTGCATCTGAGCTCAGTCAGAAGCAACCTCTTCATCCATACTGATATCCTGCTATGCTTGCTTTACTTTCTGCTTATTGCAATGGACTATTTAATGCTCTCACTAGGCTGTCCTTGAAGACTGACCCGCTCTCCTGGGCCCCTTTTCCCTTCATGTTTGTCTTCTGTGGGAACTTGACAGTCTCAAAGTCACTGCAGCTGCCCTTGACCTTCACCTCTGCAACATGTTCTTCCTTGTCTGCAACAGGTCCAGCAGAGCCTCTCCCCTGATCAATTTTTTGGCCACCTGCTTCAAGAGAATGCCTTCAATACAGTCCAGAATCCTTGTGGACTGGTTGTGTATGGCCCTCTTGCCATTCTAGCAGATATCAGGGTGTTTGATGTACTCTATGAATGCCAAAGCTCCTCATATAAAACAGAACTAAACAATAATTCAACTCTGTGCATACACCATGTTTAGATCTCAAATATCCCTACAATGCACACTCTGGCATAAGTGGGAAACAGCCAGAGCTGTGGTGCAGCTGCAGGTGACAGGACAATGCAGATCAACAAGATGAGCCCGAGACTCCAACACAAAATCACAAGGGAAGCAAGAGAGCCTCATTCTAAGACCTGAATTTGGTGCTGACACTGAAGAAGTAGAGATCACTACATCCTCATTGCTCCCACTTCTTCAAGCAGTTAATCTCTGAATGTTTCTATCCAAACGCTGACATTAGCAACATGTGAGATCTGATGGACTACACTGAAAATCTAATCATCTAGAAACTCTCAGTTCTGAAGAACAGCAACTTTATTTCTGTTGCAATCTCCTAAAAAAACCTAAATAAAATTGTTCAAGGACCTTTTACACATTAGCATTCAATTGCACTATATTGTATAATCCAAGCCATGTTCTTTCAAGGCTATTATCTCCCAAGTTGCTTTGATGCCAGCTGTTAAACATAGTATTTTGTTTCCAGACTTCTATGGCAAAGCATTACTGATGTTCATTTTGAAAAGCATTGTGAAAGCTGTTATCATTCAGCTCTTCACAGTTTGTTCATCTCATCTGGTATTGATTATTAACATTCAATTTATACATGTTAATCAGGGCTGTGTCTGTTCCACAGAGTATAAGCCAGTCAATCTAAAAATTTGCCAAGTGAAAATATTTTGGAAAGCTTAATAAATAGTCCTGGTACCAGCATTTGCACTTAACATAAGTACATCCACTACTGACACAAACAATTGCAATAATTTGTTTCACTTTTCCTGCTAAATTACAAAATATTTTACACATTTTTTTTTCCCTCAAATAATGCATAGTAAGCGTGGGAAGACAGAGGGAATAATTCTACAAAACAATATGCCATTTTTCTTTTTCACAGAACATATGTCAGCCACTAGCAGACTCAAGAGATCTAATCCATATGAGAGTTCCTCAAACGTCTTACAAAATACAGGCAGAATCTTGCAAAAGATTTTTTTTCTTTCTTTCTTTCTTTCTTTCTTTTGTAAGCTTGGAATGACAATTAGGTCCAATCCATCATTCAATACAGTTAAAGAAAATTCCTTTATCTATTTTCCACAATAAACTATAGTGTATTTCCAGACATTAAATAACTGAATAAAACTTGTTTTGAACTGTAGGACCTCTTTAATAATTTCTAGTTTAGCTTGGAGGCATAATATACTGCGACTCAAATGTGACACAACTTATTTTCAGTATGTTTTTTTATTTATTTACAGAGTACATTAGAATTATGTACAGTACAAAGTTTGCTATCAATCTACTGGAGTCATAGAAATTGTTTTTATAATGGACATGGGAAAAGGTGCTTAAATTAGTCTATCTGTAGTGCACCTGAACTTACCCAAATGCTTGCAATTTCCCCTTGCTGTTTCAACAAGGCGGTCTCTGTTAAATGTTATCTGTGAAAAATTAAATTTCTCATCATGTGGTGATCAACTTGTAAGAGCAGTAACCCAGAAAAATAGTTTGCTAAAGGAATAACATATTATGCTTTAAATAAGATGACTTCTGGCCTTCTGAGGAAGTCACACAGTATTTTCAACAAACCTGGGACCTGTCCACAGAGTGAGTCTTCTTTGATCACAGAGTTACACAGCAGAGGAACAGTCATCCACTGCCAGTACATGTAAGTATTTATCTAACCTACTTTCTCTTGGACCCATACAGAAACAAAGAGTGCAGCCTCTCTGCACTTCTCAAACCAAACATTTGCAGGCTTTCAGTCCCTGCAACAGAAGAGTTGATGCAAACTCCTCAATGCACACAACAAATCAGCATCCCACCAGTCCATCGGCTGTATTCCACTGCACATTAAATATGTCTGACTTGAAAAAACATACCAAAGTATGGCAGTACAGGGTTGTGCTACTATAGCTACTCCTTTGCTAAACTCATCCTGCAGTTACCATAACCACCCATGCTAAAACCAAGGGAATTAACTAAGAACAAGCAAAGACATTCAGGCTATTCCAGCCCATATTCCCCAGGGACTGTGGTCACAGTTGAGCATGTAAGAGAAAGCATTTGCAGAACCAGGTCATGGAAGTATTTGCCAACAGAAAATCTTTTTTCTTGATATCATAAAACCAAAATCTACTATCTCCTCACAACTATATTGAAAACCTGTGTCCTGCAGCTGTACTGCAAGGTAAATAGGGATCCTAAACAAGTGGGAAAAGCACTGGCTCACCTGCGACCTGCAACAGAATTTCCTCTATCTTGCCTTCACAGTGCCTTCACTCTTCCTTTGATGTCTTCTTCATCTAATATATGGGATTTACCTCTGCAGAAACATTGTGGGGCTAACAGGTGAAAGACAAAAAGGGTCCTAAGGGTGGGTACTAATTGTGGAGAATTTCTCTGACAAAAAAAAAGTTGCGCTTCCTTTTTGTCTTATGAAACAGCATGCTTTTATACAACAAGGAGCAAGAAAAGTATATACACACAAGCATAAACATATCTTCAATGTATTGTGATTAATTTATCTTAAAAATATTTTTCCCTGTCCTTTGCATTTCTTTTTATTTTACTGCCTACTTACTTGTATCTATGAAATACTTACAATTTGTAAACATTCTTTCTGTTTGTGATAAACTACCTTGAAAGTGTTACTAAGTGTTTCGTGTTTCAAATAACATTTTCTTTATGTTTTCTGCTGTCTTTTGGGGGTAAAAAGTTTATAATACTAAACCTTTTGTGTAACCTTCAAGCTCAAAGAAGGAATCTTGATCTGACAACATTCAGCTCAACCTTATCTGTTCTGATATTTTCCCAAATATTGTCAAAATACTTCTCCTTGGCATGCTTTTTTCTTCTGTATTCTTAGGTTGGCAGATTCTTTCTTTTTGCAGATAGTTCCTTGTTTTAATTTCCAGTGCACTTCTGCTGTGACTTATTTATCAGTTTCACCTTCTGTGCTTCTGCCATCAGTTCTCTCCATGTTGGACTGAGGCACAGATACCACATAAAGCCTTGAGTACTAGGATAAAGTTGTGTTTTTCCACTAAAAAAAAAAATCTTCCATTCAACCTTTCATTCCCTAGCTTGTATATAAACACAAATTTGAGAATAATTGATCTTGAAATGTCTGGCTGAATATACAGTCTGCTGTAACAAGAGCAGGAGAGCTCCCTCCATCCACTCCCATAGTTTGTGTGAATCCATGTGGATCCAGCAGGAGAATGATTCAGTGTGTCAGGGGTAGAGGACTGGAGGAGACCTGCACATCCACCCAAACAGAAACACAGGGTCCTCTGCTGTGTATGAGGGCATTTTCCGGGAAGAGAGAGGAGTGTGATGATGCTAAACCAAACAGGAGAGGAGAACACAAAGGTCTCTTTGTCAAGTTTCCAAGACACAGTTGCCTTCATCCTTTCTTAGTGCACAGAATGCTCCCCCAGCCTCCTAATGAAGCTGCCAAATACCCTCCCCCTTGATATTTCATGCATCATTTCACTGCATAGACCTTTCTGTCCTCAGCATTTGTCCCATCTCAGTTTTTCTCCACTGTATCCTTACAGTCCTGGAGAGTAAGTTCTCTCAGGAGGCTGCTGTTACAGAAAGCAGTACTGCCTCTCACCACAAATCCAGGAAGAATTTGCACTGGGACTTCAGACTAAGAATGAATCTGACATTTTTCATGGGTGCAGTTGTCTGATCAGACAGGGAATTCACAGTCCAAGTTCACACCAGGGACCACTGCTGGTTTACTTTCCAAGGGTTAGTATTATAAAATCCCCTAAAGCTAAGAATTGAACTGTTAAGTTTGGCAACCCCCAAATCATCTCTTTGCAGCAGAATTGCAGAGAGTAACCCAAATCAAGAGGTTATGAAGAGTTTCACCATTTCCATCTATTGCTCCTTCAGACACAGAAGAGTGCTCCTTTCTGCAGCATCAGGAAGGTCATTCTCTGCTTGTTCAGATGCAATTTATTACCAAACAAGTCACTATGGGCTTCGTCTGTCTCCCAACACAAGTTTATATTTGTGGGAGGTTTCTTTCATAGTTTTCACTTTGCATCCATGAAACCTTTTTTTTTTTTTTTTACATCCGTTTGTAAAGTTCAGTGTTATGTTGATAAAATTTTTCATTTTTCCTGAAAAATCCCATTTTTCAGAGCAGCCTCATGTTTTTTAAAATCCCCTTAAATCTGAAATAGCAGGCTGTGATTACAGGCAGGGAATAGGCATGCTGAAGCAGACAGATTTTGCCCCAGATGATTATCATCGGTCCATTTTCACAATAGTCAGGCAATTTATGCCAGCTGATGTTTTGGCTTTTCATTTTAAATTTCCAATCAGAAATTGTGAAAACAATGCTGAGAGTGATCTGCTAAGTTACAAAAAAAGATTTGGAATTATTGTTTTAAGATTTCATTTCTCTATTTTTGTATAAAACCCAAATGGTTACTAATTGGGTCAAAGTGTGCATCTATTCGGGAGTCATCACAGTATTGTTGAAGAATTTGGCAAAATTCTCAGATCTACTCTCATTTATAGCACTTACTGCCAGAATGCTCTGTCATTTTCCAAGAAATGTGTATTTCTTGGACTCAGTGTCCCAGATGGTTTATTGATTTCATGGTTCTCCTTCCAAATCACTGTTCCAGCTCATTGATGATTCTATCCAGTGCTGGTTACACAAAATGTTGTTGAAAGTCATCTTCACTTTGAAAAGCCATGTGGTGACCAGGATTTTTAGTTGACAGATACACTTAGCCAAGATGACAATCTCCAAATTTTCTACTTCTGTTGTTTTTTGGTTTTGTTTTTTGTTTTTCCACAGAAGGCAATGAGCTGTTTGCTGCAATAAACTCTTGTGTTTTGCCCATACTTATGGCCACTATCCATGTGCTAAATCACTGTCTACATTATTTTAACACAAATCCCCTTTCAAATACCCTTCTATTCGATGGAATGCCATAAATCAAATCCACACTATTATAACTGCCTTGAGACTCTACTGGAGCTCTTCAAGTATACTCTTTAAAAGCACTGACTTCATGGCAAGCTCAGGGTAAATTTACAGCATGATACACAAAGGCTTAGTCACAGGATAAAATTTTTCATGCATAGAAGCTTAACAGCTTGGTCTTCTCAAACACAAAGGTGGTTCACTTCAGAAATGTATATAGTCCCACTGAAGTTAATAGAATTATGTGTATGCTTAAGATTAAGTATATGCACAGGTATTTTCAGGAATATTTCCAGTATTCCCACTTATTTAAATAGATATACATTTAAAACCTTCGTAGCTATTGGCTTGAATTTTTCTCTTTGAAATGCTTTTGGGTGGCTGGCAAAACTTGCTAAAAAAAGAATCCACCAGCTAATGTCATGAAGAGATTTGCTTCAATTAGCCACAGTGTTTCTAGGAAGTGGTGGTACAGACAGGGACAAGTTTAGGGCCATCTCAGTTTGCTCTTACAGTTTAGGGTGAGGAGGTATGTTACAGGTTTGCTCAGCCTTATTAAGCAAAATGGAGCATAGCCAAGGGCTACACCACTGCATTTCTTCTCCTCCAAGAGAAAAACAACAATATAGAAAACCTCAGCATGATCTCCATCCCTCACTTCTCTTCCCCACTGACAAAGCAGAGAAGCCTACTTTTGCCAGACAGCCTTGCAGTGCTTCTTTCTCCGCTTCGTCTGTATGCCTGAGGCTTTGAACCCTTTCTACTCAGCTGATTAGAAAGGATATCAAGCTGACAGCCACGACAATGAAGACCAGGAGCAGCATGAATAATAGTCCTCATAAGTTAGATATAAACTAATACAACAGATATTTTTCCAAGAGATTTCTATCGTTGCACAGCAGCTCTACTTCTCAGCCTGCAGCTGGTCTCTGCGTACAAGAGCACGTGAACAAACCAGGGCTAATGCTGAACAACTGTAATGAGGAACAAGCAGGCTACACCTCAAACCCCAACTTTCTGGTCATCTTGTCAGGAATAATGGGCTCTGTAAAAGACACAGCATGTTTAAAATGATTAAAAAAAAAAAAAAAGGCTAATAACTGTACAGCAGTTTTGCGCTACCATAATCCAAGAGAAAATGTCTCAATATACTTGCCTTCCAAAAGAGTCCCAAAGGAGGAGTCCAGATTGCAGTTCACATCTAGATTGTCTGATTTATTAAGCTCCTTATCAGCTGAATTCAGCAACCTACAGAAATTAGTCCCAACATGCTACCTTTATAAGAATGCTAAATCTTCTCTATTTCCCAGGCAGAAAACTGAAACCTGGAAGATTAAGCAATCTGCTGTGTAGCACTGGGCAAGATACTGGCAACTGCAGACCATGCCAATACCATTTCTGCCCCAGCATTTCAGATCAATATCAAACACTTTCATAAATAGTTGGTTATTCTGTCTGAAAAAACATCTCCCAATTCAACAAAACTCAGGTAACAAACCATCCTTCTGCAGCCTTTTGGTTAACAAGCTTTTGCATGAGGTTAGTATTATTAAATAGTTAACACAGATTTCTTCACCTCAGATCATGCTACAAGATTAACAGTGCTAGCTAGAGGCCTGATCTAACTGCTTCCCTCATACAGATCACTTCTTAGACATGCATAAGCACTTTGCATTCAGTGAGACTATGGACTGGATTTACCCACACAAGTGTATAAAGTCCTGGCATCATGGCAACCAAGTTTAACTTCTCAGTAGATACTAAACATCCTGGTTATTTATAAATTTGGGTAGTTTAAAATGGATACGTACCCTTACTGTCATTTATATAATACAGGAAACTGGAACAGAAAAATTAAGATATAAACTTGCTAATGTGTTACTGGAGACAGGTTATAGAGATACTCAAAACCTGTGAAACATGTCACCCTAATCCCAACCCAGCTCCCTACAGCCGGATATTAAGAAAGAAAAGGTGTTTAATAAAGAAAAATGTTACAAGCAGGTAGAATTATTTATCAATGATGTAAAAAACTATAATGAAATAAGCAAGGACAGCACTGTTAAAATAAAAGGTTTTCTTTTAAAGAATACAGGGAAGCACAAGAAGAGAGGTCCTAAAGAGGCCACCCTGATAATTTACTATTGAAACCCACTCTTGTTAAGCTTAATACTAACAGGAATTCTGTAATTAGCTGTTTTAATTCCTGAACATGGCAGCTGACAGATCTCTTTGAAGCAATTATTGAAACAACAAACACTTTTAGACTATTTTAGAAATGATGTTATAGAAGAGTTGCACATGCAAAGTGAATTTGAGTTGAGTAGTCAGAAGCTGATTGCAGTATAGTTAAATGGAAAAAAATATTGGTCTAATATTATGACTTTTTTTTTTCACAAAAAGGCAAACTTTAAGAAAGCAAAACTGAGTGAAGTAAATTTTCATGAAGTCAAGGAGATGAACATTAGAGAGCCTTAGAATTTCCCTAGATTAAATATGTTGAAGCTGTCTAGAACTGGGAAGTGGGGAAAATTTTAGGGAAAGTACTTCAGAAGCAGCCAGGTGATGACCATTTCCAAAAACATTTTAGGAATTAGCACAGAAGCTCATACAAACTTGTTAAGCCAACACCAAAGTGGGTAAAAAGTTTCATTCCAGGTGAGATGATTCCCATCCAAAGAGGCAAGTGGGTCCATCCCGTTTAGGCAAACCAAGCTGCAAGGGCAGTTGATCAGTTTCCTAACTATCCTGGAAGCTGCTACTACCAGAAGTTATGAACATATTCTATAGTAGCAGCAATGCATACAACTGGGTTTAAAAAAACACCTCTTCCCAGAGGTTTAAAGAGGAAATACACTTTCTTATCATAAAAGTTTTGAAACAACCTATTAATAGGGGCAAGAGCAAGCAGAAATCTAACTAGTTGTACAGTAAATTATGAAAGAATGCTGACAGTGCAGCTGCTTGGGTTAGAGCAGCAGTGATTGAAGAGGTCATTCCAGACCTGCAGCCTGTGCTCCTATCTTTCACCCATCGTTCTGCCCTATTCTAAATACCCTAAATACCCTAAGTAGATGCAATTTCTTGCACTTTACCAAACTGTTCAATACATCTTCAGGGAAAGCAATAACCAAGCTCTTGTACATGTTTTTCCCAGAGTCAGGGACTGGAGCCATGGTATTTGGATGAAAAAATCTATACTCTTGCCCAGTTTTTTTCTGTGGAGCCAAAGTGTCTGATTCTGACATCCAGTTTCAGTTGTGATTTCAGTCCAGTGAACCTGGTAACTCTGGACTGTGATCTTTTACACTGCAGAATTTCTCATCATCTTTGTAACCAAGTTTATCATCACTTCTCACAATAAAGAAATACTGCTGTTTCAGCTTGTTTCTCATTGTACATTCTGGCATTTCTATCCTGAAGTTCACAGAACTGACATGTAAACTGTTTTTCTCCTTTACTCCTTCCTTTCCCTGGTTGTATGAAATTACTCTAAGGAATCACATCATCTGTTTCAGTCATCTTTGCTTTTGGCAAGCAATGCTTCAATATCCATTTCCTGATCCTGTTCCTAAATAATCATAAATAGAAAAATGTGAATATAAATATGCCAATATGAAGTCAATGCCAAATGACTCTTAAGTCCCCTGTGTCCTATATAATACCAATATAATTAACATTTCAAATCCTGCAAAAGTTTTTTGCCTTTGCCTTGTCATTGTGGGCTCTGTGAAGATGAGACCATAAATAGGGGGAATTACACCTTTCCTAGCAAGAAGTGAATGTATTTATCTGGAAGAAGCTATTGTTTCCCAGATTAGTTTTCTGCTAATTCATCGGTCTGAACCAGCCCACAGATGGTGAGGCAATTTTCAGAGCTGGCAGAGGAGGAGCAGGATCACCTCTGGCAAGGGGCCACTCCAGCTACTCCAACATTGAGGTGAGGGAAAGTGTTCCAGAGGATGTAGAAGGGAGAACTCAGAGCTGCAGGCTGAGAGTAAGGCCACTGTAGCCAGAGATTTCTTCATAAAACATTGAAATTATGATGTGTCTGATGCAGCAGTTGAACTCCTGTTCAAAGAGCACCTTATTTTGTGCTCCACTAAAACAAGCTTTATAGATTTTGAGACCATTTGGTATGCTCACTTGGAGGAAGAGCTGCAGCCACTCTCATCTTTATGCTCAGACATTTGCTTTCAGCACACAGACATTGAATTACATTTTCCCAAGCAGGGTGTACGAGCACAGGGAAGCATCTGGCCTCAAGCAAGCAGGCACGCACTAAGGAGAAGGATCAGATGCTGGCACAAACATCCTCTTTCAGAGCAATGCTGGGTCACTGCAGTCACCCCCAGGCCAGGCATGGCTTTCTGCAAGCATCAGCCCCTCAGTCAACCAAAAGGGCCATTTGTTCCCAATACCATGGAGCTGCAGCAGAGCAGTGCTGGTGCTTGGGGGAGGCACGGAGCAGATGCTCTGGATCGCTGCTTGGTGGCCTGGGCTCTGGGCACTGCTCCCTGCAGCTGCTGCTGTGCTGTTCTCTACATATTCAATACACTTAAAATCTCTGCCTGCATCTACCCAGTTGCCCAGCAGTCTAACTCCAAAATAGGATGAGAAGTGAACAGAGCAGTAGTTAAGCTGGAAAGGAAAATGGCCTCACTTCCTCCATGACAGAAACCGGCTCCAAATGTAGGTTTTCCCCACTCACCAAAACCTCTGAAGAGTAAGACAGAGGCAACCCTTACATCCAGGGCCATCACTGCCACCAGCACTGATGGGTCAAGCTGCTGCATTTTCAGAAGCAGCACAGCTCCAGCAGTTGTTCCCAAGCTTTTGGGCAGATAAAAATCCCTCACTAATATCACTGTTATGCAATGTCTTCTTAGAGCCCAGCACCAGGATCTTGTTTCTGACCTTGCAGGTACATCCACTTGCTTCAGCCTCGTTTTGTACATACTCAAACCAAACATGTGCTAATGCAACAAGCTGCCCTCAGCTTTGCTATTCTGCATATGCACAATTACTTGCCCTGAGTCTCCAAATTAATCTCCTGAGTCTAGACTAATTCACAAGAAGGAGTGCTTGCCACAGCTACCAGGGTGGATACAGTGCTCTTCCAGCATGGACCTGTGCCACGTTCAGTTCAATTCCCAGATGCAGAGCAGTCCATGTTTTCCAAATGAAGGAGGACAAGTTCAGCGGATAGCATAGCAAAGCAGAAAATAACTGTTTCATGAGAGGATTTGAAGTTTTTCCATTTATTTTTGTTCCACGGCAGAAATGTCGCAGTCAGTTTTGTACATCCCAGATGAGTGACCAAACCGCTCAGGATCACAGAGCTACCCCGAGGGTAGTTTCTGGATTGTCACTGGGTACCAGAAAACTGTCATGTCAGGCTGCATGTAACTTCGAGTCTTGAATGTGAGTGTTAGCCTCAGTGAAACAGACATGGGAAGTTAGTCCATCAATGAAGGGTGCTCAATACCACTTAATTCACATTAGAATCATAACTGGTCCTATAAAGTGCTTTTAAATTGACAGCAAGAAAAGTAGAGATTTTTTCCAAAATACTGTCACTAGCTTCCTGGTTTTAATAGGGATTTCCTATATAAATTCCTAATTCAGACAAGTTTGCTAAGTTCTCATGCAAGTTTCCTCTCAGGAAGCTCAGCAGCAGGCTGTGCAGCCATTCCCCTGCACCGCTCAGGCTTTGGCTGCTCCCGCTGAAAGGTGCCCCTGGTGCAGTGCTGATGTTTGAGCTGGGATCTGACCCACACAGAAAACCACTGCATGTAACCTCCCTTTTCACCTGGGAGGAGGTGGGGAGGAGGAGTTTAGCCTAGAAGTTTTCTGCTAAAAATTTGCCACAGAATATCTAAGTATTAAAATAAAGTTCAGTTTCCAAAATCTGAGTAGTCTGACAAATATTAAAATTGTGTTTGAAGAGCCCCTGCAACTATTACTTTTTTTAATGGTACTTACTTAATAAAAATGCTTCAAGGTTGTTGCTATGGAGTACCTAGATCACCTGTAGCTATAGCAATAAGCATCCTGTAATGTATAATGAATGCTGAGGCTCCACTTGCTTTAGCCCAGGGCTTGTTTTGCCTTAAAACACTGAGTTTTGTTTTGGAGTTGCTTGTTTCAGTAGCATTTGTTGTAGTGTCAAAGGGTTTAACAATTGTCCCAGGAGAATTCTAGTGCTGCTGTTTCAAGTTTTTATAAAGTAAGTACTAAACTTTTTTGCATAGTTGGTCTTCAGTTCATCCAAGATCAGTTTTAGCAGAAAAATCGTTTATGACTTTATATCTAGGGCCTCTGGTCGCCAGGATAACAGGGAGTTAGACTGACCTGCTCTTCTCCAGGGACTCAGGAAAAATGAAAAGGCTCCCTGTCCACTTCTAGATCAGATGAGATGCTAACCAGAAGCAGGGAACCCTACACTCTCAAGTCTCTATTTCAAAGGAAGCAAAGCACTTACATTTTTATGAATAATGCTGAGAGCCAAAGGTATTGGATAAATATATATAATTTCCGTGCAGTTTTATGAATCATTCTGTAGCATGTATTAATCCCAGATGGTATGGGGACAACACCTTCTAAAAGAATACTGACTTCTGAACCTGATTTACTTCTCCTAACCAAAACAACCACAGCCTTGTAGTGTCTACCTAGAAGGCATAACTCCCTGTTCCCTCTCATCTCTTGGAGAACCTTCTTCCACCTGACAATTAAATTAGTTTAGATGCTTCAAAAGCTTAAAAGCTCACTAGTTCCAGACCTGCTGAAGAGATTTTTTCAATACTAGATTATTTTCATTTTACAGGTGGAGAGTGAAAGTACAGGCAGGCATGTAGCTTCTGTTTTTTCAAGGTGCTTGGTTGCCTACCTATAAATCTAGAAAATATAGAAACAGAGGTGTGGGTACTTTTGAAAGTACTCATTTACTTGATCATCTCTGTGGGAAGGTCACAAAGGCCGAGGTTTTTTTACAGCAGCAAAAGTTACCTTACCTTTGATCTGTCCTGGTTTGAGTCTCCAGTTCAACTCCAGGTGCAACTCTTGAATTCCAATAGAGTATTCCAGATCTTAAAGTGTTCAATAATTAAAAAAAAAAAATACTAAAGCCCTTAAAGTTCAATTTTTACTGAAGAAAATAGGCATCTACAGGGGCCTGGAGCAAATAAAGTAGAGCTTAGCTTCTCAACTCTCTTTTCCCAACAGTGGCAATGCTTCTGTGTGAGCTTTAGTGGAGATTCAAGAAACTTGGTACATCAAGCCACAGCATCCTGGCTTCAGTCTAAACCAGAACTAGTTAATTCTGGATAACTGACTGCTCTAGGAAATCCCAGAGATCAATAACAGAATGGCTTGTGAGAGTCAATGAGATGAGGAAAAGACAAGCTGTAAATGAGCATTAACTACCAAAATACAGGATCCTACTCACTAGTACTTTCTTTAGACAAAGAGGATTTACCAGCCAACACATTCAAAAGAAGTTTTAAATTAAGTAAATAAAATAGATATTCATCCCATGAATGGACCTATTGACATTTTACCCCCATCACATATAATGACAAGGTTCAAGAGAGCATTTTTAGAGCATCATTTCTAAAATATCACACTCTAGATTTTGTGAGCTGTTTACTGAGCTCTAGACATCTCTACCCTGTGCTCTCCTGAGGGCCACGAAAGGTCTTCACAAAAACTGATCAGCCACAAAGCTCCAACACCAGCAGATAATTTTCAGAAACAAAGATTAGTTTCTTTTGAAATTACTTTCCAAAGGCCATCCATTTCACACCTGTTCAGGTCAGATTAGTGGCAATGTTTAATTACCTGGTCAAACCACAAAACCACATTGCTGAAATAAAGTGCAAAAAGGGCATGAGGAGGCTGTTTGAAATCTCCATTTTCCAATACCAATTGGAAAATTGGACCACAATAACATACATTTTTACTGAGACAATTAGAAAAACAACTTTTTTTCCTTTAGCTGGCAATGTATTCAAGTAAATATATTTTTCATTCTTGCACAAATCAAATTATTCCATTATGAAATAAGAAACTCTATTTTTGACATGTCTTTGTCCATTTAAAATTATCCTATTCTTATGAGACTCCAGCAACTGTCCCTTGAAGCATGCCAGGGGCATGTGAATGATATTGCAAACACAAGTAAGGTCTGAAAAGACTTGCATACAAAAATTCTCTTGAATTTTTAAACTTTTAAAAGCATGAGCTTTATGTACGTAACTGTTATTAAACCTTCTGAAATGAAGAAAAAAAAAAAGCAATCCTTCCAATTGAGTTATTCATCACTTTTTAGAAAAACTATTCAAAGTATATGGTAATATATCATAAAACCACATTTTTCTCATACTGAATGATATCCACATATGTACTCAGGGGTCATAAATAGGGTCTGCAATCCCTAAGTTCAAATCCTATTTCAGATCCCATCTTGTCTTCTACAGAAAGCTCTTTGAGATTTGTAAAACAAATCACAGTGCATTATCATTTTCCAAGACATGCACTCACCCACAAGTGATGGGAGAGAAAAAAAAGAAAAGAAAAAAAAGGTAAGAGATATTTACAGAGAGGCTGCACTTAATCAGTTGAAAATATTTAATAAATACAAATGTTTTCCAGCTGCCTAAAACACAGTCATTCCTGCTAACTGGCCACATGCATACCCTTACAAGAAGATTTTATAAGCTATTTCTTTGGCACAGAATTATTTTAACATTCTTATTGTTCATACCCATTCACAACTTAGTTTCTGGTCACTGTATGTACTACAAAAGATTTTTCATGTCCTCTGAGTTGCAGAAAAAGGAGACTGGAGCTGCTGTGCATGAGCTCTGGATACATTTCAGTTTGGGATATTTCTTTGACAGTAAAAGACAAGATGAGAGCACAGACAATCCACAGCACTCCAATGAGTTAACATCAGATGACTTTGCACAGTGGCTGTGACAAGCAATAATTTGAATCCAAACCATGTAGAAGGCCTAATTCTGTTCAGGCATAAATTGGAGCAACTCCACTGAAGCAAATCCAATTCACTGCAGAGGTAGCACAGGATGCACATTCTGCAGTTGTGGCCATCGCTGGTCCCACAAGTGACTCTGTGAAGGTACACCAATGCATAGGGACACACAGGCTCTGTTTTCTGTAGAAAACGTGAAGCCACATGAAAAAATTCACCAAGACTTTTATCAAAGGAATGGTACCACCCGTGGTGAAAAATACCAATCCCAATTTACTCCTCCACAGCAGCAACTTCTCTCTGCAAAGACTGCAAGTTACAGCTGCAACCCAAAATTGCCCTGACACTGCTCAGAGCAGAGCTTCTGTTCTAGGATCACTTCTCCAGCAGGGCAAAAAAAAAAAGCTGTGACACTTCTCCTCAAGATCCTCCATGCTGCTGCAGATGGATGTTCCCCTGCAGCCCATGGCATCCCATGTCCCACCTCTGCTCCAGTTCCCACCTCTTCCCCAGCCTTGCCCTTCCTAAGCCAGCACATCACCAGGAGTGATGGCAGGTTTTTTCTCCATTTCTTTTTGTTCCATCTTTACAGGCTCCTGAGACTCAGAGGTGGAGTCTGGGTGTACCAGCATTTTTATAAGCACATGAGGGAGAAAGGTTCTGCTTCCACAGTTTAACAGCCTGGCCAGCCAAGGTGGGGGGGACGTTGCCTGTGGACCACAATCCCAGCAGCACTGCCTCTGTCTTGAATTTCTTTGCCATCCTTGCCCATACCCCCTGGACATGAGGAGCTGAAGCTATGTGTATTAATTGACCAAATGCAACAGGATACGTTTACATTTTGGCAAAAATCTGAAGGCAGTTGCATTATCACCAACATCTGCTGTGACTTAAGAAGTAATTGCATGTATAATTTGAATATGCAAATTATTCCCCAGATTTCATTAATCTGTTCCTAAAAATGCTGCCAAGGAAGTGGGAGTTCTGTTGAAGGAGAGATTCAAGAGCACAAATTGATTGCTATTTAATAGAGCAATTCCTACATATTTATTTAACAGTCTTCCCCTACCCATTGGTGCCCCATTATCAGATTAAGTAACATCTAATCAGTCTATCAGATTATTGTATTTTTGTATGAACCAACAAATGCTTAATGGGTTTTATTTTAGAAGCAAAAAATTCATATTACAGAGATTAATTATATGAAAAAAAAATCTATATTAATATCTCTCAGCAATAAGGGATATGAATTAATGGATAGATGACCCAGTTACAAAAATGTGGTGGTTTTTAAAAAATTCAATATGATGTATTTTTAAACCTCACACTGTTAACTTTTTGAATATACTTCAACAAAGAAGACTTCTGTTATGCAAAAGTGTTGTACATCCTGGCACAGAAACTTGAATTTGATTTTAATTGAAAGAAATTTTGACACCCTCTCACCTAGGAAGCAGGCTTACATTTCATAATGAAGCTTGCATTCAAAGTTTTGATGGATAATTTTCTCTGCTGCCTGCCTGGGTTCTAACCCAGCAGTAAGCAAAGGCACCCTGGTCACAGCCAAAAAGGTAAAATGCTTTTGACCATCACAGCCAATATTCCTTCAGTCTTCTGGCCAAGCTGTTGGGCAGCTGGTGCTGTCACCAAAAGGAGGAGCTTAGCAGGAGTAAAGGAGGTCAACATTCACCACTGCCTCAGAAGAGCACTCTAATTACTTCTGTGACAGCATCTTCCAAAGAAAAGTCTTGGGGAAAAGAATATCGTCTGCCTCTAAGTCTTCACCCAATCTACAAGTCTGGCTGTATCTCTAGTTTCTGAATTGTGTATCTAAGCAGTTCTGAACTCTTTTTAAGAGCTGAATTGTGCACAAATTTAGTCTTAAATCATTCTGAGAATAAGAAAAATGCCCAAATTAAATGTTCTCTAATGAAATTAATTTTATCTTCTCTTGTTCCATAAGTATTTCAGCTTGCTCAACCAATTATTCCTTGCTTCTCTATCCAGTTCCTACCACTCAGCTTCAGAGAAGCCAGTCATCACTTTTCTTCATTCCATGGCCAGTGACATCAACACCATCTGATAAAACTGTGTTGAATAACTCTTCAGAGCAAGATGTTTCAGACCAGAGGCACTTAGCTCAATGTTGGACTTTGCAATATTTTAGGAATAAAGCCTCCATAAATGCAGTTGAGGCCATGTCAGCTTCCTATTTTTTTTAATGTTGTCTCCTTCCAGAATGAAGAGGTTTGGGGGAAGCTTGAAAGTAGACTGAGAAGAGAAAAACTGAAGGTTTGGTTTGTTGGTTTTTGGGTTTTTGTTGTTTTTTTTTTTATAATTCCCTGTTACTTGTCTTATGCCATCACAGTGAGTCACTAGATCAGAGGCTTTCAAATACTGTCCTACCACATCTCTTTGGTTATTACTCAGCCAAGCCTTTCTAAAATATTTAAGTAATAATTCTCTATCTCTATTAAAACAACAGATGGAATTCCCAACCTTCAATTTTATGTTGGGATTCTGCAGCAATTTATTAACAGCTTGAACTCTGTTCTCTTGAGGGTTTAACCTGATGGTTGAACCCAATTACATTACAGTCCTTTGTTCATCAAGGGACATATGTAATGTGATATTAAATATGAAACAACTCGTGCCTGAATAATGTAGACTTTGTGATACAAATTAATGGAGTATGGAAGGCCAAATTTCAAGCACACAAACTATTCTTAGTTCTGTTCTCACATCACAAAAATTCAGGACTAATTCTACTGCTGCCAGCTGACTTACTAACGTAAAACTAGCATAAATTAGAGCTGAATCATGATTTTCTTTCTCTTTTATTCTCATGCAACCATTCTAAAGTCCTAGTCATGCAGCTCACAAGCTGGGTTATGACTCCCATGAACGAGTACATTTAAATCATGACATTCCTCCTCCATCTCCTATCAGTCTCATCAACACAACCCAGCAGTGTCCCTCCGCACTCCCAGTACCCAGGCTATAATTTCACTCAGCTCAAATGGTGTTTCAACATAGCATGGAAACCTCCCACACAGAGGGAGAAATCTTACTTTGCAGAACTGTATTTGCCATTGTGTTTTAAAATCACTCCTTATAGACTTTGACAGGTTAACATATTGCTTCTTCCACTGTGAATCCTCCCTTCCTACCCTATTTTTAGCCCCTCGCCTCACGATGCAAGCCTTGAATGATCATTCCTGTGCTCCCCCACAAATTGTTCCTAATCCTATCCTTCAGGGACAGCATGCCACTCCTGAGATCATCCACCAGGCTCAGGCACTCCTATTTTGTCCCTGTTTTCCAGACACATTTCCACTGCCAAGCTACAGATACATGAGAAACCAATTAACAAACTAGACTGATGAACACCTACTAACCAAGAGAATTTAAATGCAAAAAATATCATCTGCTCAAGAGTTGTTGCTTATTTTGAGATAACTTATGTTTTCCATCTAAGGCTCAATGTCCAGCTGAAACACTGCTGTCCAACAGTTCCCTGGTAACACAGGGGACCAAGTGCTTTCATTTTTATGTTAAACTATAATTACAGCAGTGAAGAACTGTATTTTGAAACATCCAGCACACATAAATTATCCTGTCAGTACTTTGCACACAGTAGGAGGGAGGAGATTGGTGGGATGGCATCTCCCTGAATGATGTCAAAAACCCACACATGAGGTAGGACAAAAATCAGTCTATAGCAAGTACTTCAAAAGCATAAATAACTTTGCAGCAAGAGAGAGATTTTAGAGAGATAAATTGTACTTTAGAAGAATACAATTGCTATAAACTGTCAGAGTAACTGGCAGCTGAGGTACAGATACCTATAGTGTAGATGTCTAAGTATGGAATGAGTAATTCCACACATTGCACTCAAGATATATATGTTTGAATACATATTATATATGTTTGAATATAACATGTCCCTCTGATGCTTTAAAACATCACTCACCATGACCATTAAGACCTGCTTAAAACCATCTTAATTCCTTAATTCCATTAAGTCCTTACATCTTAAGTCTAGAGATGACCATGAAGCCCAGACCTTTTGCTTTGCCAGACACCAATCTATGAGAAGAACTGTATTTGGACTGGCAATTCAGATAAAATACAGTGTAAAGGCAGCAACTCTCGTTCTATCCAATGAGGTAGTTTAGCTGCCAGATCTAGAAAACTTTAAAAAAGAATTCAAAATCCAGTCTTTGTTTTTAGTCAGAAAGTAATAACACTTTCTTTATGTTTTAGTTTATCATGTATAGATTAACATTGCCAAGTTAATCTACACAGAAGGATTCTAAATCCCAGGCCTAAAGAAAAGCTAAGCTAGTCATCCAAGTTTGTTTTTCCTGGAGCTGAGTAGAAGTAAAAAATACAGTCCAGTTTTGGAAGGCATTCAAGGAAGTTTTTAATCATTACCTTTCATACAGAAGGATATCCATTTCTTTCAATCTTTTATAAATTGGTAGATTGCATCCTTTAGATTCTTAACACTTGTGATCTTGTGATATTTTTCAAGTACCTTCTTGGTATGAACTAAAAATCCAGTCAAAAATCTCCATGATTGCCTCTATCCCAAACCTTGGTACAGGAGAACTGCAACTGCATTGTTCCAAGTGCCTCCATGTGTGCAACAGTTCCCTTTCCCTAGGAAGAGGAAGGATTTCTTAGGAAGGTCCTTCCACTCAGATCACTGAGTACACAGTAAACAAGCAAATCAAACCCAAGGGGTATTCTATTTCTCCTTAATTCATTCATCTCAAACACTCACATGTGTTGTAAGACAAGCAACCTTTTCTCCCCTTCTACAAAACATATGTCAAACAGGGCTTTTTTTCTTGTAAAAGACACTTTGCCTCTGAAAATCTGCCAGTTTTTTTTTTTCTCTCCTTGCAACTCTTCATGCAAACTGAGTTAAACTGAGACAAAGACTACTACTTTCTTTATTCTGTTGTGCATTTGGTGTTCAAGCAATTGCACTTTACTGCAGAGACAGCTGCAGTTCAGAGGCATAAGCAGAGATCTCTTCGTAGGGTACATACCCATCTACCATGTTAAAGTTCTAACATGTTAATGTTATGAAGAGAAACATTTAAAGCCTTACCCCAAGGTGGGTGTGTAGAGGCCTCAGTGAGTCCCTATGTGACTGTGCTGCTGTGGCACATACTACACAAGCAATTGCACCAAGCCTCCAGCCAAAAGGAGTATGAAATTTAGGTTTGAAAGTTTCACTTCTGTGACAGAGCAAATATTACACTGATGGCTTCTTAACATGACCTTCCCACCTCACTGCACCAAAACCTGTCTAATCCCTGCCCTCCCCAGCTCCCAGCAGGATGGGTGACACACTGCTGTACCTTTTCTTTCCATCTCCGTGGAAGTCTGAGGTTCATGGCTCACCCACACAGACCCCATCCCACCAGATAACGAGGCTGCACTCTGTGCTGGAGGTGACCTGCAGTTTACACAGGAACAAGTGGACTAGTTAAGAGCTTCCAGCTCTCAAAAGACTCACACACTTCTAAAGACTTCAGGGAACGGATTTTGGAAATGCTCTATTAAGCCTTTGCCCCATTCATTGCATAGCAGGAGCCAAAATGTCATAAAATGTGAAATCTGCCTCATGTTTGCCATAGCTGCCTGCACAGGAGGTCAGCAAGCTCAGGTCCACACATTCCTCAGTGTAAATAAGAATGGGGTTTTTTTTAAAATCATAAATACCTCTAGTTGGTAACACACAAGCCTGAGAGCATCGAATAAGCCATTGTTCCACAACCATGGACCAGGCACAGCATCAAGGAAAGCAATGAAACAGTTCATTGACTAACCCTGTTTTAGTCATGGCTAATGTTTATAACTGTAATTGCAATGCAAGTCCAATTTCACACTAAAGAGCAAAATATATTTACCCTTTACAAAAAGGCCACACATAAAGACTTGCACAATCCAAGATTTCTGTGAGTTCAGATTCTCACATATTTAAGCCTGTGCAGTCAGGATTGTTGCAAACTCAGCTCTGATAGACTATCTTTTGGACTATCATCAATAGACATGAAGTAATTTTGGATAGTGTTTTTTAAATGCTCCAGGGATATTCTACAAGCACATGCTCTCTATATAAACAAAAAATAAAATATACACCTCACCATTTATGAGCAGTCTTGCATTATCAAACAACATTATCACACAAGAGTGCTTAGCTACAGAACTGACTCTGTAGGTGAGAAGTCATGTGGATCATCAAAATTTAATTCTCCTGGAACTTTTCTTGTCATGTGGAAGTGTTACTGTCATACAGCAAGAGGGACAGAATCCAAGGAATGACATATCCAAAGTGTACACAAGAAATCATTGGAATCCCAGAGCAGAGTCTGGGTACCCTGCTGTGCTATGCTTAGCAGAAGCTGATGTCTTTGAAGAGCTGAAATTAGGCCCTATAAGGGGAATTTTACGGAAGTCACACTGGATGTTGTAGGTAGGGGCTTTGTTCTTAATTAACTGGGAAAACAGAAATAAACAGCTATTATCTTCTTAACCCTTATTAGTTTTTTCATGATTCGTTGCAGTGTAAACTGACGTTTTTATTTACTTGATTTTGTTGCTTGCTTTTAATAACAAAATAAAAAAAGAAGAAAGGCCTCAGATAAGTCAAAAATGCAATAGAAACGTAACATGGCTCTTTGGTATCTTAAACTGTTCTCTAGAGTCTAAAGTCTCTGTTAATGAGCTACCAACAGGCACAAGCAGTTGGAAAGGTAGGAAAAAGGTTAGGCATAGACTTTGTGCTTCTTGGGAAAAACATTATTTTTGCAGTTAAAGATTATTTCCTATTTTGTTGTTATGCAATACTATGGCTATACTAAGCTATCCATTTTTTTTCATATGCACAGTAACAGAGCTCATGATGCACACTACCCTGGAGCACAACCCCAAGGAAAAAGAAAGTATCTGTGTCAAGCTGGCAGCATGCACATGAAAACCATGCTCTACTGGCAAATATTGATCCCTTTGAGCAAGACCTAAGTGAATTTCACTGATGGAGTCATGCAGGTGGCTTATCATCCTGAAGGCAACGAGCAAACAGAGAAAAGCTCTCTAGAGACAAGGATCCAAACCACAGACTGAAAAGGTGAGAAGGAAGGAACACTTGGTTATCCAAGATAACAGCATTTTTTATTATTGTGGTGGGTTGCTGGGTTTTTTTTAACTGCTCTGTAAAGCTCTTGCCAGACACGGGTAAAATTCAGAGAAGAGGTATATTTTAGATCCTAGATCTCAGAAGTTACCTACAAAAGCAAATGGGAAGGCATTAAAAGCATTGCCATATAAATAGTAAAAGGAATCTATAGACAACAGAGTGAAGACACTGAGTGCTGTTTCTGAAGAGTTTGTTTCTGAAAACAAACCTCCAAAGTTCTCTTTTCAGTTTGAGTAAATTAAAAAACACTCAATGAGTTACACTTTCCTTTAGTAGACAATTCTCAGGTGCAAGCAATACGAATTTTATTTAGTTAATGCTTATCAGAATCAATTTAGATCATATGAAGATGATTGTTTGTGGTGCTCTGCTAAGCCATGACAAACAAGCATGGAACAAAAACTGTGCTCAACATGCAGCAGTACACACACAAGTGTTTGGCATAGGGCAGAGTAAAGAGAACTACAGGAAAGGCTGTGTGCATCATTTCCAAATTTCTAAGGCTTCAAAAGCAACATCGCCCCCCTAAAAAGAGGTATGTAAAAAATGTTGGAAATATTAAAGGAAGGATGACTCAAGAGTCTTTAACTGTAGTCTTTAACTAGGGCTGGCAGCAGCATCCCCACACTGTGACAGGAGCAGCATGCCATGGCCCCTGGATGAGAGGCAAAGCCCCCTCAGGCCTCAGGACAGCTTTGTGCCTCCCACAGTCAGCAGCAGCTCTTACATAAGAACTGTCCTGTTTTAAACATCATCCAAGCTTTTTTTTTTTTTCCCCTAGTGCCAGCAGATATTAAGAGCTTGAATAAGGGCATCAGAGTTACAGTGAGGGGAAGGCAATCTTGTAAGGGAGCTCAATCCCACTGAAAAAGAGCAATCTCCCTACAATCAGTTAGGGTATTCACATGTTCAAAGTAGAAAATTGTCTGCAGTGTTAAAGCAACGTGCACAAATTGTGCTACTCTGTCAAAACATACTGCTGGAGGCAGCAGCTGAGAAAAAGTTTTAGGTTTTTGTTGGGGTTTAAGTACCCACCATAATGATTTTTGCCTTGGTTTAGCAGCTTCTTTTTCATAAATCACCCAGCAGCCATGAGGCAGTCATAGTTTGCCATCTTTGCTGTTGCAGGAGAAGTGAGCTCTCAGTTCAGTTAGTTATTTATGACAACAAAATACAGTTACAAAGTACTTTGCTCCCAAATCCTTCCCTCCTGAAACAGGGATACCAATACACATACTCTGCCCCTCCAAATAAAAAATAAAAATCAGAAATAAGGAAGGCCAGTAAACACTAACATCCTTAATAGAGGAAGGATTTGTTGTTCCTTTAGAACAGGATTACTTCCATTGCTGTCCTACCGAGAAATTCCTGTATATTCAACAAAGAACCTGCTTTCAAGCTCAGGACTACATACAGACCTGCTTTCTAGCAGCACCTGGTAGGGCACTGCAAGGGGACAGCAGTCCCCTGGGGAATGAGGAGCCTCTTCTGGATGCAGCAGAGCAGGGTCTCACAGCCAAAGCCCATCCCAACACCCCGGCCAGGGAGCAGGGTGGGCCAGAAACTGGTGCAGGGCTTTGCTGGTGGAACAGGTCCAAGGTGAAGACAGAAGGATCTGTCTCTGTCAGTATTTGGATCAACAGGACCCATAGCCAGGCAGGGAAACACCAGTGAAAACCACCACACCCACACAGAGCTGGGACAGAGAAGGAAAACCCTGGGCTGAGCTTCAGCAGAGCCCTGGGCCCTCTGGAAGGGGTGTGGGTGCAGGCACAGGTGAGGCTGCTCAGGACATTAAGGCTTTTGTGTCAAGGACAGGACAGTTACTCCTACTCCTTCCAGATGCCCAACAGGTTCCTTATTGAGGTTCAGGTTCACCAGCAAGATCTGTATACGTCCCATATATGCACACACGGAACAAAACAAAACCCTCTTGGCACTTTCCCCAGCACACTCCAACCACTGAAATTAGCTAATCCACCTGCATTCCTGTAGCAAACTCTGTCATCTTGCTCACCAAGTGTCTTCATCCAAATAATTGGGTATTTCTGCTATATGGTAATGGGAGGTGGTTTCTAGAATTGGTTTGAGATAAATACATGACAGAAATCCCCTTCTTTACTGGAGTTTTACCAGTACCACCAGCCCTTGAACTACTGATAAAGATACATTTCTCAGTGTCCATAGGACATGATAGAAGAAAAAAAAACATTCAGCCCAGAGGTGTGTTAGGATACTGCCTCATCCTGCCTCACAGGGATGAAAGGAATTTGTGGACAAACATGTATTTAATCTCTGTAGGCAGCAGCAGGGTGGCTTCAACCAAAAGATTCTAGGTTACATGGATTACATCTCTAATACATGCACCACTAAATGATCTTTTCAGATTGTCAGAAACCAGTCCTGACAGAATCCCCCTGTATCATAAATACGAATGTATTTTTCTTTATTTGCCCATGTCTTTTATGAATACGGTTGTATGTTGACTGCTACATCACATCAGAGATAAAAAGAAAAAAAATTGTCTTCTTTTGAAGTAGACAGAATTAGCTTATTTTTAGCTTAATTTTTAATTAGTTTAAATTACTAGCTTTATTTCTTTTGCCTTAGGAAAGAATATAAAGCCTACGAAGTGCTGTATCTTTTCCTTACTGGAGCTAAAACTATGTGATAAATGCAAATCTTCAACAACTGCTCCCAAATACTTAATTTTTCTTTTAATTTACAATCCTTAAAAAAATCACCTTAGAAGGTTATGATCTTTTCTTTTTTCCTGTGAGAGGCCATAACCTTCATGCAACTTACAGAATAAAGAGACAGTCTACCCAAGTAGAGCCTTTTACATTCCTGTATTCCCTTTACAAACAAAATTGCCAAGTCCCTGCAATGTTAATGCTAATCCTTGCAGTGGGCACCCTCCCTATGTGCTAGAGAAGAAGCAATGAATCATAGGAGAAAAACACAGGGTAAGGCAATTCAGCCCTTTCACATGAAATGCTACAGTACACAGTGTTTCAATTAGCTGATACTGGTACTATACTTTTGTATGTTGATAACTGCACATACCATACATAACAGCAAATGACTGCAATCACAGCTGTTGAATGAGTGCTTCTGATTCATTAGCTGCTCTCTGATCTAAAAATTATATTTTCCTATTAACAGTTAAGGATCGTGAATGCACATTAATTTAAATGACAAAGGAGATAAGCTTACCTAACACAGGAAAAAGAAGGAAAGAGAAAAGGCACAGCAGTGAGTAAGCAGGTATTTAATGCCAGTCTCCCTATTATGCTCTTTCCTTTTCTTGCTTGCTGTAAAAATCACAGTGGTTGTCAGTGTGAAGGAGAATGTGACACTGCAACAGTTCCTCAGATTCCTGAGATCTCCCAGATACTGATAAGCATTTCAGACTGCTCCCCTTTCCCAGTTTCCTTGACCTTAAATGCATTGCAGGCACTGGACAGGCTATCGTTAGTGAAGACATGCACAGAAGATTTATATCTATGTAATTAGAAATCCTGAGATTATTTTATTGCTGATTCTCATTTTTACTAGGATTGCCTTATATCATGATAAAGCAGTATTACCAGGCATTGGGGTTTCATAATCACAAAACCACGGATAAAAGTGTAATAGAGATGTGAGGAACACCAAGAGAGAAATCAGAGTCAAGTAGTAGCAGACACAGTAAATCTTAAACAAAGCCAGTGTTTACATCAACAGTATGCTCATTAATTGCTTTCTCATTACTGTGGTTAGATGTCCCAATGGCACCATGACATGTAGTGGTACACATAACAACACAGCTTCTTTACCAAAAGTAGAGACGCTCCTTTTAGCAGCATCATGTGCTTTTTAATATATCAGAACACATAAAGTGAAAGGCTATTTTCCTTTCTGGACTTAAAAATATATGTTACTGGTAAGGTCACAGCTCATTCTATTATCTAGCTTAGGCAGCTGAGAATGTGAGAAGATTCACTAAGAAACATTTCACAAAAAATTCTTATTCTCTTCAGAGAAAGGTTAGACCATACCAAAAAGCAGAGTCTATTAAAGGATGCTCAATGGGATACCTTGCATATTCTCCAAAAGTCTGTCACAGATGGCTTTCTGTCTGTAACTATCATTTGAAAAAAATACTGATTTATATTCCACAGAACACAGGAAAAAATACAGAAGGAAATTAGTGTCAGCCACTAGAAAGGAACAGGCTTTACTAAGTAAATTGCAAAACTGTGGGAAGAGCTCCTATTACTCAGGGCTGAAACTCTCCTAACATCCAGAGAAAAGGGATGAATGATGTGCAACATGTCAACATGTCCTTATTTAGGGACTGCTGAGTTGAAAGGGCTGCCAGACAAGGGAAAAGCGATTGGACCATGTGAAAAGCAGGTACCAAGGCTTAGAGCTATGACTTTTAAGTCACATGTATGGGAAGACTGTAAACAAGCACTAATCACAGCGTAGCACTGCACACCTAATGAGAGCATAACCCATACCATCAGCACTGAGAAATAATGGCATCCTGGGCTGCCAGTTCAAAGAATTTACTGAACCTTTTCTGAGACTACTTACTGATCTTACAAATGCCAGTTCTGTGAGTTGTGTACAGAGGTACCAAGTGGCAAAGCCAGATGATGTATTTCCATGAACGTGCCCTAAGAGAGACTACACAAACTTCACACTTCTTGACAGTCAGTACTCATTCCCACTGCTCCCAAAATGTGCTGTAGTTAAGAGTTAAGATTCTTATGGTGACACTCCACTTTTAATTCAACCACTGAACCTGATTTTAAAACCTTATTATTGAATCACTGTCTTCCAGATCACCTAAAACCTGTGATAGGACATTTTGCTTTCATGTGGTTGTGGCCTCCTGTCCTTAACAAGCAAAGTCACCACTGCTCAAAGTCTGCTCTGTATCCCAAGAACATAGCTACCAGCTATTGTCTGAAAATAAGTAATTTGCTTACACCTGCAGATATTTCTAGCCAAATATACCAGTAGAGGTCTTACCTGCTAACCCTTTTTCACTCTCTCAAAAAAGCAGAGAGTTTGTTGGTTTGGAATAAATTAATAAAACTGACACCTTGTTTTTACAAAAAATATTTAGGTTTGGTTTGGTTTGGCTTTTATTGAAAAAGAAGATTTTGTCAAATTGCTACTGAAGTAGAATCCTACAAGGAGTACAAGAGTGGCACCAACATCTGCAAAAATGTGTCTAGTTTTATTGTATTCAGGTAACTGAAATATGTAACTCAACCCCTACAAAATAGGCTACTCAGCTGGGAACCTGACATATCTTCAGTCTTTAACATTTAGTTAACTAAATGTTAACTATAACATTTTAGTATGTACAGATTTTCTAAAATCATTATTTGTTGTTATGGCCAGAACTGCTAAACTGCATAATCCACCAACTCAATCTGTGAGGACAAAATAAATAGTTGTCACTTAACACTCCATCTACACTCCCTGTACCAGGTGCCTTCTCAATCTTGTCTTCATCATCCAACTCAACTGCATTACCTATTCTGAATGCCACCTTTTTCTTTTTCTTTTTTTTTTTTTCCAAAAGAAATTTCAGAAATATGATATATAAGGTATAGATTTCAAAATAGTTGAGAGCCCGTGTGTCTGTGGCTGTTAGATGCATGCACAGAAGTTAGGTGCAGGATTTCCAAAGGAATGCTGTGGAGCTGCAGCATCACTAAGCCAGGTCACTTCTTCCATTGAGGTACCTCAGGATTTACATGACTCAGGTCACTGTGTTCTCAAAGGCAAAATAGGTAACAGCACAAGTGAACCTGCATGGTAAGTTGTAAATGAAGATGTAAATGTCAGGTAAACTAAGACTATATCATTGATTTGACTGCTGATTTCCTTGATTATTCTTCTAGACATCAGTGATAAGGAAATAATTTTATGGAATGTGACCTCTGGTAGAAGGAGTATTTATATGAATTATGAACAAGACTGATGATGCATATACCAAACAAATAAAGACAGTCCAAAGAAAGAAAATAATATTCCAGATTATGAACAATATTTGCACACATTTTTTGGATCCTGCAAAGCATCATACAGAACATTATATGAATTTATAAATAAAATTAAATTCTTGAAACCCACTCGGTGCTGTTACTCAGTCCTAAAGAGAATTATTTAGAGGCATTCACTGCTGGTGAACAATATGCTTTTCATAAATTCCTAAATGAAGCCAGCATCTCACTATCTGTAAGGCTGCCCTCTATCTCCTTGTTTTCAGCTCCTTTGAACTGTACCACTTTTAATAAATTAAACTCCTATTTTCCAGACTCCTCTTTGCTTTGGGGTGAACACTTTGCAAAATTTTAGCCATCAAAAATACAGCATTTTTTGTGTGTGAGTACATAAGGCCATGGGGGAAAAAAAAAAATTGTTGTGTTCATGTTAGTAGTTCCAATAAATTCAAGCAACATGTGTCCCCTGCTCTGGAGCAGCAACATATTTGGCAGGGAGATAGTGTGCTAGGATCTCTGTGTGTTGGGAAGGCAGCTTTGGCCAAGTAAGTGAGAATGTATCCTAATTTGGCCAAGTCATAAGCTGTAACAAACCATGCACGGCATGCACCTATACGTCTTGTTATGCCTGCTGAATATGTGCAACTAAGTTTTCTGATTATTGTATTTCAGTAGAAATGCTGAGATTATCTGCCATTTGTCTTCTGGGCTGCTCTGGGGTCTTTCTAGACTGTCTGGGTCTGAAACCTGTGACAAGAAAACTTTATTCCAGTGCTGTCTGCAGTCCCTGTTGGCATTAGAGTTTGTGGGATAGGAAAGTGTCTGATTTACACATAGAACCAGCAAGGGTTGGACTTCAGTGTGAGAGAAGAGAAGCAAGAGTTCAACTGAGGCAATGAATCAACACTCAGCATGGAGGGATAAAGGGATATCTGATGAGCAGCTGTGTTTCCTGAGAACCATCATGTCTGGGAAGGAAAAAAAAAATAAAATACAGGAGTAAAGAGGGGATCACAACTCTGGAAGAGGCAATGGGAGAGGAACCAGAAAGAGAGTTGGGTGACCTTGAGGCAGCAACTTGAGAAAAAGGACAAAATCCTAAGCAAAATGTTAGGGGACAAGGGCCCCAGTGATACATCCCATCAGTAAGGCTTTGATTCCACCAAGGTGTCTGGGGTGTCTCTCAGTTCACACTCTGGACTTTTGGAGATACCTAACTGTGGCAAAACTGATTCAGCAGGGTCAGATCTGAGAAGCCCCGGGCAGGGAAACCAGAAATGCTTCTGAACAGGTAGGGACCGAGGCTAAAGGCTTGTTAAGGTGATCTGAAAGACAGGATCATATCTCCTGAGGAACACCATCTGCAGCCTGAGATTGTTCTGAAAACCAGCACTGGAATCACAGATCAAGCAGTTTAAGGCGGTAGGCATAGGGAAAGAGAAACTGTGTAATTGTACAATTGGAAGTCGTAACAAAAATGTGTGGGCAAAAAGACACAATTAATGGTTGCACTGACAGATACCGCTTGGCATACCCCGACTAAGGAGTCCGTACTAGCTGGAGCTCCAGAAGATGTGCAGTGTTCAGCATGGGGAGCACAGCTACGTTAGCCACTCCTACCCCAAAAAGCACCCAGATGCCCCAAGACGGAGACCAGCCCCTCACAGAGAAGCCACAGATGGGTCGGTGCCGGGGCTGAGCCTCCGCTACCTTCGAGCCGGGATGCTTTTTCCCTCGAGGAAAGTAACCAGGTCGGTAAGTCCGGGAAGTGCTGGTGACCCCAGAACCGGCGCTGCCCACAGCAAACTTTGCCCGCAGCCTCGTCCCCCTCGTCCCCCGACCCCCAACTCTCTTGCTGCCCTCTGATCTCTGTTTCCAATGGTGCAGTTCGTAGTTACGGGTTTGGTGTCATACGGGAGCGCGTGGTTTGCATTACGGAAGAAATGACCTGGTAATCACCCGGCAGCGGCGTGCAGATGTGATAAGTGACTGCGCTGCGGCCCGGATCCCAGCATCCCCCCGGGGTGTCCTGCAGCACTGACCGGGGCTGGGGTCCAGACTTGCTTTGACGCTTTGCCGAGCCCTGGCTGCCCTTGGCAAGGGAAGGGTGACCCTCGGAGCAGAGGGTGGGAGCAGGAGGGTGTAGAGGCCACCTCTTGCTTCCCGGCTCCTTTAGTGCTCCCCTGCTGGAAGCGGTATCCCGGTGACCCCGGGCTTGCATGCTCGGGGCGTCTCGTAGGGTGGAGGCTGGTGGAGGGATACAAGTAAAAGTCCAGGAGCTGCAACTAGGAAAGGCAAGAGGAAACAGTGGGGGGGGAAAAAAAAAAAAAAAAAAAAAAAAAAAAAAAAAAAAAAAAGTGTGATATGTGAGAATGCTGCGGTATCTCCTGCGAAGCCGCCGCTCCTCCCGCCGGGGCCAGCCCGGCCCAGAGCTCTCCGCCCCGCTCGGTGCCAGCGCGGCCGGTGCCGGGGCTGACAGGCGGCTACCGGGAGCTCCGGCTGCCCAGCACACCGCGCTCCGTCTCTGAGGAACGGACGGGGAACTGTGAAGCTGCGGCCGTGTTAAAACGATAGCTGTAGATCCGCCGCACTCACTTCTGTAACTTGTCCCCATCAGTTTATTTGTTAAGTCTTACTGAATAATCGTCTATAATTCCTTTGTAAAAGCATCTAATCATGACTCAGCAAGCAACCCTGTTTCATTTAAGCAGCTATAAAAGGACAGTATCAAACTCTCTTGCAACATGAAACCTCAAAGAGCTGAAGACTCCTCAGAGCTGAGGTTGTTTTTGCTTTAAGGCTGGCCAGCAGACCTCTGTGGATCCAGTTACTGGTGGTGTGATGCTCTCCGAAGTTGTCCACTTGCAGAAAGGTAAATGCTGTGGCTCTGCATGCAGACATGTGAGTATGAAGCCTTGCCTTTCGGCATCAGCTTGTATGTTGTCTCCATGACTTTGTAAAATCATTTTTGATGGGGTAGTAAGAGTTGGCAACCCATCTTATGCAGTTTACTGTGACTTTAAAAGAGTGAAGGACGTTTTAAGTCCAGGGAAGGTCGTTGACGGATTTTCTTAAAGTAAACATAAAATACTGCAGCATTTCTCATTATCATTATCCCCTGGAAACAGCATGAAGAGCACCGCGTACAAGTTGTTTAATTGACTGTCGTTTTATAGAAGTTCCATTCCCTTTGGCAAGTCCATCACGTCTAGGAAGAGAATCAGCATGCCAGAAAATCTCTTTCCACCAGGCATTCCTTTAAAAAAAACCAAACAACAAACACCCAAAACAAAACAAAATACCACAAGACGATAGGACTAAGATGGTTTTTATCTCCAAGGTAGCTCGTTTTTTCAGAACTTTGCTTAAAATGTCAGAAATTGTGTTTTCTAGTGGGATAGAGAAATGACAAACGATGTGGGATTTGGTGGAAGAGTGGGTGATTTTCATGAAGACTTAGTATCTGGTATTCCAGCTTACAAGAAATAACAGTTTTTATTTTGTATGTCCAAGAAAAAGGCCTCCTGTGCTAGCAAACAGGGACAGTTCTGTTGCTTTCAGCTGAGACAAGATCGAGGCCACAGTAGGCAGTGTCCAAGCTCTTGTTACTTCTCCAGTTGGTGCCTGAATCTTCCTTCACCTGGGTGCCACATCAAGTGTGGTATACATCGATTACCCATTGTGAACTTAACTTAAAGAATCACACCTTAAACCAGTGTGAAAAACTGCGTGAAAGCATGGGATAGACAGTTCGAATATGCACGGCTTGGCTCTGGGTCCGTGTTCAGTTTGTCCTTTTTAATGTTTGCGTTGCTGTTTGAATGGAGGCAGAGACCCGCTTCTTTGATGAAACCCCCTTCTGCTCTTCTCTAAGGAAGCTTGTCAGGAGGCAACGCTTCGAGGAAATAGAGTTTTAAATTATCAGGACCTATTTACAGGAGACACTGAAATACTGGCTTTATCTCATCCTCCCTTCTGCTCCTGGTGCCTTGCTGTACCCTTAGGTGAGCTATTTGCTGAGCTCCGGTATGCGGAGCATTTTTGCAGTAACACACAAAATAAAGAAGTTTAAGAACAAAAGATTGTTCTGGATAGTCAAACTGGAACAAGTTGGAAGGATACATTTAGGAAGTGGAGCCTTGGACACTAATTAAGACCATTTGCTTGGGGTTGCCATTTTTTTCCTTTAAGTCTGGAGGGCACAATAGATCAAATGATTTATATATCATTAACAATTCTTGTTAACTATAAGCAGGGTCGGGATTTTCCATACCGATTACTGAGTAGTGTTTTAATGACTTGTTTTATTTCTTCTGCAGTGTCCATACGTCCGTAACGTGGAGGACCAGTCCAAAAAGAAGCCCTTCAACCCCCACACATATATATACACACACATATATACATATATGTATATGTATGAGTATTAATGTCTTTCATTCTGCGAGAGCGGCTGTGAAACCAAAGCCCATCAGCTCTTTGTGGCTTCCACTGCCGGAATACTGGCATTCGCTGTACCTGATCCTGTCTCCCAGTGAATGCATTTTAACTGTAATAAAATACAAACCGAACCATATGTGCAAGTGTGTTTTACAGGTATTAGCGATCCCCCTTTCTCTTTCTTTCGCGCTACGGTTTACAATTAATACAACTAATTTCACTTTAATAGAAACTAAGAAAGCGAGTATGTGCAATCATCAAAACCCCACGGTTTTGTTTAACGCTACTTTTTGTAAGCACCGCGATGTCCAAGAGTTGTTGATGATGTTGGTACGCCCAGGAGTTTCGGCTGTTGGGAAGGAGGGGCGGGGAGGGACGATGTTGTGTTGTGCTGTGTCGTGCCGTGTGTTGCCCAGTGGTGTTGTACTGTTGTGCTGTGAACCCCACGGAGCTCAGTAGTCGCTCCCCACCGGCAGCGCCGGGTGCCCGGGGTGGCGGCAGCGTTCCCGCCGCGTACCCCGGGGAAATCCGCCCATTCCCTCCGGCGGCTCCGGGGGATGCTCCGACGTCTTTGTACAATGAGCTCGGGGATGCCTAAGAACCAAGCAGGCATCCGGCATCGGCCGAGGAGCCTTCCCGAGGGAAAGCAGGGGAAGCCGCCGGGCCAGGACGGGCCGCGAGGTTTCGCAGAGGGCCTCAAGCCACGGGAGTCTGCACCCCGAAGCCCGGGAGCTGATCCTGCTGCCCTGGGGCAGGGCCCGAGGAGTATTCCTGACATACTCATTACCACATTAAATCCCCGGCACTGAGATGGGGGATGGGAGAGAAAAAAGGCTCGACAGAATCGCTGGGTTCCAGAATATTTAAATTTCTTTGTATTTGATTGAACATCGGCCTGTTTGGTGTCCGAGTTTGTAAAAGCCTTTGAAAGACGAAAGAATTCTGTTTGGAAACATAATATGAGGTGTAAAGCACACTACAGATATTCATGAGCACCTAAGAGGCACTAGCACTCCAGTATGTTAGAAGCGACCTTGCCCAGAGCTCCTTCGTCTTTGTTTCATTAACAGAAAAGTCCTCCTTTATTTCCTGATGAAGTTATTGATATCCAGACTATTGTTTTTATTGTCTCGCGTGACTTCCCACGCCACAGATCTTCACTGAGATTGAATGGCGCTCAGTTAGTATGTCCTATCATAGTGTCGATGAATTGCTGAGCCCAGAAAAATCTTAAACGAAGCCCAAGCCCAGTGAGTATCTCGGAAATGAAACTGGTCTCCTCGCTCCCCGCGGAGCCCTCGGCCAGCGGGGGATTTGCAGGAGGTGGCCTTGGGGACACCTCCGAGATCGACTATGGGTGAAAGGGTGTGGGGTTTAGCCGACGGGTGTAGAACATGGAAAGGCATTTTTTTTCATTTGTGTACTTTCAAATGAAGCAAGCAGTTTCATTTAGACGGGAAACTATTTTCAGTTGCTTGGTGTCCTATTTTGATCTTTCCTCAGCTTTGGTTGAACGAAATGTCTTGAAACCTATTCCAAAAAGATGCTTGTACAGGTTTCCAGATGCTAAGATTTAGATCATCTGAACGTCAGCGCAGCCTTCTGGTAACACAAAACATCCAAATGGATCTCGTTTGTGTGTTAACTTCCGTCAGATGGGAAAGTAGCATGGTTTAGAGCAAAAGTCTGTTTTCACCGTTTTAGCAACCGGGTCTACATGAACGTCTCGTCTGGCAAGTCAATAGTTTGAAGCTACATTGAGCAGACTGAGTCCAAATATCTGAAATTACTTGGAATAGCTGTGCTAATAAACACTGCTTTAACGTATGAGGCTATTACTGCTGTTTATATAGCTTCGCGTATTAATGCAAATAGACGGGGAGGGGGGCCATTGCAGGGAGACAGCTATAAGTGCATCCAGTGAGCTGTGCACCCCAAAGTTGACGGCTGAACCCAACCCCACGTCAAAGTGCGGCCAGTGGGTCTCGGGTCGGTGCGCAGGAACCGAGCATCGGGCACTGTCACCGAAGAGCCACCAGCCACCGCTCCCCCGCAGCCGTGGCGGGGTCCTCCTCTCCTGGTTGTCGGTACTAGGTGGGGAATTTGTAACGCAAGGTCCGGTTCTGCTGTCGCGGCAGCAGTAATAATGAAATAAAGATAACACTAGTTAGGCATGACGCAGCAGGTGGCCTATTATAAGCCTTGCATGTTCCTCTGCCTCCTGCTCCCATTAGAGAGCCGGTAATTGAAGGGGAAAAAAAAAAAAAAAAAAAAAAAAAAAAAAAAAAAAAAAAAAAAAAAAAAAAAAAAAAAAAAAAAAAAAAAAAAAAAAAAAAAAAAAAGTTTGGGAGCTTTAGAGGTAAAAGCGGAGGAGCTGGGAAGAGCCGCGAACGCCGGCGGTTGCGGGGTCCGGCCGGACTGGGCTCGGGTCGGCCCAGACCGGGCTTGTAGCAGCGCCGAGGGCTACGTCAAGGCCCCGGCATCCCCACTCAAAGTAGCAGCAATAACAGCGGTGGTGATTATGATAATAATAATTATTGATATTTATTGTCATTGTACCTGGAGCAGACGGTGGTGGCTATCTCGGTAGTTTTGAGAAGAGAGCAAGTCCTATGAATACACCTCTCTCCCTACGGCCAATCGCTTCTCAGGGCAGACACAGCCTGACGGGTGTACCTAATCCTGCCCGAGGGCTGCTCCCACTTTTTCCCGGGATAGCTTTGCATTTCCTGATCGAGAATGGATTTCACTAAAACTTTGTTTTTAAAGTTCTTGCTATCCAGACCATGGGACCAAGGCGGACTTGTGTGGCCCCAAGGACGGCAAAGCAAACTGCGTGCTCAGAGCTCATGGTCACCTGCCCCAAAAACTGCTTCCGCGAAAAGACACTTCGCCTTTTAAGTTATCCTTCAGAAGTACCCCCCACATACACCCCCGACTGACACCTTCCTGACTGGGTACTCCAGGTGAGTTGCTGCTAGGTGGGACGTGCTCTTTGCTGTACGTCCACGTTCACAGTGATAGCGGACCCGAAGCCCATACGCTCCCCGCGGAACCCCGGGCTCCCCACGCCCTGTCCGCGGGAGGGCGGGATCGTTGCCGCCGCGGGGACCTCCCCCCGCCGGCCGGGACCAAGCCCGGGGCGGGGAGAGCGGCTCCCCGATGCTGTTACCGGCTGCTGCCCAGCTCCCTCCCTCCGGCAGCAGTTTGCTGGCAGCTCCGGCAGCTGGCAGAGAGGGATCCGGCAGCCCTGCCCCGGGCGCACGGCCGGACCCCCGCCCTTCGGTGCGCTCGTCGGCAGGGAGCAGCCCCCTGCCTGCTCCGCACGCCGCTGGGTCTCCCCTCCCTGACAGCTCCAAGGAAGATCATTAGCATCCCTTGCTTGCTTTTAATTTTTAACATTTTTTTTTTTTTAAAGTAGATTACCAAACCGTGCACGTGGACCTAAGGGTCACACGACTTAAAAGAGGAAAATTGAAACTGTCACAGGAGTTAAAGACAAACAGGCAAACAAAGCCTAAGCGAGAGTCATCTCGTGTTCTGCTCCAGAAACAGCTCCCTGGCCACGGGGCCCTTGCAGTAACACCCCCATGTGAGAGCCGCTCCGTAACAGCCGGCGAGAGGCGCGGCCGCAGCCCCTCCGGAGCTCTGCCGGGAGACGGCTCCTGCCTCCGCGCATCCCCCCGGGGAAGGGAGACTCCGAGTATGAGAAATTACTCCCGACCCTATATTCTTCTATTCTTTTGAGCCGGTGGATCAATTGTCATCAGTACTGTCACCTAAGAAGCAATGATTCCGATTCATCTTGGCATCTGATTTTATTCTAATGGGTTAAATTGGGTTCACTTTTACAATTATCCCAGGTTTGACTGCGTAGGATTGCATGACAACTCACAGTTTCATCGGGTTTGGCAAAGCGAGGTTGCTCCATGAATCCGTATATCATATCACATCAGATCAGGCTGAAGTTTGCTGTTTAGCGACTCCATTTGAGAGGCTTTTTATGAAAGTGGGAAGGGTTGATGCAGTCCATGGCTGGTTCAGTGCGATTTGAAAAGAAAAAAAAAAAATGTGGAGAGATGGCAACAACACGGGGGTTGCTGCTCATCTGTGAATAAACACAGAACGAAAAAAGCGACATGATGGGGAAATGCTCAGCTCGCTACAGTATTTTTAGCAGCCTCTAGGTCCTTGCTTTTTAAAATTTCCTAATATGTCCTTTGGTTTATTAGTTTTATTTACAACCAGCTCCCCATTAACACCTCACCTGATTACTGAGGAGCTGAGACAGCTAATCAAGAAAATCCAGCAGACCAGCCAAAATTGAGAGGTGGGGTTTATTTTTGCTTTCATTAATTCTTCTTATTTATTTATTTTGGAAAATATTTCGAAACAAACAGAAAATAGAAGGCAGGTATAAGTGCATGTTGATAAGAGGTCAGAGGTTAGAAATTCACGTCAATTCTATAAGAAAGGCTATGTAGAGGAGGGGGAAAGAAAGAGGGAGAAAAAAAGATCTTTCCACGAAGCAGCTTGTTTATTTTAATTAACATAGGGATCCTCTGCTAAGGAACAACCTCCATCTACTGGCTAGATCATTGCGTCTCTTCTTCACCCAAAACCCATCCCTCATCACTCATTAAGGAGGGTACAATTTTGGAAGAAGCTTCTAAGGTCTCAAGGTAAGCTCCTGCATGAGTGTTTGCTAGAAATGCAGCTATTTAGTACTCACGGGTGTCATTTGTGGGGTGTTTCTTTGACGTGGTGGTTTGTTTTCTTTTTGGGTTTTTTTGTTTTTTGGTTTGGTTTGGTTTTTTTTCTTTGGGCTTTTTTAAACATAGAATAGTCGTTTCCCCAGGTGAAAAAAAAAAAAAAAAAAAAAAAAAAAAAAAAAAAAAAAAAAAAGAGAGAGAGAGAGAGAGAAAGAGCCTGCGGCTTTTTTTCCCCTTCCATTTATTTTTTTTTTTTAATGGAACGGCTCCGTTCACCTGTCTGTGAATCTAGGCTGTAAGGGAATCCTTTTCAAAAGCAACAAAATAGGATAATTTCCAATGGCTTAACTACAACTGGAGTACAAACACGATTAAGATTGTTATCAGACAACTAAGAAGCTAACAGTGCTGTGGTCCTTGTTGGTGAACAGTTTCTTGTCAGACAATAATCTGCCTCTCCTGCTTTCTTCTGTCTGTGTGATCACTTGTTTGTGGTCAGTCACCAGCGTTTGGCTGTGGAGATATGTGTCTGAGATTATTATGCAAATCATTTAATTGTTTATTATAGAAATATAATCTCTTTAAGAAAATGAATACTTGGCTTAATCTACATGTTTTGAGATTAACAGGAGGTACGAGCACGTTGGAGGTTTGGGGTTTTTATTTCGATTATGTTTACCATTAAAGACATCCTGCGCTTGTGTTACTAGCAGCGCCAGCCAGCGCGCAGCCGGGCTGGAGGAGAGAGGGACCGGTGCCTGAGCCCCTGCTGCCAGGCACAGGCTTTCTCCGGTTCTGTAACAATAATCCGAGAGCTCCCATACACTCGAGAGGACTCGAGGCAGAAAACAGTGATGGTAAACCGCGTCGTTTTTGACACCAAAGTGGAATTTAAAACAATAGAGGGCTTTTTCAAAAAACGCAACCCATTTTAATGCTGAAAACGACATTAGCTACATTTGATGTCGCTGCCGAGAGATGTAACTCTACCCAGATTGTTCTTCTTTGTGCCTAGATCGTTTGTTCTAAAGGCGAATATCACAAAGAGATGAGGCTGATCATTAATGTCACTGTACTTCCACCACAAGCTCGAAGAGCAGAAAATAGCGTTAGAATTTAAAAATAGACCTGGCTTTAACCGCCCGACTTGCAGGCAACAGGAACCTAATCCTGCCCCTGCTCTCACTACAGATTTTAAAATTCTGAAAATAATTAAACTGGAAGAGTCTTGAAAAGTTGAGGTACCTGCCAGGGCCGGTGTGCGGTTTTGCTGTCCTTGTGCGGCCGGAGGCGGCTGAGCCGGAGCCGTGCCCGAGCATCGCCCTGCGCCTGCAGCCCGGGACGCGCAACGGCCTCGTCTGGGACAGACTGCAATCCAAACCATTTCTGCTTAAAGAACTCCCCCTCCTCCCCACCCCCACAAGGCCTCTTGAATACCCTCCCCTTTCTTCTAATTATTGTTGGTCAATTATTAATTTGCATGGAGACCTTGTCCTAAATCCTCAGAACTAATCACAAGATCGTTCACGCTGTAATAGGCTTTAGGCTGTAGCCCGTGGCCAGGAAGAATAAGCGCTCTATAGCAAAGGGGATCCCAGAGACCGCATGCTGAAATCCGTCCAGGGCACATGCTAATTACGAAGGTGAAACTGGCTCCAGAGAGAGCCCGGGGAGCTGCGGGCCCGGGCCACGGGAGCTCCCAGTCAGCTTCGGGCAGGGGGACGCGCCGGCCGGAGTTTTACCTATGAGGTTTTACCTATGGCAATCGCGATAGTGATGTATCCCCCCTCATCCTCGTTATCTTGGGGAGTCTGGGTATAGCCTTACAGAAAGGAAAACCTCGGAGAGCCTGTCACCTTACTAAAATATTCTGAATTTTGCACATCAGATGCCCTTCCCAAAATGCTGAGGCGAAAGGAGATAAAAGCACCCTGCAATGAGAAACTGTTTTCAGAGGCGAAATGCTAATGCGGATGGATTCATAAGGGATAAACTGGTAGATTTGGATTTCAGATTCCCTGTCGTGCTCTTTGTGAGCCATTCCCTCCCCTCCCCGAGCAAACCAGCAAAACTATACAGAGACCTTCGTGCTGTGATGGCAACCTCTCGCTACCAGCCTGCCTTAGAGCAGCGGAGTTTCAATTTGCAGCGAGGCATCTCAGGAACATTGAAGCAGATTTACCTTGACCTCCTACGGGCCTTTCGGAAACGGAGAAGTCACGTTTGATGCTAGCAACAAACTTTTAGTGTCCCTTTAGGTAAGAAATGGTCTGCCAGCGTTAGGATTTTAATCAGAAAACGCCTTGGAAACCCCCTGTCTCCTTGACTGGGAGCAGCAGTATCTAGCAGCGTATCCTTAACCGTACCTGATGGAGCAGAAAGAAAGGACCCTCTAATTAATTAAGTGTGCCCAAACGGAGGAGGTTTAGTCATTTCTGAGTTTTGTTGATTCTGCCCAATTACTCCTAATGGCGCCATCGAGCTCAGGTAGAGATGGGAATTAACAAACAATATTTTTTGTGTCTCTGGCTTGGACTGACGCTCTGCCACTGCACCTGCAGACAGTCTTTCTGTGAACTCGAAACTGCAACTGTCAGATGTGCGGGAGGAGAGGGGAGCGGTGTCCGCACCCGCAAGGCCCCCAGGGGGGGCACAGCCCCCACCGGGGGGGAGGTGGGTGTACGGTGTCCCCACTTCAGCCGCCCGGAGGGAGTTGGGCCCAGTGGCCCTCGGGGGCTCCCTCCAAGCCCCTCCTCTCCACGGTGATCCTCGATGAGTTTGACTGTCCTCAGCCAGGCAGGGACACGGGCAGAGCGGCGGCTCTCAGGAGGGTCTGCTGGGGCGGCCCGCGCCTTGCAGGGTGGGTGGGCGTCGGCGGGTGTCTTCGTCTGACAAAGACGACACGGGAGATACGGGCGACACCCGTCTTTGGCGACACGGGAGCCGTGGGAAACGCAGACTGTTTGAAAGAGAGCATATGCAACACAAAACTGAGGCAGGGTGCGTCACCCCTGCCAAAATATCTGGACGGGAATAAAGGATATTTCGCTCAGAGGAAAAAAACCCACCACAACAACAACAACAAAACCAACAAAAACCCCCAAAACTAAACAAAAAACAACCACCAACAACAAGAAACAAACAAAAAACCCAAATATAAAACCCAAACAAAACTAAATAAAAAAGCCAAGCTACCAAAAAAGAAAAATCCCAACAAAACACTAGTAAACAAACCCTGAACGTGCCAGTAGAGTGGAAAGACCGTATTGTAACTATTAGAAATAAACTCGTCTCTTGCTGAGATTTCTTTACCTCAGCCCACAGCGACCACTACAACCTCCCACTCCAGACAGACACACGCTTGTGGCAACTCGTGGGCTCAGGGTGTGTAGGGGTTACCCCCGTCCCATAGCGCGGCCGCCTCCCTCCCAGACAACCTCGGCGCCGCCTCTTCCATCCGCAGGAGACTCCGCAGCGCTCGGCAAAGCCATCCGCCCCGCGACGGCTCTGGCCCACCCGGCAGGGCCGCTCTACCCCCCCCCGGGGTTTGGGCTGAGCGGGACGCGACTCGTCCCGGGAGCATCCCGGGACACCGCGAAGGGGCGACGGGAGGCAGGAGAGCCCGAACAAAAATGCTCCCGTATCCTGGATTGAATCACATTGTTTATTTTTTTCCTGATGGCTTGTTGTACTAATTGACTTGTTTTCTCCAAGGAAAGCCTACCTCTCCCTCCTCCTTCCCCCCACACGGATCAGATTGGTGTCGGGGGGTTTTTTTGATTTTTTTTTTTTTTTCTTTTCTTTTCTTTTTTTCTTTTTTTCTTTTTTTTCCAGACCAGGAGTGTTCTGTGGGAGACTACGGCTTGTGGAGGGTTCTACCCATTTTAAGGGAGATTCCCTCACCCCTTTCAGTCTTGTCGATTTTATAGCTATTACTATCTTATTAAAACACGCACACATAAAACACGTTGATTTCCATCCAAAAGGGCTAATTACATTACTTCATTACTTACAGCAAATAGCAGCCCTGCTGTCCAGGGTCTAGTGCGCCAACAGAGAAAAAAAGTATCCCGATTTATTTCACTTGATTGACTTCATCTTTGTGTGAAATTGTGTTTTATGAGCTGTATTCTAGCACTCGGAGGAATGTAGCCACATCCAATCTGCAAATAACATTAATTTTAGCTACTTAGGGGGAGAGAGAAGGGAGGAAACTGGCTGCCTGAATCTTGAGTTACATGGAAGAGGTGATTCGAGGAGCCCCTGAGGATGTCCCTGGGATGCTTTAGAAAGGAAGTGGGGGCTGGGGTACTTCTTTCACTAGTCGCGCTCAGGTTTGGTGTGGAGCGTCCCCCAGGGAACAAGGAGCGCAAAACTGCCGCCAGGAAGATCCTTCAGTGGGGATCGAAGTGTCAGGAAACAGCCGGCAGCTGTTCCAGGGAAAGGCAAGGAAGAGTAGTGTGAAAAGTAAGTAGGAAAAAGGGAAAAGGAGGGGAGGGGAAGCAGAGAGAGAGAGCTTAGTAGGGAAGGAATGCACAGTCCAGCCCTGCATACAATGATCTCTCGAAGCCCGCAGCCGGGGAGTGGGTGAAGGGAGAGAGCCCCACCAGGACGTTCCCCAGACCGCTCCGCACCCTCCCACTCAGTCGGTGGCGGGGGCTATCCCCGCAGGCTGCCCGCAAAGAGTGCCGGAGGTCCTGCTGCTGTCCCGGGCAGGGGTCCCGCGGGATTGATGCTTCCCGGCGGCAGCAGGGCGGGTAGAGTCCCGGTAAGCTCTCAATTCGCCCGGGATCTGAGCCGGCGCCTCCATGCCCTCCTGCCTCCGCAATCCTCTCCCGCTCTCTCGCCTACCCACCCCTTCGGCGACCGCCAGGCCCGGGGCGCTGGGAGCGGTCTGACCATTCCGTCCAGCCTCGGTCACCCCACAGCTGCGCTTCTCCTCCCTCTCCCCTCCCCGCGGTGGAGCCAGTAGCGGCGGTGCCAGCCCGAGGGACCGCGGAACGGAGCTTCCGCCGCCGCGGAAAGGCTCCGAGGGGAGCGGGGCCCCCGGGCCACCCTGCCCCTTCTCAGGCGCCGTGGCCGCCAACTCCCGGGACTCCGTGTTTGGGGGAGGTAATAAACCCCACCCCACCCACATCCCCGACGGTAATGTTTGTCACTGCTTGCCCATCACTAGGGGTTGAGAGGAGTATGACAGGTCTTTGTTGTCTGAATAAAAATCAGTGGCGGCTCAAGGGAGAGAACTCCTCCTACTAAATTATCAAAAATGGGCTGGCTTTAGTCTCTTAACAAATTGGACAGAGCTCCGGAAAGCAGCAGTCCCAAATCCAACCTACAGGCACTGGGAACTTTAAAGCAACCAGGGACTGCTGAAAATAGCACTTCTTTTTGCTTTCTTTGTATTCAAAACTATATCCTTTCCCGACCGATTCTACTGCCCCACGTCCAAGTCTCTCCAGTCGGGAGCCGCAGCTCTCCAGAACAGTAACAGATCCTTTAGCTCGCTTTTATTATTTTATTTTTTTTTTTATTAATTACTATTACATTTTCTCCCCCTTGTTTGTTTTCTGCACATCTTCAGGAAGCTCTCGGTGCTTGTGCAAAGAGAAGCTCCTATTGCAACCTCCATCCCTGCACTGTGCTCCTCGGTGTAAACATTTTGGATGATCTAAAGACTCTGGGGTCTGTATATGGAAATAGTGGGGTGCAGAGCAGAAGAAAATACTTGTCCTTTCCGTCCCCCAGCCATGCTTTTCCACGGGATCTCCGGAGGCCATATCCAAGGAATCATGGAGGAGATGGAGAGGAGATCCAAGACCGAGTCCCGCCTGGCCAAAGGGGGACAGATGAACGGCCGAGAAACGGTAAGAAAGGAGCTGACAATCTCTGAAAGGCAGTCTCTGCAAGCATGGACCCGCAGCGAGATAAACCATGGCTTTGGGGAAGAGAAAGGCTCTCCTTCCCCTTGCCCCTTCCCTGCCACCCCTTGCTTGTAGAGACCCTTCCGAGGCTCCCTATAAACACACACGGAATGCTGAGGGCTGTTTCTGGCCAGGATGGGTTGTGCGTTTGTCTAATCGATGTGGTTGTGTATACTTTCTGGAGTAACGGGGAAACAGATTTTAAATCTTAGCAGTGACGGGTTTTCAGTCCTTACAGCGAAGCAGGATTTTTCCCCTGCTTGCCTCGCTGCGCCCGCGCGTCCCCGTTCGAGCAGGACTGCAGCTGGAGTTTCTGAGGTGTGCTTTACTTTTTTGCACTCCTGGCACCTCCTAAATCCAACCGCAAACCGCGACCGCTTACTTTTCGTAACCATTTTTGGTCTGAAATGTGGGTTTGATACAAAGAGGCACTCCTCTCTCTGAATGTTATGCCCGCCGACTACTTTCTTTAGGAGTAGTATCTCCTCTTAGTCAAAGGACTGACCAAAGTCTTAACAAATGTACTAAGGGGTGGCTGAGAAGCCGAGTGTCACGCTGTGTTTCATGCAAAGGGAGATTCCCCTTTCTACAACTTGTAGGGCTTCCGCCGATCGTGCGCAAGGCTCTGCACACAAAGTAACGGCCTGGAAAACTACTTTAAGGCTTTGAGCCACAGAGTCCTTCCCTCCCCACCCCCTCGCCCCCCAGTCCCCACACACTCCCCCTTCGTCTCTTAAATAAACTGTCGCTTTGTTATAGGAGGATTTGCAATCTAAATTCAAGTCGCCTTTTCAATTGCTGAAAAAAAGTGGGCGAGGAACACAACTTCAGATTGGAAAGTGAACGCGGAGTCGCCACTTTAAAACAGTTGTGACTTTAGAGCAAGATGTTCGGGATTTTGTTTCCCTGTTACTTTATCAGCAAACGCTGCCCCATGTTTCACGGCAGAGCTTTTGTCTCCGCCGTCCCTCCGTCTCCCTTTGTCCCGAGCGACACTCCTCGTGGGGAGAAGGTTAATAGGAACTTGCAGAAGTTTGCTGATGGAAAGATACTCATTTTAGCTGAAATCACCCTGTGACACCTTTTTGGCCACGTCCCTAGCCAGGGTAGTGAGCACTGATGCTCATTGCTCTTTACACCGTCCACCTGTTTCCTTTCTCTTCTGCTTTACATGGCCTGGTTTTCTTTAGAGATGGGTCTGGGGCTGGTTTAAGCATGGATGAAAATTTACCAGAAAATCGGTGCAAGCCTCTGCCCTAAACTTTTTGTGCAGCAAACCAGTAGTTCCCTACTTTAGGATGCTGTTCTTGTGAAGAACTCCAAGATTAAAACTCTCAAGTAAGGAGGAAGCTATAGACATTAACTTTGGGACCTGAGAAAAAAAATGGGGTCTGCTTTTCTTGCTGAGAGGCCTAATCAGTTGCCTTGACATATTGAAATTACATTATATCGTTAGGAGCGGTTTAATGGGATAAACGCGAAAGCTGAATGGCAGTAAATACTCTTCTAGGGGATGGTCCCAGTTCCTCCTGTAACTTCCCTCCAGGAGCAGAGAATTCGGTCTCAGCCTCTTTGTACAAGCTCCGGGCCCTGCGCAGGAGCCGTCCCCAGCCCGGTGTGCCCGTCTGTCTTTCTCTTCTTGTCTCATCCCCTTGTGGTGTGGTTGTTTTGCAGAACATGCCCCCCATGAGCCCCGAGAAGCCTGCTTTGTGTGCTGGTTGTGGAGGGAAGATATCAGACAGATATTACCTGCTGGCTGTTGACAAACAATGGCACCTCAGGTGTCTTAAGTGCTGTGAATGTAAACTGGCTTTGGAGTCAGAACTCACCTGCTTTGCCAAGGACGGCAGTATTTACTGCAAGGAGGATTACTACAGGTACAGCAACCAGTCCCCATGGGTTCAAACGCATATCCCCTCACAAGGCATTATGAACCGAAATTTTTTCCACATGGGCTTCCAAAGGTAGTTTTGCGCAGTCAGCGTTCTTTAATCATAAACATGTCCCCTACGAAAAGTCTCAGGAGGTTAAAAACTGAACTGGTGGACAGGGGACACGCCGACTGAGCATGTGTGGCGGCGCACAAACGGCGAAAGAGAAGACCCCGGGTCTCCCGCTGCTCTGCAGTGTCCCTCCGTAAATACAGGCTTAAAACCCAACAAAAGTTCCCCTCTGCCCGTCCGTAGGTCGCTGGTTCAACCGCGGGGCGGGGAGCGCTCCCAGGGCTGGCACGGCGGAAGGGGCGGCAGAGCCCCACGGAGGGTGCCGGGCGGCCGGGCCCCGGGAGCGGCCACTTTTTATCCCTCCTTTTCAGCTTTCCCGGGGTTCAGCTCCAGCCGGCCCTTCTCGTTTTTCCACGACTGCTAGGAGAGCGGGGACGCAACTCCCCCAGCCCGCACACGGGCAGCTCCGCAGAGCTCTGCGGAAGGACTCTGCAGAAGTTCGAATCGAAGAGTTCAGCGGGGAGAAAGGCGCAAGGCTCTAAGCCTGGGGTCCAGGTGACGGCTCCCCAGTGTCGGTCCCGACCAGCCGGGCCACTGACAGCAGGCGGGCCAGGGCCCAGAGCCGGCAGACAGGGACATCCTGGGGCCGGAGAGGGAGCGACCCTGGCAGGGACAAGGGTCCCAGTGACCTCCCGTGTGCGAGAGGGAAGGCGGGAGGCAATCGGGTAAGGTCTGCCTTTACCTTTCTAGTTGATGCCCACTTTTCTGTTTCCTTCAGAAGGTTCTCCGTGCAGAGATGTGCCCGCTGCCACCTTGGGATCTCAGCCTCTGAAATGGTCATGAGAGCCAGGGAGTCGGTTTATCACCTGAGCTGCTTCACCTGCACCACTTGCAACAAGACTCTGACCACAGGGGATCATTTTGGCATGAAGGACAACCTGGTTTACTGCAGGGCACACTTCGAGTCCCTTTTGCAAGGAGAGTATCCCCCACAGCTGAGCTACACCGAGCTGGCAGCCAAGAGCGGAGGGCTGGCCCTGCCTTACTTCAACGGCACCGGCACAGTCCAGAAGGGGAGGCCCAGGAAACGAAAGAGCCCTGCCTTGGGAGTGGACATCGTCAACTACAACTCAGGTGGGGAACGCACGCCGAACCTCCTCCTGCTCCTCCGAAAAGAGCGTTCTCGGGCTTCCCCTCGGCTAGGCAGTGCATGAATAACTCAGCCAGGCCAAATCCTGCTTAATCATTGGAAAATCAATCAAACAGCCCTCTGAGGGCTGGAGCGTTTGCAGGAGAGCTAACAGCAGCCCTCCTCAAAGGCTGTCTTCGCCTATTAATATCAAACATGCAAACTTAGTCACTTCCCAGAGTAAAGAAAAAAAAAACAACCCAACCAACCAAAAAAAAATTTTTTTTAAATCCCAGCCTCATCATAGCATTCTTACTCTATAAACACTTCAGAGATGCTGTTACCATTAGTTGTGTTTTATTAGCAAAGAGCACTTCAGCACTTTGACCTCAAATTAGAAGTAAGCAAACGGGTCAGAGGAAAAAAAAAAAGTAAGATACAGTATATGGTTCCTACAATTCCAATGCAGTATACGCATAAGTATAGATATTCAATTTATAGGAATTAATTCTTCAGGATAAATAATCCTGTTTTACTGTCACATAAATGATCCAACTGTACAAGAAGCCAGTGAATAAATATTGCTCCCTCTAACTAAGCCCTAACAAAAGTAATTAAGGAGAATGGTTTCTGCTCTCTCAACGGCAGGAAAGGAGCAAATGTTGCTCTGTATAAAACTTCTTCCCTAGCTGCGAGTCCCTCAAGTACCCAAACCGTGGCTAAACAAAGTGTCAGGGAACAGAGGTAAGGGAGTTCCAGGTGTGATCAAGCAATTCAAGCGGTGTTTCATTAGGTGGAAGACGAAAGCAGTAAGGGTAAATCCGAATTAACAAGCTACCGCCTCCAAAAATTATTTTAGTGAAACTTAAGGTCCCCATGGACAGTAACGAGGAAAGAAGGGTGTGGGAAGCAAGAGCGGTGCGAGGCGTCTCCCTGTGAAGCGGGGCAGGGGCAGGGAGCAGGGGGTCCGGTCTGGGCAGCGGCAGAGCGAACCTCTGCGAAACCCTGGCCCCGCCGGAGAGCAGAGGGAGGGGTCAAGGCCTCCCCTTCCAACAAGGTCAGGTCGATAAAAGTGCATTGCTTTCGGCCCGGAGCTTTCTTCCATCCACCCAAGTTCAACCCGCCGACATTGAGATTCATAAGCGATCCTCCCCCCGCTCCCCGCAGCCCCTCCATCCCTCCCCCGGCAACTCCTCTGGGGCTGCATTTGAAACGGGCTGTAGCTGGGAACTGGGTAGCTCTGCAAGGCTATTTCAACTCCTCTGATGCGTAGACCTTGGAGGCAGGGTAATCACTGCACTAATTGTTCCTTGTTAATTGAAGATGACATTGGAATCCCTGGCTACGGAGCGGTTTCCAATCAATCCTGAAAGCTGCTAAAGAAAAGGGAACCTGTAGCGCAGCCAGGATTCATTCAGCCCCGGCTTCGAATGGTGTTTCTCGTACGCCTTCTCTTCCGTCTGCACTCCCTCTGATCCGCACACCATCATCCAACCCCCTCAGATCCATAAATGTAAATATTTCTAGGGAAAATTCATAGTCACAGGGTCAGAAATTAAGGAAAGATGAATAGTTGTGGAAATGGTAAAACACCCCCTTAAACTTCATGTCATGACTCAGAAGAGACACTATGAATGACGACTTAGCTTTTGTGTGGTAGTCTTAAAACTCCTCTTTACAACAATGGGTCATATAGGATGTACCATAGAGTTTATAAGATTAAAAATACTGATAATTTTGAAAACACATCAATTGAAAATACTCTCATTAAGATCTCACTGAAACCTCCGGGCAACGGAGAGAGAGAAAAACCCAAAACCCCACAACCCTCATCCCGACCTCCCCAAAGCCCCCCCAACCAAGCAACCAAAAAAACCCCCGCTCGATTCGGATGCTTTGTACCCAGGCTAGAGGACTGACAAATCTGATTTGTTAGGGACGTGATGATTTTTTTTTTAAACTTAAAATAAAAAATATTAAAGCATTGTTTAGCAGCCTTCAGGGTTGACACATCATCTCGAGAAAATACAGTTTTCAGCCAAACTCTGCATCCGGTGCAAACGACTCCAGCTCACTGCGCTCCAGATCCAGGGGGAGGAAAACGAATCCCTTAACAGTTACGAAATGAATTGCAGTAGATGACATCGCTTCTCGAAAGAAAAAAAAAAAAATTCTAAATAATTGGCAGTCACTTTCCGACATGCATTTTGCGTTCCCGGCCCCGTGATTCAGTAACTGCTCTTGCACGTAATCGTTTACAAAGAGCAACCGGTCAACAGAAAGCGAAATGCTGGATACAAGACTGCCGCTTTTGGAGGGAGAAGGAACCTCTAACCCAACCCGCAGCCTGCAGGCGGGCTCTTCCTCCTGGGCATCCGCTGCTGCGGTACGTGCTGCCCTCCCGCACGGCGGGACAGCCCCGCGCAGCCCCGCACCGCGGAACGGGCCTGCGGAGCAGCGCGGTTCCGCCCTGCCAGCTCCGGTTCTGCCCTACCAAGCCGAGTATAAAAACGTGCATATTCACAAGCGATCTGGCAGTACCTGGCTCAGATTTGCGTGCACGTTTTGTTTCAGGGGAGCTTAGCACTGGGCCGGAATGGAAATTCAGATTCTGTTGCCGGAACTACAACAGCTTTTCTATTCTGCAATTCGTTTAGTCGTTTAATTTCTGTTTCTCAGCTCCTCTGTTGTAAAGTGGAAACACAACAATAAATAACTCAAAATGTTATGAGGTAAAAGCCACTCATACTTGCGAGCTGTCTGGAATGTTTGTGAAAAATGGAAGAAACTATTCAAAAGTACTTAAAACATTCAAGGCTTTCTCTGTACTGCCTCTTATATCATAGAATTAATATGTATTTTGAGGGAAACTGTGTTGACTTACAGCCCACAGGATATAGAAATGAGATGGTGAAGAAGATTTCCCTAGGAAAATATTTCACACAGCTGTTACTCAAAGAACTGTTTACTTTATTTAATTATATAAATGTATGTGTGAAAAACTATGAAGAATTCACTAGAAGTAGTCTTGGCAATAAAAAGCAAACTGTTCCAGCTCTTTCCAAAGCAAAATTAAACAACCTTCCAGTCCTGCTGCAAAGAAATGAACAATCATGTCTTGCCTGATTTTTTGCTCCCCCTTACTTATCTTAGTTTAGATAGTGTAAAACTCTGCTCTCTGCTGTGGCTGAACCACATAATGCTCTTTTACTCTTGTAAAATAGAGAGTTAGCTAATCATTGTATGAACTAGGATCATCTGAGGATTCTTGGAGCCTTGTTTCCATTTTCTCTTGAAAACAAAAACCAAAATAAAGTAGACCACAGACAAAAAAATAAAAAAGGCAGAACACAGAAACAAAGGCAGTGAGCAGGACAGAGGAGCCCAAGGAAGTTTGTTTTGCTGCTGTAAAACTGAGCAAATCCAGAAAAAACACAAAAACACCAGCTTGCAACTGTCTGAAGTCAAACCTGAGGACTGAGTTCTGATTTATGTCAGCTCATAAGTTACGGCCCACGTAATTTGACTGAAGACAGTGTGACTGGTTGTGAAAACAAGTAGTAAATACAATCCAAATTTGGTCTGAAATTGTTTTTAAGGCAACTTTCAACTCCTGGTATTTTCAGAAGTGTCAGCTTACTTTGTTTGAAAGTTCAGATACATTTATTAACAAGACTAGAAGCAAATCTAGCTATAATTAAATATTCACCCAATTTTCTGTCAAAGTGTTGTCTTACCAGCATCTGTTTGAGTTGACTTGTCTTTTAATTCAAAAGAGAAAACACCTTCAAGGAGCTTTTTATTTTCTCCTCATTTCAAGTTGCTTTGTTGCTTTGCTTCTCTTTTTAGCACTGTAAACGTCAGTCTTGCTGTACTGTGTGCTTTCCCTCTCTCTCCTCCTCTCTTTATTTATTTATTTATTTATTAGAAGTAGGAATCAACTAGGCCTAGTAAATAATCCAATAACTATTGGAAAACAGTTAAAAAATTCAAATGAGCAATTAATGTAACTTGGTCTTGTTTACAGACAGTCTGAAACATTTTCTATTTAGCTGTTAATATTCCCTGCTATGACACCATTATTTTTTCTTTTGTGACTGAGATATCTTTATAAAATGAGATGATATAAATTGGTAACCAGTTTTTTTAACCTGAAAACAAAAATACAGATGTCTGTCTTACCTTTTTTTGCCAGTGCTCTCATATCTTTCCCCAGTATGAAGCAACAATGCCACAGTTCCCTAACAGCTGCAACTCTTGGGTACAGTTCACACCCATAAACATGTAATCTGAAACAAATTAATTTTTCACAGACACTTCAAAAATCCTGAATCAGGGAAATTCTTTTAAAGTTTTGAGCCAGTAGTTGGTTGGTTGTAAATATTCCAAAACAACACCAACTAAGAGCTACTGCTGAATGGGGTTGAGATGGAAAAACTGAATCAAGCCTTAATGTAACTGCCTTCTAGACATGTTCTACAAATGAAGGTCTCTGAGCAGTTCATATGAACTCTCAGACAGAGTCCAAAAGCATTTATTTTAACAGCAAAAACATCCAGATTTTATGCTTTCTTGACCAACTGTCATAACAAAATTTCTTGCTGTGCATCTTTTTTATAGGTGCTTGTGATTTGTGGGAAAAGCTGAGGAACATTCAAAATGCTCATTTGACCTTTATTCCTTTCTCAAGCTAAGAGTATTTCACTGAATGAGATTTCAAAATCTGAAAGAAATTTTGAATGACTCTTTGGATGCCCAAAGCAAAACTATCACCACAGGGAAAAGAATTGTTTGAAAATAAATGCCAAAGGAGAAAGCACTTTCTAAATCTGCTCTGAGTAGGTACAGGCCTGGGGAACATAATATGTTTTAAGAATAGGAAAAGGGCATCTCTGGATCATTTTTGTCTCATTTAATTACCACATCTGTACTTCTCCTTGCCCCATCTTAGCCCTTGCTTCCTTGCTTGCTTGCTTCCAAGCAGGATGTGACTCAAGATTTTTGCCTTGATAAATTTATTCTCCACAACGTGTAGCCACTAACTTCTTGTTTCACCTTGTTTATTGAACAGGTTGTAATGAGAATGAGGCAGATCACCTGGACAGAGACCAGCAGCCTTATCCCCCATCCCAGAAGACAAAGCGCATGCGCACCTCCTTCAAACACCACCAGCTTCGTACCATGAAGTCCTACTTTGCTATCAACCACAACCCAGATGCCAAGGACCTCAAGCAGCTTGCCCAGAAAACAGGCCTGACCAAGAGAGTTCTGCAGGTAAGAAGCCACATCACAGGCTTGACAGACTTTTCCCCTACCCCTGCCAGTCAACAGCATTTCCCTTACATGTAATGATAACACTCTATGCAGAAATCCTTTTGGTAGGTGTGTCCCTAGAGGGTGTGCAGAGAGGTGTGGTATGGTACATGGCAGGCGTGCTGAAGGTATGCCCTACCACCCCAAAATACTGAAATGTATTTTGTCATTAGTTGCATCCTCAACATGAGGGAACTCTCTCCAGAATCTACCAACCGACCCAGTAGATAGCCTGAGATCTATAGTCTCTCTGTGGTGACCTTATTCAGGGAAGGGATAGCATACCTGCTCATTTTATACACACTGGGTGAAGCCTCTGGGCTCCCCTGATGTAGTTAATGTGGCCCCTCAGCGAGCATATCCCCTGATACACTGGAAGCAAGATTTGACCTCCAGGATCAGCCAGCTCCCTCTCTCAATGCCTGTTAGACAACTGTTATCATTAACAGCTTACATAGTAAAAAGTCACTTCCTTGGGACGGACAGCCTAGCAAATTAGATTTAAAAAGTGACTATACAGTATGTGCTAGCTCAGTGAATAAAAAGCAAGATGTCTATTACATGTAGAATGCCAAAGAAGGGCAGCAATCGAGATAGAAGGAATACATCTGTGTTATATTTCACCTAAAACATTTTCAGTGACTTAAGAGAAGAGAAAGGGAAGGTGACCCATTTGAACAAGCTGTATGGGAGGGCTGGGGTAGTCACCCCTCCTCCCTTTTCAGTCTTTAAAATTACAAAGACAAACTTTCAGCCTTGGCAAAAATCTGCTCATTCACCCTTTGCCTCAGTCTTTATAATGGGTCTTTACCTGAAACCTCCTCAGTCCAAGAATACCCTCCATAGCCATGAAGAAACTTGCTTTCTTGGGGTGAGTGAGCAAGCAGATTTTTCTTAAGGCTGCTCTATGAGGTCTGCAACATCCCACTGAGTGCCTGTAGCACCGGGCCCTGTATGCAGGGGCCTACCTGCGAAAGCAGCAAGCGAAGCTGTGGAGAGAGCCTTAGTCGATTTGCCACACGAAAATAATAATAATAATAATAATTAAAAAAAAAGTTAAAAAGAAAAAAAAAAAAAAAAAAAAAAAAAAAAAAAAAAAAAAAAAAAAAAAAAAAGCAAAGCAAAACAAGCATCGGTAAAGAAATCAATTGGGATTGGTTTGCAGGTTTGGTTTCAAAACGCAAGAGCCAAATTCAGAAGGAACCTTTTGCGGCAGGAGAATGGGGGTGTCGATAAAGCTGATGGCACCGCACTTCCGGCACCGCCCTCAGCAGACAGCGGCGCACTCACCCCACCCGGCACTGCGACCACTTTAACAGACCTGACCAATCCCACTATCACTGTAGTGACATCAGTGACCTCTAACTTGGACAGCCACGAATCCGGGAGCCCCTCACAAACTACCTTAACGAACCTTTTCTAACATTTCAGTTTTTTTTTTTTTTTTTTTTTTAAATAACAAACCCACAAAATATTTTGGAAAAATAAACAGCTTGATGTGTAGCATCTGCAGCCACTTGGCAAATGAGTTTGGAATAACGTGTTGCTATAATAAATGAACGTTTATTGTTGTTAAATTGTACTCAAATTTTTAAAATTAATCAAATAACTGAAAACAAGGTTATGAATCATTCTAACAAGTGCCTCTTAAAATTGTATGTTACTTATTTCCAGAACCTTGAAAAAAATTACTACCACATTAAAAAAAATAATAATTCTTTCCCCTCCTTGAAAACTAGATAAAAAAATCAGTTTAATTATGACCAAAAGAATGCTGCTTTGCCATTGGGTGTTCACTCACAACATTCAGGCACCACAAATTTAATTTTATTTTTATAAAACACCTAAAAGTTTTGTCTGATTATTTTTAAAATGCTGAAAAATGAATATGAATTGAATTAATCATTCAAAAAGTCAGACTGCAAGTGCCAGTGCTTTTTCCCCCATGCAATAGCACCCAGCCTGACCCTTGCTGAGCACTGAGGAGTCTCACCAGGGGAGCTCAAGGTTCCTCTCCCAGTTCTTCACCCAGCTGGAAGTGGTGCCTGGATGGAGGGCTTGGGGAGACTCCGTGATGGCAGTGGGTGAGAGGGGCAGGAGCAGGATGCTGATTTCCAAATTCCTGTCCTGTATTCTAAGGAGGCAAGATCCCCCCAAAATCATGCAGAACAAGCTGAGTCCTGTATGGGTGCTATTAAAGTAATGACAGCAGAATAACAACTCAGTGAGGAGTCACACTGATCTGAAATATTGCATAGAGAGGAGTTTTCATTTGTGTCTGCCAAGCAGCCCTGATTTGGATTTAAAAAAAAAAAAAAGTGTGGTTAGCTACACGGCCTTGTTACTGTACCACTAAAGCAGGCAGGAGGTTGCCCAGCTACTTTAATGAGCACAAAAATAATTACCAAAAGCTTATGCATGTGTACTATTAAAATAAGGTTTTGATAAACCACATTTTTCAGGGGAAATGGAAATAAGCAAAATATAATTTCTTAAGATGTCTAGGGAAAATATTTCAGCACAATTAATTATTTTGAATTTATTTTAGGTGTTTCCTGAGACTGTATCAGACATGTTGTTTAACACATTAACTTAAAACCTTTAGTTCATTAATATCTTTAACGTATCCTTTAACTTTTTAAACTTTGTATAAAAGAAAAAATGTTAGCAAAAATTCTTACAAAAATGGAAATTGGCAGTGAATAATTTTAAAGCAGAGAAACTCAGAAGCCTTGTGGATGCTGATCTGAATACATTTCTTAGTTTACAATAGTGATCTTTCTTTTTTTAATTTTATTTAAGCTAAAAGTCTGAATGGTCTGGGCAGTGGTGAATGTTCATTTGTATCCTTTTATTGTAGTTGAACACCAATTAGATTGTGGAGAGTCTCAGAAACAAAACTGAACAAAAACCAGTCAAGATCTATGTCTTGCTTTTAGTGGATTGTTAAGAATGACTTTGCACATATACCCCACTTTTTAAACACCATCAAATCTCTTTTTTGGTGGTCAAAGTGGCTATTTAATATATTTTAAAGGTGTCCTTTTTGGCTGTATAAATGTGTGGTTACATATTGACAGTTCACTGCCCACATTAAAGTGCATTATTGTAATTTTTGCTCAGGGTTTTTAGAAAATTAGCACAGAAAAGTAGCTTATTTTTAAAAAAAAAAAGATGAGGGAAGAGATGTTAACACTGTAATAGAAGAAAGGTGTGTTTGCCATTATATATTTAGCAAGTATGGTTATCATCTTCTACGGATATTAAATCTTGACTTTTCCTATTTCTATTACCTTATGGGCATTTACCACTAACCAGACCAAACGACCTTGGTAAGGCTGAGATCTTATTAATACACTTTTACAGGTAAAAATATTGATACTTATAAATTTTGTTCTTTGACAGAACAATATATGGTACTAGAGATCTACTTTATTAAGTAGACTAATTAAAACTCAGTTCTACTATGTGCCTTATGATATACCTTGGGAGTAAGTTTGTGAAAAATCAGGATATATGTGTTGTTTGTTAACTTAACTGTTTTAAGCCCTTTTGACACCTCACTAGTTTTGTACTGTTTTACCTCTTATTTCTGAAACTCTTTTTATGGTGTATCCTGTTAGAGGGGACAAACATGTCATAGAAAGCAGTTGTGCACTCTTTCAGATATAGTTGATAAATCCAATAATCTTATATATTGAGCTTCGTGTTTATAGTACAGTAAGTGGTCTAGCAAAATTGTCCATGTTTCTTTGTTTATTGATAAATGCATTGTATAGAAACTATTTCCCCTAAATATTTATGGACCAAACAATTGTGATATATCCTATTAAATTTGTGTGAATAAACCATTTTGAATCTAAGGAGTTTTATTTCTTTTTCTTTTTTTCTTTTATCTTTTTTTCTTTTTCTCAATTTAAAGCCTACAAGTACCAGTGTGTCTCTGCTTTTATGATACCTGTGAACAATTGGTATTAAACATGGAAGCACGGCCTTTTAAGCATTTTAAAATATGGTTCCTTCTTAGGTTTTCAATTTCTTCATATTCAATGTATATGCTACTGCTGGTGCCATTTAGATTTTAGCCTTTTAACCCCTTTTTTTGAACATGCAAAGTAATGCCCCACTGATTTGATACTGAAACCCTTTCTTAGACTTCTAAAAAAGCCAGAAAACTAGCAGCTAAAGTAATTGCATGACAAATATAGCCTAAATAATATGATGAAATGAATCAAGATTTAATGCTAGGTATATTGAACACAAAATAGAATTGCAGACCCCGAAAAGCCAGGTTGCTCTGTAGTTTAATAAATTGTCACTATGATTTCTTTCAGGGAGAACAAATCATGGGGCATTACAGCCAAACATCCCGACGTTTGAAAATTCCCTAAAGTATTAAAAGAAGGGGAAAAGTTTGATCGGAAATCCACTGCAGTGAAGACAAAGACAATATTAGGTTATGATAATCATACATTAAAAAATTTATTGAGCCAAAAAATAAAAATAAAAGACTTGATGTCATTTCCTGAATGTTAACAAAACCTATGTTATTTTATGGTGTCTAATTAACAGAACTGAAGGCTTCAACAAATTGTGTGGTATTAAAAATAAATTTAGAGAAACTATGTATAAAACCAGAGCAACCTGGCAGCAATCTACCCAGCCCACATTTGGAGAGAACTTTCCTTAAATAAAATCACATTTGTCAAGCACAAGTACTTGTAAAATAAAATCTGAATGCATTCATTCCACTTGCTTGCTAATGAGTACTAGTCATATCTGTTAAATGGATTTTTGTAAATTCAAAGAGAACTTTTCACTCATTTGAGATCATAGGAATCAAAACCCAGTAACTTTAGTACTATTGTTTCTGAAGTTTGGTTTGTTTTTTTTTTCCAAACGAGACAAATCTGCATGCACTTTTCCATCTGTCACATATAGTGTACATTTCTGTATGATGAATTTCTCTTTGATGTTTCTTGTATAATAGCTTTCATTAATAAACATTTCATTTGATGCAAATATAGTTAACGTTATGTAAACACACAGCTAATTGCTCCAACTAATTTAAACTTTTCTTTTGAAAAGAAGCAGTACAGTGCAGTTCCAAAATATTACATATATCTAAAATCAAAAAGAGTGAGGTAGCAATACTCTTGCACAGTGTAAAATTATTTACTTTGGTGTTAATTTTTTAACTTCTTGAGTAAAACTGACATGCTTTAAAAAAAATTCTCATCAGCATCAATATGATAAAGCCAATCCCCAAATTCTTCATCAATATAAGAAAGCAAAAGCACTACAGGATGTGGAACCCATAATGAGTTTTAGAGTAATAGGGTATAGTTAGTGGATCCCTGAGCTGTTTACATGGTCACTATGCAATAAACAAGTATGTTACAGAAAGTTGGTCCTAAGACTTTCAGTCCGAATCAGAGATGATTTTTTCAAGCCAAGAAATAAGTGTAACAATAACCAGTTCTTAGTAATGAGGTTTTGTAATTGTTAAGCAACTATTTGCAGAAAGATTTTTAAAAATATATTCCTATTTAGCTGTATAGCCAAAGCGTATGTTGATCAAATTAACATATAAAAGACTTGCCAGAAAATCTTCCGTTAAGATGACATTTTTATTATATACTAATGAACCCTATGTAAACAATGTAACTTTTATGAATGATGGACATTAAATATTTCACTTACGTGTATCCTCAGCATTTTGCATGTTTTCTTAAACTTTCCCAGTTTCTGAATTCTAAAAAGAAAATCATACAATTATTAACAGCATAACACAAAGTTACACACAGACTACTGCAGCAATCTCTGGAAGCCAGTAACCAAGAGTGTTCTAATGGCAATAAAAAGGTATCATTTATTGGTGGCAATTATGGGAAGCATTGTTTAAACAACAGTTTTATAGTATGTTGTAAAGTTCCATTGAAAAAGGTTAGCACGGTGGACTTAATTCAAATCAGCTTGATCAGAAATTTAAGTAGACTGTGAAATTCTTAAACAGACCTTTACACATATTTACTACTGCAGAAAGTAAGGGTATGTAGGAAAGCAGTTATTCATGTCACAGCCATAATGTAGTTTCCTCCTGTTGTCCGTAGGAAAATACTACAAACATTAATTATTCAAATTGGTAAAGAATGAGGTGGAGCTTAGGGTCAAGAAAAAAACCTATGTACTATAAAATTTTCTTTTGTAAATCACTGCATTCTTTAATAGGCTGTATTCCTTCTCCCCTGGATTTAGTACTTACAGACATGGTTCTAGTCTGATCCAGTGTCAGTGTGCTGCTTTTGTCACCTGATTTAAATGAGAAAAATAAATTAATTGGTAGCTCCGGTGAGTAGTAGTAGTAGTGAATGGCAAAATCATCACTGATTAAAGTAAAACTATTTATTTCTCTGTGTCTGATTAGAAACATTATGGTTTGATTTTTCTTAATAATGCTGTTCTTTGGAGATGGTCCTGCATAGTGCTCTGATTGACCTGACTAGTTGCATAAACCAACCCAATTTTTTCTGAAAAACCTGTCTCCTGCATGAGAATAGTAAATATTATATAAGAAAGAAAAGAAGGGAATCCTTTCAGAAAAGGTTTGAGAGAATGCAAGACAAATTTAGGTTTTCAGGATTGTATCAAGTGAGAAGTGTGTTTGGGGTCTTTTTAGTGGACACATATCCACACCTAGATGCAGCATTTCTCTGCACTCCTGTTCTTGAAAAAGAAGTCAAATCTCGTGGTCCCAGAACATCTCACTCAGAATTACACACCAGAGAAATGGCTTGCAGGACCAAGCCAAATGACAGCAGGCTGACTCTGTAGCCCACTAAAACTGGGGAATATTCCCTGTCAGATTCTGTGGGCTTTCAGCCAGAAGCTGAATGAACATGGAGATTAAACTACTCTCTTGTCTCTAAAGAAAGCACAACCTTGAAAATGAGACAGAATATATAGGACAGCCATGCCGTTCTGTGCTTTGGATTTCATTTTTCAGAGCTGCTAATCCAAGCACCTGGCACATGCATTAAATTGACTTCAAAATATTTCTTCCTCCTTTGCCCAAATACAGGCCACAAATTACAATACTGGATTTTCCAGAAGCTACTGTAGTGTCAGAGACTTTATTCTGTTATTCTGCAATGTCGAACAATTCTTCTGCTCTTCTTACTTGACACAGACTTATCTGGACACATACCTATATACATATCCTTGTCTTGCCTTCAGATAACCAGTACTTTCATATTTATTTAAGTCATTCAACCCTATAGGAAGCAACTCTCCATGCTAACATGTTCTAGCAAAGGCAGTTGTCATGATTTTTGTGCTGATATTCCTCTACAGTAAAACATTTTTCAGGAGTAGTTTTAATCTTGTGAATTTGTACTTCCGCATGGTTATTTTCTTTTCATAGCTTTGGACCAAAAAAAAATTATACTGCTTGAAACACCTATATGTGCAGATTATTTTGCCATTTTTTCCCCTGTAATATTTAATTTAAAAAACCCTACTCCAATTATTGAATTAATGGCTTACATGTTACTGTAAGCCCTTTACAAATTTATTGTATCATAACAAATGATATAAAATACATTCAATTCTATTTTGGATTAATTTATTAATATTAGAAACAACAACTTTTTAGTTTCACTTGTTTCTGACCCAAGTGTATTTCTATTTTTGGAAGTGGGTTTGCAAGCAAATATTCTTTAAAATTTCTGGTATTTGCTGCGTCTAGGTGTGGAGGGTTAGGCAGAAGGTCTCAGCTATCTTGAAAAAAATAGGCTTTTTTCCAGTTTGTCCTCTTTTGAAACTGGACTTTAATAGAGAATAAAAATATTTCCAATAATTACTATAATGATAGAAACTCAAAGTTAGATGTGCTTTCCTTTTGCACTTCAGTTACATACTTTAATATAAATTTCTGAGTCTGAACAGATGCACAGTGCCTTGAATCTGTGAGACTGCTGCATATAGCAAAAAAATAATAAGGGAAAGAACAACCTATGGAATGGTTATCAGACTGCAAATACAAGCAGTCACTGGGAGAGTTATGGTAGTTTTCTGTTTATCATCCTATGAATCCTTACTTCACCATGGAGGAATTTGGACTTATCTGAGAGTAAATCATCAAGGAAGCTGCTGTGGCCACATGCATTTTAATCCCACAACTGCAAAGAGTTAAAGAACTGCCTATAAAAAGAATTTTTTAGGAGCAATTATCTGGAATTAACAAAATGTTGTCCAATATCCTAAAATAAGCAAAATAAAATGTAATATCAAGACAGCTGAGAACACTTATATCTTAGGGACTTAAACACAGTCAGGCTCATGATTTCTGTTAAATTAATAGAGGATAATTAACCTTACCAGACAATACATATTCCATCACAAAAAGGAGCCATGCATGTAGCATCAGTAGGGACAGTAAGAGAAGTTTAGAAAGTAACCAACTTGGCAGCTTACAGGGGAGTATTTTTGGTTTGCAAAGATATTTGCATAATTACTGCTCTGGCTGCAGCCACAAGTACTAGAAAATACCTCTCATTTTCTTTGATGGCTGTACAGTGGAGTATTTTTTTTACTTTATAATGAAAAGTGAGATCCAGAAAAGAAAGTTAACTGGACACTCTAAAGTGCATGAGGGGCATTGGGTGTCTTTTATGTACCTGCTGGCACATTGGATATAAAATGCTGCTGCACTGATGCTTTGAATAGCAGTCTTAAAAAGCTACTTCTTTCTTTCTGCTTTTTATTTAAATAATCCTTACTTCTCATATACAAGTTTACACAGACAAGCTGTAACTACATTCGCTGAAGTGATATCTCACCCCATGTTGTCAAAACTTTCCTTAATAATCAAACCCTTGGACAGACAATGTCTTTTGTGAAGTTGGCTGGAAAAAACAAGAGTTTAGAGCTGCTGCTGTTCATGACAAGCTGTTAGAAATAGCTTATCTGCCCAGGAGTGCTTTCTAATACATCAGGGTTTGAACTGTCCTGCATGAATCCCTTGCTTCTGCCATTTAACCTGGAGCAGAGAACTAACATAACACTAAATACATAGTAATCAGTGGTTCGAAACAACAATTGTGAACCACTGCTGTTCTTGTGGATGGACACAGATCAAGAATCTCTCCATTTCACGATTTACCACTAGAACAGTAACATTAGAAGACCGTATAACTTGGAGTACTCAGATCTTTTATAAAAATTATTCAGATCCTAAGATCTTTTTGCTTATTGTTTTCTAACAGCAGAAGAATGCCTGTGTCCTTGAATCTATTCAAACTGCCTAAATTCAATGAATTTCCAGAATGAACTGTTGAATTCTGTTGAAATCTAGAGCTTTTTGATTAAATATCCTTGATTTTCACATTTGTATCTGGCTGAAACAGAAAAACAATATTTTAATGGATTATTAGACTTTCTGGTCTTCAGCAGAACTGAAAAATGAAGTAATGCATATCATCAGTGAAAAAGCAATTCTACAGAAACAGGATTCAGTTCAGAACAGTTCTAAAAATGTCCAGAGCTTTTTTGTTTGTTTCAGCAAAGTAACAGGGAAATCTGTGTTTGGAAACATGCACTTCATTAAGTGATTTCCAATGGTCTCTCTCTCCCTTCAGCCTCTGAAGAACTTTACCATTAAATTAAATAACTCTTCATTACAATAACCTCTTCGTTCAAGCTAGCTTAATCCCCCAGTTTTTTTCAATGCCTTTGGACATCTGTGTTTCCTCTGTATCATTTTTTGTCCGTGTGAAGCCAACCCACGTGGGATTGCACAGCAGCTGTACCAGCACAGTGTGCATGTGGGTATGAGATCCTTCAGCAGGTACAAATCCTCTAGCTGAACATACCTTAAGTCCTGGCTGCTTTCCCCAAGCAATTTTTATTCCTTTTATTAGTTCTCAGGCCTACCTGGTCTATGTGGGCTCTGCCAAGGGCAAGGCCCTGCCCAGCCCCAGCTGGGCCCACAAACCCTGTCTCAGGGCACTGCTGAAGCTCTGTTGTTCTGGGGTTTTGGGGGGGGGGGTTGTTTTATTTTTTTTTAAGTTTGTTGGCTCTGTTCTGTGCCTGGGGTTCCTCTGCCCTTCCTCTTAGCACAGAGTTAAAGAAAAAGCTGAAGCAAGACCCTGTCCAGAGAGGTCCTGGCTGCACTACGCAGCACACTGTGATGCTAATGGGCACCAGAACCCTGATAAGAAAAAAAAAACCACCTAATTTGAGCTCCTCTTTCTACTTCCAAGTTGCATCTGTATGCTATGATCCTGGTTGTGGAAACATTTCTGCATGTCTTTAACTTCCTTATCCTCTGTGGTATGATAGAAATGCATTTAAAAGGATTTTTTTTTCATTACTGAGCTTAACTGGAGGCATAAACCAATAGAATCAGAGTTTAGTGTATAATTTATACCAACTCTGTTTCCTTCTAAAAGACTTTAAAGATTTTTAGGTATGTTAATAGAGTACTAGTCAAACATCCATAAAGGTGCTAAAACTTGCCTTGTTTGTTGTCAGTTGCTTATATATGCTTAGGAACTGGCATTAGAACAAACGGATGCAGTTGGATTAATGGTCAAGAGCATAAATGGTCAAAGGATCAAACTATAATTTGAACGTTTTGCAAATATGTCACTGCCATCTATGAAATACACTTTGCACATATATTATTATTTTGCTGCCTGGTATGGAATGAAAAGGCCTACTTTGGGTATTTCAGGTTACAACAGATGTTATTTCTTCTGCGCTTCCAAATGATGATACTTAATATCCCATGCAGTTTTGAGGTAGCTATAAGAGAGACAGAGATAGCAATAAAGGATGACCAGATTTTGGGTTTTGCTGCCTATGTATAAATACAAAGCACGGGAGTTTTTAGTTTGTATCTTAGCCATGAAGAGCATAAGCAAGAACCAGCCTGAGTGGCTTTTAGGAAGCCGTGGAAAAAAAGTTGTTTCAAACTCAAGCTAATATTTACTGTGGTTTTTTGATCCTGATTTTCTTTCTTACAAGCAGAAGTGGTTTTGTGCTCCTTCCATTTAAGTAAAACCATTCAGGCAACCCAAAGGCTGAAGAGAAAAGGAGAACAGAGTTCGACCATTTTTTCACAACTGCACCAACAACATTTAAAACCCAGTTCCACCCTCTGCAGGCAGTTCCACACGGTCACCTCAGTAGGATAGTGGTTTGCCCAGAGCATAAATCCCCCTGTGTGGTGACTGTCAATTGACTCAGGCTGTAAAATGCAGTGAGAGCAAACACAGTGTTTGGAACACACGGCAGCGTCCGCATCGCTGCTCCACTGCTCGGTGCTGATGCTGACACGTGTCAGGACACGGGCTGCCATTTCCTCTCTGGCTAACAGGGGAGTGTGTCCTAGGGTGGTTCTTCACCTGTAGTGCTAACAGCAGTCCTTTTCCGAGAGGTTTCTTTTCAGATCCCTCAGAGAGCTGTTGTTTTTCTCCATCCTGAGTAACACCGTTTGTGTAACTGACCTGTTATTAATGTCAAAAGGCATAAAACAAGTATGGCCATACATGGTATCATTTTGTAGTGTTCTGTTTGCACTGTGCCATCTACAGATGAAATTCAAAATCTGTGGTTTGTGTCCTCTGCAGGCCTAGTCTGACTCTAATCCAAAGTAAACTTGTTCCTCTCTTATTTAATATCAAGCCTGAGAATGCCAATGGGGAACTGAACAGGTTGATTTCTATGTCTTCCTCGGAAGGAAGTGCTAAATGCTGAGCACTTAAGCTGAAACAATGGCATGCAGTGAACTGAAGAGTTCATGGGATCAGGGCTTTAGAAGACAGAGTTTTCCAGTGTTCAAATTCCTTTGTGGTCAATGTCAGCTAACTGTGACCTTATGCATACCACTGTCACTCCTCTGTCTTAAATCAAGTTAGACAATGATTACACTTAAGCAGTTTTCAAGACAAGGAGACCTCTAGAATCCAACACAATTTATGTGTCCTGATTTTGTACTACATCTTGTTTGAAAGTGAGACAGGACCATAGGTGTTTACCTGCACACCTAGAACAGATGGTTGAAATTAATCAATATTATTTGCAGCAACCCTCATGTTCAGCAGCCTGTCAAAGAGAGGGCAACAGGCATCAAACAGGTGTCTGTGTGTTGTCATTAAGAGCAAGGAATGGTGGCAGTTTTCCCACTGGAGACCTCTTCCCTGCATGTAGGTATTTCTGTGCTACTGCATGTATGATCATTAGTTTGACATTAGTGAGAGTGAAATCCAGTATGCAGCACTGGAAAACAGGAATCCAAAGTTTCTTAAAAATGCTTTGTACAAAGACAACTGTGACACTTGCATAAAGTTATTATTAGTCTATTATGTGATTTGCTCCCTATACACTGATTCTGCAGCATTGTTTTCTAATGGACTTATTTACAAGACTGGAACACCCACTATGTAGACTTTGCAGTAGATAAGGGTGGCAAGCACCATAATGATATATGAAATCTAATCGTATCTCTAATAGTATCTTACTTCAGAGACTTTTTCTATTGTGGCTCTAAATCTTGAAATTATTTTTCTTATTTTACCTTTGCCTGTAACAGTATTACTTCAGTGTAGTTTTGCCCAAATTCACACTGGAATTATAAATGATCAAAATTTGGTATAATTCAACTCATCCCATCCATAAGAACTCAACCTTTTTTTCTGTAAGCTACCCATATATGTGTATAAAATGAGTTTGCTAGTGTCATCTGTTTTCCATTATCTGTGCTTTGAGATCTGTATATGAGGAAACATCAAGTAAAACATTTTTATTAGACACTATTAAAATACATTAGAAAATTGAGAAAGTATTCAACAAGTAATGCAGTAGGTTAAATGAACTAGCTGCACCCAAGGCAACATTTATAGCCTAGGTCATACGGTGTGCCAGTGAGGCTGCATAACTTCAGCTTTACCCAGCAATGTCTGTATTCAGCTGTGTGATTCTGAGTTTATTGTAGCTGAAGATGGCAGATCCACTCCAGAGCCCAATACTTGGGCCCTGTGACTGTCAGCTGTTCACTCTGAAGGTTTGTTACCTCCAGAAATCTTTCTGGAGTCTCTATTAACCACTATATCTGCAAAATGGATGTGCAAACCTGACATCATTTTTGCAAAAATTCTAGTGCATGCTGAGAATTGAAATAATGTTGGCATTGCTTCATGGACTACTAAATCCATTTCTCATTCTAATTCTATAATTTGGGCTTTCTGGAGTAAGTGAATCTTAATGTTGCTCAAGTTCCTATGTAGTTTCTTGATGACGCAGGGCTTTGGAGCAAGCGTAAAGGCTTCATGCTTCTAAGAGATGCTTCACAGTCCTATAAATGTGATCAGATGCAATTTTTCTTGTGCTCTGCCAGGAAGATTTCTCACTTAAAAGGCCACTAGAATTTTGGATATTTGACAAAAAGCCTAGCTTTCTGTATCCCACTTTTCAGAAATATTTGTCTTATATTGGTATCACAAAGAAGTCCAGTTGGAAAAATTCTAAGAGGCCAAAGTGTAAGAAAATGAAAAATCATAGTGGGAAGTATAGACAGTTAGAATTATGCACCACAATCTATACTTAAAAATAATAAATTGAAAGTGTACAGCCTGATGTGACATGGTAAAACTTTAGCTGGTTATCAGCACCATTGTATGTACAAGTAAGAATTATTATTTTAAAGAACTTGAGTAAAATTGCTTTAACAAAAATGTGCTACCACACTGGCAAGTAAACTGCTGCTTGCTCCCTGTGGTTTTCTACTTTATATATCCTCCTCTAAAATATGGCCAGAGGCCTTCCTTTGGCTTTCCTCCCTAACAAAACAAATAGTGTTTGGAACTAATTTCTAGCTGATTAGTATCTTTAGAGTTCTCCATTCAGTCAATGGCTGCCTATGAGGAAGTGTTGGTGATGCCACATACTTAGTTTCATAGACTAAAGACTTCTCTGGCTTGTCCTGGTCAAACTGTTCAAACCAAATAGCAATAACAAAATTGTCACCAACTTAAAGGATTCAGGGTTGAATTAATTCTGTTTCAAAGAGTCTATTCCTGTAAAGTTCCAGATACACTTCTGCACGAACTAAAAATATTCAATACTTTTTTTTTTCTTTTTCCCCCAAAAGCAGAACAGAAAATGTATTAAATTTTCATCTAATATCTGGCCAGCATTCTATTTTCATAAAAAACATTGCTTTGTGGTTTTTAGTCTTTCTTGGAGATCAAAATAAAAGGGTGTCTGTCTTCTGTTTTTAAATGAAAATTTAATAGGGAATTGGAGTTGGGGGGGAAATAGAGCTTCCATCTCAGTTAGTCTCTAGGCAGTAAGATAACACTACTACTACTAATTGTGGAGGCATAGGAAGGCTTTCATAGCAGTCATTTCTCATAACTGGGAGCACATCTGAGCACACCACTACCCTTCATTAGTACCTTTTTAATCTTTTCATTGCCTGCAGTTCAGCGTATTTTGCATTGCTCCATTAGAAGTGATGGACCCATATTGAAGACAATGATCTGCAACTTTATTTAAAAACAAAAAATTAAAAAATCTGTTCCTTATTATCTTGCTGTAAATAAGCAATGCAGCACAATTGACTCGAAGGAAAGAAAAAAATCTATTTCTTCACCCATGAGAACTAAGGCCTCTCTGCCACTAGAGGGTGAGACAACTACAAACCAAATACTTCAGTCTTTGTCATTCCTGTAGAGGGTAACATGCACACAGGACTTTAGTTATTCACCAAATTATATTATTATTTGGTTTAGGAGAGAAAGATGTCTACCATGAGCACAGAACAGGTCCTCATATACTATATGGTAACAATCTATAAACTCATAAGAGTGGAACAAAACTCACTATCTAGGCAATAGATCTTTGGGCCTTGGGAGACAGTTAAAAAAAGAAGTTGTGATCCTGAGCCAAATATTGAATCAAACTGTTCTCTCTCAAGAATGAACTACTGACCTAAAATGTCTCCCATTTAGTAAAAAAACCTGAAAAAAGCTCTGCCTCTCTGCTTGCCTTTGATCTATACCATCTATACTGAAGATTTTCTTATTTTCTTTCCTGTAGTCAATTTTTCTGGTATTTCTTTCATTTTACTACAAGATGGTCTGAAGCAATTGCCCTCTTACATCTTTCAAAAAAGTGAGTTAATTATTTGGTTTAATTTAGTATGGCTATGTATCTTTTTCTGGCAGAAAACACTAATTCCCATTAACATGTCTAATGCTTCTTAACTAAACATTGTACAAATAAGTCATGTTTTGATGCTTGCACAATTTCTTAGAGGGTCCTTTTCTCTGAAGACTTCCCTAACTCAGAAAGAAAATGTGCCATTCACATACAAAAAGATGCTCTTTAAATCACAGATTTAACAAATCAATATGCATATTTCTTCAGGAACAACATTTCCTGATTTAAAACAAAAATCAAGTCCCACAGGGTACCGTAACATCAAGAATTTTTTTTTGTTGTTTTGGGTTTCTCTGTTCTTATAAAGCTCTCTGGAGAATTCTGTGTTTAAATATGTTTTGACAAGGCCTGCTGCCTTGTTACTCTGTTGTTGCTTCAATAGTGTGAAGGTACAAATTTGATTCCCTTTTTTTTCCTGAAGAAAGACTTTGATATTGAATTTGTAAAAAATGCTACAAAAGGCATGTATGGGGACAGGAGAAACAAAACTGTATCACTAAGTGGCAGTAAAAGAAGAGGAAAAAAGAGATTAAAATATTAAGTATTGTAGAAGAAAATAGAGATTCATAGGCTGTTCTAAACAATCAACTGGGAGACTTCAGGAACTTATTCAACTTACCTTAAATGAAGGACAATTGTGGCAATTTTGAGCTTCTATTTTGAGCTTTGTGAAATTTTGAGCTTCTATTTATTAGAAAAGGGTACCACACGTCTTTCTTTAAGGAATTACAATTTTGTGCAAAAGAATAATGAGAATTTTGTTGGAAGCTCTTTTAACAGCTCTTAAATTTCAGGAAAATTAACTGATGAGTTTGAAGTTATATGTAGGATTTTGCATTTTCTGCCTGAGAACTTTTCATATCTAGGCTTCACTGCATGCCCAGATTCTGTTGTCTACATACTCAAAGCTTAATATCAGTCTTTACTGAACCTTGTTGAAATAAACAGGATTTAAGAACATAGTAAGCTAATGATTCATAGAAGCTTGCTCTGCTGTTTGTTACTTATTGTGCTTGTATAAGATTTGCATAGGTTCAGAAAAGCTGTAGAATGATTTTCCCCTTTTTAATGAAAAGGTGTTTTTAGAGCAATTAATGTTTGCGTTTGGTTTGGTGTTTTTTTTTTTTTTAAGATTTTAACTGAAAGAAAACAAATGATGACATTCTCTCATGCTGACATTAAAAAATCTCTGGCCTCTTTCTGTGCTCTCTTTTCTTCCAGTGTCCTAAATACCATAGAAGTAATAGAGCGTTTACAGTTGGAGGCAACGATTGCTTTCTTCATTTCAGAAGAGATTTTGAGCTCTATCAAGTAATTTTAACCCTAAAACCTATCCAAAAGCTTTACTAGGAGGTACAAGTGAAATCAAGCAGAACAATCAGTTAGAATATTGTTTTGCTCCTCTGAATATCACATGGAAAGTAGGAAGTGCCAAAAGCATTTCTCATTACAACACTAGCTTAGTTAGCACAGCTCCTTATTCTATGTGGTTTTTAGCATCTTTCTGCTTAGTGATTTCTATAGGATTTGCTGCTATTCAGACACTTAGCAGGACTACATCTCAAACCAGTTTTTTTCTGGACAATAGCTGCTATAGTTGATAAAACTAAAAATCTTTGCAACCTCTGTCTCTGCTAGGGCAACAATGTTAGCTGCCTACAAGTTCCAAGGCTTAGAGACAGATGTGATGCTAAATTACATGACTAAATTTATTATAACATTCACTCACATTCACTATCAGTCTCAAACTCCTCTTAGCAGAAAGACTCAGTTGAGATGCAAGAGCCATTATTTGAAGGAAAACTTGAGGTAAAAAGCCTGGTCCATGTTTTGGTTTCTATGTCATTGCTGCTATCCCTCCCCAGGATCAAAATGCCAGTGGCTGAAAAAATTTATCCATATGACCCCTGAAAATGGTGTTAGGGGTGGGCTGGTGCTGTTTAACTGAAACAATCAAATTCCTAGTAAAATTCCTAGAAATGTCCATGTTAGTTGAAGGACCCATGAAAGAGAGAAGAGAATTCTGGCATGGTTTGTTGTGCTCCCAAGATGTAATTTGGAAATACCTGATCCTACTGCTGCACTGCTCAGATGTGTCTACTTACACCTGAATAGACTTGTTACAGTACTTTTAAGAGATGGAGGGGATTTTAAGGCTATGGCAGAGGGAGTGATCTATCCAAGCCTGGGCCTGACTCTGTGAATAATCACCTTTTCACTGTGGTCTGGTCAATGGAACCATAAGCTTTTGTATTTTTCTCAGCTTTCTTCAGACTAGAAACTAAAGTAAAGCTATTTATGCTTTCTTGCAGTCCTTTTGCAGGCTAGCTAAGGGAGGAAACAACTATTTATATACCATTTCCCTTTCACTCAATGTCTTCCACAGTGCAGAGCAGTTCCTCAGCCTCTCTTGCAACCCAAGTACTTGTTGCTTTGGTGCCACTTCACTGCTGTAGGACTTGGGGAACATTTCTTGCCCTGTTTCAGCTCCTTCTCTTCTCTCTGGACGGCTTAGCTGCCAGCTTTAGCTGATCTGACATCCCTTCCTTCTGAAACATGATTGGAATGGCAGGTAGCAGCATGGTGGTTCTCTCTTGCTTATTTCAAATGTGGCTGAAAATTCTGTTTTGCAAACAGCACCTTCAGACAGGCTATTACAGGACTGACCATGCAATCAGAAAAAAAACAACCAAAAAAACCAAAAAACCCCCAACCATGCATTTGCTGAGACCTTGCAAATAAGGATAACTTAATTACATTTATTATAGGAATGAAGAGTGGCAGAACAGTGCTGTCTGTTGTGTGACAAAGAGGGAAAGGAGCAAAGCCTACACATGGCAGCTGTGTTTGTCTCTGGAGAAACAGAGCCAGTTGTTTGACTGGGGTGGTGCCAGAAAGCAACTCTGAAAATAATTGGGTTTTTTTGATACCCTAGTGTGTAACCAAATCAATTGTTTGCAAGTCTATTGCAGTATATAGAGAAGGAAAGGTTTTTCCAAATGTTTTCAACGTGTTTTTTTGTGCAAATCTTGACAGAAATTTCATCTGTGTAGAAGTACTTTATGAATATTTTTCAGTATAGAAAACCAGTCAGGTTAATGTGTTGAAGCTTCCTGAAAGGAGGTATCTCCACACACATTGATTCACTGCACATAAGTAGCTCTGTGCTACAAAATGTACCCTTTCTTTATGCTGCATACAGATTGAGAATTATAAATAAAAATTATTGGCAGATTGTAAGATCTGGGATAGGTATCTTCTTTTCCATAACTCCTAACCATTGGGAATGCCTAAACATAGTAAGGATAGAACAGTAATTCAATTAGTTGACTTCATTTTCATCTATGATTCATTCCATTTGGTAACAGTATTCTACCAAATACGGGCATATCTGAGTTTCTGTTTTGAAGGAAATATCAGCCGAGACAAGTTGCCATTTAAATAACATCAAATGTTTTAGAGCAGTAAACAGCTGGCAATCAAATGTGTCAATAATGAAAGATTTTTTTTTTTGAGCATACATTTCAAAGCCATGAAAATGGAGATTTTTTTTTTTTTTAAGTGTCTTCCCTTATATTAACTCTTTCAAATGAATGAAGAAGCACAAGAGATTTAATTTAGAATATAATAAGTGAAATATCTCAAAATAACAGTATCACTTCCAGCTTTCTGCTGTGGCCTACTGATATCAAAATGAATGACTGAGGCATCATACAAGATTCTGCCAGATGAATGAAAGATACAGCAAAAAAGTGGCAGTTAGAAATGGTTAATTTAAAAAAGTAATGGCAAGGAGGAGCAAACTGATATAGCATAAGCATGTATGAAAAATAAGAGATCTTGAGGTGGTTGTAGTGGAACCACTATTTAATAACTGGAAATCACAAGTCTGGTTAGGAACGCTTTCCTGCATTTGGGTGTCCTGGAATCCTTTTTTGGAAGGTGTAGACAGGGGTCATGGAAGACATAACTGAGTAGAACAAACTGGGAAGAAATAGTAGTAGAGCAATCACCAGTCTGAACTGCTGTGAAGTGTGCCCTGAATCTGTCAGCAGGATTTCTGGTTTTGCTTTTCAGAAGAAAAAGTATAGCAAAACAGATCAAACCTAACACTTTTTGTCTGGGTCCCCATCATTTGGTAGAGGAAATGACACTCACTTTATGTGAATTTTTTTTTTTTTTTAATTTTTTTTATGTCTATCCCTTTCTCCTTCCCCTCAGTTCTGTTTTATTCATTAATTGCAATTGTCAGTTTCTCTTCCAAGCTTCTTAAACCAGATTATCACCTTGTCATTACAATAGTCTCTCCCAGTTATCACTACCTTTTTATAGGGCTTGATTTCATAACCTTTTGATCTGCTTTAGTACTTCAACTCCTGTACTTTATAACTGAACTAGAATTATTTTTTCTTACAAAGAAATTCAGTTTTATTTTCATGCTCCTGAAAATGTTGAATTTAAATAGCCTACACATTCTCTGACCCCTATTTACATCCCATCTTACAAACACTGAGTTAATTGTAGTTAAACCCGAGGTATTTTCAGGTTTCAAAATGAGGTTTATAAAGGTTTATACTGGAGTGTATAAAGATATATACAGCACTGAGTCATACAAGATTGCAATTAGAAATTACAAAGCAGAAAACTTAAATGAAGAATCCCAGTTAAAAAAAAAATCTAAAAAATGTTGCTTATTAGAGCAGTAAAAAACAATAAATATATGAAGACATGAAGGCAATAGGAGCAAGACTGTGACAGTTTTAAAAGTCATGTCCTGTGGTGGGTTCATATGGCTGACAGGTGACCACACATGGTCTGTGTGGCTGTCTGACTTGCTTCTTGACCACAAAATGCTGTGGAAGTTCTCCTTGCCTTTCTTCTCTTTCTCCTTTGCTGCAGATGATTTTTTCTGAGACTGAAAAGAGTTTTCAGAGGTCCTGGATAGATGAAAGATCTTCAATAAATCACATAAATGTGCTCATTACACCACCATTTTCCCTACCACGTTAACATCAGTTTTACAGTGAGCTCATAATAGAGGAATTAATGAAAAGAAAATTTTATTTTTAAGCTTTAACTATTAAAGGTGAATGATGTTTAGCCATAGGACTCAAATTTGAGTTGGAAAACTGGTGCTCAAGTTTCAATAAAATATTTTCATGACTAAAGAATATCATAGGTTGAACACTGAACTTTGAACTTGACATAGCACACTTAAATCTTTATGTCAGCAATTGTAAATTGTAGGATAAAGGTTTTTTTAAGAAAAATACCACTGGAACCCACGGAAGGTGAAGAAACAATTAGACAAAGAGAAACCATACTAGCAACTCCAGGAAATGGCTTTTGAAATATAATTATACCCAAAGGGAATAGGCACATTCCTTGGTACCTTATGCTTTATAAAGCCCTGGGAGTTAACCATGAGATAATAGGTGTGTTACCTGTCATGGCTTATTGCTTAATTACTATGTCTATTTGATATGAATTGGATTTACACACAAACAATATCGAGTCTTGAATTCTTTTGAATTTGGGAAAAAAAAATGATATCTTCAATTCTCTAGTACCCAGTCTGGTTAGGCTACCTGGTTACTAGCTGGTGACTAAGGCAGTGTGATATGTCTTTAGTACTGGATTTGCTTATATTTGTTTTTCCCTTTGCACTTTCTTACACTGCTGGATTTTGGTCTTAATGTTCCCATAGAAATATTTCCTAAAAATTAAGGTTGCAATGCATAATTTATGAGTTTAATTTTTTGCCTTAATTCATGTGATGGGTTGTGAATAAATGAAAAGGTAACATGTTTTCTGGACCCAATTTTCTGTGCAAACTAATGAAAGAAAGGCAAACAAAAAAGGAAACGCAAATTGTCATGAAAGAACCATCATCTGAATACTAATTTTTCAGGACACTGGTAGTAACTTCAAGAATAGAAAAGAAGAAGAAGAATACTTTCTGAAGTCTTTTAAAAAATAGTTGCCTGGAAGATTTTTGGAAGTCAAAATTAAATTTGGCAGAAGACATGGAAGGCTCAGCTATCTGCTAAAACTTGTCAACTCTTAATTTTACATCTGTTGTTGATCACACTGCAGGACTTGCTAATGTGTTTATGATCATGTCACTGCAATGGAAGAGGCAATGTTCAGTTGTCATGTCTAGTCAAGCAGGGGGCTTGGTCTTTCATGTATATTTGATGACAAACAATCCCACTGAAGCAGAGCTGGAGTACTGCAGCAGTACCCTTACAGAAGGACTTGTGTTTGGATTTGTTATTCCTTGCTGCCTCAGGCATAAGCATCTACGATCTCAAGATATTTTTAACAGAGCAGAATTACCATTATCCAGACTTTTGTCAGAGAAGTAGTTTCATCTGCAAGCCTGGTTTTCTCTTAAGGGTTATAATTCTGATTTTGTTTAGCAATTGAGTCAGGGAAGCCCTGTCAATACATGCCTGCTACTGGCAAATAATTACCCAGTATTCAGGTTAAGTAAAGATTTTGGGCATTATAAAATTATTTAGGAATTAGATTTCAAAGCAGCATATGATCTGTGTTGCTAGCCTCAGGTTCCTTTCTTACTAAATATAATTTAAAATGTACATTTATGTTTCCTGTGTAACTAACTATTAGCCCCATTGCTTTTAGTACAGGAGATGCTAACACACTGCAGTAATGAAACCTGAAAAGTTTCCTCAAATCTAAATACATTAAATATGAAAATTTAACAGGAAACTTACTTCAATAAAAGGCATTGAATACTTATTTGTAAATCTGTTTTGCACCCTAAAAAAACAAACCAAATGAATGTGCACATTTTGTTTGCACACAAGAGGCCATTGTCACTTACTGGTCTATGCATATTCATGTTGTACCTCTCAGTGGTTTGATGTGTGATCATGCCATTAACTTCCCAAAGATCTCTCCAGATTCTCTGTCAAGAGTTTCACTCCTGGAGCAAAAAAACTTGAGAGTATAAGGATTTTTCTGCTGCATATATGCAATTGCAGATATACTTTTAAACTATTTTAGGAGGTGAGAAAATACTGTCATATCTGAATCTATTTTTTAATTACTTGAAAAATAATTTCTGAGATCTTTCCTATCATTTAAAGAAACAGGTTTTATCCATTTAAAAAAAACAGTAGAACCACTTGATTAGGAAAATATATAGCTGAACTGCTGAGCAGAGGAATTAACACAGTTAAATAGTCTTTTGGAGAGATGCCAGAAATGCTTCAGAGTGTTCCAAAATTTTGTTTCATACTTTGCTAGCAAATTTTCAATTTCAAAGGCTCTTGTGGAGTTGTCATTAATTTTACTATGAAAATGTTCATATAGGAATTGCTGTTGGAAAGTGATAGCTGCACAAATAAGAATGGTCCCTTTGACTCTAAGTGATGACAGTTCTTGATTTAGAGTTGCAGCTTTGCTAAAATATTTGAATGATCATTTCCTAGTGTCACAGGAATAGCATATAAGTGCAAGTAAAGAAAAATACTCCTTTGCAAGCCATGCAGCACTGATAACACAGCTAAGCAGCAAACTTTCAAAGTCTGGGTGTCATCTCTATATCCTTTGTCATTTGCTTCCCCAGAGGAGCTTCCAGGAAAAGGCAGTCAAATATTACTGTGGAAGTGCAGTGAAACACTCAACTTACCTTTCCAATAAAGCCACTTATACACACTTTCAGCCCTGCTCCAACCTAGCCATGTCACAGGGCTCCAGGGAGATGTCTCCTACTTACTGCCCACTGTGAGCAAGAAGCAGGGTACTCAGTCGGGGTGGCTCCGTGCTCACCTTCAGGGCTACATCCAGCCTTCCTCCCCCTTCATCTCTCAGTCGTTTGCCTTGCCTCTTCTGACTCCTAACCCGAGAGCTCTGATTTCCCAGTTCTCTGGCAAAGCCCTTCCCTTTCTCCCCTTTGTGGAAAAATGATGCAGCAGCTTCATCTGAAAGTTTTGAGGATGTGCTCTGGAGGACCTTGTTTTTCTCCCAGGATGTTTTCCCATCACACCAGAAGGGCTGAGCAGGCAATTAGCTGGCTATGCTTTTCCAGCACCACAGACCTATTTGTGGGGACGGGAAACTTCTGTCTCACGTGGTGTAGAGCAGGCTTAGCCAGTTGTTGGAGTCTTGAGAGCATGTATGTTGGAAAATGGGAGGGAATATTTCACAGTAAAATATGAGAAATCTACTTTGTGGTCTTCTAAAAATACTTCTGGCATATCAAAACAAGTAAGATGTGAGAGAGGCTTTTTGTATGGGATTACTTGGTGGTAGTGAAACATTTTCTGCTTGCCAAGTTTTTGGTTTAGTTGGAAAGTGTATTTCCTTGATTATGATGAGGTGAGACACTCTTCAAGTAGAAAATAAGTTTTATCGCCATCTGCAGAGCAATAAGATGAATTAAATGAGGAGCTGCAAAAATCTCCTATTGTCCTTTCCTGAGTAATCAGGTTTGTGTGGATTTTACAAATCTGGAACTGGAATTTTAAATATGCCTTCCTCAAAATTTATCATAAAATAGTTTATAACATGTTACAATCTTGCTCAGATAATATATGACTTTTTGATGCTTTGTTCTAATTTTGTGTATATATGTACATGCAAAGTATTTTAAAAAAGATGTAAAAAATCCCAACGTGAAGTCATGTTTACAGAAGGAGTCCTGATCTGCCTGTCTTTTGTTCCATGGCAGCTATGGTAAAGGGCAGTATTAGATATCAACAAACAGTAGCACCTTTCCACCACGTAGTCTATATTTTGTCAGCTGCTATATTGAGGATGCAGTAGTGAATTTAGGGATCTAAACACTCAGGTTTACTGGCATAAATGGTGCTATCCGAAGTGATGGGAATACTGTAGCAAAGTATTAGAAAACCACACTGGGCTGGACTAAAGGCTCTGCCAGCACCCTGAAGTGTTCAGTCAGCTCAGCTCTGCTCTGATGCATGCTCATATTTATCCTGTCCATGTCTCAGTTACTTGCCTATAAAATGGGAGAGGAGATGTCAGGTTTGTCTTCTGTTTAGTCTGCTGATGTAGAAGAAAATGCCTTTTCTATTGTGCACAGTACCCAGCACGATGAAGTCCTAGTCTGTTATCTAGAATATGATAACATGACTGAGATGAAATGATTCTGCTGTGTTGCTGTGAGATCACACTTACCACCAGAAGCCCTGTGTCTTACTTGGGTTCAACAAATAACTTCATGAATTAAAACAAGATCTTAGGTAGGCCAGCAGCTCTACAGAGCTGTTTAAATAAGTTAGGGATCATTAGGGCAGTACCTCAGCCTTGTTAACTTGAAGTGTGAGCCAGGTTTGCAGGCCAAAACAAGCATAAGAACTGTGATGTAGCAAAAAGAAGGGAAAAAAATTGTTCCTGCAGAGTGAAGATTAATTGGACATATACAATAAGTACACACAAGCTTTTAAACTTTCATTCAGCCATAAAAACACAGCTGTTCAAGCCAACAAAGCATTATAGGTCTAGACCTGCAAATGAGCATGTGAATGGTATTAGAAATTAAAACCTGCAGTAAAAAGTCTTGGAGCACAGGTCATCACATCTGTACACAGTCAGATTCCATTGAAAATAATGCCAGGTTCAGAGTCAGACTTTGGTGTTCAGTATAAATGCAAGCCAGAACTGTATGACTGACCAACAATCAGTCTTGGGTTCTCAAAGTTGCAGTGTAATGTGGGAATAGGGAAGCTGAGAGACAGGCAGTGAGAATGATGAGTTTCTCATGCAGAAAGATACCCATGTGTCTGTTCTTTTTAGAAAAGATTAGGACAACATACCCATTTCATGCTGGTTCTTCTCCAGCATGCTTTCATGCCTTAACAGAAGCTGAAAAACCTTTGCAAAAGCTTTTACTGCATCTAGGCAAAATCTGATGGTGGTATAATTCAGAAAGTTATATGTGTCCTTCAAATCTTGTTCTGCCTGGCCTCCTTGATTTTATGCTTTCTGAACTCTTTCCATTAGCCAGGGAATCTGTCCCTCAGGAGCTGCTGTTGTGCAGATGATGTGCAGATCCATCTTTTCACTCTTTCTTCACACCTGTTCCCTCCATCCAAACTAAAGCTTGGGCATTCTGATACAATCTTACAGTTGTTAGGATTTTAGTTAGTATGTAAAATGGCACAAAAAAGCCCTCAGTGTTTTGAAAATGTTGTTCCTTTCCTCCTTTTAAATAATTGTGAACATTAACCTTTGTCTGTCATTTATGCTGTAATCATTTCATCAGCATTTCTTCGTGATCCTCACAGCTAGGTGACAGCCAAATCTTGCATAATTTTTCATAACTAATTGAGATTTTTCTATTTATTCACACAACTGAAACTTAAAATTAAATAACTTCTGTCAATACCCTTTTCAGTTCTGTCTTGCATATATCTGCCCAATGTGCTGTTAATAGTTTTTCGTTCTCATTCACATGGCTCAGTCTTTAAATCTATCTTTTTTTTTTTTTCCCTCACATGATCAATCACTGATGAATCTTTGGGTAGTTTATAATGAGATCATGAAATTAATTTCCATGAAAAAGCAGCTTGTCAATTATAGCCTAATATTATGAATAACTGTATACATGGACTTGTATTTTTCAGCAGATCTTTACTCAGAGTCCTGTCTTAGGGAACCTGAGTGTCTTGCTGCACTGTGGGCTTCAAACAGGTGAGTAGAATAATGTGTAGAATAGATGAGACAATCAAAAAATAGTTGTGAGAACAGATTACTAGAATACCTTGCAGTGAAAAGCTGTTTAAGAAATGGAAGGTAAATGGTACAAGCAAGTATTTAACACTTAGCATGTGTATATTTTGATGATGAGGGAGCACAAAAACTGGACACTTAAAAATTCTAGAAATCTACCCTCTTTCTTTTCCCTGGCACTTCAAGAAACAAGACAAATCACTGTCAGAAATATACTTAAGCAGTTGGCCACAAGCAAATTTTGCTGTAGAGTTTTTAAATCCTTTGGTTTGTGGGAACTATTTTTTTTCTTATTTTGTGTCAAGTTAAATACGTCCTTTTTCTTATTAAGAAAAAACTAACCCAAAAAAACTTAAGTATTGGAAGAATTAACATCTTAGAGAATTGTCTGTTTGTATGGGAGGATGAGTATGTGAAAGGACCAATACTGGGAAGACTTGTAGCAGTAATTGCCACTTTAAAAATGAAATTGTTGAATGCAGAAGCTAGACTAATTCTTCATCATGGACTTTTGATTTATGCCTTTTTGCAGCATGGAGTTTTGGAAGAATATAAGGCACTTAATGAAAACTATCTATCAGCAGTGATTTGGTGAAAAGTGTGTAGAAGCTGTCGAAGGACCTAAATCCTGTCTGATCTACTTTGCAATGCAGCACTCACAAATGAGCTGACTTTCCACAAAATATCTCTTTGCCTTTCTTGTTCCTTTTGAAATATTAATATTCATGTATGAAAAGAAAACCAGACTTATTCTGATGTTGCAGATGGCAGATTGCTACAAAGGATGTTCACATCTCCTAAAAGAGTGGTGGCAACCTGATGGTTTTTCTGTCTGGAGTCCATATGGAAAATAATGCAGCTACAGGAAAACGTGTCCAGTTTTGCTCAGAAAGACTGACTGTTATATCTGACCAATTGCTCTGATATGATAACAATCAAAATCTAGATAAAATGTGCTTTCAAGTAATGAAATGTGCATCTTTGGAAAAAAAAACCACCCAATCCAACTACAACAAAAGTTCCCACCATATTCTGGGTGAGCCAATGATTTAAAAAATAAAAATTAATTACTCACTGGAAGTGGGTGATTTGCTTCCCTAATCTTCAGAGAAAAAAATAATAAAGCTTGGTCAGACATCAGAACACCTCAAGACATTTTTGTTTGAAAACAGATCTGTCCTCCAGTGCAGATGTTATTTGCCCTCACAAACTGATACTAAAACTAGTATTGAGTCTTACAGATTTGCAAAGTGGTTATTCTAATACAAGCTTCAGAAAACTGAAGATCTGGCTGCGCTCTACACAGTAGTAGAATTGTGCCAGAAAATACAGAAACAAGTATCTGAATTGTATTTCAGAGTTGGAAAAGTGATGCATTGTCTGATGCATTTGCTGAATTTAGTAGCTGGGATGCTGTCTGTATCATTCTTAAGCAATGAGATTCATTTGATTTGTGCCCATAAATTCAAGATAAAAGATGAGTTTGGCTCTCTTAGAAAAACACAGCAGAAAATGTAGTTGAACATTATTCAAAGAAGGTATTAAAAGCAAACAGGAAAATGGCAAAAATAGTGCTGCTTAGAGTGATGCATTTGACAATTCTGATTCTGACAGATTGAGTTAATGTTTTTTTTTGTTTTTTCCTAGCACTTAATTCAATTCTTGCTTTGTTTTGAAATTTTAATAATCTAAGCATGTTTAAAAATTTAATGACAGATTTTTTTTATAGTCAAATTTAAATTCAGGAGAGCAGTGACAAGTGCTCTAGTACAAAAATAACAGACCTAATTTCAACACCTACAGTCAATGTAATGTCTAATGTACAAATTATAAGGTATATAGTAGAATAATTCTTTGATACTCTTTTCAGTCACAGTGATACCAAGTTTTGCAAAACTGTTAAAGTATGAAGTTGAAAAAACCCACAACTGATGATAATTTTTAATGGGAATTTTAACACAATTTTTCAGTATTACCCAGCAATTTTAGGAAAGTGTTGAATCCTATTAATCCTATTCATTACTAAGAGTGGCAAATCTGGCCCTCTGGCAACCCTACATGTATGTTCAGACACCAGCTAGCATGTTCAAACCATCATTTTTGTGTCCTTAGGCTCCATCCATCCTCAAACCTCTCCTTTGCTGTGATATCTACAATAAATTTGCCAGCTATGAGTCTGCTGATGTAGTGATACCACATGACTACCTTGTGGATGAGCAATCTGTACTTTCTATTCCAAGCATCTGTATCCCCTTCTTAGAATTTTTTTCCTTTACAGCAAGGACCATTTCTGTTCTGTGCAGTCCCATGTGCAGTGGTCTGCAGCAAGTACTTGTAGTTGTTATGGTAACAAAACAACTGTCAAAGAAAACTGAAGTCTAAAACCATGTCATAACAACTTAATCAAGGTTTCCTTTCATAGGGAGCATTTCTTTGGCTTTTGCTTCTGAGAGCCACCAGCCCTTCTTATGGAGTAATAATGAATTTATCCTTGGATTTCAGCTAGGATTTCACCTTGGTGCTGAATGGGTCAATTAAGAGTGAACTCATGGAAAATCAGGAAAGTAAGATTTTTCTGCAGTGAATGTCACAGTTCTGCACCTGCTGGAATGGGCAGCAGTAGCTGCTGAGCAAAATGGAGTGAGGGGCAGCTAAGGGAATGCTGAGTTTCTTCATTCTCATCCTCAGTAGAGGGACTTGGCATGGAAGGAGCCAGAGCCACAGTCACGCAAGAAGGGATAAAAGTAGGAAATTCCCCACTGTATCAAGAAATGGGTGGGTTTTTTTTTTTTTTTTTTTTTTTTTTTGTTTGCTTATTTCACACTCTGCTGTGACCTGCTCAGGAAGTCATCTTTGCTGTGTGCAGATGAGTTTCACAGGCCTACTTTCACAATTTCTGCCCTTGTGCAGTTAAAGTACTATGAATATTTTTATTGTCACACTCAGAATAGAGACAGGATACTGACATATATTCCCCTATGCTTTGGCGCTGGGAGGAAGATAATTCACAGAGTAGACTTTAAAATGAATGTAATCAGGAAGATGCAGGGGGAAATGTGCACATTTACATTGCAGCTCCAACAACAAAGAAAAATTGAAGACAAAACAGAAAGCATGTTTGCAATCTGTCACCCTAAAGGATATCTTTAGGTTGAAATATTAAAAGCATTCTCAATAACAGCAGACTATGCCAGTTTAAAGCAAAGCCTGTATTTGTCATACCTCAATAGCTCAGTGGTGTATTCTAAGCAACTCCAAACTATTCAAATGTATTCCTAACCTATGGTCTGCTTTTCCCCCCCATTTTTCCCTAACCTTTCCCCATTTTCTCACTCCTCTCTCTTCCAAACACTTTGACATTGTCAGGGGTTACAATATGTAATGTTGATCTATTTAAAGTCTGCCTTGTCAGGGTACAAGAAAAAATGTTACACTTTTTTTTTCATGTATTTCATATATGATTAAAAAATACTTCTCTCTCTATGGAAGGCTTGGGATTTAATCAAATATTTGGATAAATATAGCCTCCTAGCTCTGAAAGACTATACTGCTTTGCTTTAAAATCATAGTGGATGCTTTATAGCTATTATTTGTTTGCATTATAGCACCTAGGAACTGAAATAGAGCAGTCGCTGTGCTGTACAGTTTCTGAATGCACAGAATTAAAAACTGGAATGCTTAGAGCTTGGAGTTTTATTGTTGACTGCAACTCATCAAGGATTTCACCTGTGATGGAAAACATTCCCTGCCCCCCAGAACCTTACACTCTAATGAGCAAGACACGTTCACAAGAGGAGGAGAGGCTGGCAGAGTGGTTCAGGGTTACGAAGCAGATCAGCTACCAAGAAGAGAACAGGTCCCTCTGTCTCCTGTCACAGCACAGTGCCCTGGGCATGCTGCCTCAACACATAATTAGCTTCAAAATCTTTCCAGCACCCTTTGAGAAACTGGGTAAATTAGCCTGCATTAAATAGTTGCTGATTCCAATGCTGATCCAGCTTTTTAAGCTGTGCTATAATCCAGATTGACTGTGTTCTTACTTCTGGAGATCTGTGGGGAGTTGCCCATTTTGAAAAACAGTGGAGTCAGGGTGGTATAAATGTTCCTTTCCCAGAGAAGGGAATAGGGGAAGAAAAAGATGACTGTTTACCTAATTTGTGACAAAGAGCTTGGACAGTGCTGTTGATCTTAAAGACCTGAGGGATCTGGGGGGAGACTCATGGGAGTGAAGTTTGGTACAAATTTCTAGGGGACCAGACCAAAGGAGGAGAAATGATACAGAAGAAAAAGAAGCAGCACATGAAGATTTAAAGATGGGTCTTAAGTGCTTCCCAGCTTGCTTTTACTGCACTGAAATCTACAAAAGTTATCATAAGAAACTGTTTCTGGTTTTATTATACTTTTCCATTTCCTTACAGAACTCTCAGAGTTATGGTCTTGTCAACCAACAAATATACTATAGGAGATTCATTCCCTTGAAGCTGTTTTCATGTTAAAAGTGCAAATCCAAGAGAACACAAATGAAAGGATTAAAAACGGAGCCAAATTAATCTTTGGTGTCACCCTGCTGGCTTCAGTCTGGGCCAGCCTCCATTTTAGCCTCTTCAGTCACTTTGGAAATACCCAGTCATGATATGAAGAGACTTTTATGGCCAGGCTGTTACAATACGGTTTTTTTGGTAGACTGTGGTGCTGACAGGGAAGTAAGAGGGGATTTTAGGAAGTAAAGTAAATTTCAGGAAGTAAAAATCAAAATTACTCAAAGTGTAAAAGGTCTTTTAGGCAGAACATCCCCAGTGATGGCTTTGAGGAAGGTAAATTTGGGCCCTAGATTTCAAGATTTTTTTCCTTGAAAGTTTAAAGCTGAAGAACCAATATTAAGAAAATTGGGTTCATTTGTTCCTCTTTTTGGTATCATCAATATTTTTCTCTCAATTCTCTTCAGTTTCTGCCTTATTGCGAATTTCTTTCCTATAATTTAGATATATAGTCACTTCTAATTTTAGAAACATTTGAGCAATGCACTCATGATGTACTCTGGTTATTGCTGCATCTCCCTCCCCCCTTCCTGGAGATGGTATTTACTCCACTTATTGCCTACTTGCAGATTTCTGCCAGTGGGGTCAGGTGAATGGGATATTTCTCCTTGGGACAAAAGGATACCTGAACTCTTCAGAAATCTTGAACCATGCATATAGTTTTTAACCATGCATATTTATGCAGAATTTGGGCCGGGACACTCTGTACGGCCATCCTGACATAAAACTTTGCTATGTGTTGGCTCTGGAGCTGTCTGTTCCTGTTCTTTGCAAAAGGATTTGACTTTAATTTTATCTGTTTCATTGAGAAAGATGCTACTTGAATTATTTATTTTTTTATAGGCTAAGAGGATGCTTGTGGACAAGTACTGTAGCTCAGCTGACACAGTAGTGGCTGAACAGTGGAAATCTTACCCTGGAGTCTCTTTTTAACATACCTAAAAATAAAATTTTCTTCATCTTGTCTCACTAACCCCTAATCTTTGCATACCTTTAGCTGAAATTTTGTACAAACTTAAATACTTCTGATTTCTTAAAAAAAGCCAAACACACCAAACATATCTTTTACTCCCCTGTAGAGATTCAAATTTCCTGCTGTAGACCATGGAATGTAATTTTATATTTCTATCCTTATGAGTGCTCAGAGTTTCTAGGATGTGGTACAAGTCAATAAAAAAAATAAAATATGATGGGGTATTGGAGCCATATAAACCCCATATCTGAGGAACATGGCAGAGAAGTACTCTGACATAGAATATGTTATTTGGAGGCAAAAATTAATTTACTCAAAATGAAAAATTAAGAACTTTATAAACAATCATTGCTGACTGCTTTAGGAACTACAGTAGTGCTATGGAACCTTGCTCATTTAAGCCCCTCTTCAATTTCACTCAATGAATTCAAATTGCTTCCGTAGAAATCTAACTCTTCTTTGAATACTGTTCTTCTGCTTTTACTATCATGTTTATAACACGATAAATAGTAGCAAGAAACAATATGTTGGATTAATTGCTAGCACGATAGCATTCAACTTAGAATTTGGAAGACTGTGAAGATTAGTGCATTATGAATATTTTCAACAGTGACATTCATTTCAGGATTCAATTGCAGTAGAACTGTAGATGTCAAAATAAAATCGCATTTTACATCCCTTTTTATGTGATATAAATGCAATGTTTTAAATAAGCAAATCCTCAGTTGTTTTGTAACACAGAATAAAATGTCTCTATGCACAGGTGATCCATGCATGGATTAATCCACTGCAGGTAGCACTTGTGTGTTGCCCATCTCCTGCATAAATTCTCAAAAAATGATAAGCTGCAGTGTTACATATAATTACACTTTTATTTAAACTTTAATGCAGAATTTAATCACCATATTTTGTTCATGCTTATGTACTCAGCTGGAAATCTGTAGGCTATTTTATCTGTTGGCTTGATCTCGAGGAATAATATGAACAAGTTATTTTAACTGTTGAAGAGTCTAGCTGGCAGTGTTAGAATTTCCTTCACTTTTCTCAACTCTTCTACATGCCTGGAAAAAAAGCCAAAACACAAAACCCTCCTCTTTGATTTAACAATGACATATTAGGAACCAAAGCCTGTGAAACATACTGGTGTTTTGCAAAAATAATTCTCCTGAAAGTTACTCTATGCTTATGCTGTCATCCGTGCTAGGAAATTACACTTTCTTCTTCATCTTTGCAAATTCTGCAGTGAAGTTTTATATTTTTCTTTGCATTTTGTACTAATTTTCATATATCTGTCATCAGAGCATTAAAAAATCATAAAAAATCTTGGTGTTACAAAAAGTTCTGACAGCATATTTTCAGCCTGCTTTATTTATCTTGTTCAATTCACAATCAATGTTTGGAAACATCAGAGTCCATAGAAGAATGCGTTTGGGCTTTTTTTTTTTTTCTTTTTTCCTAGACATTTTATTTATTAGTATATTTCTAATAATTATTTGAAAGCAACTTCCCTTTGCCCTCCTTCTCCCACCACCAAACTCAGAAGACACGTCACGCTCCTTGGCCTCTTCTCTCAAGTAAATAATGATAGGATGAGATGAAATGGCCTGAAGTTGCACCAGGGGAGGTTTAGACTTCATCTGAGGAAGAAATTCCTTACTGAGAGAGTAGTCAGGTGTTGCAATGGGCTGCCTGTGTAGATAAGACACTTCAGGACACGGCCTAGTGGGCATGATGATATACATATGTAAAAATATGTATTTTTTGGGGTGTGAGGGGAGCGTTGACAGTTGGATGTGGTGATCTTAGAAGTGTTTTCCAACCATGACAATTCTGTGATTCTTAGTTTACAAAGAACAACAAATGATTGGCTTATTGCCTCCAAGGTTCCTCTCAACCCTTCAATGTGTGGAAGGCATCTCCCAGGTCATAATTTCAGGCATTACAGTGTGTAATGATGCTCTATATTAAATGTAATTAGTTTTTTTCCCTTATTGTTTCATTGAGAAGCTGTTGCAGGCCTTTTGTATCTAATTCAGCAAGGACACACGGTTTACTCTGCATTAGTTTTTCCTCTGGCTTACAATAAGAACACAGCTGAAAAGTTTATATGCAGTAGGTGCAGTGGTTCTGAAAACATCTGTGTATAGATGATGTGGATAGGTAAGTCTCTGTTCCAGAAAATCAGTGAGAAGATTATTTAGAGGACAAATAGAACTTGCATCAAGTACCTGATTTGCTAGGGATAGAATGAAATTAAGAACTTAAACTTTATTATTATCTTGCCTAATCTTAAGCTACTCAGGCAACACCATCTCACTAATCAGCTGGGTAAAGACATGAACGTTGTTGCTACCTCTGCTGCTGGATCTCCTGCCATTTCATGAGGATTATCACATGTAGCAACCAGTCTCTTGTATAGCTAATCAATTCTTCCCCCAACAATCAATTCTTTTTTCCAACAATACTTGTTGGGAAAATGTACAGAGAGGAAACAGGTCCCTGAAAGTCCTGTATGTCTGCAACCTTTTATTATTGGCAATGACAGAATACAACAAGGACTTGTGTGGCTGAGAAGCAACCAAGCACAGCCCTGGGTAAGTTATCAGGGCTCACTTTTAACACCTGGACAAGATGCTTTTCAGGATGCTATTTTCTAGTCCCATTAGTCTTTCTAATTTGATGTTATTTGAAGTGAATTGTGTGTAAGTAATGTTAATTATGCAATAGGTTTTGAAGAATATGTTTTGATTGTATAGTGGAAATGTCAGTCCCATTAACAATCATTATTACCTGTCAGAAAGCAGGAACAGCTTTGAATGAATGCTAATTTCTTTTCCTTGTATCTGTGCAGATGCATGCCAATGTTTCTGACAGGTTTTGTTTATTTGTATCCTGATCACTAAAACAATCTTTTTCTCTCTCCAAGTCTTCTCTGCTTGGACTGAGTCCAGAAAAGAGAGAATGAGCCTCTAACTTCAGGCCTTCTGTGAGTCAGTCAGTTTGAATTGAATGTGGTTTTCAAACAAAGGTTTCAGTTTTCAGAAAGTGGTTCACCTGCTGAAGTGTTTCCAAACCTTGCTCCCAGTGATCTCTGGAATTTGTTAAGGCACTGGTGAGAGTTCCAAAGGACTGAAGTCGGGTTCTGGAAGCAGTAGTCCAAAAGGAAGAAATTTGTTCTGTTTTGTTTTTTTATATAGGTTAAGGTAGCTGATTTAATGATTACTAATTAGGGACCCTCTAAATCTTTTTTTAATCTTTAGTATCATCCTCTCAGTTCAGTGAATTCTGTGTGAACGTCTATGAATTCTGCCATATGTTGTGAGGAAAGGCTTGAGGGCCATTTTAATTGATTCTAAGATGACTGGTATCGTGTTCAAATAGACTGCTTCCAATTCCAGTTCTGTTGCTGGCCTGCTACATTAAACTGGGGGAGTCTCCCCATTTTTCTGTCTCTTTTTTAACTGAAGACAAAAATTATGGTACTCTGATAAAATACTATTCATCTAATGTTAGTAGCTTTTCTTAATCTGATCCCAATGTGAACAAATCTTCCTCAAAAATTGATCACAAGTTTGTAAGATGTTGTTGGTACAAGCTCTGAATATACACTCCCAATAAATCCTATCATTGCCTTAAATGTCCTTGTGTTACATCACATTTTCTTGGGTCATTGTCATTCTATAGTTGGATGTTCTTCTCCTAAGATTTTTCCAAGAAAAAAGTTCCAGCTCATACCAGAAGATTTTGTTATTCCTGAGGTTTATCACCTTCCATTTGTCACTACTGAGGTTTCTCCCCTTTTTAAGCATGTGTAGAACTTCAACAGAAGAAGAAATTATAATGTATGTTATTGTGAGGGAAATAACCAGCAAAGAGAAACTTGCATGAAAAGGAAACCTTAGAAGAGCATTAGAGGGAATAATAATATATTTTGTATCCCACACTTATGCAATATTTTTATTTTATTGAAGACTGTGCACACTGTCCTTTTCAGTGACAATCAGGGATTAGGATTATCAGATTTTCAGTCCTAATTCATGTTCTCCTTTCATTCTGTTCTTGCAGAAGAGCTGAAAGCTGAACATGAGCATTGTTACTCTACAGTTTCAATGTTGCCATGAATTACCTGCCTACCTTTTGCAAGATATAGCATTGGGTAAATGGATGCCTTTTTAGCTTCCTGGTGAAATAAAAAATCCTATCTATGTTTCCCTACATATTAGGGAATATGTATGTTTCCCTACATATCCCTACATATTGCCTGTTTTCAGTAGGGATGAGGAGGTAGGCAGATTTTCATAATGCAGCCTGGTGACAGTTAGAAATGAATGATAGGGAAATGCACAGCTATAGAAATGATTAAAACAAAATAATGCTAATTCCAAGTCATGTTTTCCTAAGAAAAACAGCTGAACAAGAGCATTTCTTTCTCTTCTGAATTTATAACTACTTGTTCTCACTTGTGTGAAATACTGACAGTAAGAAAGTCTTTTCTGGGCAAATTAATATAGATTGTTTAATTTCTTTGGAATTCTGTTCTTTGACTTTTTTTTTTTTTTTTTTTTTTTTTTTAGCTAAGGATCAGTCATATTTTAGTAATTTAATAGGCTACAATAATTATCTCTGGTGACCTAACATGGTTTTGAATTTTTAATTGTCAGCCTTTAGGAATTCAGATGGAACAAGGTGCTAAAGAACAACAATATCCTTTGAACATTAGAGAACAGCAGGGCATACTCAGTGTGTCTGTACAGATTTCATTTGGCAGCTTGTATGTAGCTGAAATGACATTTTACTAGGAAAAAAACAAGCGAGTGGAAACAGGACAAGGAAAATCATTGGTGCTTTACTCTGATTTAATGCAGATTGGATATTCTGGAGGAAAGTTTCCATTAATACATATTTTCTTGTATTATTTTTAGGGAGTACAGTCCAAGAAGCCTCCAAATTAAATTTCAGCTGCAGTGTCATGCCAGATGAAGCAGTAGTTTGTGGAAACATCTGGATCAAAACTATGTATTCCATTTTTAACTTCCAAAGGAAACCCCACCAGAGATTCCCATGTTCCATCACATAAAGAAGGACTGAAAGGGAAATCAGAGAGATGGGGAAGATTGGTTAGGTAAAAGAAAATGGGTGGGCCTTGAATATGTTTGTTCAGCCACAGGGATGAAGATTATAGAACAAAGAACAGTTAATTTCTACATACTTAATTGGAATATTTAATAATAGTATATTCATATTCTTGCATGCATGTTCTAAAAACAGGTATTTGATTTTTAGTAAATTTGCATGTGTAGGTTTATCTAACAACACTGCAAATTTACCATCATTATGCTACATTAAACCTATCATTAGTAAGTATTAGAAACCAGTTAAGTTGCAATTTCAGCTTGCAGGTTGTAAAATAGCACCCAGTTCCAATGCAATCATTGTATCAGATTATTAGAGTGGTGTTGGAACTGTGGGTATGTATCATGTGTATTTGACTACTGATTTCGTAAGACTCTTGGTTACATTGTCATCTCAGAATCACAGAATCATCATGGAATCGTTATGGTTGGAAAGGACCTTCAAGATTATTGAGTCCAACCATCAGTCCTCATCCAGTTAGCCACTAAATCATCTCCTGAAGCAACACCTCGACCCATTTTTTAAAATACCTCCAGGGATGGTAACTCCACCACCTCCCTGTGCAACCTGTTCCAATGGCTCACCACTCCTTCAGTGAAGAAATTTTTCATAATATCTAATCTGTCCCGCCCCTGGCACAACCTGAACCCATCTCCTCTTGTCCTGTCACTGGGGAGAAGCTGCCAACACCCACCTGACTGCAGCCTTCTTTCAGGTAGCTGTAAAGAGTGACAAGGTCACTGATCACTCATCCTCCTCTTCTCCAGGCTGAACACCCCCAGCTCCCTCAGCCTCCCCTCCCAAGCCCTGTTCTCCAGACCCCTAATCAGCCTCCTTGCCCTTCTCTGCACCCTCTCCAGCACCTCCATGTCCTTCCTATACTGCACTGCCCCAAACTGCACACAGTACTTGAGGTGCAGCCTCACCAAAGCTGAGCACAAGGGTAAGATCACCTCCCAGGCCCTGCTGGTCACACTGTTCCTGATACTGGCCAGGATGCCATTTGCCTTCTTGGCCACCTGGGCACACTGCTGGCTCATGTTCAGGTGTCTGTCACTCAGCACCCTCAGGTACCTCTCTGCTGGGCAGCTGTCCAGCCACTCCTCCCCAAGCCTGTACCCCTGGCAGAAGTTGTTGTGGCCAAAGTGCAGAACCTGACATTTGGATTTATTGAAACTCATGCAATTGGCCTGGGCCTGTCCATCCAGCCTGTCTAGATCCTTCTGCAGAGCCTCCCTTCCCTTAGGCAGAGCAACACTCCCACCCAGCTTAGTGTCAGCTGCAAATGTACTGAGGGTGCACTCTGTCCCCTCACCCAAACCACCAATGAAGATGTTAAACAGGAGCAGCCCCAGCACTGAGCCCTGGAGAACACCACTTGTCACCGGCCACCAGCTGGATTTAACTCCATTGACTGCAGCTCTTTGGACCCGGCCATCCATCCAGTTTTTTATCCATAAAAAGGGAGTGCACAGCCAAGCCACAAGCAGTCAGCTTCTCCAGGAGAATGCTGTGGGAAACTCTGTCAAAGACCTTGCTAAAGTCAAGGTAGACCAGACCCACAGCCCTTCCCTCATTCCAGAAGCAAGTCACCCTCTCATAGAAGGAGATCAAGATAGTCAAACAGGACCTGTCCTTCATGAACACATATGATCACCTGGTTGTTCTGTATGTACCCCATAATGGCACTCAGATGATCTGCTGCATCCTCTTTCCTGGTACTGAAGTCAAACTAACCAGCCTGTAATTTCCTGGATCATCCTTCCACCCCTTTTTATCTATGGAGGTTATGTTGACTGATTTCCAACATGCAGGTATCTCTCCAGTCAGCCAGGACTGCTGGTAAATGATGGCAAGTGGCTTGGTGAGCACCCCTGACAGTTCTTTCAGCACTCTTAGGTGGATCCCATCTGACCCCATAGATTTGTGGACACCTGTATGGTGTAGCAGGTCACAGACCATCTCCTCCTAGATTGTGGGGAGGTCATGCTGCTCCTGATCCCTGTCTCCTGGTTTAGAGAGTTGTTTTTCTTCTTTATAACTGGTCCTATTGCTAAAGACTGAGGCAGAGAATTCATTAAGCACCTCAGCTTTTTCCTCATCCTTTGTCATCATGTTTCCTCCTGCATCCAATAGGGGATGGAGGGTCTCCTGGGTTGTTCTTTTGTTAATATATTTACAGAAACCTTTCTTGCTGTCTTTCACCATAGAGACCAGATTATTTTCTAGCTGGGCTTTGGCACGTCTGATTCTCACCCTGTATAGCCTCACAATATTTTTGTGGTCATTTTGAGTGGCCTGCCCCTTTTTCAAGGATTGTAAACTCTTTTTTTCTTCCTGAGTGCCAGTCAAAGCCCCCTGTTCAGCCAGGCTGGTCTTTTATGCCTCTGACTTGCCTTATAGGACACAGGGGTGGCCTGCTCCTGCACCTTCATGACCTCCTTCCTGAAGAGCATCCAGCCTTCCTGGAATGTTCAAACCAGATTCCCTAGAGATTCTGGCAATCAGGCTTCTAAAAAAGTTCAAGTTTGCTTTTTTTAAGTTTTGAGTGAGTTTTTCTGCCTGACCCCCCCCTCTGGTATCTCTAAGAATTGAGAAATCTATCATTTCATGGTCACTTCAACCATCACAGCTCCTACCAGCCCTTCCCTATTCACAAAGAGTAGGTCCAGCAGGGCACCTTCCCTGGTTGGTTCACTCACCAGCTGAGTCAGGAAGTTATTCTTGACACATTCCAGGAACCTCCAGGACTGTTCCTTCTCTACTGTGTTGTAATTCCAGCATACATCAGGGAAGTTGAAATCCCCCATAAGAACAAGGGCATACAACTGTGAGTTTTCCTCTAAGTGTCTATATAATATTTTGTCCACCTCACTGCCCTGGCTGGGCGATCTAGCAGACTCCCACAGCCATATCAGCCTTCTTGGCCTTGCCCCTAATCCTGATCCAAAGACACTCAACCCTGTCATCACTGCTTTCAAGTTCTAGGCAGTCCTAACAATTCTTAACACACAGGGCCATGACACCACCTCTCCTTCCCTGTCTATTCCTCCCAGTAGAGCTTGCAGCCATCAATTGTGGCACTCCAGCCATGTGAGGCATTCCATGTTTCTTTGCTAGCCACTATGTCACAGTTTTCCTGATGGATCATGGCTTCCAGCTCCCCCTGTTTATTGCTCATGCTGGGTGTGTAGATAGAGATGCACTTCAGATGGGCTAATGATCCTAACTCCTTTTTGTGGGCATGGGCCCTGATTCCTACACTGATTCCTTCTCAAGTGTTCCTATGCTTTCTAAATCACAAACAACCCTTGCATTTTTGCTTCCCATAAAAAACATGTTTCTGATATGTTAATTACAGTAACACATATAAGAATTCATGTACATATATATGCATGCCTATAGTGATGCATACCTATAGTGAGCCATAAACCTGTATTGTTCTGGAAGGTACATTTAATACATTAACAGTGGAGTCCCAAATAAATCAGAACCTTGATGCTAGATTTGTTCTTATGTACCCAAACATTGGAGTTCCTCTGTGAGCAAAATCAGGTATGTGCAATCAATATTGTTCTCTTTAAAGTTAATCTACATTTGTAAGAGTGATTCTGAAACAGAGAGATGTTCATTCAAGAACGTAAGTGTATTCACAAGAAAGGTCAAAAAAAGGTTTACTGCTGAAGCTGAGTCTGTCACTTACCAAAAAGTTAAGCACAGCAAAACTGCAGCTCACCTTTTGATGTTTTGTCTGATAAAAACTGTTGTGAAGATTATCTTGAAAGAGATAATAAAATAATGCTCTTACATTGGCCTTTTAATTAACAATAATAAAACTCCAGTGTTTACAGTTCCATAAGTTAGCTTTTAAGGATGATGTACTAGGCTGATTGCTAGTGATTACAGTGCATCCTCCACCCAAATGTTTGGTGAAAGGAATGAGAGGAATCTTTTAAAGTTCTCTTAATAGTATATGCACTATGGAAAAAGTAGGCAGAGAAGAAATATATGCAATTTTTAAAGCAGACATTGCTGTTAAACACAATTTATATATATATTTTTACTGTGTATTCTGAGACAACCTGTTGAATACTGATAATCCATTGTTATCTTACTGCTGTCTCTTTGAATAAGATCCTGCATTCCCTCAAACAAAAGAAAAGGTAACATTTTTTCTGGAGCTACTCTGTGGGCATGGTACAACGGGGTTAATTTAAATTTCACAAAATAAAAAGAGTTATGAAGAGGGAAGCTTTTTGCTTGTCTGTGTGTCTCAGTGGCTGTACAGCACTCTTCTTCATGCTCTGCTTTATAATGACAGTCAAGCAATTAGCCACCAAGGAACCAAATAAAATCATGTTTCTATTTTTCCTCAGGAAAAAGGAGTTAAATAGTTTCCCCATACTGTAAGAACGGACAGGCTCCAAAAGAGAAGAGGTGAATTCCATGCTCCCAGACTGGTGTTAATACAGAACCTTGCAAGAAGTAAGTTGGCAATTTGCAACACAGAAGTGAGTATCAGATTAACTGCAAATAAGTAATGTGAAATATTACTTTGTCTTTTCTAAGTGCTTGTATATTCCCAAATAAATAATGAGCTTTGGAAGGTTTTCATCTCCCCAAGAGAGACAAAAGTTTCTGTAAACTTGACTTTAAGCAGTATTGCTGCAGGCAATGAAATCTATACAAGCAAACAAAACCCAGGAGATAATTTGCCTTCTGGCAGACTATTACAAGACATTTTTTAGCAACTTGCTACAGTCTTCAAAATAATAACAACTATTATTTTAAAATGGAAATATTTTCTGTTTGAAGTAGAATTTTATAAAGCCTTGGGATCAAAAGACTCCAATGTCTTATTCCTAGTCTTACTGGATGTGAATGCAGCATGGCTCAAATCTACAAAAGAATGAAAGCTGATCTTGGGTTTTACCCTGACTGAGCTGGAAAGGATGGTGGTTTGTTTGCTTCTTTGTTTGGGTTGTTTTTGGGCATAGGGGAAGGGGGGCAGGGAGGGAAGTGGGGAAGGTTCCATGAATTCTCAAGTCAGCTTTGTTTCTGTAGAGTTTTTTCAGCTTCAGACCACTTCATTTAATGGTCCTTTAATAAAAACCCTGCAAGTGGGTATGGAGATGAGGCATCCAAACTCTGTGGAAGGCAAATGATGCTTTATTGCAGCATTTTCCTACAATATTAACTGGAAGAAAAGGGCAGGCTGTGGTGAAGCTGTCCTGTACACACACACTGTCCTGTTAGCTGACAGTCCACTGCAGCAGTCTCTGCAATTTTGTCATTTTCAGATTATAGGAAGGAACTTACAGATGTAGTCTCTTTAAAAAATGGTAAAATAAGCTCAGCACAGTTAATTTGAAATGTTGTTTTCTGAACACTGACTTGCAGATTTTCAAAATTTTATCATTCTAATAAACCATCTAAATTTGTGAACTGGACATCTGATCTCTAAAAAGACATTTTCCCCCACTCTACAAAACCAATTATGCACTTGCTGCTGAACAGCTGCCTACATCTAGCAGTCAACAGAATGAGGAATATGCATCTGACATGTAACATAGATAATCTACATGCAAAATTAGGGTTTCCTCATGTAATTAAAAATAGATTATGATATGAAATATAATAGTACTTATTTACAATCACATTAAGAAATTGGCAGACTGTTAACTTCAGACATTAAAATAATCATCAGTGTGAGAGAAACATGTAATAATTATGTTTAACTTTGGTTTGCCAGAATAATTTATTCATTTCAATTACATTGCCCTTAAGAATAATATGGTGTTTAACCATGAAATAAAGCAAGTGACAGAATTTTTTTCTGTGTGTTTTTATTTGCTTATTTTTGTTTGCTTGTTTTGGTTTTGTGTTTGGTTTTTTTTGTTTGTTTGTTGTTTGTTTTTTTGTTGATGCTTAGATGAACTACAGGAAACACTTGGCTATACCTATTACTAATTCTAGTGGTAGAATGAGGGGAAATGGACTCAAGGTGCACCAGAGGAGGTTTAGATTGGATGTTAGGAAAAATTTCTTTACTGCAAGAGTGATCAGGCACTGGAACAAGCTGCCCAGGGAGATGGTGGAGTCACCCTCCCTGGAGGCATTCAAAAAATGTGTGGATGTAGTACTTGAGGACATGGTTTAGTTGGCTGGTGGTGTTGGGTTGATGGTTGGACTTGATCTTAGAGATTGTTACTAACCTTAATGATTCTGTGATTTAAAATCTTACACTTTGATCCTATAGTAAGGATGGGAGTACAGTAACTTCAGGACTGAGTTCTACACGTCTCCTTTTCTAAATCTATTTTCAAAATAGTTATATGGGGAAAGTTTCAGAAATTCAATAGAAGTTTTTGATCTGAAGTCCTGGGGTCTCATTCTGGGGGATGTTTCTAGTGCAGGGCCAGACAAATGACAATCCTCAGCTGTATGGATTCAAGAACTGTGTCCCACAGATTAGATATCCCCACAAAGCAACAGCAAGACAATGTGCTGGAATTAGAAATAACAACTTAGATATGACAGATGTGCCATGGATTTATTTCAGGTGCAGCAAAGAATACAAATGAGTTTCTGCTAACAACTGATATTCTTAAAGTATGAAGTTGTCTATTTAGATGTTTACCCATTATGTGTCATTATTTCAGACAGCATTTATAATTTTATGCCTTTTTCCTGTATTTTTTTCCCTTTTTTTTTTTTTTTTGAGATATTCTACCAAAAATAAATGATTAAATGATTAAACCACAGATAAACTGTCAAAAGGGAACATTCATATTTTAACGCAACATTAACATTTTGGTAATTAACATGGCAGTTAATGCTTTTAGCAGATGTAACAACATTAGACTTGTAAATTTTAATTAAAGTTAATGGTTCACGATAGCTGTAGGGATCAGGCATCCTCTCTGGATACTGAAAACATGTCTAATGTGATTAGAAATACTAATTGAAGAAAAAAAGGACTGCAGTAGTAATGACTGTACTTCTTTATCCTACTAAATTATTACAAACCTGCAGCAACTTTAAAAAATATATTTGCAGGAGGAAGCCTGAAGAGTCAAACGTTTCCCTTGAAGAAATTAAAAGGGGTCAAAAGAACACTGCAGACATTTTCTGTTAGAAGAGGGAGAAATAACTCATTGAAATCCACTGCTCCTTCCTTATTCTCCTGAGACCATATTCCCAAGAAATACTTGAAAGTTATTTGGTTACATTTCACATCCCTTTTGGATTTAATTAGGATCTAATGTGTTAGTTTTAATTCCCTCAGAGGCTTTGAATTCCAATGGCAGGCAGAGAAACAGGACTGGCACTGGGAACCATGACTCAAGTGGACGTTTCTGTTTTAGTGCAAGTTAAGAGATTAGTAACGAGTCCTTTTCCTGGCTTGCTGATACATGAAACATTTTAATAAGCAGAGGGAAAGGATTAGTTTTACTAAGGGTAATTACAAGCTGCTAGCCACCTATAAAATGCACTCCGGTTTTATTGTAAAATGCCAACAATATTCATTTCACTTGTTCTGTGGATTTTTTTCTCCAAAGCTTGTTCCAAACTGCTGAAGTTAGTAGAAGAATTCTGCAGTCCTTATTCTATGTCAGCCTAGTAGGAGTTTCAACTAATAAAGATTAAACACTGGAAACTGTTTCATTTTTTTGACTGACAATAGTTATTTTTACTATAAATGCTGTAATTCCCCGCTAGTGCAGTTAGCTCTGTCTCTGCCAACACCCTTACAGCATCTTTATGAATTATTATTCATTTGCACTGCAGCACAGGCATAGGCTCCATTCTACCAGGCAAAGACATGGGGAGAGAGACTTCTTGTTCAGAAGAGTTGCACCCTAACGAGTTGTGACACAGGCTAAGAGAAGGGATTCTAGGAGAACAAATGCTGGTTTAGCTTCATTTTGTTTCTAGCTGAAAGGCTGGAACAAGAGACTAGGAAAGTTGGCCAAACCTATGTGGAAAGACTGAATAAAAATATTTGAATGAAAGTTGTAGACTTATGCTGGAATTCAGTCCATTTGCAAAGGCTTATATTAGTCTCTGGGCAAAAAGTCTACATGCAATTAATATACCCTTTTCTCTTTTATCAGGACTAAATTTAAACAGTAACTGGTGTTTAAATAATCATGAACCTCAGGCTGGCTTTCTACAAAGGTGTACATTTTGTTGATTCTGAGCAAGATTATCTTAATTGTGCAATTTTAATAGCTGTCCAGTTTTATCCCCTGGTATGATACAGCAGATAACAAGCATTGAATATGCACCTCCATGAAGTCTGTGACTTCATGATTTATTTATGTGCTAAATAGCCAAGAAATGCTTTTATCTTGTTTATCAGTTTGCACTGGAAAATACCAATATATTTTACAAACTTCCTTTAAAATTTTACCTGTGTTACTACATAAAAATAAATTACTTCTATGGATTCCTCAGGGATTCAACACTGAGTACAACAGTGCAGATGCCAGATCTACCCAAGGATTTAGCTGGGAAAGGGGAAAATAAAGGTTTAGGTAAGGTTTCAGTAAATTTTTTAGACACTACTTCATTTCCTAGACACCACTGAAGGTAATGTGATTCTGCATATGGATCCATAAACATGGATATTTATCTTATTTGACTTGAAATGTAAAGGTAATAGATTTTCTTTAATAATTTACTGCATTTTTTTTAGTTTTATAGTACTAATGACTCAAGCATAACATAATTCCTGGCAGCTATGAATTACTGAAGGAAAGGACAAACTTGACTGAATTTTATCTTTTTTGGTTAAAATGCTCAGGTCTTCAGCTGTGTAAATCAGCATGACTCCACTGAAGTCAGAGCAGCTATGTCAGCTTACACTAGCTAAGACTATGAACCTCAGTGACACAAGATATAAAGTCTGTAATTTCCAATGGCAAGTACATGTTTATAGACTTAAAGACAGTTTTTAATCCTGTGTCAGACCTGTGTCATATTGTAAATGCTACTTCCTGGGACAAACAGAACAATTATTTGGAAGCCAAAAGGCTTATCTTCTTCTGTAAGAGCTTCTTGTACATTCATGTGGTTTTGTTCTTCTGTGAAAGAACCCTGTGTGTGAAAGGTCATTGCCAGATACAGGTTAGGTAATTTCTGCTTAAGAAAAATGTACTAGTAGTCAGATTCTGGCATTCAGAGCAGGGTAATCAATTAACTTAAAAGATGGAAAATGAAAAAAAAATATATAGGGAGTGCTTCCCAGCTTAGAGGTTTGTTGTCACAGCTTCTGAGACCAAAAAATCTGTGATGTTAAAAATAGATTGGACCTTTAGACAGACACAGCAAATGTCCTTGCAAAAATAAAAAAAAAAAAAAAAAAGTCTTGGGAAGAAGAGCAGCTCAATGTATAAGGGTTTATGGCAAGTATTTATTTTATATGAACTTAAAAAGCATGGTACCAATAATCCTCAACTGGATCTGAACATGCTGGCTGGGCAGTCTGTTACCAAAGGTTCTGAAATGAGGGAGAGCAGCCCTGCCCTTAAGCAACATGGGGACTGCTAGGACCTCCTGAGGAAAGATGTGAATGGAATAAGGTGTAAAAAACCCTGAAGCCTGCTCATCTAGCAGCAATGGAGAGGGACTCTGTATGGGGAGAATAGGCTTATCCTGAGATAAGCCTGTGGGCAATGACCCTGTGCCCAACCATACTATATATATGAAATCAAATAAATATATATTATATAGTACGTATATAGTATAGTTATGGCTAATTGATTGATGCCTTCAGGCTGCTAATCATATCTCAAAAGTCATACGACCAGAAAAGGGGGAGGAGAGCGTTCTGCCCATGCTGCTGCAGCCCCAAAACTGCTGGCAAATTGAGAGAACAAACCTGGCCTCTGCTCCCTGGGAATCAGGCTCCTGTATCCAGACCTTATGGTGAGGGATTGTCTCATGTTCTGCTAGGAAAGGCAGCAGACCACGTCCTGGGAGGACACAGCAAGAATGTCTTTTATATTTTATTTCACCAGTTTTTAATCTGGAAGTGGACTACAATTTTCAGTTTACTCCCACTTTGGGTGCCCATATTTTATTTTTCGTAAATGGCAAAAGTTTCCTGCACGTGACAAAAAATTATGGAGGAATCAGAAAAAAGTATATGGTATTAATAATGGTTTTGGGACCCTAAATGAAAGAAGGACTGAAATTTTTCAATTTCAAAATATTGAATTAATAATTTAGAACAACCACCTTTATAAATTATTATTGGTGGTGATGTGAAGCAGACACAGATAGCTACTTGTTCACTGACAACATTGTATTATTTCTTAGTGAAATTTTGCTGTAGTTTTATGTTCCCTAAGTTCAATATTCTCACAGTTGCCTATGTAGCCAAACCTTCCCATGCAGGAATATTGCTAAGGGTTTACGACTCTCTGCTGTCACAGGAAACTAAGCTGTCAGCCTTCAGGTTTAGAAGCTCTGTTTTAAATATACAGTTTCACAGTCAATTCCTTGAAATTAAAAAATGTCAACATTTATATGGAAAAACACCTTCCATTTTCCTTAGAACAATGGTTCATCTCTGTAAGAGGTGAAGCAAATCATCTCTGAAAAAAAGTATAAAGTAATCCCATTCCTCAATACTTTTTTGTGTCAAAAATAAAAGACTTGAAGCTGGCAGTCATACCTGTAATTTTAAAATGTATAGTTTAAATGCTTAAAATGGTTATTTATGGCCTTTTCTGAGAAATTTTTTAGTCCCCTCATACATGACACAGTTTAATTAGTCACCATACAGAAAAGTGCTTTCATCTCTTTCATTTAAAATTTTTGTTTATTTTATGTTATGGCACCTAATTCTTTCACTATGGGAGTTAAGGAACAATTACTCAATGCCAACCAATAAAACACTAACAATCACAATTATTTATGCCTTTGATAAACTGACATATCAATTTTCTGTCTCCCTTCAGACATCTCATTTAGTAATTTATATTTAAACTGAAGCTTTTCATACATTTTTCTTGTCACAGGGCATTTGTCCATCCCTCCTGTTTTCCAGTTCTAGTTTTGTTTTTATTTTTAAATTATTATCCTACATACTCCTGTACCACTGACAAACCTGGTCATTTTATAATCTCTTCTCTTTATTGTTGAGTATGTAAACAGTAATGGACCCAGATTATAGTAGAAACTCCCTCTATTGTGGAAGTGGATTATTTATTTCTACCTTTTTTCCTATCTGAAATCAGTTATTAGCTAAATACTGATTCTTTCCTGTTATTAAATCAGCTTCATTTCTTTAAGAAGCTTTAGTGGAGACTTCTCAAGAATTTTTTTGAAACAGAGGAATCTAGCATCACCCAAGCTCACCATTTCCACACCTTTCCAAAAACTCTTGATAGGTTTGTGTGGTACGAAGGGCTCCCCTGTAGGAATCTCATAGTATCTACATAAGAAAACAATTTTTCTTACCTTTGGAGAATTCTTCTGTCTTTAAATCACTATAATTTATTGGCCCTGCAAAGTCTACAGCAGCAGGCTTCCCACTTCTGATGTGTTTGGAAGAGGTTTTACAATAAAGTTTTCTACCATTACGAACATTTTCCTTTGGCCTGCCTTTTACAGTTTTACATTTTGCTTGCCAGAGGTTTGATTTTCTGTTTTTCTCATCTGAACACAATTTTTCTGGGAGTGCTTTTTTGTTTTTAGTACTATCCTTTATTCTCATGTCTAGCTCTGCTTGTCTTTTGGGGGTCCTCTTACTGGCTTTGATAGATGATAGATACTTGGAAATTCTAATGCAGGTCATTTTCCCCTTTGGTTACTCCTTTTAATTTACTTTTAACAAACTTCCTTGATTTTATGTAGTCTTCTTTTCAACATTCACTGTGGCTGTGGTAGATTTATTTGGCCTTTTCACTTCTACAAGGGTGTTGAATTTGAATATATTATGATAAAAATTCCGAAATGGTTCTTTGATACAGAAGTTCTGAAGAAGGCTTGGTGCTCTGCATGGTCCAAATCAGAGGAGCTTCTGCAAGCTCTGATGAATAGCTCCATTTAATGATTTATGTGGTCTGAAAGCTTAAGTTCTGCATAAGACCCTATCATAATATTTATCCAGTGCAGATATAACAGATCTCTCTCTTTACTCCTGCCTTCACAGCCTGTCTTATTTCCCCTACCATGGCACAGGCAGCTATCCTAGCCTTTTTACTGCCAGCAACAAAGAACCAGGATACAGGGAAACTTGAAACCTCTATTTTCAGGCTTCAAGGACTTAGAGCAGAGCAGTTGCTCCTTTTGATTAATTTCCTGTAGCTTATTGATTTGAAGAACCTAAAGAATTGGTAACCAGTGAGCTGATATGTTATGCTCCTACCTCTGTGCCTCCAAAGATACCTATTCCTATCCTCCACTGTCCTGGTGAGTTCTTCTGCCTTAAGGTTTTAAAGTTTTGAACAGTTTTTCCTGAGTCTGAGGCTTATTCTGTTAATGAAAAAAATAAAAACCATAGATTACTAGATGCTAGTCCAGATGCCTGGATAACAGCAGAAAGCAAGTTAAGAATTGTATGGGGAGTAGGTCTAAACATTTGAGTTCCAGTTGACTTTTATGTTGTTACCTAACATTCTCCAGCTGCTTTTAAGCCCAGTAGCTCAGTCCTGGCATAAGACACTGTTTTCTAGTTCATTGACAATCCAACTGTAACACTGACATTCCAAATAATACCCTTTATCATAATTTGGAATTTATGAAATTCTTGAACCCTGGCTATACCTATAGTTTATATACTCACAGGTTTCAATTATGCTGATTTCAATTATCAGAAAAAGACTGGTGTTGTTTTCTCAAATGAATATTGATATGTAAATAGATTTATAACAAGGCCAGTGAAATGCAGCATCAGTTGACAAATACTTAGGTGTTCATTCCTTCTGCCTCTGGCCTGTTTGATTCCAGGTGTAGAGCATTTGCTGGCAACACCTTCAAGAATTAATTAGACTTGGGAACAAGCCACTTTCTCTCTCCCAGATCCCTAATGCCAGCATCTCCCTTTTCTCTAATCCTCTGCTAGCTGGTTAGGCAGCAATCCCTCCAGCCTCCAAGAGAAACATTTGCCAGAGACAAGGCTGCTTCTTAACAATCCCTAAGGCTACTGAGTCTTCTGGAGCCTCTTCTGCCTTTCTGATTCTGTCTGATATAAAGGCTCCATTGCAGGGAGTACTAGATGAATTTATTTACTGAATATGTGCACTGAAAAGAAAAATATTATTCTATAAAGAAATGTTTGAACAGGTCTGAAGATAATCTTCCATGGTATGTAGATAATCTGTCACTTAGCAAATTTAAAAGTAATGGGCACACTATAGTTACTTTTACATTAAATGGGTTTTCCCTGGTTATGATGATAGACTAATAAACTGAAGCAGCTTCTTCCTTTTTAGGTTTTCTGATTCTCAAGCACCAAAAAGGAAATGGAGACAACCACCCTCCAACAAGAGTGAGGCTGGAATATGGGAAAGAAAAGATGCTGCAGCAATTGGTAATGTCAGGCTAAATTAGCCACTGGATTGAGGCAACTAAACAGAGGGGTCAAAATAGTCTGGGAATGTACAAGTAAATAACAGCATGCAGGAAGTCAAGGAAAAAGAACGAAAGTGCAGTGAGTATAAAAATTGGATGAAAGATGAAAAAAGCCCAATACTGTCAGAGAAAGCAAAAAAATTATTTCTTTTTAAACTTTTTTCTCACTGAATACACTGCAGATTTCTCAAAGCTGAGGAGTTTGCCTCAAAAGCAAGAGATACAGAGGGAGGCAAACAGAATTTTTCCAGACATGCTGACCCATTTCCTATTTCTGCAAGAGACTGAAGAGTAACTTTTAAGGACAAAAAGCCAACCCAACCCTCATGGAAACTTTGCTTTGGAAAAAATACAGTATGTCTGAATCAAGATAGTTTTAAATTACTATTTTTTCACTGGAGTGAGTGCCAAACTTCTCTTTTACAGAAGGATTCCACACCTGAGGAAGCAGTGGCTTCATCACAGTAACCCACAACCTTACTGGAAAAGTTGTGGTCAGCTTTCATACTTGTTCCCCTTAGCATCTCTGTCCTGTGAAGATACTTGCTTTATCTCACCCTGAGGAGACTAAACTTTGAGGAACCTCAAAAACAGTAGTATTCCAGAACTCAGTATTTTGTATCTACTTAACCCCAGTGCTGTTGTAAAAGTAGAAGCTTGTGGGACTGGACTCATCTGGAATCTGCTCTTTTTTGTTCCTGTCACTTTTATTTTTATTAAGTACAGCAAAAAGGAGTTTGAGCCACTTCCAGCTGATATGCTCGGTCAATGCCTAATGTTTTGTAGATCGAGCATCACAATTTATACAAAATTAAAAGCAGGTTGTTTGATCCGCAGTGTTTTCCAAGCAGACTGAGCCGAAGCCTAGCTCTGTGCTTTTCACTGAACTGCAGAACCTGTCTGGTCTCCACCAGAGGCCCGAGCTTACATCTCTCCTGCTCTCCCACTCCGGGTTTTGCCGGGGGGAACGCTGCGCTCCCCGCAACTGCTCCGCGCCCGCAGCGCCAGTGAAGACGACGGCCCCGCTGTGCTTGACAGCATCAACAGGCAGCAGCTGCACGGTGCCTGTCTCAGAACGTTGACAAGCCACGGCATTCTCACAGGAGCTGCGGATTTCCCCTCGCAGACTGAGGCCGCCGCTCCCTGCCCGCCGCGCCCCCGGCGACAGCGCTGCCGTTTCGGGCCCGATCCGCTGCTCACCCCGCAGGACCAGGCCGGAGCGCGGCGGGATCGCGGCTGCCCAGAGCCGGACGGAACCTTCTGCTGGCGCCCCGCTCCCTCAAGCGGCCGCTGCCACCCTCCCGAACCGCAGTTCGGCGCTGCCCCGGCAAAGCGGAACCGGTTCCGCCGGCGATCCCCACGACTGCGGCCGGCAGGGGGCTGGTGGTACGAGGCGGGNGGGTCCAGGCCACCGCCCGGCAGGTTCCCGGCCGCCCACTCGTCTCTCGACGGCAGCAACGGAACTCCGCAGCGAGGACCACCGAAACGCCACCACAGCCCTCAGGGAGCCACTTCCCCGACCGCCCCACTAACGCCTCAGCGCCCCCCAGGCTGCCCGCGGTCTGGCCGCCGTGCCTCTGTCCCTGGCTGAACTCCTCGGGTTAATGCCACCAGCGGAACTTTTTTCCTTGATGTTTTACGTCGTTTCCAACCGGTTTCCTGCAGACTCCTCCGCCCTCCCCTCACTTGGTGTCGGGCAGGTGTTCCCGGCGCAGCCCAGGGGGACAAGCCCCGTCTGGAGGTTTTAACAAAGCACTGAGTAAAAATAGCGTTGTCACTTGGAGCCGCGGCCCTGTGGTAGCGAGTCGAGAGAGCCCCGACCCGGGCGGGAGCCTCAGCCCCTCTCCCTCCCTCCCTCCCGGGCAGCCGCCTCCGGCTGGGGCGGGCAGGGGGGCTGCCCGACCCTGAGGGTCAGTTCTGCAGGTACCAGAGTTGGCTGCTGGGCTTGCCTTCCCTCTCTGCTTGGAGAAGCTCCCGGATGGTGGCATTCCGGTAGCTGTACGAGGCGGTGAGGAACTGAGGCCTGGTGGGGAACGCTGGCAGCGTGGCATCCTCCAGCTGCTGGGGTTTTGTCTTCTTTCTTACCTGTGCTTCACTGTCCTCCCTGCCCTGTCCCTCCCTGCTTCTCTGTTGAAGTAGCAGCCGATCTATACTACTAGTGGTCCTGAATTCCATTGTCTGTATGAACTGTACCTGGTTGGCTTTAAGGTGCAGCAGTTCAGAATACTGTTCTTTGGGTGAAATGTGCTTTGTTTTGCTCCGCATTTCATAAGGAGCATCCCTTCTTGAATAGTAAAACTACTTGTGTTAAACCTACCCCCAGTAAAAGATCATGAGCTGTGTGTGCATTGAATCACACAAATATTTGAATTTTGATATTTGGAAGAAGTAGTTCTTAGGGCTTTTCACTTTTGCAACAACTGAATGGCAAACTTTCGTTACCCTTGAGGTGATAGCACCATTTTCTCACAGATTGCAATGGCAGTGTTACTTCCCAGGAAAGGTCACTTAGGCAGAAGTCACTTTGCTGAATGTACTGGATATATTTCCTTTATAAAGTTATATTACAAGCTTGAGATGCAGAAATTACAGTGAATGATATGTTAATCTGTAAGGTAGACACTTTGGATGATTAGATGTCAAGTGGTTATTTGCATCTCTGCTAAATCAGGAAAAGCAAAGTTTAAAAGTATTTTACGCTCAAGGCTATCTAGGGGACAGTGTTGCAGTGCTGTAGAAATGTCTGCATTTGAAATCTTAGACTCAAGCTGTTTTGAGAGTGATAAAATGCAGTAGAAACCAGGCATTAGTTCATGAGCTGTGGAAAACTTAGGCAGGGGAAGTTTTTTTGTAGAGGAAAGAGGGGAAACTTGCAAGCAGTGCCTGACAGCTTCAAAATGAAAACTTACAGCCCTCCAGGTTTGTTTGTTTATTTATTTCCTTTTTGATACTGGAAAACACATTAAGAACACTTGTAATTCAGTTTCAAGACATGAAGATATGTTTAAAAGTGTCTCATGTTTGGGTAGACTTCTAAAAGCATGCTTAGAGAGTTGCACTGTGAAGATAGAGGTAAAGGTAGCCTGTATCATGTGTCCTGTATTCAGCATACAGGCTAGTATGAAAAAAAACAAATTGAGCATAAATCAAGGCTTTGTAGCCAACTAAAATATTTTTTTGGTTTTTGACTGATTTATCACAGTGGCTTTCAGGGTGTACTGGAATTAGACAAGTAGAATCTCATCCCCACCATAGAAACTTATTTCCAAAGAAGAAAAAAGCCTATCCTTCTCGAGTTCATCTGAAGGCTTGTGAACATATGAGAAACTCAAATGAGCAATAGAATACAGTAAGTCAGTTGCTTATTGTATTGTGACCTGTGGTGTCTTCTGAATTGTAAAACTGAGCCATATAGCCCACTCATACTTCTCTTTTTTTTTTTTTTTTTGTGCTTAGTTGTGCAAAACATAGCCAGTCCTGGATTCAGAGACAATTTGATGAAGCAGTCATGTATGCAAAGAAACCCCATGTTTAATAAACTTAATACAGTATCCTGCAATTACACTTGTCCTACCTTCAGTTATATCAACATTGATGCCCTGTTGCCTTCTGAAGTTTGATGTTGTTCCAAACATCTGTGCTATATGGATGAGTTCATATTACCTTGGAAAGTCTCCTGGGAAATGTCAAACTGCAGTAACTTCTTCTCTGCCTCAAGGGGATTTTTTTTTTTCTTTAATTATTTGGGGCTAATCCAAAAATACCCTCAGATTCCCAAGGAGTATTGCTTAGGAATGCTGTGTGTGTGTGTGTCTGTGTTTATCTTGTGCAGGTTAATACTTTGGGTAGTCATAGGAGTCAACTGACTAATTTCCAGGAAATTTGTTCGGTTTAGCTACGTGTCATGTGTTTTGCAACAGAGATGAAAATAACTGAGCAAAATACCAAAGAGGTGATAAGGACAGCCTTTAGAGCACCGATTTGCTGTATTTATCATCATTCATCATACAGTGAGCAATCATATTAAAACCTAATCTCACATAGTTAATCTTGAGATATTAGTGAGTTCTAGCTGCTGATTCTAGGTGACAAAGTAAATAGACTGTTTGCATCATCTGGCATTTGTGAGTTTTCATTCAAGCCTCTTTGGTTTAATCTGTTTGAAACTATTTGTAACAAAGTTATTGCTGTCTTATTTAATGGCTAGATCTGGGTTGGACCAGAGTAATGACTTTAAAATGTCAAAAAAGTACATGTGAAGCTTTTGGATTAGAGCTTTGCTGAAATCTCTGGAAGAGATTTGAGTTCGGGGCTGTGAAGTGTTGATGAACTTTTTCAGTTAATCTTCTGTTATCAGTGTATAAAGTTTACAAAATCATTGATTGATTGCTTGAAAGCTGGAAGGCAGAAAGTCTACAATTAGTAAAAACTCGTGGTGGGAAAATGCAGAGCATTCTGCCCTGTGGAGGCCCTTCTTCTGTACCCTTTTTGTCCTCCTCTGAGAGCAGAGCCAAAAAAGGAGTTGTCTTTGCAGCAGTGAACTCCCTAGTACTTGCCCAGACTGAAATTCATAACTGTGTGTTAGGTATGTGGGCTTCTTGTGAAGTTCATGGAGCTAAGTAGGACTTCAGAGCAGTGCAGCTGGTCATTGAGGATACTCCAGAAACAGGAATGGATCTTGCATGTTTTAGCCAGTGGTGGCTCAATGTAAAATGCAGAAACAGCTGGGAACTTGAGCTTTGGCCTGCCTGTGAAGTGAGTGTGCTGGATGCCAGCTGCTTTGCTTCTGGACCTGGGGATCTTGGATTACTTGCTGCTCTCATGCATGGTTTCAGTATTCAGAGGTAAAGCACTACTTCTGGAGGAGCATAGAAAGCCTGTTAATGTGACTGGCATTTCTTTTCTGTGAAGTGCTTCACTGGTTTTGGTATCTTTGGGGTATCACAGGTTTTAAGCTCCATCCTAAGATAATTTTTCTGCAACTTGTGAATGTGCATCTAACACCTGCAGAATATCAGAAAGTGTTGTCTTGCACTGATTTCTAAGATATTTAGATGTTTCTTTAAGGTGTATGTGGAATTAATTGTTAAATGTGTTGCACTTCACCTGTGGCAATGTGGATATTACCAGTCATGGCTGAGGCACAGCTGTGTGCAGCCAGCCTTCCAAACTGTGTGGTTTTTTTCCCTGTGCCTAATAACAATGGGTTTGTTTGACAATGCTCCCAGTCTTTTGTCCCGCATCTTTTTTAACTCTTGTGTGAAGCTCAAATGTTTACACCTTTAGGAAATATCTTTATGAATAATTTATTTTTACAGATGCATTCAAAACCATCCCTTCGTTAGGGAAAGGTCTCTTCTTTTCCCTCCTTGCCAACTGGAGTTGTGAGGTTTTGGGGTTGGCATACTTTGTTTCTGAATCATGCATTAGGTTCCTTTCTCTGAATTTTTTTTTGCACTTTGATTTCTCTGGCTTTATGCTTCTGTTTGTTTTGTTTCCTGTTTCTACTTTCCAGCAGTGTATTTTGTTGGCAAAACTCTTGGCATTGAATTAATTGCCTGGCTCTCCTGTCATAGTTATTTTCAGTACTTGTTAGCATCCCTACCTGAGGATGGAGCAAAATGCAATGTGGTGAGCTAATGTGCACTAATGCATTGTTGCCAGAAGGGAGGTGTTTCTGTTTCTTCTCTAATACCCTTCCTACATCTTCCATCTTTAAACTTCCCCTCCTTACATTTTTTTCTGTCATTCAGTAGGGGTGATGTGGCTAAGCCAGGGGGTCACCTGGTGTTAGCACAGTCCTGCTCTTGCTGACACAACTCTTGCAGGGCATTGATTTAGGTCGCTGCTTGCAGAACATAAACCCAGCTGCATAAGGGAGTTAACTCAGCAAAGATCCCATGCGTTCTGAGATGGCTATGCAGGATCATGTGGCAGAGAAAAGCAAGACCCTTGATGTCACTAAGCTGTTAGAGTAGCTTGTATAATTTCTCATTAGAGGTGTAATTTTACTTATCTAAGTTATGGTGGCTCTACCCCCAGCTAGGTTTTCCTGCCTATCTTTTGCCATCACAGTTGTGTGCTTGTCCCTGCAATAGCAAGATTCAGGAAAACTGAACTGGAAAAAGCGACTTTTTGTCAAGGTTGGTGTCAAATTACCTTACCAGGAGTCCTGGTAGCCACAGGAACCTCACTGGAAGAAAGGAGGTCTGGAAGGCATGGCTGAAGGCAAGGGAAGCAGCATTGCTTCATCTGTTCGTGCTGTCTTAGGACCACATCCTTACAGAGGCAGTAACAATGGAGAGTGATTTCTGCTGAGGATTTGCTTTCTTGATAATCCTGTGGTTAGATACCTGACTGCCTGCAGGACTTTTTGATCACGATCCACATATGTGCTTTACAACTGGCTGTGCAGTATGAAGGAATGGGTTATCAGATTCCTTTCCAGGTGAATAGAAGTGAAATGCAAATGTGGAAGCCAGCTGCCTGAGCAGTTCCCATTCCTATTTATTCTTCAGTTCATACGAAATATAAACAAAGGCTTCAAGAAAGGGCAAGTCAGCACATGTGCAGCCCTTTGGGAGCATCTGGCAAGATAAGCAATTTACCTGAGTGACATAATTGGAGAGGGAGAAGTAAACAAAGTACACCTTTTAAATTGTGCAAATGAATGAAGAGGCAGGGAAGTGGACTTGGGAAGCAGGAGAGCTTGGACTTGAAGATTGAAGTCAGACAGCACTGACTGAGAGCCAACCCGTAGTAGCTGAGGAATGACAGTGACTGGCACCTGTGTTTCTGGGGTTGGAAAATATGCCTGATGAATCAGGACACGTGGATGAGAAGATATGAACCTTAGTGTATTCCCTTACTTTTTTGTAAGTAGATTTTATTTGTGTATGCTTACTTCTGCTGTTGCAAAATTGGCTCAACCCAGTTTAACTGTCTTGTGTGGTTTGGTTTTGTTTCTTTTGTTTTTTAGTAGTATATTAAAAAATTACAGGCTTTTAGAAGCTGTTTCTAACATTAAAGATAACCCTACTTCTGCATATACGTCTATATTCAATCTCTTTGAGATCTTTAGAAGTTGCAAATACATTTTTTTCTGATGTAGATAATTCTGCAGAGAATTTTACACATTTTTTATATTTTAGAAGACTCTCTTTTTTGACAATAAGAGGCTAATATTTCCTTTTTACCACTTCCAGCTAATAGTAAGTAATCTGTACCTACACATGTATAGGTGTGTATATGCATAACCTGTAAATAAATAGGCACAGGCATGTATATATGTGCATGTGTATTTTTGTGTTTCTATGCATATATATTAACATGCATGTGTGTGTATTTATGTATCTATATTAATTGGGATGGATGTCAGATTTTAGTGTGCTAATGAGTAACCTGGTCTTCCAGTCTTGAGTTTGCTTTATCCCTTGCTGATTGTCTAGTCATTGTTCAAGTGAGTGTCAACTTAAATGCATTTTGCTTTATTAATGTATATATTTAGCTGTTGATGGAGTGAAGAAAAATATTACAAACCAGTGGGGTAATTATTTGGTGTATATATAAGATACTTGTTCATTGAATAAATGAATAATTTAAATAATCAGCAACATTGCAGTACACTATAATTTAAATAACTCACTAATACTGACTTTGTCACATCATGGATTGTTGGTTTGCTTGTGCTTTTTGGAGGTACTGATATAAAGGAAGTGTATAGAGGCTTTGGACATGTTAGTGTGCTGAGACCTGCTTTTGAGATACCATATGCAGGTGGTTGTTTTGCAAGTACTTCCTGGTCCCTAGGAATGCAGTTAAAGTATTACCTATGAAACACAAGTGACTTCCACTTTGCAAATAAAATATTCCTATTATGACCTCAAAATACAGGTGTTTCTCCTCTTCAATTGTTTATGCAGAGCATCAGAAAAAAAATTACTTTTTAACATTAAGAATTATGACAGATTTAGATTCCAGTTTAGTTTGCTGTATTGGCCATGACTTCTGACATCCCTTTTCTTTGTAAAACACATAGCTGTGCTGCCATTTAATGTAATATGAATAACAAAGTCAGGATGCTCGTTTTACAGCTGCCAATACTCTCTGGCTTCATCCAGGAGTTTCCCTGAGTGAGCCCTGAGCCCCTGCTTTTAAAATCAATGAATATTTTTAAACTGCAACGTGCTGAGTGGGTGCCGAAGAGAGGGACCTGACAAAGCGTGGGAATGGTTTGACCAGGGAGCCAGTTCCCTCCAGACAGCCAACTTTCTTTCCTTAGGAGAGTTAAAGAAGGACTGTTAAGGCAGTGTGTTTAATAAAGCAGTAGAATGCCTGCTTCTTAACCTGCTGCCATCAAGATTAAGATCCAAGCTGTTACTGTGGTGGTAGTAAGGAAGAAAGTGTGTCACCTGCCAAAAAGTTTGTGGCCTTCACTTAAGGAGCAGAGAATTAAAGTTACATCAGAGAGCAGAGCTGTAATCAGACTGGTAGAGATTTCTGAGATTAACAGCCATGTGGTGCAATGGGTAATTGTTACTTTTTGGTTTAGATATTCAATAAGGCATTTAGAAATTTAAATGCTTTTTTTCCGAAGCACAGGGTGTTGTGTAGTTTGGTTTGTTGGTGGTTGGTTTGTTTGGTTTTTTCCCATTACAACCGGGGTAGGTAATTGAATGTTTTACCTGAGCATAAATTATGCTTTTGGGTATCTAAGAGTGAATGTGTGATACAAACACGTGGCAGTATTCCTGTAACCTGTATTCTTATATGGAAACTTCTATTATATGCCTTTTGTTCTCAGGTGATCCTGAGAAGATTCAAAATCTTTAAATTTACTTAGGAAAAGATAGTTGAAAAGTGTAGGGATCTAAAATTTGTCATTTAAAATGTGTGTTAGATACTGAAGAACCTAACTTGTTGACACCAAAAAGTAAATGTTATCCAATGGCATCCTGGCCTGTATCAGGAACAGCGTGGCCAGCAGGTCCAGGGAGGTGATTCTGCCCCTGTACTCAGCGCTGGTGAGGCCACACCTCGAATACTGTGTCCAGTTCTGGGCCCCTCAGTTCAGGAAGGAGACTGAGGTGCTGGAGCAGGTCCAAAGGAGGGCAACCAGGCTGGTGAAGGGACTGGAGCACAGATCCTATGAGGAGAGGCTGAGGGAGCTGGGGCTGTTCAGCCTGGAGAAGAGGCGGCTCAGGGGAGACCTCATCACTCTCTACAACTATCTGAAAGGAGGTTGGAGCCAGGTGGGGGTTGGTCTCTTTTCCCAGACAACTTTCAACAAGACAAGAGGACACAGTCTTAAGTTGTGCCAGGGGAGGTTTAGGTTAGATATTAGAAAGAATTTCTTTATGGAGAGGGTGATCAGACATTGGAATGGGCTGCCTGGTGAGGTGGTGGATTCTCCATCCCTGGAGACATTTAAAAAGAGACTGGATGTGGCACTCAGTGCCATGGTCTGGTAACTGCAGCGGTGGGTCAAGGGTTGGACTTGATGATCTCTGAGGTCCCTTCCAACCCGGCTAATTCTATGATTAAATGGATAGTTGTTTCTGGAGGGCCTTGGCTCTAACCTAACTAAAATAATATAATGGTTATAGTAAAAACTAAAATTATCTGCCTTAATTGACAGTGTAATCCAGAGGTAAACATAGTACATTCTGTCCTTTGTTAACAGCACCTGAATCCACCCTGTGTCTGATCAGCACATGAGGAAAGGTGTAACTTCTTGTTTCGCTGGTTTGGCAATTAAGTGGAGTAGTTACATCTCTATTCTGCAGAAATAAACAAAGCACCGAGGCTTTCAGATTCTCAGCAGACCTGTAACACACTGAATATTCTTTTAAGTACATACTTTTCAAAAATAGAGCTGTTTCTTCCCTGACAGTAATTACAGAATTTCCTTGCTTAAAAGCCAAAATGAACAAACAATAGTGTATAGCATGAAGCTAATGGAAACCATGCATCATTGAGACTAGTAACAATTGTATTTTTTATATTACATTGTATTTGTTGTTGTTGTTGTAGAACTACCATCTGTTAAGGGAATAACGTTATTGCCTGGATAATGTGAACTGTATTTCAACGTGAGCAGTTTGTGGAGCTGGAGTTATGAAAGTAGTTCTTAAAAAGCATGCATGAGATGAGGCATTTCATTTCTGCTTCTCTTGACATAAGGTCATCATGTTTGTGAAGACTTAGTTGCAAGACCTAAAGTCACAAGGATTTCAGGTTTTTCCCAGGTATCTTATTCTTTTAAATTATTTTCCAGTGAAATGTTAGCGCTGAGCTCTGCTCCCCTTTCAGGAGTAGGTCACAAACAATGACATGGGTAGTCTCAGCTCTCCTCTAGCAGGTAGATGGAAACCACCTGGTAAGCCAAGTGCTGATTGTGGCTTGTGAGCTCCTGTTGGGGTATAGGAATGTGCCCTGGCATTGTGGGCTACTGTGTGTTTTTGCATGATCTTCAGATACCTGGGCAGATACTGGAGAGCTTTGGCAGGTGCCAGGAAGGAAATGTAAAAGAATGGGGAGGCCTCAAGATGCTGTTTTATTCCCAGTTCAGGCAGTTACAGTTTGATAAGCTGATTTACTGGTAAGGACTTAACTTCCTTTTGCTGTATGTTGGACTTAGGGCATGGGGTAAGCTGTCAATTAAGAGATTTGGTATACAACTGCAATTTCAAATGAAAAACTGGCTGTGTTGTCTGTGTGCCCAGGTGCTTCATCCTACATCTTCTATGTGTAGGTGACACCTGCTGTTTTGGTTGACTGAAAAATAGATTTAGAAGGCATTAGTAGTTAACTGGAAGCCTTCTCATCCCTGCAAAGTACAGTTAAAAATGTAAGATTTAGTGTATATGATTGTTTTGCTGTGATTGTTGTGGTGTACAGATTGGTCTAAATCCAAATGATTTTCATCCTCAAAATGAAAAAAGTAATCTTTGCAGGATAAATGATTCAGAGAGTCTCATTGTTCCTGTCTTTGCAAGTGGCATGTTGAGAGTGAAGAATCCTTTCCTTCTATGTGATCAGTGTGAGAGCATTTAAAAACATCAGATTTTTGGCACTTTGAAAGTTTTGAGTAGTGGTGATGTAGTTGGTCATCAGTTTTCAGTTTTCCATGAACCAATGTGTGTCATGGTGATGGATTTGCAGAAGCATTCCATTGTGTTACTTCTTTAAAGAAGTGAGAGACGTGTCATATTTAAATGTTTTTAATTTGCTTTTCAATTTTAAACAAGTTACGACTTCTTGGCAGTAGTTGTAGTGCCTTTTCACCACAGCTTTGAACTTGAAGACCATCTTTGGAAGAGTAATAATTACTGTCTCAGACTGAAATATAAATGTTATACTACTGTGTTTTGACCTTTGGAGGTTACTATCGATGTGAAAGGCATTCTTCATGTGAAAACAGTCTTCAAGCAGCAAAATCTAATTCCTGCTTATGTTGAAAAACAGTACAAGAGATTAATTTTGCATCCTGGTATTTTTTATATGATCAAAATGCCGAATTGTTCTAACATATGGATCTATTATGCAGTCTTCAATGACAAAAATGAGTTAAAAAAAATAAAACCTTCTGTACATGAACAGAAAATACTGATCTCTGCCTTTCCTCTGCACAAGCAGCAGAAAATCCAAAAGTTTAATAATCTGCCATGGTTTCTATGATGGAACATATTTGTTACTTCTTTATTTTGCTTGCTTTTATTATAAAAGCAAGCCACAGAGGGCAGAGCTGCTGGCAGTGATAATACTGCTTTTCCCTTTTCTGCCATCTCCCCACCTTTCAAAAGAAAACAAATAAAATAAAATAAAATAAAAACAATAAGAAAAAAGGCAAATTCCCAAACACTTCCAGTTGGTTCCTCTGATTGCTCAGATGACATGAAGGCATTATATAGTACCTGAATCAACATACATAATCAAAGCATTTCAGCCTAGATTTTATTAGTCTTGCATTAATATCTGCAGTATATGAAGAGTTCTGCATTTACTTCTTTTCCCCAGAGATTTTGAACCAAATGTTTGTAACCCATAGGAATTATTTGTTGGAGCATTACATGGTCAGCAGGCAGCCTAGTATGGAACCATACTGGGAAAAGACATTGCAAAGCTTTCAGTAGAAATCTTCATGGTATTTTGATTAAAATTTTTATAAAGTCTCTTCAGAAGAGCACTTCAGAAAAAAATTATTTGGTTCTTGAAGTGATAGATCTCTAGAGCAGGAAATTAGCAGAAGATTCCTTAGGATTGCCCTGCATTCTTCCCCCAGAACTAGTCACAGCTGCACAGTCCTCTTTGAATCTATCTGCAGAATTTGGGTGCAGTCCTGTGACAACAATTTAGTTTTCAGTGCTGCTGTGTTATGATTTCTTGCCTTTTGGGGGAGGCTGTATGGGGAATGCAGTAATTGTCAGGGCTGGTGTCCTAGAGCTGAAAGCTTGCCTTGCCCCTGGTGTGTGTACAGCATGGATCCACCTGCTGTTCCCCCTTTCCCACCACCTTCATTCTGACAGTCTTAAAAATCTTTGCATTTCCTACTTCTTTGCTTCTGACCTCAGTCTCATAATTGATTGTTTACTCTTGACCTGCCTGGAACTGCTTGTTTGCATCTCTTTTATCTTTGGATTCATTATGGCTAATACTCAGACAAAACAACAGAAAGTCCCAGACTGTCTGCTTTACACGGGGCTACCAAGAATAGGAAGGCAAAGCCTTTGAGAGCCTCCCATGGCTGTGCCTTGGTGTTCCAAATAGCCAATGATACTGAAATAGTGTGGGAAGACTGCTTTAAGTGGGAGAGTGGAAAGAAATTGCTAATTATTTGTTTTGTTTATCCAGTCCACTGTTTAGTACCCTAGGGCAGTATTTTGAGAAACTTTGTAAAGCTGCTTTATGGTTATTTCATCTAATAATATTTTTATCACAGTGATGCTGTGAGAATTACAGCAGTACTGTGAACACAAGTTATTTTTTTGAGCTTCTTAACTATTTTGCAATAGGCTTTGAAGAACATATCTGAGCTTTGCTGGTTTCTGCTGACAATTTTTCTGTTCTTTAGTTTCCAAAGAAAATACTAGGAAGATTTATTTTGTTTGTGTATTAGCAGAGAGAATAGATTGTATGCTTTCATGCTGAACTGAAATCCTGTTTAGGAGATTTCTACTTACTCTAAAGAAAGTTAAATTGCTCTGTGTGCCAAATGACATGTTTGCAGTATTTGGAGTATATAGATTTGTCAGAATAAATAGTATCGTAGGAAATTCACTAATGCTAAAGATTAAGAGGTATCAGAAAAATGTTTCATGTCAAAGCACCTCTAGGACTTTCAGAATTTGGAGCAGGAAATAAAAGCAAATTGAAAAGAAAGAATAGTTTTATTATAGTCAGAGATGACACTTGTTCCTCTGAAGGCCTCAGTAGGTTTGAGCAGGTACTAGGCAGGCACTTCATGTATGTTTGTTGAAAAAGTGGTTGAGGATTTCTGTCCTATTTATATAAAACTCCATTTCATTGCTTGCATTTGCAGCTGTCAGTGGACTTGCTGTAGTGCTCTTTTGAACAGAGGTGGCCCTGGTAGGCACCAGTGAAAAACTGGGTGCTGCACATGCTCCACCTCAACGTAATGTCCTGGAGCCTGAGAAGGGATTAGCTTAGCTGAGAAAAAACCTGCGTGAGCATTTCCATTTTTGTCTCTCCTGTTCTTTGTAATAATGATTGTGCACATTTTGCAACCTTTATTATTGGTCAAAGCCTTGACAAAGCCCTCTGTCTTGGGAACTTGGCAGTCATCTTTCCTCCAATCATAATGATGGGACGTGAGAGATTCATAGTTGGGAACAGAGGCAGGTGCTCCTCATATTGCATGTCAAAGCCTTCTTACTTGGCTTGTCAGAATGTAACAAGTGTATGTGGTTAGCTTTTTTCTATTTAGATAGAACTGTCCTTGCACATTCCCTAAAATCTACAGATAAATTAATGCAATGTGATCAGTATGCATGCTGCAGTTATAATTCCTGATCTAATATTTCCCATGCTGTTCAGAGGTCTGAGGTACTGGCCAGCAGATGATCTATATACTTGAACAGGTGATTGGTGTCTGAGGAATAATGAGGTGATGCAGGTTTTATTAGGCAGAGCAGTTTCTCTGGATCAAGTAGTTTAATGCACAACTTTTAATAAGTTCAGATGTGTATAGTGATTTATTTCATTTTATAGAATAGCTACACATCAAAAACCCATCCTTTCCAAAACAGTGCTGGAATACTTAAATGTTAGTAAACTCAAGTATGCAAATGAGAAAATTAATTCTTAGTTCCTCTGGTGGTATTCATTGATCATAGATACAGATTGAATTTCAGTGTAATGACTGTGTCTCTCTCTTTTCAGGTCGTAAGGGACGCTTTTATGTGACAGAATGGATGAACAATCACAAGGCATGCAGGGGCCTACTGCTCCACCATTTCAGCCACAGGTACTTTTTTTTTTTTTTAAACAGTTACTCAAGAGAAGATGCTGCTATTCTTAAATAGGAAAAGAGGGAAATTAGGAAACTATTTCTTGCGGGGACAAAAAAAGCTGTGAACAGATAGAATGTATTCTAGCAGTGATCTTGAAATTAATTGAATATCAGTCTTAGATTTCATGGAAAATAATTAGTTTTCATTTTTTTCCTCCTACTGCTTCACCAACTTTGAGGGTTGGGATTTGGAATGGGAGAAGGAAGCAAAGCTGAAGGCAGTTTGTTTTCCTGAGAAATTGTGAGGTATTAAACACTGTTTGTTTCAAAACTGTATCAGAGTTACCATATTTATTTCAGACTTATCTTCAGCTTTCTCTTCCTACGTCTCTGTCAAATTAGTTCCATTATGTGTTGAAACCAGGCAAGAAAAATTCCCAATAGCTTTAGTTCTGATAGAAAGAAAATGCATAAAATCTTAATCTTTGTATATGTATTGATGGTACAAAGTAAAGGATAAAGATTATCTGATAAGAGCTTTTAGACATTTTTAGGAGGCAATTGCTTGCAGGAGGTGCAAGAGCCAGTAGAGGAACACCCTAAAATCATTTATTGTGATGACCATAACAAAGGAAAACAAATGATCAAGTTTTCTCTATTTTTGGAAAACCTTCCCTAAGTTTACTGTTTTCTGACTACAAACGGGTTTCAAATTTCTTCATATCTTCTGAGTATTTGAAGACTTGTTTCTGATTCACAGAATCAACTTTTTGAGTACTAGTTCAATTTTAGGAATATTACTCTAACCTATGAATTCAGTTAATCAACTGAAATCAGTTCATGATTTCATACTAGTAAAATACACTTTTAGTTTTATTATTCCAAGTAATATGGCTCACCTGCATACTCTGTGGTAAACTAAGGACAGCCAAAAAGCAATACTGCTGTAACCAACTAAACACTTACTCTCATATTTGGTTATCTGTCAAGCATTTTAGAATAACAGAATGGTAGAATGGCTAGGGTTGGATAGGACCTTAAAGATCGTGGGTATGTCTGATTCTTCTTGAAATCAGTTGCTGTGTAAACTTCACTAAGCATTTTTTTTTTTTTTGGTTGGTGTTTTTTTTGTTTTGTTTTGGTTTGGTTGTTTTTTTTTTGTTTTTTGTTTTGTTGGGTTTTTTTTTTGGGGGGGGTTTGTTTGTTGGTTTTTTGGTTTTTTTTTTTTTGAGACAAAAGGTTTTGAGTTGCTGGACCTGCATTAGAATATTGACTGTTTTGCACTTCAAGAGAGAGAATGGAAGCAAGCATGCTCTGATAGTTGTTGTGTTCCCAGAGTAATATTAAAATAGTCATTCAGTGACTTTCTTGTCTTGTTTTAGACCAAATTGATTTTTCTGTGATCCAGATGCATGCTTTATTTCTTACAAATTTCTCTGCTAACAGAGTGTGCTTATGGTGAAAACTAGTAATGAAACTAATTAGTTAATTTTTTGTACATTTTTATACGTTTAGGAAAAACTAAAAACTAGGAAATACAACAGGTTATAAGCAAGAGGTGAGGTAGTGATTTATGAAGAATTGTATCAGGTTTTGATAAACCTGTGAATCCCTTCTCTTATTATATTGTACAAACATATGCTGATATTCATAGCAAATTAAATTACTCTAATCACTGAGAATTTTTGAGAAGCATGAGAATATTTAGCCAAACAGTATGATGCAGTAGTCCCCACTAGTCTGAAAACATCATTTCACAAAATTACAGAATAGTTGAGGAAGGAAGGAAACTCTGGAGGTCATCAGCCCATCTGATCAAGCAGGACCTCCCAGAGCAGGTTTCCTGGGACCAGCTCCAGGCTGCTTTTGAGTATGTCCAAGGAAAGAGACTTCACAACCTCCCTGAGCAAACTCTGCCCTGCGTCTCTCCCCTTCCCCTGCTCCCCAAGACAGAAACAGGAACAGGAAAAAAAGGAAGGCCAAGGGGATTCTGTATCCTCTCCCTGCTAGGCTGAAGGCAGTAGGATGAAAGGGGTTTATGGACTCAAGTCCAAGCTCTGGGCAGCAGGCAGCCCCCTTCCTTGTCCCCCTCACCTTCCCAGGTACAAGAGGTGAAGCTCTGGATGTGGAAGGTCAGTCAGCTTAACATGTGGATAATGGTCCATCTACACCATAGGTGTTGCCAAGGTCCCAAAGGCCTAACCCCCATATCACAACCACCTGCACAAGGAAGACAAAACAGCTGATGATTGTAGGTGGCTTACTGCTGAGGGGAACAGAGGGTCCAGGCTTAGGGAAGTCTGCTTCCTCCCAGAGCCCTGGGTTAAGCACATGGCCAGGAAAGTTGTTAGCTTGCTAGAACCCATTACTGTTCTTTTATGTGGGTGATGGTTAAGCTGGACATAAGATGACAAGGTGTGTGTGCAGCCATGAAGGCCAGCTCTATCCCAGGCAGCAGGCTGAGGAAGATGATTCTGCCCCTCTACTCTGCTTTGATGAGAACCCACCTGGGGCACTTCACCTGGCTCTGGGGTGTCCTCAGCACAGGAAAAATATGGTCCTGTTGGAGTGGGTCCAAAACCAATCCTCTCTTCTGAAGACTGGCTGAAACAATTGGGGGTTTCAGCCTGGAGGAGGCTCCAGGGAGACCAGGAGTAATGATTTTAAACTGAAAGAGAGTAGATTTAGGCAAGATCTAAGGAAGAAACCTTTTACAGTCAGGGTAGTGAAACACTGGAACAGTTTGCTCAGGGAGATGGTAAATGCCCCATCCCTGGGGCTGGTTTAGTTTAAGATGTCCCTGCTTGTTGCAGGGAGGTTGGACTGCATGGCATTTAGAGGTCCCTTTCAGCCCAAACTGTTCTATGATATTTTGAGCTGGCTGTCGTGTTTAAGTTTGAACTGTAAAGAAACTTTACTGCTTCATTACATATATAGAATAGTACAGTTTCTTTTGGGATTTCACTGGTAATTTCTCTGAGAAAATAATTTTTCTGCTGCTGTTTCTCATCTTATTGGTGACTCAGCCTTTATTGGTTAAGAGTCCTCACAGAAGGAACTTGGTTAAACATTATTAAAAAATGTGTGGTGTAATTTCTTCAGCAGAAAAGCTCCATTAGGAACAACCTGTCTCACTCTGCTCTTAACCTCTTACTAGAATCCTTAAATAGCTGTGGTTCAGCTATTTGTATGACTACATTTGAACTTAATTTGTGAATAATAAAAATATCAGACAAATTGTGTTTGGAGTTTTCTTTTTAAAAATCCAGATCAATCTTTAAGTCTGTACAGTGTGCTGGCAGACAGTAATGAAACAGTGCTGAGGAACTTGCAGTAGGAGATGACCAGAACCTCCTGGAAAGGCTTGCTCACTGGAGAAACCAAAGTGTGCTGCACACTGGGCTCATTGTAAGATAGGATGTTTTGGAGAGTGAAAACTATAGGTTTCTTCAGTGGGCTCCAACAGATGGGTGAAACATGCTGTCACTGTGTGCCTACTTTGTTCAATATTGAAGACTGAAGGATTGAAGGAATAGATAGGCTTGAAAATTTAAATCTTGCAGATTACATGAATCGTATGTGAATAGGAAGTTTTGGTAAAACACTGAATTAGGACATCTCTTGAGAGCTCTGGCTAAGGGGAGAGATACTGTCTGGCCTAGTCTGAGAAGTTAACTGTGAATGCCTTGTACTCCTGTGGCCTTTCCCCATTGTGTGCCTTCCATCCTTGGCAGCACTCTGCTAAATTGTGTCCCAGCTCTTTTCCGAGACTGAAACCAATCTGAGAATAAGTATTGGAGTTTCTGTTGAAGATTGTGTTCATTTACTTGTCATATAAAGGAGCTCTTCATGCCATGATTAATTAACGTTAATGTTTGTAACATTCCCTCTTTAGAGCAGAATTTTTTACTGGTCAGGATTACAACCAGATGCATGGCTGAGAACTGGAATTTACAGAAGTTTATTCAGAGCAGAAAAGAATAATATTCTTACACTTCCAGTATGGTGCTTGTCTAAAAGTTTAAAAAACAAATCTGAAAAAGGTTATTTTAATGTTGTAAGGTAGATATCTCTCCCATGGAAACTGTAATATTCTGAGTGCTCGCTGATTTACTCAGTGAATACAACGTAATGTGATCATTACTCAAGTGTATATAATCTGTTCTGTTACGGTCTCAGGCCAAAGGAAATCTTTATCCTGCACAAGCTTATTCTCTACAAATTGCATTGTGGCGAGGGGAGAGCCAGTATTAGTTGAAGATGTGCAGCTATGTTGCTTCTCATGTCAGCTCTCCACATCTAAATTGTATGACAGGACAAGGGAGCAGATGAGACAAGCTGTCACTCAGCCACGCTGCCCTTTGAAGAAAGGCCATGGGGGGGAAAAGGTGCCGCAAATGGGCTGTGAAGTTTACATACACTGCCCACTGTTAAACAGATTACCTCTAATGAAGTGTCTAATGCTCAGGCCATATCAGCCTAATCCTCGGTGGCAGTTCATCCCTCAACTGCCAAAAAACACCGCCCTCTGGCCCTCTCTCGCCACTCTGGCCGCCAAGCACAGGGAGGTGCCCGGTCTTAATAAAGCAAGACAGTGTGTGATCTGACATGCAAATGTAGGTCATTGCATATGTAAATGTGTGATTACAAACCTGCATGCCAAAACACATTAGTGAGACTTTGCTCCCAGCATGCGGTTGTCACACTGCCTTAGTGGTTCACGCTAATATTTGTCAAGTTACTGTGCAGACAGAGGCTGCAACTCCCAGTTCAAAAGGGAAGTGCACAATACTTCTTAAATGTACCCTGCTTGGAGAGTCTGTATCTTGCAGCTCTGTGTAGAGAATTTTAAATCTTGAAGTGATGTCTGATTTTAGACGCTTTCCCTAAAAGCTCTATAAATATCTCATTAAGCTAGGTCCTGTGTTTTGGAATGCATTCTAGCCTGGATACTGTACCACTTTTATCAAAACAAGAGTGTTCAAATATACTGATTTCTCAAGCTGAAGAAGAATGTGTAAAAATACATTACAGAGCTACTTAAATATCTGCATTAATAAACTATTTGCAAGCTGATCCTTTAGTCTCTCCTTTTTTTTTATTAGGTTGTTGGAAGGGGGTTGGATGGTGGATTTTTTATTTATTTGTTTCTTAGATGGAGAGTACTAGGACAACCAGGAAACATGATAAATTAAAGCCTGACTGGATTTCTTCTTGTCTGTATTTCATACTCCTGATAGGTGAAAACATTATGAATTTATCTCAACAGACTATAATTTAAATTCTCACTCTACAAAATAGTAGAGTGGATAATTTCCTTAGAACACCTTGTGTTTAGTGTTGGACAGTTTGGGGTATAATGTATTTGAATAAAACAAGTTTAATAGTTGAAACTGTATACTTTCAAGTGTATCTTTACACCAGCTACTTACTCTTACTGACTTCAGTGCAAAACTTTTTTTTCTGGTATCTGTGATTCTAGAAGGCCTTGCGACCTGACATGGGCTATAACACCCTTGCCAATTTTCGAATAGAGAAAAAGATTGGCCGTGGGCAGTTCAGTGAAGTTTACAGAGCAACGTGCCTCTTGGATGGGGTACCAGTGGCACTGAAGAAGGTTCAGGTAAGAATGACTTCATATATAAATATTTAAAAGGGTTTGATAAAATCAAGTTTGAAAGGCATATGTCATTTGGGTGTGAGCTTAACTAGTTTCTAAATGCTTAGCATGTAGGTAGTAGGAAAATAAGAGATTTGAAAATTTATGCCATGATGTTTTATAGTATTTCACAAACCAATGTTTTGAGAGTGAAGTGCAGAGAAGTTGGGAAAAGATAACATGTATAGATTACCTGTGCAAGAATAGTCCTAAACTAAAGTTTGTAATGTAAAAATAATATAAATATTTAGTGGTGTCTAATATGAGAAAATACTATGCAAAAATCACACATTCTTATTAAATAAACTAACATTTAGTAATTTTTCTTATAGTAATCATGCTTCAAAGGTGCATACATTGAATAAGGTACATATGTCATCAGACTTTTGATAGCTGAAAGGAATTACTGTTCCAAAATACTGAAAATTGCCTTGAGTAAATACAAACCAAAACTGCTTGAATCTGTAGCTTGGTGCTTCCTTCAGGTTTCAGGGTACAACTGCTTTCATACTGTCATGTTCCTGAGCAATATATCTGTGTGTGGACCTTACATAATAGTTAAATGCAAGTGCACTGTGGAATTAAGTGAACTGCATTGGTAAAATGTAGTTTGAGGTTCTTGAGGACCCTGAATATTTCTGAGATTCATAGCTTAACCACCAGTGAAACAGCAGTTTTGTCACAGAAGATGGAAGAGCATTAAACTGATAAAGTTACTGTGGCCCAAGCCCATTAATCCCACATGTATTTTAGCATAGGAAATAGGCTGATTATATTGAAATGCATTACATATATTATCTTTGCATTATGTATTATACATATATTTGGATATTTTGTCTTTGCAGTTAGTGATTTTAAAACTATTTAAGCAAAACCTGATAGTTTAGATTAAAAACTCTTGCTTTTTTATTGTTGCACAGGCAGCTCAAAGTGAGTCTCTGTCCAGTATAATTTCAATTTTTTTTTTTTTTTTAGCTGCTAAGAGATGGTTTTTAGAGGATGATGGTCTTACAATAGTTCTGTACAGTATTTACTTTGAAAATTCCCTGACAAGGTGTTTGAAACTAAAATTATTGATTCAGTTCTGATTTCTTGAGATATCTTTAGCTTATTACTTGATGAAGTACTGCCATCAATTCTCAAGTTTCTTTTTCTTTTGTTACCTTTATATATTGCAAAGTAATGTGTGTCAGATTTCATAGATTCTTTCACAGTGTTTTGGGATTTAATAATTTTCTTTGTGCTGTGCTAATGTAGACACTAAATTTCTCTGTCATAGCTTGACTTGCTGTTCCATTTCTGTGATTTCCTGTGCTCAGCAGCACCAGGAGGCAGGGCTAGTTCTGGCAGTCATAAAAAAAGAGAGTTGGTTCCCCCTTCTGGGAAAATTGCAAGCTATATGCTACTTCAAGAGCTGAAATATATTCCTTAGGATAACTTTTGATCAACAGTCTTAAAACACTGGGCTAATTCTTCCTTCATTTTCAGTGTGTGAGAAACCAAAAAGGTCAAATGTGACTTGAAATGCATGTCAGTTAAGGTGGATGTGGAATTCTTGGATACTTGAAGAAAGTCATAAAGTCTAGCCTTTTACTGTTAACTATGAAATTGTTGTACCAGTGTTTGCAAAAAGAATATAGAGGCATTATAGCACGTGCACTCTCAACAGCATTCTGCAAGTCAGTGTATATAGTTCTCTTCTAGCATCAGGTGTCCTAACTTGACAGAAGATTTTTTTTCAACTACTGAAGAAGATATCATGGTGTTCATATAGGTGTGATAGCTTTACTGCTGGAGAAGAGCCTTCTCGTTCAACCATTTAATATAAGGATATACTTTCATGGTTGTTAGGAAATAGGGTTAAGAAGTTATGGCTCTCCCAAGTGGCTTTATCCTAACAGTGTTCTGATTGTATGAAAATATCCAACATATGCTGTTGGTTTTCTATTGAATGTTATTGTCTCGTGCATGTCAGGAGAGGTTATGTTCTGTCATCTGTAAAATCACTTCCAATATGAAGTCTGGATGTATGTATAAGGCATTATCTGGAAAGTGAGATTTGGTTATCTTGTAAGGGGAAAAAATTCCTATGTGTATGATGATATCTTGAATTCTAAAGGCTTGTGGCAGCACTTGGCACAACCATTTCAGTTTGCATAATTGACATCTAAAGCTGTTCAGAAAGCTTGGACAGAAAACCATCTTAACTGTTACTGTGCTTCCGTGACCCTCCCTAAGATTATCTAGAAATATTTTTGTTAAATATAGTAACAATTAGTGAGAAGTGATTCCTTTTCAGAGGAGCTCCTGTGGAACTGCTTTATGATGGTGATGTTTGCTTTTAATTTCAGTCATGTTGTCTTTTATTTTAATTAAAATACTACCTTTTCTGATGGCTCATTAATGGAAGCTTGGTGTGGACAAAAATGGAGGGATGTTTCTTTCTGTCATGAGGGAGAGGCTCCAGTCTCTTTTAGACCTCTGCATCCATACTGCTTGCCACATATCTGCATTGAGACAGTGTACCTCAATGCTGTACTTTGTTAAATAAATGTTAAATAACATAACTGAGATCTGAATTGTCTTCTGCTTTCCCATTTTTTGCCTTTTCTCATCGTAACTACTACATGCCTTCCTCCCTAATCTTGCAAGTTGTGTCCATTCCACCCACTGCCTGTCTTTGTTTCTGGCTGGGGTTCCATGTATAACTGTTCTCTTTAGGTGTATTTGACCAGTGGTTCCCCATGTCTGTAGCATGTTTGACCCTTCAAGATCTAGTGTTATCATCCCTTCAAGAGTAACTGGATCTCAGGCCCTTATTTTTTCCAAAGGATTGCTAGTTTTGGTTTCTGACAAAGCTTTCCAACAAGAATATTTATTTTCTCCTACTAAAATTTTATTTGGCTGGCATATGTACAATATTGATAAATGTTACATTAATGTGTACAAAATGTATGTTTGTGAAACTGAATGTGAGCAGAAGCAAGTGGCAGTAAGATGCTCTAGGAGGAGGGACAAGCAGATGGTGACAGAAACCACTCTGAATTTGTAGTTGCTGCTGAGTCTAGATGACACAAAGTAATAGTTTTCTTGATTTAGTTTCCAGTAGGATATGTAGCAGAGTGAAAATTTGCAGTTTCTTTCTAGTAATTTAGCCAGCAGAATACAGAACATAGTATTTTCTTCTTCCTGTACCCTTTGTGCTTCAGCCTCCCATGTGTGGTTCCATTTCCTCTAACTAGGGAAGTAGGATTCACAATAATTAGTTTCTTTTTCCATGGAACTGTGTTTCTGAGATGCTGTGGAAATACTACCTAAATAAAATCAGAAATAAAAAATAAATCCTGGCTACTTCATTAACAACTAAACTACAATTTTAGCTAAAGAGATGTCAGGAAAGATCAACCTTAGATAAGCTATGAACACAGCAGTGGAAGTTTGAAAAGCTTTTGATAAGTAAGTTTCTTAATGTGTTAAGTCTGAGGCTCAAACTGTATGGAACTATTGTGCCTGAGGAAGAAGCACCTCTCCCACTGCCACCCTAGGTAACCTTTGCAACAGGACCATCAACACCTTGAGGTAAGCTGTGGTATTCTGAGCAGCAAGCCCTCCAGTTGTCATTTCCAAGGGAGAAATAAACAACGTCTAGATACTGGAATAAATGCTCACAAAACATCTTTATATGGCAACAGAGTTGTCAGTATCTAAAGTCAGTGACAGTAAGGCTGTGTAAGTTCACTTTGAGCTATTTTTTCAGTAAAATCCAGCAACTCAGAATTTAAAATATTCTGTGAAACTGTAAATTTAAAAAAAATTTCAGGTTCATTATGTTTCTGCCTTATGCTTTCCTTCCCTTTCACTCCAAAATTGGAGACCCCTGTGTTAGAGATTCAGACACTGAATCCTTTTATCTAGCACTTATATTCATTATTCATTGTGCATTGACAGTAGATTGCTACTACAGGCCTGAATTAAAGATAATTAATCCTAGGAAAGGATTTGTAATTTCACACTTAATGAAGCACTGTTGTCTCAGAAAAGCACTGCTGTGGTGGCAAAATACTCTAATGCTCACTGTTGCTATGCAGTATCATATCTCTTAATATTTATGTGCAATCAAATCTGTTTTGTTTGCCTGTCTGTAGGTCTATGTTACAGCTGTCATGTTTTTGTTATGCCTTGGAAGTATTTTTGGTAGGTTTGTGTTATATAGAAATTCAAACAGAAATGAATTAAATAGTCATTTAAATAGTCATTTGAATTATGACATTAGACCTTTCTCCTTTGCAATACTGAAAAGGAAGACTTGGAAAAGTTCTGGACTTCAGAGGGAGGGAAATAGATTCCCAACTTGACACGTTGCTTTAGATGCTAAGTTTAATTGGTAGCTGTAATGGATCAAATACAGTCTGCCCTTAGAAGGCCTAAGCTCTAATTTTGGCCATATGGTGGTTAAATGTTTATAAAGCTTCTTGCTATGTGCATAGCCTTCCAGGTGGTGTAGTTGCATGTATGTATATAAGAAAGACCTTTACTCAGGAAGATGGTTTAGTGTATTGCAGCCTCTTTGTTTAGTTTACAAGCCTGCCCAGGGAACAGTTCCTGCTCTGTCTTACTGCAATAGCTCAGAAGCTATTCTAAAAATACAGATAGCTCTTGACAGTACTTAAAACTGGTATTTCTGGAATGCTGGAAGAGTAACATTATAATCTACACCTGCCTGAAGGTACTGGAGAAGATACTCAGTTTGAAGTCAAAAGAGATCCCTTAGTTGCTTAGCACATAGAGGTATTTTGGAATAAGTGTCAATGTATACTTGTCCTTCTGATCTTCCTAGGTATGCTGTTGATTGCTGTGGGAGATGAAAAACTGAGAGCTAAAAATGGATGTTTTGTTTCACTTAGTGTTCTTGCTAAGTGGAAAGAAAATGAGGGGCTTTTAAAATGCTTTCTTAAGTCTCTTCAGCTGTATTTGCCTAATAGTTTCACAGAATTTGCTAACTAAGGTGCTTCCTGCAATAAGAATTCCTGAATACACTCCATGAAAAACAGCACACCATAAAACACTGAAGAGTTGGTTTTAATTATTATTGTTAGGCTTTCCACAGCAAACATAATTCCTTTGTAGAAATGTTAATCTTGCCATAGTCCCTGAAAATAGAAACTAGGGGAAAATAATTAAATTTTTGAGTAAGAGCATATTACGTAGCACAATTTGTGCTGACCAGAGGAACTCACCTCCAACTGGAATTACCCCATGATCCTGACCTCTTAAGTGGAGTCAGGGATTAGAATTTATTGTTAGTCTAATTAATGCCCTAGCAGTCTAATCAAAATGCATCAGTTTTTATTGTTAGGCAATTACAGTGATGCTAACACTTGTGGTCTCATTACTGCTGGTACCCAATAATTGGTGTACACAAACTTCTTCACATGGGCCCTGGTCATGGTCACCCTTTCAGTGTCCTGAGCTCTGCTGGGAAGAGGATGCTGGTGGTGGCTCTGCAGTGGGATATACTGAGTGCTTTCAAGCAGTTGGTTGCTAATGCTTTGTGTTGGCCCAAAAGTTTATCAATGTTAGTCACTCTGGTTTTGTTAGACCTTTATTTTATCTGTTACAGTTTCCTTAAGACCTTGCAGTTGCACAAAGCTGAGCTGAATCTAAAACCAAATTAGACACAACTCGTAACTGTGATGACTTTTTTACTGTTAAAGTCTCTCGTGTGCAAAGTGTGTGCTACTACAGTTAAATCTGAGCTCAAAATACAAGTTCAGGCCAGGAGAAGTCCTTTCAAAACCTGGAATGTCTTTAGGCTTTATGTTTCTGAGGCAGATTCAGGCCCATGGCCCAATATCCTCTTTATAGGGCTACACATTGTGTGTGAGAGATATATCCTGCTCAGTGCATGCTGAAGAGGGGGCAGCAAAAGCTGACCTGTCAGGCTGCCTTGCTGCATAGTAGTAGCCAAATATGTAATTAGTCTGCTTGCAAAGCTATGAGCTGTAGCAGTGTGATGGAAGTACTGACATCTGTCCATATAGGCCTGGCTGTAGTAAAGCAGAAGTGAAGGAGAGCTGCAGCTCCTGCAGAACAGGCCAGGTGCTGTGTGTAATTTTGACATGCACTTGAAAGGATGTTCTTAGGGTCTTAAAATCTTTAATTGCAGCTTCTGTTTTTCAGTGTAAGATATTTGTCCTTTGGTGTCGAGTCATGTTCTGGTGGTGAAGTGTGGAGGTTTTCTCATGTTTACAGTAGGCTCCTTGTGAGCTGACATGGCTTATTACACAAGGGGCCTCTGATCTGAACTGCAGCAGTTTGGTAAAATGGAAAGATAATCTACTTGGAAAGAAAATCTCTGCAAGCTGTTTGAATGTTGTATGATAGGACAGAGGTTCTTCAGAGGCCAGAGATTGGGTGATTTTTCTCTTTTGTTATTGCTGTTGGTTTGGGTTGTAGATTTTTTCCAGTCTTACTGTTGGAGGACATTACTGTCTGTGAAATTAAAATTTGGGATTTCTGGAAATGCTGTATATAGCCTTTTGGGGTTAGATCTGAAACAATGTCTGATGGAGAATCTTAAGAATGACATAGAGTAAATTTTCAGATTGTCTGTCTTTGTGTTTATAAGAATCATCTGTTTTGCTGTCTTTATTTTATTCAGGTAAGGTTGGAAATATTTAGTTTGGCTGAAGCTGTGGAAAATTTACCACTGCTGTATGAAGGGTATAAAAAATATGAGGAGTCACATTTATAAAACTTCAGTCTGTCCATTCCTGAGGCAGCTGCTTGGTCTAGTCTACTTCAGGCTACTTACTAACAAATCAGAAGGACCAGGAATACCAGCCAGAATGCACTAACAAAGTTTTACTTCTTTCCTGTGCCTTGGTCCTGTGTCTTTTGCAGTCCTTAGTCTAGGACTTGTTTTGTTGTTCCTCTATGAGAGGTACTGATATATAGGCTGTGCTCTGTGTCTGAGATGTAGCTTATAAAAACTTTGCTCACAAAATTTGTTTGTCTGGTTGTGCTGGGAAACACTTCTATTACAGGTAAGTTACTGTGCCTCTTTGGAACAGTCATTAACAGGTGTGAAGTGCCCTGTTTTTTCAGGAAGGGAAACTCTTGACTTTGAATCTTGAAATTATGTTTTGGCTAACTTGCCAAATGTTACAAGTAGGTAATTTGTGTACGGTTTTCAGCTAAAATTCCCTCTGCAGCTTTGTCTAGGTTCTCAAGTGTGTTTGCAGTTCTCTGTCAACATCTGATCTCTGTATCATTTATGAGGAAGGTCTTTTCTCACTATTAGCCATATAACTTAGTGAAAGTGTGAAGTTTCAAGATGTGCCCGTATACCTGCCCCCATTTTTCTGTGCTTCCTGGTACACACTTTCAGGGATGGTTTTGGAGGGAGGAGGGTAGCAAATTTTTCCTTTGCTGGTCTCTTAGGTTACAGAGACAGTTGTGATCCCATGCCTTCCCAGTACTTCCTCAGTTCATGTGCTACCCCTCATATTTGAAACATTCCTAAATGTTTCCTAGAAAAATCATTACATTCCTTCATGACTGTACCAAATGTTAGGACTTTATTCTATTCTCAAAATTATTACAGTGTAATAATTTTTTGTACAGTATTTTTTCATTCAGAGTTGAGATCTCTAACAGATGCAGGCTTTTTCGTCTCCTTCACTAAATTCCCAACCTTAATTCATGAATGATTTTCTGTCTCTTCCATCAGTGCTGTTTATCTGTTAATACTTGTACCTGTGATTGCAGACATAAATAAGATAAAAATTTCAGATAACTCTTTTCTTCTACTACCTCTGAAATAGTTTTCTTAGTATTAGCATTCCTTTATTGTGACTTATTCTTCTGTGTTTCTGCTAAGTCCCCCACAGTCCCCTCCTTGAATATTTGGTTATGGCTCACTCTATTTCCCATCATCCTGGCATTAATATACAAGTATTTGTGAGATGGTTTATTCCATTTTTTCTTGGCAAGCAAGTTTTGTTTTCTTCTTTCTTTCTTCCTCTTCTTACAATTTACGCGCCTGGAATTTTGTTTCTTTATGTACACTTGAGGGTTTTTTTTGGTCAAAAAGCAAATGTTGTATCTACTCCAGGGTTATTTTTTTTTTCTTATGCCAGCTTTGAGGACAGAAGATTAGTTGTCTGAATGGAAGTAGTGGCTAGTCAAGAGCACATGTGTGCTCTGTGAGGATTGTGCTCCATTGATGAAGTCTCTGGGCTTCTTTCAGTTGATTGAAGGAATTACAAACTTACTGTGCATTGTGGCTGTCCTGGTTCAGGTCCAGCAGTTAACAAAGGGCCATGCAGCTTATTGCTCCCCCCCCCATGGGATGGGGAGGAGAAATTTCAACTAAAACCTCATGGGTCAAGACAAGGACTAGGAGGGCTCCAGTCGCCAATTATGGTCATGGGCAAAACAGACTCAACTTGGGGGAAAAAAAAATTACTTAATTCATTATCGTTTGCATCAAAACAAGGCAAAGAGAAAAATAAAACCCAGAGCTTAAGTACCTTGGCCAGCCCTCCCTTTTTCCTGAGCCCAAATTACTTTTCTCCCTGTATCTCCACCTCCTCCCTCCCAGTGGCACAGGGAAACAGAGTGGGATTTATAGTCCGTTTGCCACACGTGGTTTTCTGCCACTCCTTCCTTCTCAGGGAGAAGGATTCCTCACAGTCTTGTCCTGCTCCATGGGGTTCCTCCTGTTGTCCCCAAAGTGGGGCTCATTACCTGGTGTGCAATAAACCAATCCATGCAGAGAGTTGAGATCTTTGCTTTAATATTCAGTGCTGCACAGAAAGGGGAGCAGGGTGGTATTCCACAAGGCAAACTCAGTTTTCCAAAATGCACGTGCTGCTCTTATACCTAAAATTTTAAGAACTTTCTCTCTAACATTTTTCTCTCATTCTCACCCATGACTGGTTAACCAATTCCTTGCTTCCATTAAAAGTGGCAACGCTCAAAAATTTCATTGTGTATGCTCAAAGAGTTGGGGGCTCTTTGTTAGCAGGGGTCCCTCTAGCCTATGGGTAGGTATTTTAGTATGCTAGTAGCTCATTAATATATTAATGGCATATTAATACCATGAGCCCAATTTCTCAGTGTTGCTCTACCCAGTGCTCAAGGCTGTAGCAAGGTGAGTTGTGGGGAGTGCTCCTTTCCATCCCTTTCATCTGGCTTGCAGATGTCATGCAGGAGTGTCCCAAGGCCAGGCTAGGCTGTTGACTGCTTGGGATGTGTTTCTCTCTAATTGAAACCTAGTTTTGTCTAATTTTTACTGTTTCACTGTTATATGAGCCCTATTTTTATTCTCTGTGTCTCTTGTTCTCTTTTACGTTGGTGTTTGTTGTTGGGTTTTTTTTGTTTTGTTTTGTTGTGTTGTTTTTTTTTTCCTCCCCCAAATGTGATATTTTTTCCTAAAATTTGACTTAGTTAATAACTGACATCACTCCCATGGGAGAGAGTCCTTCATGCTCATGGAGGTGCAGTCCCTCCAACGTGAGGTGCAGTCCCTCAGGAACTGCTCCAGCCTGGGCTTCCCACAGAGTCACATCTGCTTTGGGAACAGTCACCCCCCCTGCATGGCATCCTCCTGCATGGCTGCATGTCCACATCTTTAGTGGCATCCCTGGGGCTCCTTTCCCACCACCAAAACCCGCAGCATACCAACGCAACCCAGGGGCCTAGAAAATTGAGATGAGGTTTAGCAGAAATTGTGTGGACTCCCTGATTTGTTTGAACCTCTGGTGATAGTGAAAGAAAGTGTAATTCATATGGAGAGTTGCTCAGTCAGTTTAAGAGGTGACTTCTTTGCAGACATTCAGCACTCAAACTGCTGTTAATCCTTGTTTTTGTTTCTGGAGTTGGTGAACAGATTTAAAATGGAAGTTGTCAGCTGTTGAGCTTTTGATATTTTTGAGCTGATGGAACCAGGTACCAGTAATCTTCACATCACAAAGTACATCTTTTACTGGAGACCATCCAGAAAGGAATTATGTGTGTTGAAAAGATGTAGTTGGAAAAGGTAATCTCTTAGGTGTTGTGGCAATTACTGTAACTCACAGTGTATCTCTTACTCTTTTGGATATCTCTAAATGTAATAGGCAAACCATGCAGCAGTTAATTAATGGTATTTTTTGCTTTTAAAATCATTATTCAGAAAGTAATGGCAAATGAGAGAAGAAGGGTTTGGTGAAGAAATAACGTTTTGATAATTTCTAAGGAGAATGGTTGATGGCAGTGTATGGAGATGCACATCTGAGAAAAAATGCAGCAAAAATTAATCTGAACAAAAGTGGAAATTAGTGGGGAGTAATGTGGTTAACTGGAGGAGGCAAAATCAGATACATTGCAAAATAATTTGGAGCAGGTGGGAGGTGGGAAAAAAATGAAGAGGAGAGATGTCTGACTGTAAAAGGCTGTAAAAGTCAAGGTGACAGTTGAGAGTACAGAAAAATGTGCTCTAGTAAACAAATTACAGAACTCAAATCACTGCTAGCTGAAGGGAAGGAAATGGGAGAGAGAATGAGAGGTGACAATGAAGTTTTGATTCTGAGAGAATAAAAGTGTATGCATTAGTTCAAATAGAAAAGGATTTCTGTAGCAAAAGAGTAGGAAAAAAAGGTATGCTCAGTGCTAGAAAGAATAACTTTGTGATAATGGTGTGGCAGAAATGGGAGAGGAAGCTGTCATTTGGATTAGAACTTGAAGGGAATGTGCTAAATTATTGCTGTGTGGTTTTGAACAGTTACATGGAGATGGCAATTAAGTCACTGCCAAAGTTTACTTACAGCAGTGGATGTGTTTCCTGCAAGGGTGGTAAAAGAATCAATATCATAGAGTGAATCAGTATATCAGAGCATTAGGAATATTTTTTACTGCAATGTTACATCTTGCCACGAAATGCATGACTCAAGTTGCATTGTGGATTCTGTGAAATAATGATTGTGTAACTCAATTTGCTGTTGTTTTTATCACCTATTAAATATGTCTTATCTTGTGCAGATATTTGATTTAATGGATGCCAAAGCCCGTGCTGACTGCATCAAAGAAATAGACCTTCTTAAGGTAAAAGATACATTTATAATAAATTTAATTAAATAAATATGAATATATCTTTATATTATCCAATATATGTAGTCATATAATTATATTCTATACATTAAATAAATTTGATTAAAATATATATTAAAAATGTGCAGCCATCATCAAAGTATGTTAAGTTTTTAGATACACATAGATACACATAGATACACATGACATGTATATTGTTGTCTGGGTATAGTTGTTACAAGCCTCACTTTTGTGACCTTTATTGCTCTAAAAATTAACCTTGAGATGTAAATGTCATAGGAAGGTAGTTAACTTTTCAAATAGGAATATTTCATAAAACCACATTCTTATAAATAACTTGTGTACAGTAAACCACTGATTTTGAAAATGTACTTTGCTTTTTCAGGTAACAGTTCAGCATCCTATTTCCTAGATACATTGATGCAAAATTCCTCCAAAATTGCAACTTCCTACAATCATCATGTTGATCATAAAATGCCAGTTGTCTGTAAATGCTTCTCATTTATAATCATTTTTTTTTCTGTCATACTGAAACAGATTTTAGGGATTGTTTTGTTTTCCTAAATAAGAATGTTTCATGTGTCAGTCTTCAAAAGTAAGACATGCTCTACACTAAAATGTGTGTTATTCTGCTTTCTTAGCAACTGAATCATCCCAATGTAATTAAATATTATGCTTCATTCATTGAAGACAATGAACTGAACATAGTGTTGGAATTAGCTGATGCTGGAGATCTCTCTAGAATGATAAAGGTAGGAATTTACTTTTTAAAAAAATTAAAAGATTGTAACATTTAAGTTCTTTGGCTTCTCATTCTGTGTTCTCATTGCTGGGTGAACTGCAGTGAAAATGTCAGGATCTGTGGAGAAAAGTGGAGTGTTTAAACTCACTTTTAATGTATGCTCAATATTGATACTTCTCTAAGTATTTTTAACACTTTTGCCAGAATGTGAGTGCAGATGGGGACATAACTAGACTGAAATCATAGTAGGGATGGTGAGAAGAAAAAAAAAATGTAAAGAAAAGCCCTGTCACTACCATTTGGAAAAACATTTAGACAGCATTCCTGATTTTTGACGCAGTTGGGTTTTGTGTTCCAGTGCTCTGTTCTCTGTTAGAGTAGTGAAAGCAGAAAAGGCCTGGTGTTACAAGGCAAAAGTTTTCTTCTTGAAATCCAGCTGCTAACCACTGTATCAAAATAAAGGTTAAAATGGAAATGACTGCATCAGTGACAGGTCTAGTTAAATACTACTTGATTTGAGACTAAAAATACTCTGAAAATGTATTTCATATTTGGTTGAAATTATGTGCAGTGAACTAACTGTTATGTGGTTGTGCATTATGAGTAAATAGCTTTCTTTTGGAGTTTTAAAATGCATGTTTAGCTAATCAGAAAAAAACACCCAAGACCCATTGCATAAACTTGAATGAAGAGATTATATTGTATTATTATGGTTTAAAACTTGAAGACGGGAGATTTCAGTAAGACATTAGGAAGAAATTCTTTAATTTGAGGGTGGTGAGACACTGGCACAGGTTGCCCAAGGAAGTTGTGTCTTTCCCCTCCCTGGAAGTGTTCAAGGCCAGGTTGGATGGAGCCTTCAGCAACCTGGTCTGGTGGGAGGTGTCCCTGTCCATGGAAGGGGGGTTGGAACTGGGTGATCTTTGAAGTCCCTTCCAATCCTAGTCACTCTATGATTCTATGATTAATTTTGTATTCTGAAACTTTACCTAGCTTTCTTATCTTTGTTTGTCATCTGACAACTGCTTCCCCTCTTTTCTTACCCTGTCTTCACTGGGTATGGCTTTAGTATGTCCCTTTGGGGGACTTTCTTGTGTGCACCCCAACATTATTTTTGTCAACACAGCATAATTCTGGGAGCACATGATGCCAGCCAGTTGGCATTCTCTCAGTGACAGCTGCATGTATAAGAGTTCTGCTGTTTTGCTTAAGACCTACATGAACAGAGAATGTTAATTTCTTCATTAATGACTTTCATACTGATTTCTTTGAGCTTTTGAAGAATATATTATCTTCTAGATTGATAATTGTAGGGTAGGACAGTGAAAATGTGGTTCTAAACAAGTTGACAGCATTCCATTAATATTTATATCCAAATCTGATATTTTTTTTCCTCATCTCATGAATTATTAATTCTATGGGCTTACATTTCATAAAACATAAAGGCAGGTTTGTCTTTCCTTTTGAATGTTCAGTTTGGACACAACACTTATTAGTATGAGTACTCTGTGACAGTTTGCCTTATGGCATGTCGGGTCTTATGCCCAATTGAAGCTTTTTTTGTTTTGTTTTTTGTTTTGTTTTGGTTTTGTTTGGTTTGGTTTGGTTGTTTTTTTTTTTTTCCCCTATTTTAAATCCAGTATGTGAATAATGGCTTCTTTGGTGCAGTTGGCCTCATTACACCTTGTCCAAGTTGGTGGGTATTTTTTTACAGGCTCGATTTTGGAGGCACTTTGTGATTGTGCCCTTAACACAGGGATTGTGTTTAATGTAACAAACTTAGACTGCTGTTTGATGTTAATGACATCCTATCAGACTATTATAAAATATGTATGAGGTGTCACATGGGCTCCAAGATACTACTGGAGGAAATTATTTGGTAGACTGCTTGGATGGCATGAGTTTAAATGTGGGGGGGCATCAGTTATATTGCATCTTCTTAAACAAATATTTTTAAAAGTGCCTGAAAAATAAATTATATGTAATGGTATGCAAACTTCCTAGCAGAATGGCTGCCTGTCACACTGTGAAAGCAAATAACCATGTTGTGTTATTAAAACAAACAAACAAACCATGCTTTGGTTCTTGCTAGAATGCTGGTTGAAGTTTGTTGGAAGATGTTTAGGCATTCCCCCAGAGGAATGTTTGGGTGCCATGCCTGTTGTGTGATGGGTACAAAGGATCAAGTATATTTTTGAAATTGCAAATGGACCACAGGGTGAATGACAGGGAAACCTATGTTTATGTGAGGGATAACTACTTCACTAGTTTATTTGGGTATTTGTTATGACATTATTGGCACATCTGAGAACAGCTGCAAAGCTGTTGTGCCTCACAGTGCACCCCAGTGAATTCTTTACTTCTTCCCTTAATGGTCCACATCTTTGCTGCCCAGCTTTTATACCATCCCTCTTGTTACTTGTGAATAATGCTCTCTTTGTCTCCATTTAGTAGACAGCAGAGGGAAATCACTTGGTACATTAATGTGGATTCTAATAGAATACTCAGGATCTGCTGTAAGTCCAAGAAAAACAAAATACACACACAAAAAAACCAAACCAGAAAGCATTTACCAGTGAGGGGGAAATACTTGTGTTTGATGTACAGCTGTTGATGTCAGTGCTCTCTACTATGGAACATGGTGACAGTACATGGCTACCAAGTTCAAGGGTATTTTGTGAGATATCCTGTTATTACCTTGCTTTTGTCATGCAAAAATATGTGGTAAAGCATGTTTGAGGCTTGATCCCTTTTTCTATTAGTTATCGTTCTCGGCCACCACAGAGCAGAAATTTGTGTACACTTCTTTGTTTTTTAATTTTTATTAAAGCAACAATTGGTGTTGGATAAAGGAAGTGCCATAAATAAAGCATCATCTACTAATTTCCTTAATCAATCCATTATAGTGATTGGAAAAGAAAAACAGTAAAGTCTGCAGAATAATTATATTACTTAAGATAAAATATGAAGTTATAAGAAGTCTGTAAGGAGGGATGCTATCAAGACATGAAAATGTGGGGGATTTCTTTTTTTTAATCAGCAATATAGTTCTAGTAGGTGTGGTTAATTTCTACAGCTAGCTTTTTCTGGCAAATAATCTTAGCATACCAAACAAAAACAAAAGCGAACTGTAAACTGAATATGTCATGCAGATATACAGATCCTAGGTCTTATGGAAGTTAATCATGTTTTGGGAACAGGCATGAAAGCTTTCATCTAAAATGTTGAAAATACATTTGCAACTTTCTCAAGACAGATGGAAAATAATTTGAATTCTAGAAAATGTTACCTAGGCACTTCAGCCACTCTTCAGAGAACTCTTTTTGCGTGTATTTTTTCAACTCTAGGTTTTTAAAAATAAACATACTATAATTAGATAAAATAAGACAAATATTTAAAAAACCTCTCATCAGGATGAAGTTTGTAGTGATATCTTGGGTTTCTGTGGTTGGCAACAGTGAATTCCTTGTCCTTAAACATGCCTGCTTTTTATAGGTTAGTTGAGATGCAGTGATAGTCACTTCTTCCAAGCAACTGATGCATATCTAAATTGCTTCTTACAGGAGCTGGACCTCTGCTCGGCCTTGTTTGAAATCTTACTGATTATCATTCTGATGTTTCATCAGTAATGGAGAAGGTATTTTGGGCTTCACTATGTGAAGTTGCTTCCTCTCTCCACGTGATCTGGGATACGTATCTTCCATCCTCTCCCTGTGCCAAAATGTTAGCAATGAGGTTTTTTTGGTACTTTTTTGCAGGCCTCTGGGGTTTACTTGCTTGTGTGTGCTGTGTTGTGGGACAGCTTCCCTTTTTAAAGGCTACAAGAGTGGAAGTGATTTGAGCTTTGCCAGCCCAGAGTGCTGCTCCCTCCTGTCTGAAGCAACCATCACTGGGTTGCAGAATGGATGTGGCTGCAGCCCAAGTGTCTTGCAGCATGAGTTGGCTACAGGGTGAGATGGCAGCCTTGGGGGGATTTATAGGAATGTTGTAATGACTGTGAATTTGGAAGGAACACAGGGGCACGGGGTAGTTACTACAGTCTCACTTATCCTAAGTGTTTTGCAGTGTCTGTGAAGCTGGACAGCACTGAATCTTGGAGGGTTTTTCACATCATTCTGGACTTACTTGGGTGATGATCAGATGCAGGTCAGAAACTTCTGTGTGGTTTGCTTTTGTAGACTTATCAGTGCATCTTACCCCACTCTTCTGCAGCATGGCAGGCAGCTGAGGGAGCAAATACTGCTACAGAAGGTAATTTTTTCTGTGCAAAGTAGCTGCACTGGATTGCTGGATGGTTAGAAGCCTCTGATTATCCATTCTCACTGCAGTCAAGCTGCTTATCTTGCTGAGAATGGTAACTTGCCACTTGAAAAAAAGTTTGAAAAAACCCTATTTTTTTGTGGATTACAGTACTGGGAATGTACCTAGGAATAGAGACCTTTTTTTTTTTTTCAGATAGTGGGGTTATCTGGTGAATGTTGGTAGCACACGTTTAGCTATAGCTTGACTTTGTTTAATATCAAGAGTGCTGATTTTCCTTTGCAGTGGTAAGTAGAAGATTTTTGAGCAAGTGAAGTCAGAGAAGCACCTGTGTAAGGAAGAGGTGCAGTGTTAGAATTTAGCAGGTCAGGTGTTTACATACCTGTTGTGTAAACAGGTTTACACACCTGTTTGTTTTGGGAAAACCTCAGCTATTAACTGATTGTATTGTTTGGCTATATCTTTATCATGCAGACCATTGTTTCACAACTTTAGAAGTTATGGGAAATAATTGTCTTTCCACTAGTTTGGCTGTCCATTGGTGGGACAATGATGATGTCTCCAGTGTTCCAATGTAGTGTGCACATGTGTGTAGCAGGGCAGCAACTCTGTTTGCTGTTCAGGTTGCCAATGATTTATTTGTGTGAGAGTGTGTTCTCAGTTTGCCAAAATATAACAATTTCATATTAAAGTGCCACATGCCAGCTGCCTGCTTGAGGGTGTATGTTTTCAAAAATGTTGTCTGATTTAGTATACTGATGAGGAAAAACCCATTTTATTCTGCCAAGATGTATGTGTGTGTGTTTGTTTTTTAAATCTATTTATTTATTGTAAAACCTAGCAACTCTTGTATCTGAAATATTGTAAGGCCTTTGTGCCTTGAAACAGACTTGGAAAGAGGAATTTTCTCACAACAAAGGTTGTGAAAACTCACCTAAACTTAAATGCATCTAACAAAGAGGTCAGATGTGCTTAGCAGAAATTGCTGGAGCTTAGCAGCCAAAGTGGAGAATCACCTAAAGCTGTGGGAACCTCTTACATCTCTTAGTGCTGACAGTGGTGTGTGCTGAGTGACTGTGAGTGCCTCAGCCTGTAGTGGAGGTGACTGAAATTGCTTTGCCTGAAGTAGCTTTCTCCAGATGCTTTGGATGGGCTGAAGCTTCCCTGTCTCTTAGAGGGTATTTTTTTTTTTTTAACAGTACAGGGAAGGGAGTGATCCGAGATGAATGTGGAAAGACAAAAGAAGAAGCAGACAGAAGAGTAGGCTGGGACAAGAAGTCAAGTAATCCTTGAGGAGTGAGAGGATCTGTCTGGGAACAGGGAATACAAGTGGACTGGGACCAGCTGGTGAGCACTTTTAGAGAGAAAGTAGAGTGGGGAGGTTATGGCACAGTAGCAGAGAGACTGAGGAGTCAAAAAGAATGAGTAGAAGTGTAATGGATTGTGAAAGTGTGAAATGGATATTCTACCACTGGACATGAGCACAGGGAGATTAAAGAGCTAAGTTGTTGCTTGAGAGCAGGACAGACTGGGCAAGGATCCTAGAGACAGAGAAACTGTCTGCCAGTAGGGAGAGAACCTAGATGGAATAACAGACTGGCTGGGAGCAGGATGCTATTGTGTAAAGGAAGAAAATGGGATGAAGTGACAGAAATTGGGTAGGGACAGGATGGGGGGGCAGAGAAGAGGCACGTGGTGTAGGAATTACAGATCAAATACAGGGGAACAGAAAGGAGAACCTTTCATGTAAACTGTTGCAAATGTAGTATGTGGAATGGGACTCAAGGTTCCAGAGTGTTGCTGTTCTGTTACTGTTGACAAAAATAAGAGAAGCCCACTGGCAGTACCCATCTGTGTTACCTGATGATAACTGTGATGATAACTGTGGTGTATGAGCTACTTGTCTAGCTGCAATAATGGCTGTGGCTCTAGAAGTGTCAAATCTGGTAAACTCTGCATAGCAATATAATGGCTTCCATCTGTGTAGTATTTTTATGCTGTTTTGAATCTAGTTAATTTCTTTTAATCTAAGGGAGCAACACAGAGTCTGCAAAATCAAGCATTTAAAGGCTAGAAAATCCTACAACTGAGTATCTTGCACTCCACCAAAAATTACAAGTTTATTTTTTCTTTGAAGAGCCACTGCTCTGTTCAGTGGTGAGGGTGCAGCTACCCTGGGTGCAGTACATGCACCTCCATGCAGCATCTGCTGCAGTGGTCATTTCCAAGGCAGGGAATTCCAGACAGAGGTTTCATGGTGAATACAATTGAATGTTCTTCCAAAGATCATGCTTTCTTACTGTCTCTGGTACTGTTCTTAAGGGATACTGTGTAAACCATTCTAAACACAATTTTTTTTTTTTGGTGGGAATTGCAATTTCTTATTCTCTATTTCTGATAATCAAGGTAAAACTCTGGGATTTGACTTGCAGAAGTACTGAACATTCACAGCTTTATTTGTTCTGAGTGGATACTGTGCTTTAAACTATTTCATGAGGCTAAGTACACTGAGAAAGAGGTGCTTAGATAGGTGCCAGAATTCATTAACACTTTTGATCTTTGCCCCCTGCCCCATTCCAATCTGTGGATATTACAACCTCATTTCTAAAGCCATTTGAGGAGGTAAACTTCACAAATTTTATTTTATTAATTCCAGTGGTGCATACCAGGAAGCTGTACCCCTCCCTGAAACTTAAAAATTTATAATAGATTTTGAATAGCACACAATAATATGGCCTACAGGCATTTTCAAACCACTCATTAGTTGAGTGTCGTGAATGAATGGGAGAATGGGCTTTTGACATAAAGAAAACAGAATTGAAAACTGCAGGGACACACACTTTCAAGGAGGAGAAAATATGGTGGCTTTAATTCTGAACTTTTTCTTCTACATTTATTTACATCCACATACTTGACATTCTGATTGTGGAAAAAGTGTTTTTACAGTAGTCTTTTGTGCATGTTTGTGTATTTTCTTTTCACCATAATGATTTACCATGATCTCTTAATGCAAATTTTAAAAGGTGAATTCTGGTTCTCTTGGTTTGTGGCAGTATTTGTGTTTCTCATGTGCTTTTTTCATTTTTTTTTTTTTTCTTTCTCGTGACTGCTAGATATGAAAAACAACCCCCATCCCATTCCCTTGCCCCCCCCCACAATGTAGAACCTCCTGACTCCTAGTCTTTGTGTAGCATATGGTTATGTTTTATAATGTAGAATACTTCAGTACCTTGCTGCAGCTACATAATTGATAAGTGTTAAAAGCTTTAAAATACTTTTTATCTGTGTTTGGATTTTTTTTTTTTATTTTACATTCTGTATCACCTTTACTCTTGGCATTTTTGTGTATTCACTTTTGAAAAGGCTTAAAGATAGATTGTAGCTTGAAGAAATATGTGATATGTTAGGATACTGTAACATGGTATGTGCTAATTACAGGTCAAAGCTAAATTATTTTTGTATCTTTTCTTAAAGGAGAAATTTGGGACTTGGAATCAGTCAGGCTGGGTATAACCAGGGGGATCATTGGGGCGGGAGTTGTCCAGAGGCCTTGTTAGTTTTCCTGTGAATCACTCATTGTCTGTGGCTGCCCCCTGAACAATAAAAATAAATGGGAAGGTTTTCTGTTAAAATAATTAGGCTATTAATGCTGTTTTGTCTTGTGGACAGCAGTGTTCTCAGACATCACACCTGAAGCCATTCTGTCAGCTGACTGGCTGCACTTTTGGAGAGAGTAACAGTGCCAGTCAGCTGTGGAAAGATAACTTGATGTTAAACTTCATTTGAACAGGCTGTTCAAATAGCTCCAACTGGGGCAGGAACACTTGGGGAATTTCATCATCATCTTTGCCCACTAATGTTAGAATTGTCTGTCTCCATGAACCTTTAACAAGCATGGAAAATGGAAAAAAAATACTAAATAATAGTTCTGGGTGCTTTTGTTTTTGAAACACCCAGTAAACAATACTTTGAGATTATTTATAGGTTTTCACAGTTGTTTTTGAAAAAAACCTGCAGTGTCAGTGTTTGTGCTATATGAATAACTTGCTGAGAATGAGGTTTTGAATTTTTCTGCATTAGTTGCAGAAAAAAAAATTGTCTGTATTTACTGTGTTATGCTATTGCTTTTTGTTAGGAAGCAGAGTTAATGATTCAAGCATGAGTTTCACCTTTCCATGCTGTACCAATTTTCCCAAGGGAATTTATTGGAAAGAGATGCATGTAAACAGATACTGTTTAAAAATGTGGCTGTGTGTTTTAAGAATCCCTTAGATTCTTCAAGAGAATCTTAAAGAGCAGAGACAATGAAAATGATGAAGTATTGGAAATTTTATTTTACTGGCTCTGCAAGTAGATTTGATTTCAGCAGGTGATCTTTCTCTCTGAACACTGTATCTTCTTGCTTTTTTTACATCAGCAAAAGTGTTAGGTGGAAGAGTCACTGTAGGTTGACTGCTCAATAAGAAAAAAGAAGCATTGAAAATGCAGTTGGATAAAAAAAAAATTATATAAAAAATTACTTTGTTCAGAGCTTTCTAAAGGATCTGAGTTTAATTATGACTCTTACAGTGATTATTAGTATGAAAGAATATATGCTAAAATGGTGAATATGACAATTTTGACTTGTTTTAATGACAAAGCTTTTTATTTCTTGTAAGTAGATGTCTTTATTTTGATTGTCTGAAAAAAGATTGTGCTTGAGAAGTTGCTTCTATCTCAGTTTTGTGGTGTGAGTGTGGCAGTTTATTTAGGAAAGATGGTTTCATTCTACTGGTGTAGCCCTCTTCTAGCAGGTATTTCTGTTAGTGCAGTTATTATGTCTATTAGTATATATGTAGTTGTCTTTGTGTCTTACACTTTCGTTGCTATTGATTAAATAAATTTACTTGCTGTGTATTAAGATCACTAACAGATGGATTTTTTTAAAATGCTTTTTTTCCTGTGGATTCTGGAAGGGAAAAATAAATGTCTGGCATCTTCATTAACTGGAGTTGTAAACAACCACAAACAAAAGTTGGAAAAAGAACTAGGTGAATATTTATTTTTATTGTTTTATTGGCTAAGTAGTTCTTCCTTCCGAAATGTTCAGTTGGTAGATAGCAAATAGTTTGGTTTTTTTTTGGTATTTGATCTATTTTTACAACTACAAGACAGCTGTTACACTTGAAATGTAGGATGCATTGGATGAATGAATGCACTGTGGTGGAAAGTTCTATTTTTGTTCTGTATAGAAAGTAAGGAAAATTAGCATAAAACTTACCATCCTCTCAAGAGATGGGTGGCTGAATTCATGAATGCACAGAGCCAGACAAAACTCCTGGGATGCAGCTTTCCTACTACAGTTACATAGCCTTGTAAATAGAAAGTAAGACTTAAGTAGAAACTTCATTTCTATATGTGGAAGTCTCTGATCTTTACTCTGAAATGCAGAGATGTTGAAGCTCATCTTCACTGGTCTCTTTTTGACCCTGCACTCCCTTTCCAGTTCTGGTTTGTTTCTCTTATATTCACAGAGTGAGCACTGCTCCCATAATTTCCTGTTACAGCTGCCAGGATCCCTCTTTCCTCTCTCTGTTCTTTCTGCTAGGCCATATTAAAACAGACTCCCAAAGAAACAGGCAGAAGTGGCCAAGAACTTAATTTCATGCTACTTGGACGTTCCTCATGATGATTCCTTCTGCATCACTTTCCTCTTGATGAATTTCAGATTTATTCTCACGAATACTTGGTTGTTGAAGCACTGTGTTATGATAAGTCTATGCAATAAAATATATCAACCACCCTCCACCTTTATATTTTTGTAACCCAGAAGTGAGGTAGTAAGAACAGGTGCAATCAAGGTCCACATCAGAATATGAGATAAAGGAAATTATTATTTTCACTTTGCTTTTCCCCCAAATCCTCTCAGAAGGCACCTCTAGCCTAGAGAACGCACAGTGCAAAATCCAGGTGTGTGTGACAGTTTCAGAGACTTTTTTTTTTTAATAACAACTGTGCAAAATTTAGGTGATGAGTTTACCACCTTTCTGTAAGATGTTCATATGTCTCTTTCTTTCTTTGGTCGACTTTGTATTCTGAACACTCATTGGGATTTTTAAAAAATATTTTTAAATTTATTCCTAGTTTTTTCCAGTTCAGTGAGGTCTAAGCCAGACTAAATAACACCCTAAAATTCTGTGAGACACTTAGCATCAGAACTGAATGTTAAGGATTTCTTCAGGCATGATTACTGAGATGTAGTCAGGAAAAGGGGCAGTGAACATATCGTGGAGCACAGGAAGTTCCACCTCAGCAGAAGGAAAAACTTTTTTACGATAAGGGTGATGGAGCACTGGACCAGGCTGGCCAGAGAGGTTTGGTCTCCTTCTCTGGAGACTTTCAAGACTCATCTGGACACATTTGACCTGCCCTAGGTTATCCTGCTTTGTCAGGGGACTTGGATTTGATAGTCTTCCAAGGTCCCTTCCAACCCCTAACATTGTATGATTATACATCTGAAATACCCAAAGGAACTGAAATCATTTATGCTCCCTGTTCTTCCTCTTCTACAGGAAATCTTTGGTTTTCTCATAAAAGCCAAGCATAGTCCTGCATGTTTCCTTTATTCAGTATTCTCTGAACGGTGCTTGCTAAGACTAGATGAGATCATTTGCTAATTGCTGTCACTTTTGCTTTCAGAACTTGACCTTTAAAACATCATCTTTTGAAACTTGGTATAATATTCCTTGCTTTTATATTGACTTTAAACTTTTTTCCCTGTCTGTTTTACACATTTTTTTTATACCTCCAAGAAACTGAATGGAATATGCTGTTTGGGTGCAGGGCAGCTATATTTAACTTTACTAGCACTGAAGCATTTGGGAATATTTACTTTTCCTTTCAGTAATTCATTAAAGAAAAGGGGAGAGTTCTGTTTTCCAATAATGAAACTGCTCTGTCATTCTGTAAAAAGGGACTGAAAGACAAACTGATGATACTTTACCTGCCTACCTTATAGATCCTTCAGGCATTTGAATAGCAAATTTATGACCACAAAAATTTCCAGTTGCATTAAATGACTGAAACACCGTTTTATCTGTACTGAGGTGATGAGCTTTCAAAGTAGGTTTTTGTTTTTGTTCTCAGTGGTGGAAATGTAGTGGGATATGGCTTTTGAAACACGCAGTTCTTGCTGGGAGATGGTGCTGCCTGACCATGCCTGACCATTTGTTCACCCTAGCTTGCAACACTGCCCAGATGTTTAATACATATGTCCGAGTAGTTCCCATTTTTTGCTCAGTTTCAACAATCTTTGGAAGTGATCTTTCATCTTGGAACAGGATTTTTTGTTTCGTTGGGTTTTTAAAATTTTTTTTTTAGTGTTCCACTCTACCAGGGCAATTGGCTGAGGGATATCAGGGCTGCCCTTTGAGCCTCAGACAGGTGGTTGAAGCAGAATAGTAAAATGCTGGAAATGAGAGCACTTTAAGAAGCTTTATGTCAGTCTGTATTCCTTTGAAGTCAAATTAGGGCAGGTAATAGCAATTTGTGTACAGTGGGAGATAACATCATCAAGTTAACTTCATGCACTTGACCGTAGGATGCTTGAGACGTTAGAGCACTGGGCAGTGAATTAGTTTCAGTATTAATTCCTTGTGGTGCACTGACCCTCTTCTACAACAGAAGTTAAAAAATTTACTGTTTTGGCATCATGTCTGTTGCCTTTTGGCTTCTCTTTAGGTAGGGGCAAACCCTGCACCACTTAGACCACTTCTACCTGCAGTTGATATTGTGGACAAATTTAAAATGAAGGAGAGAGCAAAGGATCCTGCTTTGAATGCAGTTAATATTTGCTATATGAATTTAATCACGCTGTATAGCATGAAATAGGCTTGACCATCAACTTTTATTTCTTTTTCCAAGGTACAGTTCTGAACAGGAGTGGGATTCCTTTCTTTACTGGCTTTCTTAAAAATTAACACTGCCTTTTTTGGTAGTGGAATCTTTTAATCTCTATTTTGGCTGTTGGCAGGCAGCAGCCCAAGAAAACATGGAGAATATGTATTTTGAATGAAGAAGGTAGTGTGATCTATTACTACAGAAAATAATGTTCAACTAATTTATTTTAAAGAGAGGGGGGATTATTTTTAAAACCATACAAGCAAAAATGGTGCCTATTTCTTTGTTAAGTTTAAACATCATTAGCAAATTTAGCAGCTCTCTTTTTTGCATCCTCTTTAAATGGACAAATTCTACAGGGTTGATAATCTTAATGCTTTCAGGAAGGGAAGTTATATAAAATCATTAATGGCTTCAGCAGAATGAGAAGACATCTTAAAAACTTGTTATATGGCATTCTTGTGCTGTAAGAACTGAGGCAAATTTTGCAGTGCATTGTCAGCTATATTGTTATAGATGGCAAATGAATAAAATCTTAGAATTCTTGTACTTAAAGACTTTGAAAGTACAATGATGTGCTCTAAGTACATCAGAATGGAAATAGGTAATGGAAAATTTTCCCATTTCAGACATTTTGTGAATGGTGTTTTATCACTGCTTGTGCTTAGTTTTGAGTTAAACATCCTGAATTATTGCGTTGTGGGTTTTTTTTTTTTTAAGTAAAGTACCTAGTTATAATTATGATAATCTCAGAATGCATTTTAAATCAAGAACCATGCTTTCATGTGCACATACTTACATGCATAGTGTGTTTGTTTTTAAATGAAAAGAAACTTGGTCTCCATCTTCCTGTTGACATCAAACAGTCCTCTGATATGCAAATCCAGCTATGGGGAGAACAGATACACAGGGTTTGTTTGGATTCAGTCCAAGACTGAGAGAAAATTATATTTAAAGAAGTAATTTATATGCTTTGCCTCATTTAAATGAAAATGCATTTTGGAAAATCTCTATAACTAAAAACATTTTGGTGAAATGTTGTGATCCTTTGGGTGCCTGATGCACTTTGCTATAGCTGGTTTATAAGAAATCTTTCTTACTCCTGCATGTCTCTGTGATGTGTGGATGCATCTTTCAACTTCAGTCACACATTCTAACATGGTATTAGAAAGTATTTTTATTTTTCCAGAGTAATGAATGTTCTTATGGGAACTTTCTTAGGGTGTGCATGAGTGTGAAGTGTTTGTGTACACACACTATCGAAATACATCTGAGTATTTTACTTTCCATCTAAAATTGTGCTAGTAATAATATATACTTTTATTGTGTGTTTAACTTTAAAATCTATCATAGTACAAATTAAACAAAAAAATATTAAGTAAGCAAAATTTTTTCAGTTGTTTTACTTTCAGCTACAAAATTTTTAATGATCAAACTTATTTTTCAGTGTTGGCTGAATTCCAGGCTTTCAGTATGTATTTTTTTAGGGCTGTATTATTCCAGTCCCTGAATATAATATCGGAAGGAGATGAGTGTAGCACAGCATAATGTTTCACTTAAGCTTTAACAGTTATTGGTAATGGTTGTTTATACATGATGGAAAATACTTGAACAGGAGTTAGGTCACTGTGAAATTTTCAGAAATCGCAATTCCTTTAGTCCCCTTTAATGTATTGCAGAAGTTCTAAGACTAATCTGAAGGGGTTTTCTTACATGAGCTTTGTGGTTGTGCGTCACTGTTGTTTTTCTTCTCTGTAGAAAATGAGGATATGGGGTATGGAAATCAATGTTGATGAAAGGAAGTGTTTTGTTTGGGAAGTTCTGTGGCAGTGTCTGACCTTTATCTGTTCTGTGGCCACTTACTCTATTCTAGACTATTCTGACCACATTAATCCTGCACTGAGGATTGCTAAATAACATGTAAATTTTTTTATTTTTTTTTTTTAATAGCATTTCGTTTTATTAATGTAATTTGTGGTTCTTTGTGTTGACTGGCTTAAAGACACATGTTCATGAGACACGTATACATATTTAAGGGAAAAGCTTTAGGTATCAAGAATTTTTGTCAAGCCTTTCTCATTAGGTTCTGCTTTTAGGTATTTTTTAAATGAAGGATTTTCTATATTCAGTCACTAAATGGAAGTTTTAAATTTTAATATTCAGTGTCCATCTTTTTTTTCTTTAAGCATTTTAAGAAACAGAAGAGGTTGATCCCTGAGAGAACAGTTTGGAAGTACTTTGTTCAGCTTTGCAGTGCCTTGGAACATATGCACTCACGTCGTGTTATGCATAGAGGTAATATAGGATCAAAAATAATTTATCTTTACTAAACCTTTGACTGTGTGAGAATTAAGCTGGGTCAGTGGAATGACACCAAGTAATGTCATACAGGGATCAGTTTCCACAACTGACACAGTGAATGTTTCTCTAATGTTTTATAAGTAATGAAAAAGTGTTGCTGAAATTCATGGCTCCCATTTGTTGTGGTAGGCATTTGTTTGCAGCAGTGGCTTCCTGATACCAACTTTGCAAAGTAGGTGGTAGTTCTGTAAGTGATGGAGATCCTGCCACTGTTACCACTTTGCTTGCTCAGTTAATTTTGCTGGATCTTATTTTCTGTCCTGTAGTTACTCATCTATAGACATTTGCCTTTTGTTTTTTCTAACTGTTGTTACCTTGCATTCTTGCCCAGCTTTTCATCCATTCTTTTCATCTCTTGCACCTTTTTTCCCCTACAAAAGTATCTGTCTTCTGGAGATGTATAGGCCCTGCTCTCACTCCTTTATCTACTGGTTTATGTGCAGCTGTGAGCATCTTCTCTCTATTTCAAATCTCTGTCTCAAGTACCGTGTCCTAACAGCCCTTATAGTTGCCAGCTATCCCTGTCAGGTACTAAATCTCTTTTACCCATTTTAAACCTCTGTACTGCTGTCTCCTCTGTATGTTGTCTTCGTTTTACCTTGTAATTCTGAGTCAAAGAAAACAGGTCATAGTATAGCTGCTTCTCAGATGTACTTTTTTTTTTTTTTTTTTCCTTCGAAATCCCTCTGGCTAAAAGTTGCAAGTTGTGTATGGGCTGTCTCTCAGGTTTCTGGTAAAACTGCATGTTTTAGGTAGGTGACTTCCTTCTGCTGTGATGCAAATTGTTGCCTGAAAGCAAAAGTTCCTTGATCTCTGCTGAGCATTGTCATTTGCTGGTAGAGATGTTGCACCCTTCAGCAGATCCACTTAGATGCCCTTGCAAATGGCTTTCCCTTGTGGTTCTCCTTTTTTTTTCCCCCTTTATGCATTTGTTCAGTTACCTGCAAGTGCAAAGGATACAAAGAGGACGTAAAATTACAAATTCTTTCCATAGGACTGAGGTATCTTTCTTTAATGCTGTCATGACTAAACTAGTTTGCTTGAATATATTTTATCTCAAAACGAAGAAGAGTTTAAATTCCTTAAACTGTAATACTACCTTTTGAAGCTTCTGGTAAATCTAAAGATTCCGTGGTTACATACCAAAACCAGTGGCAATTAAAGCTATTTTTAAGTTGAGCTTCAATCTCTGTTGGATTGTTACACAAAGGGTGATCCAGACTCCTGAAAACTAGGTCAAATAGAAGCATAATGTAATTGCTTCTGTATTCCTCTCTACAACTTAAAAGGTTTTGTAACTTTTTTTGTTGGAAACCTGAACACATTGGCGTTTGAAGGGTTATTAACCATTCCTTTTACCTTACCCATATTTTATGCAAATTGTAATCCCCTCTTATCACAGCTAAGGGATTTTCTGTAAATCTAGAGCAACAGTGTGTTGCTCTTGAGCCAAGTAAGAACTAAGCACACTCACTGAACAAATATCAGGTCAGTTTATTTAGAAAACTAACAGAATAGCTACCTTGTTAAAAATCATAAAATAAGAAACCTTTGCTGCTGTCTCTAAAGGATTGGATTAAAACTTAAACTGAATATTACTTGTGAAAAATAACTATCTAGGGTATACATCATTACTTTTCTTTGTTTCTGCTTGATTAGCCCAATTCCATTGACGAGTTCTAATAACCATTCTCCTGGGTAAAGCTTGCTTGTTTTTTATTTTTTTAGTGCCTGCTATTAAAGAGAATTGGTTACCTATTTCAAACAAGTACCATGCTACTGTGGGTAATCTGATTAGCAAAATTGATGCAGAACATGTTTTATGGTTCTTGGAAATATTTTTGGTCTCTTACTTAAGACATAATGAGAGCTTTTCTGGTTCTAATGGAAGTCCTTTTATGTAGGTTACATACATAAAGTAGTAATGAACTCCCTGTATATGCTTCTCTGGGTGTGGAAGGTGTTTTTTTTGTTTTTTGCTGTTTGTTTGCTTGTTTTAGTTTTTGTTGTTTCTTAAATACTTTCCTTGTTTTATTTTTTTTTTGAGGATGTTTGTACTATTAAAAGAGTTAATTTGAAATTCTGAATCCCAAACTTGATCCTTCTGAACAGAACATTCATGTTTTGTTAGTAGTAGCTGTAAATAAAAGCCTCTCTTCATTTGTTTTTAATAGAGCAGTAGCTTTTCTTGCAACTTTATCATGACTTTTAAATGTCTATTTTTTTTCTATTTTTTCCTTTTTTTTTTCTTTTTTCCCCCAGATATAAAGCCAGCCAATGTGTTCATTACAGCTACAGGGGTAGTAAAGCTTGGAGACCTTGGACTTGGTCGATTTTTCAGCTCCAAAACCACAGCTGCACATTCTTTAGGTAAGCTTTCTCTGAGGTACAGGGGCTGGGGAGGTGGGGTTTTTATGTGGTGGAAATGTTGTTACCACAATGAGAAGGAATAAAAGGGTTGGGTCAAGCTAAAGCTTTTTTTAAATAATAATAAAAATCACCGTGGACAAATACAGAAAAGCTGTAACTGAGGTCTCACTTTCAGCTTGTTGGGGTTTTTTGGGGTGTCACCCACCCCCTGCCTTTGTTGGAATCATTTGATGTACTTTCCTGGCCCCAAACAGTAGTGACAGTAGTGTTTTCTACAAATGCTGGAAAAATTAAGGTCAAAAATATGGATGCACTTTTAAAAATGCATTTTAACTTTAATCACCATTGGAAAGAATTTAGTAATTCTGTGTGCTTACTTATATAGGGAGCATTGATGGCATGTTGATTATATGCTTTGAAATGGATATCAGAGGAGCTTCCTTGGTTTAAGGTGGAGTTTCTTGATAAGAGCTGAATAAGTAGAGGAGAGATCAGAATAAGGCTTTATGAGACATAAAAACTTTATGAACAAAATGCCAAAACCAAGCAACAAAAACAAACCCGAGAAAACTCAGTTTTATAAGAACAGAAAAAAACTTTCTGAAAAACACGATTTATTCTTTGCTAGCACAAAAAAATAATATTGTTTATCTCTTTTTCCAAACAAAATTTTCATATTATTTGCATGTGGAAACGGACAGTTAAGAAGCCTTTAAAGAAGAAAAGTAAAAGTTTTGCATCTATTTTGAAGTTTAAATGTAGGGAACAGACAAATGAAAGTATCTAAGAGGATCTCTCTTAAAGATAAAAGCTTTTGAAATAGACTAGCATCTGCTTTAAAGAAAAATGTAATAATTAGTGTTTATAGTACTGTTATGTAGGGTTTTTTAGTTAAGAAAAAAATTCTTCTCTCTGCCTGTTTAGTGGTTGCTGAATTCAACCCTGTTCACTGATTGGAAAGGGTGTGAAATGAACTTTTAGACCTCTGAGGAGCAGGGCTTTTGGTGGCAGCATTCAGAATTGTCTTCTAGTCCTTGCAAAAGAGTTTTGAGGCAGGCAGAGCACCTTCCTGAGTCTTGAGACAGAGAGGTAAAATCAATTCAACTGCTGCTTGGTGAGAATTTTTGAAAAACACCAGTGACAATGCTGTAATTAAGCACTTGGATATTTTTATGTGTTTGAAAGGAGTGCATGACAAGGAAGGTAATATCTAGGAAAGCCAAGAAAAATTCATTATGCTTACAGTGTGTGTGTGTATACACACATATATTCAGAATACTTAGAGTTCCTTAGGGCTGTTGGACACCAATTTGTGTTTGCTCAGATGCTGATGTTTCTAATTATTAGAATATGAAGTATCAGACTTCTTGGGTTAAAATAGACCATATTTATCATAATCATCTCTTAATTTAATTTTATTCATATATTCCCAGTTATCAGTACAGTGTGGAAAAAGAGAGGATTGATGTTCAGCATGTTTGTACCACATATGAGGTGTGGGAAATACTTGTGTCAACAGCCATGAAAACCTATTTTAAAGAGGAAATCTTTGGTATGATCCTTATTTCCTGGACTGCCAGAAAGCCTTTGGTCACTCTTCTATGCCTTCATCTTTTTATCATGTTTGGTGCATGCCAGTACTGGTATAGTCAAAACTGTGAGTACCTGTTGAGATATTAATAGGACTGAGGTGAAACTCACAATCTTGCACTACTAAAAAAGAGAAAAGACAGAGGAGAAGCAGTGACACCAGGCTGGAAGTGTTCTTGGGTTTCACACTGAAGTTCAGAGACAACCTCTCAAGTTCTGCTCTCAGTTAATGGCCCAGTGCATTATATGAAGTTCTGCTGCTCATGCTGCCATCAGAGCCCAGTGGCTGCCTCTGGCAGCACAGCAGAGATCTTATTTGTTGTACTTGGGTTGTGCTGCTGCTTGCAAATGGAAGGATGTAAATGATCAGTGTGAAGAGGGATCTGCTCTCCTGGGCTGTATTTTCAGGAAGCTGTAAATTCCAGTCTGTGGGAGGAACAGGTGAAGAAGGCAAAAGTCAGTTGTGAGGGTGGGAGAGGTGGGCTTGTGTTCTGAGGAAGAAGTGAGGAAGTTCAAGAAACAAACTGCTTCAACCCTGGGTTAGTTTGGCTCATGACAGGGGAATGGTTGAAAAGGGACTGAAGACTGAGCTAGAGTTGAAAACAGTGTAGAACCCTTTAAAGCTCATCTCTTATAAATACAAGGGTCATCCAGGGAGTGGAGTGTAGTGGGATGGAAGCTTTGTTTCTAATGTTGGGTGCTGGCTCTTGGTAGAGACCTCTTCTCCTATTTGCCTTTGTCAGAATTCAGCTTAGGAAGGAGGTTTTGTTTAGCTACTAACTTTAGGCTACAGTGGTGACAGTGACTCTGATTTAGCAGAGACAACTTTTTAAAATTAATTTCTCACACAGTTTCTAATGCTGTTTTTTCTGAAATTTTTTTCAAAGTTTTATGTTTTTATGATTCCAAAAACCTTTGGTGCATAAAACTTAGTGAAATAAAAACACATGTAGCAATTTATACGTGTTTACAGGCATTATAAAAATTTCAGTAGCAAACTAGATTCAGGCTTTCAGAGAGAAAGAAATGTACTAAAATTTTCATTAGCTACAGCTTCTAGCTGCTAATTATGACTAATACTGATTTCATAGGAATACTTGATAATGGTCCAATGGAAACAAGTGGAAATACTGCACTGGACAGGGTTTGGTGAATGTTCTGAACTCTTTTTAGACAGCCTTATCAAAACAGTAGAATGTGCAAATTCTGTCCTTTTCTCTTCCATAGGAATTTCAAACCCAGTGCTGAGGTGGTGTGCAGCACTGTTTTGCTGGGAACAGAATAAATTCTATTTTAATACTCTCAGCCAAATGGTTCTGAGAACCTGTACCCTCAGTGCACAGGAAGGCTACCAGGGAAATCTGATCACAGTCATCAAAAAACTGATTCAATCAGTTCTTATTTTATGTACAAAAAACAGAGTTCTCTTACCTTCAGCATTTCAAACTACTTTAAATTACTGTGCTGTTGCAATGGTGCATTGTAAAGCAGCACAAGTCTATTTATTGATGATTTCTGCAGTTACACTGTTCGCATAATGTAGGCCAGGCTGCAGGATTCCCTTGCATAAGTGCAGTATTTTAGGTCCCATATCTGTGACTGAAGAAAAGCCTACAACTTAAAAACCTTCTACACCTATATTAAAATAAATAAGTATAAAAATAAGTTATAGTTCTGGAGAATTGTTTGTTACCCTCACTGTTCCATAACTGCAGCTTGTTTGTTACTTTGTCTGTCTGCAGCATCAACAATTCATCTTGTTAAGCACTTGCATGTCATACTGAACTTTGTATAATAAAATTCCTGTGATCTCACGGACATTAAATCATTCATAAACTATATCTTATGATTACATAAATAAACTAGGCCTTGTTTTTTTAACTGTCATCTTGTTTTGGAATTCTTTGAAAATCAGAAGAGTTAAAGTGATTTTATTCACCCTTCCAGAACTTAGTTTTCTATTCCAATGCAGGCAATGTCAGTAATAATTATATGGCCTTTTAAAAGAATAGTCTGTTTTTTAGAACACCTTTTGTATCAGCCATTACATTGTTTTGTAAAAGTATTTTTCTCCCAGCTTAAAAATGCTTGAAAATGCTTAGAGTTGCCGTATTCTGTTCAACTCCTCAATGTATTTTTTTCAAATGAATGCACTCTCCTTTTTAACTCAGCTGCAGTGTGAGTTACATGTTTTTGCAGATAATAAGATGGACTGTCTAGATCATAGCTTTCTTCTTTAGAATAGTTTCTTTGCATCTGATCCAGTTTTCTACCCTGTAATATCCACCTTTTCCATTGTGTCCATTGCCTCTCCCAGTAGCAGAAAGCTTGCATAAAGAAACAACTTTCTGGGTCTGCAGCATCTTTGAGTGAGGGAGCTCTAGAGCAGTGGCAGATTCTGAGGAAGCAGTTTGTTTGACCCAGGCCATTTTCAAGGAGATTCAATTCAGACCTGCAGGTTATCAGAGATGTGCAAATGCAATAAGCAGAATGCTCAAGTTACAGTTTTTGTTCTTAAAATCATAGGTACTTTAATGTGTTATGTCTTTGTCTTGTAATATCCCACTTTTGTATCTTCAGATGAGTAAAGAAAGTTGCATATCTTTATAATATTGTGATGCTGTATTTCACTTCACAAAAAAAATAATGATCCAGCAAGGAAACATGATGTATAATCACATCTGGTAGGAGTGTACTTGCCAGCAGTACAGTGTTACACACAGATTGCTCACTATTTTAGAAAGTCATTGCAATGCCTTCAGTAGTTCCTGAATGTCAGAATAATGAATCTTTTGTGTCATATTCTGTTAAAAACAGTTTACAAGTAGTAATGTCTAGATACTCAGGTTGTTTTTGTGATTCAATGACTAACAATTGTAATTTCAGTTCCTTTCACTTGTTGGTCATCAGGGGTTTCAGGCTGTATTGCAGTTGAGGTGTTACACTAGGCTAAATGCTGTAAAATGGTAGCATGTGTTCTTTCTTTTCACTATCATCAATCTTTCACAGTCATATCGGATCCCTAATGTATCAGCAAGCTTCCCAGAGCTACTGGTTAAAATTACCTTTGCTTTTGGTAAACTATGAACCTTCAAACCTCTGTGTTTTCAGCTGCCCCCTGTGGATTCTGTGAAGCCTCTTTCTGGCACATTACTCACTGCCAGCTACTTGTGTGATGTCTCAGAGCAGCAAAGGCAGTACTGCTGGAACCAGCTAAGAATCTGATTGCTATTAGACTTATTTTTTTGTTGTTAGATGAATTCTGCCATCAAAGCATGAGAATATACTAAACCAGGGCATTTACTAATGGATGCAAAATACAGCTGGAAGTTTTTCAGAGGTGTCCAAGCTCACAAGTCCCTGGACTTAAAAAATTCACAGGGGAAGTACAACAGTAAGGATAATTGAATCCGAAACTGTAATTAGACAACATTTGGCATGACACATCTTTCATATATTTAAGGTAACTATCATTAAACACCCACTAAAGTGTTTTTGTTGGCACTTAAGAACTGAGTTTCTCCTGGACATTCTAGTAGCTATTTTGGTGTTCTAGTCCACCCATCTGCCTGCCTACTCTTACACATCCCTTTTCACCATTCCTCTGTTGTGGGTGAATACAAACATCCCATGAGAGTACATGGTTTTTACAGTACTCCATCATTTTGAGTTGTCTTTCTCCTTTTAAGCTCTTGATCTTTAGCAGTCTCACTTCAGAGCTGCAGTGATTTCTCAGGCCAGTGCTAAGGGAGCCTCTAGGGAAAGGGACTGGGTCACCCTTTTCTTTCTCAGGGCTGAAAGTCTCCCCTGAAATATTTAGGGGGCCAAATCCATTGCAGGATGTAATATGGCACCTCTGTCCTTGCATATCTGTTAGAGAAGCATGTTTTCAGTTTATATTGGTTTGGAATATTTTTATCAATATTGCTTTCCAGGAAGGAGAGAAATTCTGGGTTACCAGCTGCAGTAGCCTGACCTGGGATAAGGTGGTACTGGGTTTCCCAAGCAGAGCTGTGCCTTTCAGATAGGAAAGTACATTTTTTGTTTGCTTGGTTTGGTTTTTTTCCTCCCTGAGAAAGTATGACATAGTTTGAGATGTTTCTAAAAGATGAGAGTTTTGCTTTGATAACATCCCCTGCCTTTTGCAAATGATTACAATAAAATTATTAATCTGAGTGATTAATTAAAACTATTAACCTGATTACTCAGATTTGGAATTACTTATGTATTTGCTTTATCTCCATTTCCAGTATTCATACAGATGTGAGTTCTGAATAAGTGAGGCTAATTCAGAAGTGAAGAAGTGACACAAGATCTTTGTGTTAATTAAAATAGTGTGAGGTTCAGACTCTGATTTTCATAGTTTGCAATGAGAGTGCTGATTTTAATCTCTGGCTGTGTTCTGAGAAGTTTAGTTTTGAAATAAGGACAACTTGTATGGAATTAACAGAGTTCAGTTGGTTTTCATCATCAGGATTCAGTGCTTAAGAAAACATTCCCCTCAAAATTGAAGCAAAAACCTACACAGATCTGTGACTCTTTTGGTGTTAGTTTGGGGGGATACAGATACTGTTATTCTTAACTTCTTTTTTTTGTTGATCTGTTACAAATGAACCCATCACTCAGATGCTTTTTTAAAATTTTATTTCATAATGTTTGTTTGTTTTTAACAGAGCTGAAACATCTTCTAGAATTTCTCTCTTCCAAGTGATTTGTAACACAGATGGTTAGGGTCTGATTAAAATCAAGGGGAGAGGAGATGTCCTGGAATATCCAATTTAATTTGCTCTGGGACAGTCCTAGTAAATGCTGCTTTTTAAAAGCAGATGTCTCCAGAGCCCACAGATCTGAGGCAGGATTAAGCTGGGACAGCCACAGATTTGTGAGGTGAAAAGCCCTCTCAGAGCCCAGTCCTGCAGCAGATGGCTGAGTCTCTGGTAGAAACCTCTGCTTCTGCTGGGCTCACGGGTTTGCCTGCCCTCCTCCTTGGGATGCTGAAGATCCTGGATTTCAGGCTCAGTTTTAGTTTCATATATTCAAACTAAATTGTGTTTATTAGTTTCTAAAGCAGCTTTTTCACATTTGTGTACTCTCAAAAGGAAGTACACACAAGTCATTAAGAAAAAAACAACCTATATAAGTTATGGAAGAGATTTCTAGCTGCTGTTGTCTCCAACCACAATAACAATTTGTAAAGAAATGGGAATGTGTGTGTGTGCATGTAGTATGTTCCTTTAGTTCTCTTCAGAAAAAAATAGTTACTTTGGTGCTTCTTAAAAAGCAAAAATTGGAAATATTCTATAACTTAATACTTCTGGTAATTAGATATTAGTTGTGAAAATAAAGCTGCATTGGATCAAATAGATATCTAGTTAATGTTTATTTCTATCAAACTGAGAAGTTGTAAGTGTGAATTAAAATTGTGTATTAAAAAAAAGAGAGAGAAATATAGAATGAAAAAAGATTTTCAGCCAGGAAAACTGTACTTTTGTTACTATGTAACAACAGAAATTGTATTTCAGAAATACTTTTGTGTATTTATTGCAGTTGGTACACCTTATTATATGTCTCCAGAGAGAATACATGAAAATGGTTACAACTTCAAATCTGACATCTGGTCTCTAGGCTGTCTGCTGTATGAGGTAATATTGATATATAGTGAACGTAATAACACTGTGCTCCCCTATCCTCCCCCTCCCCCCCATGTATTAAGTACTGTTTTAGGATCCATTTCTATATTTTTGTTTGTTAGAAAAATATGTAGCATTGTGGAAAAGTTCCTTTTTAGCTATTACATCTGTCTTTGATATTAGCAATGGGAGCTGTTATGGGGCTGCAGTGTACAGAATACTTCTGTTTGTGTGCTGCTGAAGACTTCCCTTTCACTGGTCTTGCTTTCAGTAAGGTAGCAAGACATTACAGGAGTTTGAAGGTGGGACATAATTGAGGGATTAATAAATGAACAATGGCAATAAATTGTTTGAGGTGTTGAATGGCCTGTGATGATTGTATGAATTTGGTAATGAATGCATTGAGAAATAGTAGGACTGTACTGAGTATACAACAAATGTTTTAAAAAAAAACTACCAAAAGTTTCTCTGAAGTTACTTGAAGCCTAAGTAAAACAGAAAAAGGGTTACTGTGTTCCTGTTACCACTAGCTTGCATTAACTTTCAAGATCATGACTTCTCCACAGACATTTTAAATTTTTTCTACTTTCTTCTGCTCCAGTTGGTTAAACTATAATTATTGGCTATTTTCTTTATTAATGCAGTTTTGTTTAGTAGGATATTATATTCAGAGAAAATAAAGATGTAGGGCAAATAGAAACTGAGGCAAATGAAGGTGTGAAGACAGGCTTCTAAGGCAACTGTATCTTCAAAGTTCTTTGCCAGTCTTTTGTGAATCAAAAGACTAAACACTTGTGTTGAAGGATGGTGGAAAAAAATTTCTTTCCATCAGCAGTGGCAGAGAAGTCTTTGCAGTCATGTTGGAGGTAAAAGCTGATATACCTGACTCACTTGACATTTACCTGCAAGCCACCTGCCCCAGTGAGTCAGCAGAACTCACTGCAGGCATATTCAGCAGGATCAACAGCTCCTGTTGTTTTAGGATTTTGTAGAAAACATTATCAGCCTGTCCAAGTTGTGCAGTGCTATTGTCTCCAGTAGCACTACTTTGCCTTCTGTCACTAATGTGTTGTTTTAAATATTAAAAGGGCAAATAGCTATATTGCAGTTCTGCAATATGTGTAGCTGCTGCCTCTTTATGTTTGAGACAATTCAGAGGAATGAAGTCTGATACCTGATAGCAAGTATTTAGAAGTTTAAATCCTTAACTGAAACTTAATCCCATATTGGGATTCCTTAGAACAGACCATGGCAACTGCCATCAGTCTCAATGCTCCATTTACACTCTTGTGCAAGCAGCAGCCTAAACATAGCATAAAGGTGGATAAGCTTTTCAATAATACTGCTTTTTTTTCCTGTTAATGGTTTTCTTGAAGATTTTTTTAAAACCTGGAAACAAACAAATAAAAATCTTGAGTAGCTAATTATTTATAAAATAAATATTGATAAGGTTAATTTTCCTTCTGTGTTATATGAAATAAAATTGCTGGATAGAATCAATATCACTTTTCTAAAGATATTTGTTTTGAGCTTGCTGCTTTAAGGCTCATCCAATGTATTAAAGACCTATCTGAACACTAAATTTTTTCTTTGATCTGGTAAATAATTTCAAATTGGCTAAATCCCTTAACTCCATATATTTATCGAGCATCTCTAAATACTGTATTTTTTTTTTTAAGAAGTTCTGCCCTGGTGGTGTTTAAGTTGGTATGGTGATGGGGGTTTTTTTGGGTTTTTTGGTTTTGTTTTTTGTTTTTATAGTAAGAATAAAATAATTATTAAATTACTATATTCTTACTATATAAATATAGTAAGAATAAAATAATTATTAGGATGCTTATTGTTGATATAAATTTATATACCTATGGTATATAATTATATGTATTATATATAAATTATGTACCTATGGTATTGGGTTTATGGGAATGTCTTTAACAACAGCTTTTAATTTTCTTAATTTTAGTTTTGGGTGGGGTTGTTTTCTTCCTGTTTTGGTTTCTCGTTTGGTTTTTTTTTGGGGGGGTGTTGGGTGTTTGGGTTTTTTTTTTTTAGGTATGTGGACTAATGTATGGTATTTTCTGTGATTCATGCAGTTTTGTGCTGGGAGTCTTTTTGTGATATGTCCATTGCCTGTATTTTAGCATGTTTTATTACATTGATTTCATGTCAATATGTGCTCTGGATTCTCTCCAGCTTAATTGGAGGAAAGCTGTGGCATATTTATCTCTTTATAATAAATGCTTAATTGCAGCTAAACACCTTCCAGTTATGTTTTAAGCTTAGACTAACTAGCTATAATTTATGGTTTTTGTTTAATTTTTATTTCTAACCTATATTAAAGTCTATTATTTAATGCTAACTATGTGGCTAGTAGGATTTTTAAACATATATTTTAAAGTCTGAATTTTTTTTAGAGCCTCAGGTATTTCTGAAACCTCAAAAACACTACCTCTGGAGTTTTAATTGATATGCAACAAAGTAGACTTTACTAATTAAAATCAAGATGCTGTGCTTTTGCTACATGGACCTTTACATGGAAAAGTAGGTTTTACACATTTCCTTTTATTGTTCAGCGTAGCAATTGCATCCTTACAGGGTTGTAGGTTGGTGGCTTACAGTTCAAAAAAAAAAAAAAAAGGAAAAAAAAAAAAGAGAGAGAGAGAGAGANGAAAAAAAAAAAAAAAAGAGAGAGAGAGAGAGAGAGCTGCCACCAGCCCTGAAGACAGACAGTGGGCTTTCGTCCCTCAGACACCCCCAGAATACTAATCAGGAAAGTCAGACCCTGGAGGTCAGGGAGCAAGTCAATCATTCCAGCGATCGTCTCAGTGTGGAGGATCAAATTAGCCTGAAAAATTCAGCTGCTGGGAGGAGAGGGCGAGCAGCTGTCAGGGGCAGCAGCGAGATGCACTAATGAACCAGATGAATAGTGCAAAAGCTTGAAAATAAAAACAGGACAGTTGACATTTTTCATCTGTCAAAGCAGGAGATGCATGAAAATATAGTATTCCTGTTTTAACTCCTTAGGGGACATTTGGAATTTTTTTAACACTCCGCAGCATTCACACAAAAGTATTTTTTAATGAACACCTAAACTACGGAAACGAGTCTCTGTGCATGTGTTTAGAATTTCTGCATGCGTACAGACACTGCAGTTGATTTTCCTTTTTTTTTTTTTTTTTCTTCTGTGTTCTCTAGCTTGCATTTTTAACATTTTTTTAAGGTAAGAGACAACAGCATGTAAAGCAAAAAATTAACATCTTGGTAGGACTGAATTTTTGGGAGGAGTATAGGATGGAGCTGTTGTGTGGGGTTTATTTGGGGAGCTTTAAAATGATTTATTCTGACTTGAGGGTGATATGAAATAGGTACTGAACTATTTGATAGCAGTTTTATCAGATATCAAGTAACTCTAAGAGCATTTTAGTAATTTCCTTTATACATTTATCCCCAGTGATATTGGTGCTTAGACATGAAAGAGTTAAACTCCTATCTGGAAGACCACAAGACAGATGAGAGCCATTTTCAGCTTGTCCTGTCCCTGCTGAAGCTCACTGAGTAGCACAGCATGGACGAGCGTGTTTCACACACACTCTGCCTGTCTGGGGAATGTACACATTGTCCTTCCAAAATCAAACTTATTAGCACATGTAGAAAAGGGTGACTGACTTTGGGGCAGCACTGCACTCACAGCAGCATTCGTGCTGCTGCGGTTCAAAGACTTGTATTGTCCTGGTTTCTGCAGGATAGATCTAATTTTCTTTTAGCCCAACATTAAACCACTACTTTTTTTTAGTCTTTCATATAACAGGCTGAATTATGAAGTTTTAGCCTTGGGTTTAGTGTTTTTTTGTTTTGTTTGTGTGTGGTGTGTTTTGTTGTTGTTTTTTTTTTTTTTTTGTAGTATAGATGTTACCTTTGTTTTCTTGCTTTATATTTAGTATAGTAAAAGCTATGGAAGGCTACAAAGTCTACTACTGTTATCCATTATTTTCACCATATGTTACTGATCAGATAGTGTTTTCAAATAAATTTTTTTTTTTTTTTTTAAAAGATCTTCAGAGGAAAACTACAGGTGGGTTTTGAAGGGATTTTTTTTAATCACTCATGGTACAAGGGCCCTCCAAACTCACAGCAGTATCAGTAACTGCTCAGCTTTTCTAATTTCTATAAATAAAATGTTACAGTATACAATTCAAATATTACTATGTAAGGATTGAGACAGGTATGACTGTACAGCATAGGATATTATTTTAATACAGTGGTTGCAGTAATAGTTTTGTAACTTCTGTTTTTAACACTGCACTTCTAAGCAGGGAATCAAAAGTCATTAAAAATCGCTTTTGATTTGTTAGTATTACAGATTTTATGACAAAGCAGGTTTACTTAAACACACAAAAGAAAACTACCTTTTCTTTAAACAGATGGCTGCACTGCAGAGTCCCTTTTATGGTGATAAAATGAACTTGTACTCCCTGTGCAAGAAGATAGAACAGTGTGACTACCCACCTCTACCTTCAGATCACTATTCAGAGGAAGTAAGTAATTTTCCTATTCATGGGCTAGATCCTCAGTTTATGTAAGCTGGCACACTTCCAAGGAGTTAAATTAACTTATGTGTTTTTTTTGTTATTTGTAGATCATGTTTGGAAGTGTTTGCTCGTTGAACTTGCTTAAACGTTCATGTCAAAACAAGTCTCTTGATATGATTATAAATTTTGGGGGGATTAATGGTAGAAAACCTCATACTGTTAGCTGCTTGATTTCACTGGGCTTCCTTGCAAGTGTGACAAAATGGGTTCCCAGAAGGCACAATGATATGATCTACATGCCAGAGTGGGACTGAGTCTTACAGCATGCTTTTCTAAAACCACAACTGTTAAAGTTGATGTTGCACTGTAAATTAGTGCACTCTAGACTTGTTTCTCTAGCAGTTTGCATTAAAATGGGTATAATGTAATTCACTAGTAAATATGAATTGTTTAGGTTCCCATTTGTTTGCATTACAAAACTGCCATGTGCCATTCGATACAACTGCATGGCAGTTGTTTTGCAAGAAAAAAGTGGTTCTTGACACCACTGATGGTAAATTTCAGAGAAATCCAGGCAGTTCTAATATAATACACTCATGCATATCTCAGCAGTTTTTGTTTTCAGTGTATAGGTAACAGTTCGTTACTGTCATTAATGCATTTAAGGGGGATACTTGCTTTTTTAAGCTCTGCAGTGAAAAGAAACTAAATAAATTGAGTGCTTTCCTTAGAAAACAGAAATGAAACAGAATGAAAAAAAAATATCCTTGCTTGTTAATGTTCTGAGGTGCCAGTTTTGAAATACTTTCCCACTTTGAAAAGAACAGGGCAAACTGAGAGAACCTGTAAACCAAATAACACTTATTAGTAAGCAATTCTTACTGAATTCAGCCTACATGAATTAAAGATTTCTTTGAAAACATAAACACGAGCACTGAAATTCTTTTAATAAACATAAAACCTTGTGCAATTTCACTTACAGGGTAAGGGCTGTAATTCTGAACCTTAAAGGTTTTTACATTCAGAGACAGTGATTGGACTATTAATAAAAGATTACTGCCCAGTATTTTGTTTTGTTTTCTAATTACAGTGACAATATTTCCCCTTCTATGAAAGAGAATGGACTTAAAAAGATAATTCAGTAGTCTTACAAAGGATGAAATAATGATCTATTGCATAATTTATGCACTATACCTCTTTGTGGGTTTTCCAATTAGTCATTTTACCTGGCCCTTTTTTAATTATTATTTATTGTAGACTATAAATATGGAAGTTCATATAACCAACCTCAGAACTGGAGGTCTGGAAATACAGTAGGGTGTGAACAATAATGCAAAATGATAGGAAGAATGTCAGGGGCCGTTCTTTGTTGTGTCATTCATGCTGTCTTCCTTTTTCCATGAAGCGCATGAATATTTCACATATCTGCATCCTCATCCTCTATTCTTCTTGACTAATTTTCAGACTGTCTGAATTTGCATTTCACATGGTAGCTGATTAGGAGATGCCGAGTGCAGCAGCGAAGCCTCAGCAGGCGGTTTCCATGGTGACCTTCAGCAGGATTTTAATGATGATACCACTAGTGGTTCGTTGAAGTTGGCCTGCCTGCAGGGCTACTTCACTGCTGCTAAGTGTGAAGTTGGATATGCGGATTCCCAGCCAAGGGGCAAATATCAAAGTCTGGCCCAGATAGAAGGTCTTGAGTTTGGATGGGGGAAGAGATTCCACCTTTTACTTAAATCTGAGCGGTTTCTAGTGTTGAAAGAGGCTGCAAAGCACATGTTACATTTCCTTTATCTCACAGCAGGCATGTGCTTCTGCAGCTTGGATAAATCAGTTATTTGCAAAATACACAGATTATTTTAAAACAATGAATTAGAGCTGTGATAGGTATGAAGATAGATTACTTAAAAGAAATAATCAGCTGTGGAGGCTAAAGGGAACATTTTTTAATGTTGGGATGTGAAGAATTGTCTTTGCTGAGGTACGTGGGGAAATAGTTTATTAGTTGTTGCACCAAAATATCTTATTTTTTTCTGAATGAAAAAAAATACTGTGCTTGCATGAACTGTGTAAAAAAAATTGAAACGAATAAGCCTTATCTGTCTTTTTAGGATACTGGCCTAAATGTTTCACCTGTACTAAAAATTTAGATATCAAGCCTTTAACTAAATTGGAAGCACACTCAGCAAGCAGTACAGATCAGGGATCATTGAACAGTACAGCCCACTTCATATTTTGTAAGAAAGTATTTTCTGAAAGAAGAATTACCAGTGTTGATCTCTGCATCACCTCATACAGGAATGTAAATATTCTCATTAGAAAATACAAAACAAGGGCTTTTTAGAGAAACTTTTTGTACGTAAGTTTTAATGAATTTTAAGATGTGACAGTTATTCTAAAATTTGAACTCTGTATAAGGCTATCCTTCTAGCAACCTGTAATGTGCCTGTGATGTGATGACACTGTGTGTGTGCCAACATAGAACAGTGAGACAGAAAGGTGCACCTTAAGGTAGGTGAACAGAGGGATGATTTTTAAAAACATCTGATTAGTAATCCTAGTAGTCTAAGATGCATTTTTACAAACAATTGCTTTAGCAGTGGAATCATGAAGCATGATTTTCAAATGATTAACAACTTTGGGTATCTCAGTTTTTGAATATTCCTAAAGAATGTCCAGTGTGCAGGGTGAGTACTTGGCATTTGCTGAAATCTCTTCTTCTTTAAAGAATTCAAAGCTGGGGCTCCCTTGCCACCCCAAGTTAATACTCAAAATCCTGTCAGCTAATATTAGTGTTGTGTTGCTTTCACAACAGATGAGGTTTTTCAATCTCCCCTTTCATTGAGGTGCCCTTCTTCTGAAGTCCATGGCTTACCTCCTACCCATATTCGAAGGCTGAATGAGCCAGCAGGTCTAGGATGGAAGTGTTAGTTGCCAGCAGAAGGGCTTCAGAACAGCACTGAGAAAGGACTTGAAGAAGACCTCCTATTCAGAGAAAGAAGAGTTGGAGTTTGGTTTTTTTTTCCTTATCCAAAATGTCCCGAATCAAAATTTCTCTTTTTCACTTGGCTAAAAATGCAAAGTACCTGCCTGTTAGAGTTATGTTTTCCTCCTCCTCGTCCTCCTGATTCAGGTATTATTATTTACTTAAAGCTGAAAAACCTGCTAAAGTTAAAGAAAAGTGTATCCCACTGCTCCCACATCAGGCTAAGCTCCAGGCTAAAGACAGTCACTGTGAGAAGTGCACAGAGGAGGTGAAGAACAATAAACAGCTGCAGAAGTTAGCAGCTTGGGGATGCAACAGGAGGTCCCTCCAGCTCAGTCATAAGTCTGCTCTGCCAGTTGGCCAGTCTGCCAGATAATGAAAAATTACTCTAACTCTAATGATAGCCTGACTTTAGAATCCCAGTGCCTCTTCCCATGGTACTCATGGGCTCTTGTGCTACATCAGAAATCTTATTAATACTACAGGGGTTGACAAATGGATTTCAGGTTTATTGAAATGGGTATTCCTGTAGGAGTTAAAGGAATAGTGCTATAACCAAGTGTGAGCCGTAGTTGTACTTTTGAGTAATGATGCCATTTTGCTACAGTGTCTTTCTGAACAATGAATCTTCTTGGCCATTTTTTTGGTAGCTTTGAATTGCAAGATATTGGAACAAGTAACAAAGTAACTCTGAAGGAAGGATTTCTGTTTAATGGTTTACCAAACACTTTGAGTTTGAAATTGATTTTAAGTTGATGAAGTTCAGTTTAGAAAACAAAGTCCCAGTTACCTATAGGACTGAAAGGACATGAAATAGTCTACTGGAGATAAAGAAGGCTTCTCATGCTTTTCACAGGTAAATTTCTTCAATGTCCACTTCTGCTCTTCTACCTACAGTGAAGTTATTGATATACAGCTGGTAAAAAAAAGAGAAATAATACTCTGTTTCCCCTCTGGTAGTTTTATAGGTTTCCATCTTTCAAGAACTTTTTCTAAGATTTTATTCACTGTATGCAGTTCTAGTGAGCAGATGGAAGTCTTCACAGAGAAAGATAAATGCACACTTTCAGGATTTTATGTCATATTCTCTAGATGAATTACACTTGCAGTCTCTCTACAAAAATATTTGCTGCTTTGAATCTAATTTCAGGCTTGGGTGTTTGGAATGTTCTTCAGTTTTTCCTGTTTTCCATGCAGGCTGTCTGAGGTGTTGCATAGCAAGCTGCTCATCTGTTAATTCACTGCCTGTTGCTTCCACTGTGTCCCACCTGCTTCTTCTACAGGAGACTGATTTGCTTTGTATAATTGTATTACATGTTGGCAATGATGATTTCTTACAGTAGTTCATAATTTCCAGCATTCTGTTCTTCAGATGATTGGGACTTATTACAGACTAATAGGTTTTCCTGTTAGTGGTATTGTATTTTATTTTCTAGCTGCCAGAAGCAATATGATTGCTTTTATAACTCCATTAGTCAAAATATACTAAGCATATTTAAGATTCAAATGGCAAGTCTCTGTTAAAGATTATTCTTTTCAATTTAGAAATCTGATCAATATTTTCAGAATTAATGACTCATTTTTAAATATTAAGATGCTCATGCTAAAGAAGAGGGATGTCAACTGTTTTTATATTGCTTAATGTGAAAAACCTGTACATTTTATACTATTTACAGTGCTTCTGGAAGAGCTATTGGATAACGTTTTAACTTATAGGCCTCCTATTCCTGTGCATTTATATTAATCTTCTGAAAAGTAAAAGAAGTATAATCCTAATTTCCTGGCCTTCTTGGTATTTTTATAAAAAGCAGGAAGAAAATACTCTGGTGGCAGATTTGAATATACAGTCTTTGTTACTTTTGAATAATCATGGTGCAGAGGTCACTGTTATATGCAATAATTAGACTTTGTTAATAATAATAGTACTGGGAGGGAGACTGAACCAGATTTGCTGTATTGCCCTAGAAGGGGTGGATTGCAAGGTTGGTTGCTGTGTTATTTGGTTTTTTTCCCTTGTGGTTTTTGTTTTTTGGGGTTTTTTGGGTTTTTCTGTTTGTTTGTGGGGGTATTTTTTGTTTTGTTTGATCTCCAGTGGAGATGCAGGAAGATCTGCTACTGAAAAGCATACTGCAAAGCTACTGAAAATCATAAAGAGTTTCACAGTTGTTTAAGTTGCCTTTGCAAAGGATGGCAATTGTTTTAATGTCATCTTGAAGCAGATGTATCCCACGTTGCAAAATGCATAGGAGATGAGCACACATTAAAATAAATACCCTGTCTGAAGGGTATCCAGACAGTATATTAAGTTCTAATGTCATAAGTTTGTAGGCATACTGAGGGATGGAGAAAAACCTAAAATTGTTCTTTTCAGTTTGAGGAGGCAATAAGAATACCTGAGTGCTGTGGAAGCTCTGTGGGGTTGCTTCTCCCGAATACGTGTGCTGTAGAAGGCCCAATAAATTAAGGTGTTTGTGGAAACATGGTGTTTTCTAATCATAGTGATTTGTTTAATCCCAAATAGAGTCTTCTATGGGCATACTTCCTAGTATGTGCTTCTTTCTGTAAAGAAAAAGATGACTGATCACTAGGAATAGATAGTGGGACATAGACCAAAGGTTACTTACTCCTCTGTCCTGTCTCCAGCACCAGGCAAGTGGAGTAAAAGGGACAGTATAGTGTGGTACATCCCCAAAATAGCTTCCAGTTTTATGTCAGAAATTTCTACAGTCGCAGGGAGAGTCTTTATATTAAATAGCCCTCAGCGGGCTTGATTTGTTCTGTTCCTTTTTGAATGTGTGTGTATTGGTAGGTTCTAGAAGGAGGTTCTGCACATTTTCTGTGTATTACAAGGAGAGTTGCTGCTGTTTGTTAGAACCTGTTGTTTATTGCTGGTAAACTCTTGTATCAGGAGAGAACGAGCAGGCAGTCCTGATTTACCTCCTTGCTGCAAGTTGCAGCCCTTGGTGGTTTGTATGCATTGTCCTCCAAGGCTGTTTATAGTTATATTAAAGGGATTAGAACCTAAATCTGCTCATCAGTTTTTCTGGACAAGAGTACAAAATGTAAAAATCTTGGGTATATGTTGCATAGGTGCTTGCACAAAACTGTGTGCAGGGTGAGTGGAGAGAAGAGAGGGTGGAGTGTGTCTGTGCAGAATTGCTCTGTTTGGCTAATTTTTGCCACTCTTGCTAATTTGAATTTGATAATGTGCAAAATTGACAGGATCTTCCTCTTCCTTACATGTTATTTTCCTTTCCTAGCTGCGACAGTTAGTTAATATGTGCATCAACCCGGATCCAGAGAAGCGACCAGACATAACCTACGTCTACGATGTGGCGAAACGTATGCACGCACAGACTGCCAGCAGCTGAACAGACATCAGAGCAGGAAGAAAACAGCAGAAATAACCAAGTATTTGAAATGAATCATCCCACCTCTTTGTTTGCGTGTTACTGAAATGTAATTATTTGAGGCTTACTGTTGTGCTTCGAGTTGTAAACCAACTTATATACAAGCTTTGTCCTTTTCTGTTTTTCTATTTTTTTCGTATTTTTCTAACTTAGTTTTAAAACAGGCTTAAATATGTAAAGCATAACTTTGAAAGATAATGAGAACCATTGTTTTTCATATTAAGAGGGTTCAAGTATAGTTTCTTTAATAACAAGATTTTATTCAACTGGGCCTCAGTTCTAAAATACAGTTGCACTTTTGCACATGATACAGATATTAGGCTTATTATCCAGAAGCAAAATGTCTGAATCTCTCACCTTTTTAGTAATTTAAGGAGAGTAGGAATCAGAACAGAGAAATTTAATTTTTGTTCTAAGAGGGACATAATAATTATAGAAGCTTATTGTATTTTATATTAGATTGTAGTTTGCAGTTCTCCAGTTAAGAGTGGAAAGGTGATTGGATTAGTTCTCTGCTTGCCAAATGAGACAGGAAAATAGTTTCAGGAAATATTATCATGCTGAAATTTTTGTAACATCCCTTTTTCTTTTGTTATTCTGTCATAATGCCTATAAAACTTTTGTTGTAGGTTTTCTGGGAAAATTTTAGGTGTTGATTCTGCAATTTGATAATTTTTAATAGACTTGTGTGGCAGTGCCCTGGGGCAATAGGAGTCTGCACAGTTCATTCTTAAAGCTGTGCAGATGCTTCTTATAGCAAATAGGGTTCTTTGAGGCTAGCATTTAGGAGAAGGTCTGATAAGAGGTAACAACTTCACAACTGTTCATGAATATGTCACTGTTTGTAGATGTTTGTTTAAAAAAATTTAATGACTTTAGAGTATCCATTGAATGCCTTACAGTATATTTAAATTTTAAATTTTTGTTATTTTTTAAAGTACAGAACCTTTTAGAAAAGATATAATAATGTAGTATAACACAAAATGGATTTTTCATTAATATCTGTTTGGTTTATGTTGTATCCTGAGAATTAGTTTTATATTTATCAAAAGTAAATTTTAGCTTTTATGTTTAAGAGCAAATTGCCACTTCTTCATTTCAGAAATAAATACATACATGCAAAATGGTTTTCAGATATTTTACCAGTTGAAAAGCAAATTCAGAATGCTTTTGTTAGACCTTTATGCCTTTTTGGGGAAAGCTTAAATAATATTTTTTATTAAGGGAGGAAGAAAAAGGGAGGGGTATCTTGTTTTTAGATGTGTTAAAAATGGAGAATGGACTGAAATTTCCTGAGTTTTTTTACAAGCTTTCAAAACATAATTATTACCAGTGATATTGCTAAGAAGTTGGTACAGTCAATTAAATCTTTTTCCTTGTGGGTAAAAAGAAGTTATTTCAAATAAAAGCAGTGGCATGTACATACACATACAGGTTATAGATGGAGTCAGTTCCTGCACACTCAGATTCTTTTTGTTTGCTTTGTGCTGCTTTAATTTTTGATTTTATATAATGCTTGAAAAGTAAAAATCCAGATTTGGTTTTTGGATAAAATCTTCAATGGAAATTGTGTTTAGCAAAATACAGGACTTTTAAAATAGTAGGTGCCAGATCATAATTTTATCTTAATACATTTAAAAAAAAATGTATTGTTTCCAGATTTTGTAGGATGAATCCTTAGTTTTCCTTCTAGTTTCTATGCATACTTAATCTTCTAGGACTTCAGTGGAACAATTTGTAGGGAGGATGTATTTGCAGAACTTTGGTTTTTGTGTATTGGTTGTTCCTATTTTAAAATGTATAAAATGAGTGGTACAGATGACTCTGGTACCAAACTTTATAATTTCGGAACCCATCCATACCAGTTAATAGAACTGCTTGTATAACTGGGGACTGTAGACTTTACTCTCCTGAGTAAAATACCTATTACTATATGAAATATAAGTCTGTTAGGACACTCCCATGTGTGCTATACACTTATAAAATATTTTCTTTTATAAAACACCATTCTATTTTTCATATGTTGTTGATGGTGGCATTTGGCAGTATTTATTTTAAGCTGTGGCATTTCGTGTTTATTTTCTTAGAAGAGAACATGTTACATTTCTAACCAAAATGTCTGAATAGCTTCTCTTTTTACTTCAGTCATGCTACAGTATTAACTTGCTTCATGAGTAAAATTTGTGCTTTGAATGACTTTGCATAAAAACAATCTTGTCTTGAAAGCTCCCCTGCTGTGCAATAGTCTAATAGAATAAACCATGCAGGTATTAAATAGAATGTAAAAATAATCATAGCGTTTCTATGATATTTTTTCAGTTTTTCAATTTTTTTCGTGTTACAGATATATATAAATATAAATGTTACAGTACATGCTACCTATTTTTTGGACAGTTTACTGCTTCCAGTAGTTGACTATAGGGGAGTTCTCTCAACTGTAACTCAAGTCAATACATTAAAAAAGTATTTTTCATGTTATATGTAAAAAAATTATCCAAAAATACTGCATTAGATATATTCACAAGTTAATCCAAAAGTGTGTTTTTGTCCCAAATTTAAAAAAACAAATCTAAAATTATTTTCAAACCATATGAAGGTATCTGAAAAGCATAAAAATAACAAAGAGCTGCTCTTATGGCCCCAGTCCTGTGAGCTCTTGTTTATAGGTAGGCTGTTTTTTTGTGTAATTTCAGTACTTTTTAGTGAACCTCCTTATACATACATGGATAGTAATCAGTTGGGTATATAGAAATGACTTCCTGAGCTCACTTTTCATACTTTGTCACTGGTTTAGTAGCAGGGAATAATGTGGTTTCAACCCCCCCATCTTCTGTTACACTCTGATGATCCAGCTATCCATGGCAGAGGCAGGCAATAGAAGCATGTTGTCTTTTTTTAATGAGCAGAAACTTAAAAAACATGCCAGTATACCAGAAGATGAAATGCAGTGTCTGATAAGACTGGTGTTTTATTCATGCTCATGATTAAGAATGCCATAGAGTGAAATTCTTGACGGAGGCTTGGAAATGGAGAAAGACTTCTTAGGCTGGTGGTTCTCGGGTATCTCTGAGTGGGACCTGAAATCACAGTGATAAAATCTGTCCACTTCATCTCTGTTTTTGCTATTACACAGTGAGAGGAGAGTCTTAATGGCAGAATTTGAATGCTGGTGGTGAATGCTGCATCAGGGTATTCGAGCTTCTAGGAACAGGAGGCTGATGTGAAGGAGAGTCAATGAAGGTCTGCAGGTTTTTTTTTCTTCGTGGAGTTAGCTTGATCTGGAAGTAAAGGTGCTGGATAGCATAGCTGAAATCACTACTTTTCCATCATTTTAAATACTTCACCAGTCAAAACTTTTTCCAGCCCTGCCATATTCTCACATCAACTACCAGTGGCAGCACTAGTTTCTAAATTTCTCATCTCTGGTTTGGTCTTGGTGAGTAAGTGAACCTTTCTGCCAAAACCACCCAAGAAAGGAAATAAAGGTGCTGGGCATGGCCAAAGGTGTTTCCAAAGGTGACTCGGATGTAGGTTTTTTTTAGTTTCTTTTTCAAACTTTATTCCTTAAACCTTATTCTTCTGTTGATGCTTTTCTATGTTTTTTTCCTTTTTGTATTCACTTCTGAAATAGTACAGTTCCTGTCATCATCTGCTTCAGCTTAATCTGTTCTGATCTCTGTTCTGCCTTCTTCCCAAATTGAAGTCCTCTCTGTCTAGTTTTCCTGGTGGCCATTTTTTTTCTTCTTTCTTTGTGACTTTGCTAAACTCAAGCCATTTCTGTCGTCTCAGATTTTATCTCCCAGCATGGCTAAGCCCTATTTTTTCCCCCTTGATAAATACTTAGCTCCGTTGTTCTTCATTCTGTTTTTCCAGCTTGACAGCTTTGATCTCTAGTTTTAGACGGATTTCCTCACTGCCTCAATCATTCCCATGACCTTATCTTTACTAAATACTGTTCACTTTATTATCTCTGATTTCTAAATTCCCCTTCTCTGATCACTACCTGCTCTCTTCCATCTTATCTGTCTTTCTCTTTCCTCTACCCCGTCACTCACTCCTTTTGGGATCTCTAGTCTATTAACCTTTCTGACTCCTTTACTCTTCTCAGCTGCCTCCTTCCTTCGTTGGCCTCACTTCCTTTGGCTCACTGGTCTTTATTTTTATCTGTCTGCTACTCTAAATGTGGTTTCTTTGGTTGCTTCTCACATTGTCCTTTATCCATTCCTCCCCAGACATTTTTTCTTGTAATTTCTTAATCTCCATTCCTGCCTTTCTGAATGTCTCTAAAGAGTATGTCAGCACAACACAGCTTTGGACTCAACTCTGCTGTACCTCTTAATTCTCATTTCAAATAAACTTTTTAACCAGCTTTATACCAATTATTTTTGTTCTTGTTGAACTTGCTTGCAGATTTGCTGTTCATTTGAGTTCTCCCTTAATTCTTGATAAAAAAATGTATCTTCAAACCCAATCCAGGTTTTGCATGATGAGAGAATTTTAAAAATTATTCTGTTTCTCAGAAACTATTTCTGAACTCTGGGCTTCTCTGTGTCTTAATTGGACAAGTTTGCCCCTTTTATTTCTGTATCTATTATGTCTCTCTCCTTTCATTAGATGACTTGCTTTTAAATCCTCTTGTGTTCTTCACTACTAACCAAGTTTCTCTTTCCTCTGTCTTGAAGGGGGTGGCACCCATCATCCTAACTGACTCTTTTTTTTAAATACCTTGCCCTTTATTCTCCATTTTCAACCCCTAATTTCATGTACCTAAGCATCCTCACTCCCAATTTGTTTTCCAATTTTTGGCTTTACACTTCAATTTGAATACCCCCAAAAATCTAGTGATTCCTCCTCCATCTTAGTTCGCCCATAGTTCTTTCTCCAGATAATTCCTTGGGTACTCTACTCCTTCAGTACTATTTTCTAACATCCCTGACAAATTTACTCACCTGTTTTCCAGGGCCACAACCTTTCTATCTCTGCTGCTTCTTGCATGCCTGCTTATCAAATGTCTTAAAGATAGTAGTATAAGAGTCCATCCCTTTTAGGTATCTGTGTTCTTTCTTATCTTTTATCTTCACTGTTTTAACCCCTGTGTCATTTTTACTTCCTTTTTCCCTTCAAAGTAGCAAAATTGACAGGACTCAGCTGTCTTCAGGCTTTAGCTGTTTCATGTGCTGAAGAAGGAACTCCACCAAATTACTACCAGGTTTTTACAATTTCCTACCTGTGATTTTAAGGTACTGGGTCCCACAGATTTTGTCTTATTTCTAGTCTGTAGAGCTGAAGTAGATTCTGTTCCTCCCTGTACTTCAAAAGTCCTTGAATTTGGTCCTTGATTTTTAGTTTTCTCCTGCTTCAGTTTTTGCCTGTCATTTCTTTATGTATTTACTAGGTCACTTTGTCTTGTCTTGGTTTTGCATGTACAGCTACCAGTTGTTACCTTGTCACAGCAGCTTGATTTTGGTCATTTTACCACTGCTTGAAATCAGAATGTGCTTAAGCTTCACTGGCTGGATCCAGAGTGTTGGGCACAATGCTTCCCTTTGTTACTGTCCCATCCTTGCTCTGGCTTCTCTTTATTCACTGCCCTCTGTATCTTCTGCCTAACAGAAGATGCACTGTATGACAGAGGAGTTTTAGGTACAGTTGAGGCAGCTGCAAACAAGGTAGCTTGTCTACTTGCTGCAGCACTACAAGCTTTTCTCAACAGCCAAGTGTTTGTTTCTCCTGTAGCTTTAGAACTGAGCTCTGTGCTGTACAACTTCTCTATCCACACCATCCTACTTAAAAGCCAAATCAGCTCTGCCTGTGTGGTGGAGTATGTGGGGTTTTGTGTAGCTGCACTTTGACTTCCCAGTATTAACAGGCTTTCAGATTTGAAAGACTTATGTTTGCAGGGGTTCGTTGTTGATCAAGTTGTCTGATTTTTTACTGCTTTTGACTGTAATTATCCTCATGTATATGTTGAGATTGAGAAGCAAATTCTCCACAAAACTAAGAAGTCTTGGGGGGTTTGAGACTGTAGGATGTAGAGATGAACAAGAAACTTTTTGGTACATGGGGGTTATACACACACACACTTAATCTCTGTTTATATACACCAGAATAATTGTTTTCTTTTAGAGAATCAGTTGCTTGTTGGCATAAAGCAAAGACTTCTAAAATATTTTTCAGGTTTTGTGTTTATTCCTTGTATCATGTCAATACTATCAGTTATTCTGTTCTTCTACAACTACCTTAATGAGTGGAGGCCTTATGTATGTTTTCTAATGGAAATATTCTGTTCATATAGAAATAAAAATAAAATAAGAAATTAGGTGCATTGAGTCCTTCCTGACAGTTGTTTGCTTTGCATTTAAATCCTGAAAGGCCTCAAACTGAACAGAACTGGTTCCCAAGAGAGCAGAGAAGTTCTGGGGTTCCCTGCTTCCTCTCCACCTCTTAGATCCTCATTCTCTGTCTTCCCTGGGGCACTTGCTGGGGACATGGCACTGCCTGTGTATTGAGGGCTAGTAGAAACTTGGGAAATAAAATGTTAATGCTATCCTGCTTTTGTTCCTGTGGTGTACTTTCTCAGTGTGAATAGAAATTTTCCCATTTAAAAATTACTTGGAAGCTCTTTAGTATTGTTATTAAGTCATTTATTCCTATTTACACATTTGGCATTAAAAATATGTGTTTGCTGTTACAAAGGGAATTTTAAATCACGAGAAGACTCTTAGTTTGTCTTTTAATATGAGGTGCTGGTTCTCTTCTGTATGCTTCATTTGCTGATTCTTGGATTTTAGTCATTCTGGACTGTTGTAAAGGGGATCATTAAAGATAAGTATGTTGCATTTTCTGGTAAGATTTTGTTGGGAGAAGGGAAGAAAGGGGGAATGTTCAATAATTTGTTTGAATTTTGCTGAATTCAGACCAGGGCTGGGGGCTTTGGCCAGTTGGATCTTGTAAACTTCGAGGGATGGAGATTGTGCAGGTTCTCTGGGCAGCCTGTTCCACTGCTTAGCTAGCTTCACAGTAAACCTTGTTTTCCTTATGTTGAGTCAGAAACTTTTCAGTTGCAAATCATGGCAATTGTTTGTTCTTCTGCCACTCCCCATATGTCCATATATTGAAAAAAAAGTAAGTCAAATATTGAAACAGAGAAATTACGATGTTTTATTTTCTGAAACTGTTCTTGCAAGCAAATAAATATGTTCATGTAGTACTTCTGTATCCTGTATGACATATACACTATATAAATTTACTACTTGAGTGTAAAATAAAATTTTTGGCAGTAAAACTTGATTTAAAAGTTGTGTGGTGTCTATGGCCTGAATGATCTCAACTGTTACATTTTAAATCTACTAGATGTTTCCTGGCAGAGCACAGTTCTGCCTGACTTGGTGAAGCAGGGAAGTTAAGATCCCGAACATAACTTCATTTCTGCCTTCTGGAGCCTCCCTGGAGGAAGGTAGCTTGTCACCAGGGGTGGGTTGAGAAGGACCCTTGCATTCCTCAGAATAGCTGATTGTATGAGAACTCCACTTTGAGCTCTCATGTGTGGGTGCCTAAACTTGCCTAGAGAGGTTTGTCAGACCTGAGGTTTGAGGAGAAAAATGTCTTCTCTGTGTGTGTGCATAGCTTTCAGAATAGTAGTTGGTTTTAGTAGGTTTTCCCATGAGTTAAATGAGAACCCAGAATTTGGAAGTTGTGATCACAAACTTATTGGAAGCAAATTAAGAACATATCAAATAGATTAAGTTCCATATCTAACAGGAGTTCAGCCTTACGAATTGAATTTCCTTAGACCAAGAATAACTTCTCGATCTTATAAAATAGGATTTAGCAGCTGCTGCTGTGGCAGGGTGGCAGTAGCAGTGGCTGTGTGACATTTTTGTTCTGGAGCTTTTACAGATCTGCTCATGGGGTATTGGAGCTGTCCTGCATCTTGGGGTCTTTGGCTGCCTCAATCTGTGTCAGCACAGGTGCTGGAGGGGACATGGTGACCCAGTGGGCCATGTGGAGCATTCATTTCCCAGCTCCATGGGGTGGAGCTGCACATGCTGCTTTTTCTTCCTGGCACCAGCCATGTAGGTCAGACCCTTTGACACCAGGAACTGGGGAAGTGAGGTGCCGTGTAAACACACCGCTGGGATCCAGCAAGTCCACCAGGGTACAATTTCTTCTGATTTCAGTCATATGTAATGACTTCATATAATTCAAAAGCTTGAAAAAAAAATTAAAAATTAGTCATGTTGTTCCTGTAATTAATTCCACTCTAGACTTTACATGGATGTGGAGATGACTGACAGCTTGATCCTTGTGCAACAGCAGAAATAGGACCAGGTTGCTCTGTCTTGTTTTTGTATTTTCCTGTGGTGGTTTTTTGTTGATGCTTTTTGGTTTGTTTCCCAAACACTTCTCACCTTAAAATGATAATGAAAAAATGTTCCCTATATGTAGCAATAACTTCATATGCATTCCTATCTACATTAGCAAGATTTACAAAAAACTGCATTGTAGGAAAGGTTTGTTAGTTGATCTGTAGCCACACATGTTCTTGCTATTAGCTGCCCTTGACTGTGGCATTGCACTGTTGTGGATGTGATTTCTTTGTTCAAATCTGACTGATCCTCTGGACATGAAATGTAAGGCTTACACCTTTTGAAAGAAAAATTCTGCATACTGCAAAGTGAGGCAATTATTTGGTCTTTCCAGACCCGGTTTCCCCCATGTGGGTGTCAGTGGTGAGCGTGGCTGTCAGCAAGGATGGTGCTGGTTCCAGCTTCATTAAATAGAAGCCTGCTGACACTGGCCATTGATCCAACAGCCAGCACAGGGCCTCTGGGCCATGGTGTTTCCCTCCTGCATCTTTTACTTCTCTCTGGGGATAACCAATTGGAGGAAATGACCCACTTGCCTGGAGTTTTAGTAGCAGTGGGCACTTCAGTGTGAGTCCTCAGCTCCAGCTAGAAGGGCAGAGGATCATGTAGCTGACCCTTGTGAGTTGGCATTCTGTTGCTCTAGCATTTGGCCATCCCTCACAATGTCACAAATCCCAAAAAGACCTTGTAAAACTCTGCCACTGCACTGCTTGGAAAGCTGTTGTCTTTTAAAGCTGTTATGATATAAAAGGGTGGTATTTACTGTAAGCTGTAATACTTATAAAAAAAGTTTTGCCTATTTAGTAGTGAAATGTCTAATGATGCTAAGCAATCTGTTTATAAAGCTATTTTATTTGAAAATTACTCTATTTTTCATTCTTAGAGTGCACAGGTTGATGGCAAGGGGACCCGTTGGGTTGAAACAGATGACATTCAGGTAATACCCATCAAATAGAACATAAAACTCATAGATAACATATTCTTCACATCAGCTGCTGATTTCTACCCTGAATGTTGCCTTTAAAAAGCATTAATAAATCTCAAAACCTCTACAAGCTTTTATAAAAACATCTTAGGTATTCTAATATATTGTCCTATGAGAAATGTGTATATATTTTGCAATTAATGATTTATTCCTGTTCTGTAAGAGATTTAAATGAGACACAAGATGTTTTTGTTATTAGAGTGGTAACCACATGCAATAATCACAATCAGAATCCCACTGTAACTAAGTGGAACATCTACTTGAGATTATTCTCAGTATTGAGTACAGTCTGTCATCTAATTAAATTAACTGTTCAGTAGGTTGCCTCACACATTAATTTGGAACTCTGGCAGTCATTTTCCTGCAGCAAAGTATCCTCCAAATGTGTAACTTCTGCCTGCTTTCTAAGGTTGTTTTGGGAAGTTGATCTTTTTATTTCCTCCTGATTTTCAATTTATGACTTTGTATAGGACCATCAAGCTAATTGTAGGTCATATTTGTAATTTATTTCATCATAACTAAGCAGAATATTCTATGCTTAAAATGGAGCCCTAAACCACAACTTCCTTTTAAATCATATATTCTGCATTTCTCTTTTAAGCTTAAATTACATCTTTACATAACTTTATTACTGCATGTAACAAAAACCTGAAATAGAAATACTTTTTGTTTGACTGCAAAAAATGCCTTGTGCTGAAATTGCAAAGAAATCAATTGTGTTATTCAGACCTCTCAATAGTTGTCTTTATATTAATTCTTTAAAGCCCTAAATGACTTGAAATGCAATAGTTCATTCCTGACATTTAATCCATGAAAATGTCCTTGGAGATGTTTTATTCCCTTAAAATAATTTTCATGTACCCTACAATGACCACCCACTGATGGAGGTACATCAACATAATTTTTGCTCTGCTAGAGGACAGAAAAGGGAAACAAACACATTCCTTATTTAAAAATCAGTTTACATAATTGTCACGTGACAAATGTGTTGTCAAGAGTTTTGGGACCATTTTTTTTGTGTATTTATTAAAAAGAAGTTAAGTATTAAACTAACAGATGGTGATTGTGTAAACTAACATTGCATCTTTGTTATTCTGATCTGTATGGTATTTCACTTAATTTTTAAATTAATAAAGGTGGTACTTCTGAGCTCAATCTGCCCAGGTATATTAAGGTACTGTAGATTTGTCCCTCTGTTCTGTCACTGTTACCTACAAGCATCATGAGCCTTGAACAAGCTTTTTTGGGGGAAGCTGTGGAATAAACTTACCCTATGGCAACTTCTCTGCTTGTGCTTCTCTGAGCCACACTCTTACCTGGCCACAAGGTGTGTACCACTGCCACAAGGCAGTGTTGACTTGGTGAATTAAGGCTGATTTGCATATGTGCTTGTGTTTCTTACTGAATGAATAATTCAATTATTGTTGCTTACTTGATTGTGCCCAGCTTGTTTTTGTGCTGGGTATTGCCTGTCTTGCCAAAATCCATGAGCATATCTAGCACAGGTTTGTCTTTATTGGAGTTGGTTAATGGCTGCAGTACCCACTTGTGCAGGGACTCTGCATCCTGAACTCTTATTAAAAATCACAGTAAGTCATTACTTTGACTGGTGTGCTTCCTGTACACCTCTGTCCATACTTAGTGGAACATCTCCCTTATGAGGAAAGGCTGAGGGACCTGGGTCTCTTCAGCTTGGAGGAGACTGGGGGCCAATCTCATTAATGTTTATAAATATGTAAAGGGTGAGTGCCAGAAGGATGGAACCAGGCTCTTCTAGTGATGTCCAATGACAGGACAAAGGGCAATAGGTGCAAGCTGAAGCATAGGAGGTTCTGTGTATATATAAGGAAAAGCCTTTTCACTGTGAGGGTGGCAGAGCACTGGCACAGGCTGCCCAGGGAGGTTGTGAAGTCTCCTTCTCTGGAGATACTCAAAACCTGCCTGGGTGTGTTCCTGTATGACCTGTCCTAGGGGATCCTGCCCTGGCAGGGGGGGTTGGATGTGATGATCTTTTGAGGTCCCTTTTAGCCCCTAACATTCTGTGATTCCCTTAATCAAATTATTTTTCCTACTAGTTAAGAAAAAAGAAAGGAGCAAGAATTATTTCTGTTGTGATAGTGTCTCTTTATGTTTCTAAACTAGCTAAAAGTCAAAGATGTATGTCATAGGAATATCTATTTTATTGAACTTTATGGATGTCCATTATTGGACACTGTGAATGTACTTGATTGCACGTTCTGAGTGTTTATTATGTGGGTATCATAGATGCTTTTAAACATCTATGTTTAAAAGTGCCACTGAACAGCCTCATCTGCTCCTCAGTGTGGAAAAACATGGAACACTTTGTACCTTAAGGATCCTGAGCACACAGGTTGGCCCTAATGATGTCTCTGTGTCCATTTTATTTTTCCATGCAGCTTGTAGAATACAGGTTTCCATCATGTTCCAGACAGCTGTTCCCCCAGGCAGAACTTCACAGCACATGGTGTAAGTGAGCAGGAGTCCTGCAGGAGCCCTGCAACTTAGGAGCAGGTTGCAAACCTCACAACTTCTGCCCTCCTCTTGTGTATTAGTAGCTCCGGTTTCTGCTCTTTTGCTGGCATGTAGCCAGTTTCTCCAGTGCTTCTGGCCTTTTTTTTTTTAGTGTTGCAAGTTTCTGTGGGATCCTGCATTGCACACTGTGCCTAGCTCTCAGTTCTGCTTTTTACCTCTTAACTTTGCACCATTCTGTGATTTCCTGTGCTTTGAGAATCTTCCCTTACAACGTTATGCCCTTTTCACAGCAGCTGGCTTGGTAACCCTGTACTTCTCTTATTCTCTTAGTAATTTTGTTCCTGCTTTCTCCTGTAATTCTGCTGTGATTTGAGGCTGAGATTTCTTCTGTGGTTTCTTTCCCTGTCTCCCCCATGGGACATGAATATCCCTTTCCATTCTGGGAATCTGGTAACATTATGAACTACTTTGCAACACAGGAGTTGGACCAGGAGCCTCTGAGCTGGCTTAGTGTTTCTGCTGTGGATCACAGTGTTCTCCAAAACATGATTTGCACTTGACAACTATGAAGAAAACTGTGAGGCCACAGTATGTAGGATTTTGGGGGAAAAAAATTGTCTCAGTGGAGATCTTGGGTCATGCTCAGTATAGGGTGGGACTGGGTCATAAGCCAACACTCAAAAGTTATCCAAACAATAGCAACTTTTGAAATTATTGATGAAATTTGGCTAGTACTGGTAAATTTGCTGTTTTTCTCCATCTGTATTTTGGCCATTAATGTTCTGCAGACAAAGCAGAGTGATTATTTTATATGTTATTTTATTTTTCCTTTTTTGAAAGACAGTTTTGTTTAGTACTTGTGAACTTGAATAAAATGAAGGATTTTTCAGTGGTTGGATAGCAAATATACTTCTCTTTGATTCAGCACTAAACATAAAGTACAAACGAGGACCCAGGCAGTAACAGTTTGGTTTTATTTATTTATTTTTAAAATTGCACCTCCTTTTATTGTTTTCTTTTTATTGTCTTCCTTTGCCAGCAAACATAACTGCATGTTTGGTTATAGTTCTGTAACATTTTATTTATTTGTCTATTGAAACTTTTAATTTCTTCAGCTTTTCTTTCACCACCAGATCTGCTGCCCTGAAAGGAAAGTATAAAGAGCAGCAGTGTTTTTGCAGAATCATGTTTGTTGTTTGTTCTGAGATAGATGGTGTCTTCTACACAGCTATCAGGACATAAATACTGAAATGTTTTAAGTCATTGAATCTGGCTATGAGATTAATACTTACATTAGCCACACTTGCTTACTTTTGTGGCTTGATTTTTCTTGGTCTATTTGCTAATACAAAAAGACTGGATTTAATTTTGGCTATAATGTGTTTGGTTTTGGTTTTTGGTTTTTTTTTTTTCCGAGTTTCTAACAAGTATTTCTTCTGATTTCTCAGAATTGATGGGCCACTGGCACTGGCAGGTGGTGGAATGACACAATACAATGTGATATGCCAAAGTTGTTGGGCATCACTTGTCATCTTGTAGACAAGTGAGGCAGAGGAAATAAGAGAATACACAAGTCTCTCAAATATACAGGCAAAAAAAGGGACATTTTCCATAGGATAAAAATCTTTTCCTGTAACTGCCTCCTTCCATCTTGTCCCTAGAATGGTTCAGTTTCTTATGTGATTTTATCTATACCATATTTGAGGTATTGTAAGCGATTATGTGAAATGTTTTACCTGTAATAAATAGCTCCATGTATATTTTAATTTCTCTTTAGATATATCTTTACTAACTTTAATGGTTTCTTATTTTCCCCACAGAAAGCAAGCAACAATCTTATGATATTTAGTGTTATGGCTTATGCTAAATGCAAAGAATTTGGCCTTTGCAAATACTATTGCAAAAACTATGCAAAGTATATAAATATGCATCTTGCTATAAAGAACTGCTCAGTTCACTGTGATTCATAATTGGATTGTTTTGGCCATCCAGTAGTATTCTCTTTGTTTCAGGCAGAGGCATATCTGAATAATCAAGTTGTTCAGAAGCACAAATGCTCATGCATGGGTTTAAGGGGGAGCTGTCTATGTACACACTTCTCAATTTAGAGTTCCTCTTGGACAGCATGGTGACAAATACTTAGCAAATTTTTCCCTCAGATTATCTGTTTTCCCTGAAGTTTGAGATCTAAAAAATCTTTATTAAATCCATCACAAAACATTGGTACAAATAGAATGAGAGAGGTCATAGAGCAGCCTGTGCTGTTTCCTTCTCTTACCCCTGAAGACACACAGTATGCTATTCCCATTTATGTGTGCAGCAAGGATGTGTGAAGAGGCAAATGCCAGCTTAGAAAATCCTGCAAAGTAATGGCAAAGCTGATTCAGCTCACTTGGAAAGCTCACAGCAGATGCAAAGTAGCCTGTCCTCATCCTGTGAAGTTGCATAGCACTTCTGTCTGCTCCTGAGATCTGTAGCAGAGGATCCATCCCCAGTTGTGGAGGACATTATAAACATCTCCCAGGTTAAGAAAAATATGGTGAGATGCTGAGAAAAAGGAGTGGCCCAGTTCAGAAGGTGAGATTCCTTAAAATCCTTTGTGTAGTGAACAGATAATTTTCCCAAGGATGGTTTTGACTGTGAGCTTTTCAAAGGTTGCTCCAAAAAATGATGTGTAACTTTTTATCCTATTGGCCTTTTTGTTCATTAAGCTCACTGAGTTTGATGCTTCAGGTTGATCCGGATCAACATGTTTGCAGGTTGCCTCTCTGTTGCTAAAACTGCAGTCAGGCTCCTTTATTTTGGAACTTCCTTTATCCAATATAGGAGGTTAATAATTTAAAAGATCCGAGTGGAGATATGTCTGCTTCTACAGTTAATCCATAACAAATTTTGCAACAAATTTTATTTGGAAGGGAGAAAATCATGCTTTCCTTTATTTTTCCTATATTGTATTAGGTTGTGTTTAACTATAGTGAAACATCAGCTGTTTTGTTTCTTTTGATAAATGGATGTTGCAGTTCTTCCCAGTTTCCTCCAAGCATGACAGCTCTTAAAACATCTCTAGTATATGCAAGTACTTCAACCTTATTATAATTGCAATAGTACTTATACTAACGCCTGATATTACATTATTATACATTATTTCATCATAGACTGAGGAGAGAACATTGCATTTTGGGTCACAGCAGGCTTGGATTGTGTTTTTCTTGTGATCATGTGATTGTTTCGTGCTTTGGAATGGTGCTAATTTAGAGAGTGGGAAATGCAGTGCTCACTGCCACTCCAGCTACTTAGTAGTCACCAAGGCATCCTCACCTAATCACTTATTTTTTCTTTTTAATGATCTTTTTCGGAAGGAGCAGGTGTTAATTCCACATATTGAGGACAGACAGCATGGAGCAATATATATATATATCTGTAAGAGAGAACCATTGTCAAGGGATTTTTTTTTTCAGTTGTGTTTGAAAGTGAATGTTGGTTACAGTTTGTGTCACACACACAGTGGGTGTGCTATGTCCTGGTGGCTGAGTGACTCTTTGTGCTACCTGCATATTGGGAATGCTGGAGTTTCTTTAAAGATCACTTAATATTAAACTATAAACCTTTGCTGGGTTCATTTAACCCTGAGTTCAGTTTCAAATGTATTTTTAGCAGTCCTGTTGGGGAAGAAGGAATTTGGACATGGTAGTAGAGACTTTGTTTCTGTGGCTCTGTTTGCATGAACCAGAGGGCAGAGCATCCCACACCGTTGGCTGCCAACCACTGTGTCCCCTTCAAAGAGTGTGGGAAGCTGCTTCTTCCCTCCCTGCTGCCCCTCAGCACTGCCAACTGGGAATTAAAGGTGGGAATGATAACCTCAGAAAATACTGTGTCTTCTGCTGTGCATATTTATTCTAGATGTGTTTAGGTAGCAATCAAGTTTTCTCTGGTTCCCATGCTGGCTTTATTAGGCAGTTAAGGAAAAAATATCTCACCTGTTTCTACCCACATTTATCCCTTTACCATGAGGATGTGTCTGAGACAACCTTTCCCTATATGCTTTTGATGCTTGCTGGAAATTAATGCTAAAAATACTCTTGAAAGATGTTATGCAAATGGAGAACTTATAAGGTGTTCTTAAAATAAGCTGCAAATGAAGAATCAGAAAACCCTGTGGTCTAGTAAGAAATGGATTTTGTGGTCTCTCTGTACTGTAAAAATTTCTTTTGGAAATAGACTCCCACTGTCTAAAATACCTCAACGTTTTGCAAACATTTACAAACATTTCCTGGCTCACTAGGGACATACCAGATGATTGGAAGTTGGTGAATGTCACCCCAATCCACAAAAAGGGCCGGAAGGAGGACCTGGGAAACTACAGACCCGTCAGCCTGACCTCAGTGCCTGACAAGGTTATGGAGCAGATCATCCTCAGTGCAATCACACAGCACCTACAGGATGGACAAGGGATCAGACCCAGCCAGCACGGGTTTAGGAAGGGCAGGTCCTGCCTGACCAACCTGATCTCCTTTTATGATCGGGTGACCCGCCTGGTGGATGAGGGGAAGGCTGTGGATGTGGTCTACCTGGACTTCAGCAAGGCCTTTGACACCGTCTCCCACAGCATTCTCCTGAAAAAGCTGTCAGCCCACAGCTTGGACAGGAGCACCCTGTGCTGGGTTAGGAACTGGCTGGAGGGCCGGGCCCAGAGAGTGGTGCTGAACGGTGCTGATCCAGTTGGCGGCCGGTCACCAGTGGTGTCCCCCAGGGATCAGTGTTGGGTCCAGTTCTGTTTAATATCTTTATTGATGATTTAGATGAGGGGATTGAGTCCATCATCAGCAAATTTGCAGATGACACTAAGCTGGGGGGGAGTGTGGATCAGCTGGAAGGCAGGAGGGCTCTGCAGAGGGACCTGGACAGACTGGAGAGTTGGGCTGATTCCAACGGGATGAGGTTCAACACGGCCAAGTGCCGGGTCCTGCACTTTGGCCACAACAACCCCATGGGGAGCTCCAGGCTGGGCACAGAGTGGCTGGAGAGCAGCCAGACAGAGAGGGACCTGGGGGTTTGGATTGACAGGAAGCTGAACATGAGCCAGCAGTGTGCCCAGGTGGCCAAGAAGGCCAATGGCATCCTGGCCTGTATCAGGAACAGCGTGGCCAGCAGGTCCAAGGAAGTGATTCTGCCCCTGTACTCAGCGCTGGTGAGGCCACACCTCGAGTACTGTGTCCAGTTCTGGGCCCCTCAGTTCAGGAAGGAGATTGAGGTGCTGGAGCAGGTCCAAAGGAGGGCAACCAGGCTGGTGAAGGGACTCGAGCACAGATCCTATGAGGAGAGGCTGAGGGAGCTGGGGCTGTTCAGCCTGGAGAAGAGGAGGCTCAGGGGAGACCTCATCACTCTCTACAACTACCTGAAAGGAGGTTGGAGCCAGGGGGGGTTGGTCTCTTTTCCCAGACGACTTTCAACAAGACAAGAGGACACAGTCTTAAGTTGTGCCAGGGGAGGTTTAGGTTGGATATTAGAAAGAATTTCTTTATGGAGAGGGTGATCAGACATTGGAATGGGCTGCCTGGTGAGGTGGTGGATTCTCCTTCCCTGGAGACATTTAAAAAGAGACTGGATGTGGCACTCAGTGCCATGGGCTGGTAACCACAGCGGTACTGGATCAAGGGTTGGACTTGATGATCTCTGAGGTCCCTTCCAACCCGGCCAATTCTATGATTCTATGATTCTAAGTTTGCAGAAGATTAAAATGTTACCAGATATTAGGTTCAACTACTGCTGTCACATGGAACTGCTTTTACTCTTGGGTAACATCTTATCCCCTCTTCCTCTTTTCCTCAACCCCTTGGTTCACTTAACCATGCCTATTGCCAAACTGTCCGTCTCTTCTGCAGATTAGCTAGTATTTCACTCATATAGGTGAAGGGAGAATTCTATGTATTGTACAGTGCATATATTCAAGTAAATGGTTTTTTTGATGATCAAAGTCTTTTATCAGACTGTATTCTCAAACTAAGCTTCTGTAGTTAAATATAGTTTACTATTAAATGCATATTCAGTAGGCAGAAGAGAAGTTGCTAATAACTGGCTTCGACAGAGTGAAAAGCTGTTAAGGGCACATGAAAAGCATTGCTAAGATCAGGCAGTCTCACCTTATTGCTGCTACAATGCTGCTATTTTTGCCATTACACTTTTTTTTTTTTTTTTTTTTTTTTTTTTAAATATGATTCAACTGTATAAAAGGTTTATGGATCTGAAGCACATCAGAGGTCATTTCCTCCTGTGACTCGCTAATCAGCTCTGGTACTTTCATATATACAACAGGAACTTTCAGACAAAGGTAAGATTAGTAGCTAACCAGACAAAGAGGAAATGGAGGAAAATAATAGTAGTGGTGAGTACATGCATCAAGTAAGTGTGCCCAATATTTTTATGGCCCTTTTTGATAGATTGCTCTGGATGCTTCTGGGAAACAGTGAATACAGCGTTTTTAAATCTCTCTCCCAGAAGGATTATTCCAGTGGTTCACCTTAGATTCAGCACTGAATATGACTTTGATACTGTAATAGCTTTGGAAATGCTCTCGTTTGATGTCAAGAGCTCTATGGAACTGTTCTTTTGATTAAGAAGTACTTACGCACTTGAAAAACCTAATAATAGAAGAAAAAGAAAAAAAAAAAGAAAAGAAAAGGATGATCATCAATTGTGCTTTATTGAAGTAGATATATGGGAGAGATGCAGAACATATGTGCATCTGTATCACCTGTCTTGATCTGTTATATTTCTGTTGGAAGCCCTCACAGTCTGTCTCTGTCTTGAATAGCCCAAGAGCCTATTTCTTTTTTCCCCTCTTCATTCTAGGGCTCTCCCCTTTCTTCTGCCATTGAATGCTCACAGAGCAAACAACCTGGCTGGTGGTCAGATTATTACTAAATCCATCCTTCTCTTATTCCTAACTGATTGTCAAAGTTTTATTGCCTAGAGTTTCCATTTAAAAGCTATCCTGGTCCATCCCAGGAAAATATCTTTACTAGCAAGGGGCAAGACTCAACTAGAGTCCAATAATTTAACTTGTCCTCTTATTTGCAATCAGTGCCATTTCAGGGAAATAAATTGCATCCAGGCTGCAAAGATGCTCAGCTAATGTGGGCTGTGTCTGCAGGCAGGCAGAGCTCAGGGTAAATGCCTGACACAGTTCAGGCAAAAGTGCCCGCCCTACATTGCTGTGGTACATCTGTATGACCTCCCATTAGTAGAGCATCTGCTCTTAGGTCAAAGTCATGTTACACAAGAGTTTAGAAGGTACTAAGTTAATTTACTGGTTGAAGGGATGTTGCGATTTGCTCTCAAAACACACATTCAAGCTCTCTTATGCTTAATAATATATTTAATGGGAGTTTTGCAATGCTTTTGCCCCAGATTGACTCCTGGAACAGGCTGCTCTATTTTTGCAAGTTAATCTCTTAATTACTTTGATATAAACTTTGAAGAAAACTTACTGATCTTGCAGTGGTAGGAAGGGAGGAGACTGCTCCACTCCTAAGTGAGGAAAATCCTTTTTTTTTCCATTCTGTGCATGCTTCTGCAGGTAGGCTTTTGTTTGTGAATTTGTTTTACATTAAAGAGTCAGAGCCTGAAAAGGGCTGAGAAATAACTGGGTGAACATTTCAGTTTTAGATGTGGCAACATAAGAGCACATCAAAGATTGCCATTTTGATCATTCTAAGAAACAAGAAGCTGTATGTGTTCAATGAGATGATGCCATTTGGATCATTCTAAGAAACAAGGAGCTGTATGTGTTCAATGAGATGAAGTGCTTCTCAGCAAAGCAAAATTGGGATGGCAGAAGTGTCTGTGGATATGGAGCAATGTATTGACCTGAGATTAGGAAAAAAACCTTCAGGATTTGGGATTTGGCTGCATGCTGCCAGGGCTGTGCCAGCCTGCAGCAGAGTTAGGAGAACAGAGAGGACTAGTGAAATAATTATATATTTTATTTTTTGTTTGAAAATTTACATGCCTCTCAGAGAGTCTATTACAGTCAGGCTAAAGCTGAGTCTTCTTAGGCTGTTAGAACCCTGCTGCTTCCAGGGAAGAGCTTTGGGTGAAAGGAGGAAAGTCAGAACATCAGTTCACATCTTGACAAGAGATGACTGTTTGACTGCTTCTTCATCTTTGTGCACAGGGCAAACCTCTCAGGCAGCCTTCACCACTCCCTTCGAATCCTTTCTATCTAGCAGAGATACCCAGAGTTTCCCAGGATATCTCCAGAGTTTGAGATGGATTTGCATCATTCACCTGAGATTGGCAACTGGGGAAGACTGAATTGAGGCTCTCCTTGGTGAATTATCAGAGGAGTAGATGAACTTTAGATGAGGAACTATAGTTTGTCTTCATGGTGTTTAGTTTCTACCAGATAATTAACTTGATTTCAACTTAGAGGGTTATACTTAAGAATAATATAGAATTACATACCAAAGAGAGAAAGTATTTGAAGGGGCTTTCTCAATCCCTGGATATTTTACTTCTGTGAGCATTTTAAATTGTTTACATGGCTAAAAGAGCATCCTTAAAATGTTTGGATGGAAATTAAATTTGCTCTCAGTTAAGAAGAGGAAACAAAACATGAATGGGAAATAAGTATTAGATTTAACATTGAATGTAGGAATAAAGTGCCGGAAACCAGGAAAGGTATGAGGCTTTTGAAATACGAAATTAGTCTGAAGACAGACTAGGACTAAGAATTTTACTAGCCAGTATTTTCATATATTATTTACCCAAAAAGCTCACCAAGAAAAAAACTGATACAAGCCTAGATGATGAAGTAGGAAAAAAGGTTTGCTCAGGAGACATTTAGCCAATAGCTTAAAAACTATAAAAAATTTGGAGGTAGCACCTGGTTGGCAATTTATCCCTTTTGATTTTACCCATAGAATATATCAGGGATTTGTAGGTCTCAGAGATCACCTGTAGCATCACAATGCTGATGTTTGTTCAGCTGTGAGTAAAGATATTACTTTTGCAGAAGTCACCATCCTGTGAAGAGCAGAGGCATAGTAGGGCTGTGTGTTTACATGTGCTGTCAGGTGGGGGTGGAAGGAGGTTGAGCTGTTTTGGTTCTGTATTGGCAATGCTCTTGTCTCCAGGTTTATTGCAGTTTGTGCAACACGACAGGTGACATTTTGCTATTTGTGATGTGTCCCCCTTTGCCCCTGCTCCTAAACCTGGATGTGAACTTCCAGTATTTAAAAAGTGCCTGATATTAAGAATGTGATGGAAGGCTTGTCAGCAGCTTTCATTTCATACATAAATGAATGCTTCATCCCTCCTTCTTTGGCTGGTTTTGAGGTGTAGCTGTCAAACCCTATTGTCATATCAACATAATTTAATACTTCAATTTGGAGGTATGTGTTTAAATGGCATTTTTCATAGCAAAATGTTTTCTTCCTGCCAAGAGTGTATGTATTGACAAGCATCTGCCCTCAGCTTCCAGCAGGGCAGAGATGAGTGAAGCAGAACTGGATCTGTGTCTGGTGGGAAGAGGATTAACTGGGACTAGGACCCTGCCAGGAGCTGAATGTTCTGGGAGGAAGAAAAGGAGTTCTCCTGATTCACATGCCCAAATTAGCAAGTGAAGTTTGATATTTTATGACTCCTTTGCTGCATGACCTTCCTGGGAAACAAGGTCTGATGTCTTCTCAAGCACATCACTAGTGAGTAACACCCTCAGACCCCTACTCCTGCTTATTGCAAGGTACTAGCTGTGGTCTCTTACCTAACTTAATTTTCTATTTTCTCTGTGCATTCAGGGAAACTCTTTTGTTCCATTTTCAGCCCACACGCTGACACAGCTCTCTCCCTCTCTCTCTTTCCCCTTACACTGTTGTTTAAGCATGCTGTAAACTTATTCATTCCCTAAAGGCAAAAGCAGCTATCTGAGCAACACTTTGTCAGCATAATACATTTACAGAATGCATATTTATGAACCTTTGAGCCTTTATTGTTCCAGAGGGCAAATAAAAAACATGAAAAGTAGCAATATAGTGTTTCAAAGGTCCCTCAAGGAAAACAAAAGTAGTTGGAAATAAATTTAGGAAAAAAAAGTTCTTCAGGAGAGAACCTTGAATTAGCACATACAAAATATGGGCTGCTTAAAGACTATTCTTTTCTTCCACCTATCACAGGCTCTTCTAATCCAAGTTTTAAGAAATTTTAAAGTTTAGAAATGGGGTTAAGATTTACAAAGTATAGTAAGTGGCGTAGGTTAGACAGACATAACAATAAGCCATGGATTTTTTTTTTTTAAAGCAGTATGTTTGGCTCAATCATAGTAAAGTAAATACAGCTTTTAGATGGAAATTATGCTCTTTCTTGGAAGCTACAAGAGCGGTGTGGTATGTACCATAAATTTGCTGCAGATAAAAGGTAGCTAGAGGAAGCTGAAAAATCAATAAAATGCACTAATTGTTGTTATTTTAATTGACTCTATGTTCTTACTAACTTTATGGTGTATATCTTGATTTTTAAAACGAACAGGTTGCTACTTATGGTTGCTGATAATAAAGTAGTTACCCAGTGTTTGTGTTCTTAGATGTGTGTCCATGAGCTCAATTACAATTAAAAAGTTATTAGCACAGTGTTCCTTGATTATGCAGCCTAAAAATTTATACATGAAGTGATGTATCCCTGCATGAACAGCCTCATATTTTAAAATGGGAGATTGAGTGTGTCTGCCTGTAGCTTTCATCCAAATTGGAAACTTGAGTGTGTGCAGAGAAAAGCTCACAGAAATTCAACTTAACCAAAAATTCAAGTGTTAAAAAAAAAAAAAAAAAAGGGAAATAGCTTCAGCAAGCAGGAGAAAATAGATTAAAGTTCCAAATGGTCAAAAATTAAAATAAATGCAGATTTTTAGCTCTTCTACAGTAGTGGAGCTATAGGGATTTCTGTATTTTCCTTCTGGGATAAGAGTTTATACATGTAATTGGGGAAGGTTTGTTTCCTGAACCTGTCACAATTTCACTGGTGGAAACTTTCTTCCATAAAGAATGCTGGATGTATGGCTGTGTGGGCTGTTCCCAGTGCTCCCAGGCACACTCTAAAAGATTTGGTGGCTCAAATAAATGAGAGAGATCTAACTGTGTTTGTGTGATGTGAGCATGAATTCTGACCTAGTGGGTTCCTGTTGAGAGGGTTTTTTTCAAAAGTATTGGCTCCATTGCAATGGCACACCAGAAAAAAAGGTGAGATTGTTCCTGTGGTTTTGTTCAGTACTGTGCAAAGGAGGCAACTTTTTAATATATATGTTGGTTTTTTCAGTAGTCGAAGTGCAACTGAATTCTCAAATCATTCCAGTGTCTCCATAGCTGTATTTTTAGCCATTATTCACAAATTACAGATTTTTATCTTCCCTTCCTTCCTCAGTAATCCTTCCTCTGTTCTGCTGTGTTTAAGTCCTGGACATTGAGACTCTCTAGAGCCAATTTCCCTCTGAATATCATTTTCCAGTGGATTGTGGTAATAATTTGTTAAATGTGAGAACAGTTGGAAAGTTACATTGACTTGGGAGTAACTGCACAGGGAAATCCTTACCTACCACAATGCATTGACTTGAAAAAGAAAAGAAAGAGAAAATATAAAGAAAATAAAAAGAAAAGAAAACAAAAAGGTTTAGTTATGTTTCTCACATCCTAGATGTTGCTGACAATGTTACTGTTCAGCAAGACACCTGAAATATCAAATAGTTATTTAAAAAACAGAAGAAACCAAACTTAACTTCTTGCTGTTTCTACAAACATGGTTGCTCATGGCACAGGGAAGGTTTCTCCTAGCCTTACGCCATTGCTTAAAGGATGGTGTCTTTTAAGGATATGTAAACTCCTTTATAAAGATACTCAAGCAAGTGTTTGGAATGTAAAGGGACACTTTTTGTCTTTTAGCAAGCTGAGAGAAGCAGGCTGTGATGTTTGTGCTCCAGCCCTCCTGCATCTGCTCCTGTGAAACAATCCTTGCTAATGCCCAGGACCCTGTCCCCTGAATATTTTAGTAGTAATAATTCTGTGTGTATAATTTGTTGTGGAGTACAAATTGGATTTTAGGAGAGCAGGATGGATTGTGAGTCAAGGGAGGCCAAAGGGAGTGCAGGGGGAGGGTGGTGTAAGGGATCATAGAATCATAGAATTAGCCGGGTCGGAAGGGACCTCAGAGATCATCAAGTCCAACCCTTGACCCACCGCTGCGGTTCCCAGCCCATGGCACTGAGTGCCTCATCCAGTCTCTTTTTAAATATCTCCAGGGACAGAGAATCCACTACTTCCCTGGGCAGCCCATTCCAATGTCTGATCACACTCTCCATAAAGAAATTCTTTCTAATATCCAACCTAAACCTCCCTTGGCACAACTTAAGACTGTGTCCTCTTGTCTTGTTGAAAGTCGTCTGGGAGAAGAGACCAACCCCCACCTGGCTCCAACCTCCTTTCAGGGAGTTGTAGAGAGTGATGAGGTCTCCCCTGAGCCTCCTCTTCTCCAGGCTGAACAGCCCCAGCTCCCTCAGCCTCTCCTCATAGGATCTGTGCTCCAGTCCCTTCACCAGCCTGGTTGCCCTCCTTTGGACCTGCTCTGTGCTTTCTCATGTGAACTCTGCAGAGCATCACAAGGTAGACACTACAATTGTGCCCCTGGATACCATGTCCAGAATGGGCTAAGCAGCACCTGCTGGCTCCAAATTCCACATGGAGAAGCTTCCTCAGAGAAGGCAGAAGTGGAGAACCTGGGGAACACCCACAGCAGACATCTCCTGAAACAAAGTGTTACCAACAATCAGTGTCACAAACACAGCTTAGCTGCAGCAGGGTTGTGTGACACAGCCAGGAAACTGAAGCGAGGGGAACACCCAGTTCCTGTTGTCACCCAGATTCCCACACACCCTTTAAAAAACACAAAACAAAAACCTAAGCCCATAGCAATTGTGCTTTAAAAAGATGAAGGACTGGGAGCTCTGCTTCTTACTCCCGCTCTGGCTGATATTCATCCACAGTAGGACTGTGCCTATTTTTAACAAAAGAGGCTCTTAGAAATGTTGTTAACGTGCAAAATTTCCTCTTATCATAAAAACTATCCAAAGCTTTTTTCATCAGTGTCAGGTCAGTCACAGATTATTTACATTCTTGACTCGTGAGAAAAACTGATACATGAAAAAATCCACAAGTTAAAAACACATGACTACTGTGATCTTTAAATTCCTTTTACGTAAGAAAAGTGTCAGGATCTAAAAATGAGGCGCTATAGAACAAATTAGTAAAAAAAGTGAAGATATAATTATCCACAAAGTATACAATGAGATATATTAGTGGTAAATATTTTAAACCCAGGGGAAGGAGTAATCTATAGGAATCTTTTTATTTCAGTAGGAGTTGTACAGTGTGTTTTCAGAGATTCAGATTACACTAAGTTTGTAATTAGAGGTCTGATGTGAAAAAATGGAAGTAAAATAGACATAGACGTTATGTACAGGTGCTGAAGAAATTAAGGAATTATCATTATCATTGTCTTTACAGTTTTGTTTCTGTAAAAGAAAGCAGAAGTATAAGAACAGGACCATATTGAAATTGCAAATCAGAACTGTGCTGGCTTCTTTTATTATGATGAAATCTGCTGTCACAGAACTTCTATTACGTATTGTTTGGAGAAGGGTTTTTTTGGGGTGTATTTATCATCTTACTGGTCAGTCTTCTCTTGAATTTTTTAAAAAAATAAGATCTCGAATATTTTACCTGGAGTCTTATCTGGTGTCAGGTCCATGCAACTGGGGTCAAAAAACAGAAACTGAGTTGGAACAAGACAGCAAGGCCTATTAATTTACCTCATACTTATTTAGAGGGCTGCTGCATTATGACTGTATTAAAAAAAAAACCTTATAACTTACTCCTTGTAAAATTCTGGTCACATTGTGAACATATTCCTGTTTGTCCCTGGTCATAGTGTCTGGGTCCTGAAGGCTGTCAGTATTTTCCTTTGGGCTGCCATTACCTGTGGTTCACTACATTTTCTAGTTCTAGCTGCATGAGTAAGCTGAAAAACTGAAGCTTGGGTGTTCCTTATGCCCATCCCCTGCCAAAATGCCACATTCTCTTTTTAAAAAAAGATAATGTTTCTGTCCATAATTTGGCTGTGCATCACTGGCTCTGCTGTAAAAAGAGTTAACTGAGAGGTTGGTATGAGAGTTAGGCCAGGTCCTAGTGCTGCCTGCCTCTGCCTGAGTAATAAATTAAAATATTCTTTGTGAAATGTTTTGCTCTGAGAAAAGGAGTTTTCCTTCTGAGGCACGGTGCCACCAGTTGGTACCTTTCAGGCCGGGTCCTGCTTCATTGTCTCCTTATTTAGGGCCATTTGGAAGAACTAAGAATAAGCCTCCTATTAGCAAGTATTTGCTGAAGAAGTATACAAAATCAGTTCAGAGAAAAACGTGTTTATTTGAAAGAGATCGTGCCAGGTTTGGTTTTGCTGAGGACATGGTAATATGCAACAGTAAGACCCTATAGTTTTAATGATTTTGTGCAGCAAAGATATTAAAGAGTCTGTGAAACTCTGTCCATCTCTATAAAACAATCCTTCTGGTGAAGCTGGTATCAAGATAAATGAGAGCCTTGAGTGCCTGTCAGCTCTGTGGGCTTGGTCCTCTGGAGTGCAGCTGGAACCACCATGTGAGAAGGTTGATTATTATCACTAGACTCTGCTGTGCATCTGCTTTTTTGTTGTTGCTGGGTTTTTGTGGGGTTTGTTTTTTTTTTTCCCTGGTTAGGTTAGTGGCTGCCTTTTAGTCTCATTCCTTCTCTGTTTCTCTTTTGTCTGCTGTAAGGATATCTATTGGATGGACTGAGTAAGGAGGAAAGTCAGCAATCCTGGCTGATTTCCCCAGAGTGTCACCAACAAGTTAGATGACTGATGTGTTAGGAGATTTTGGGGAGTTACTGTTACCCGTTTGGGGTTTTTTTTTTGTTTGCTTTTTATGATGGATTAAAAGTAAAGAGGAAGAGTAGCATTCACTGGTTTTGTTTTGGGAGAGTTCACCAATTCAGCTTCTCAAGAGCAGGATGAGTTTGGTTAGAGGGCAGAAAGCCTTTGTTCTGAGCTTTCCCTGAGCAGGTCAGTAATACCACCTATAGGCTAGCCCAAAAGTGTTGTGCTACTTAATAATTAAATGAGCCCCTGGTTTTGGTCACAGTGTCTAACAGAAGCTAAATCCATCGAGCCCACCAGCTGTGTACTTGCTTGCAGAAAGTTACTGCTATGATGTTATACTGAATTTCTCCCAGTCATCCCAGTCTTATTAATGCCTCAGTGTGGCATAAAGCTTCATTCATTATTCATAATAATCCAGTCAGAGGGCACTCTGAGACCTGATAAATTCTCACCTAAATGACAACAGCTGACAGGGCCTAGGGTTTTATAGCCTTTCTCTTGCCATAGCAAGGTGCTGTGGGCAAAGGTCCAGAATGATCCTCTACTAATGACCAGTGTGATATATGAGCAGCTGCTGATTTTCTGACATGAAGTCTACTCTGCTGAGCATCCAACCCGCCAGCTGTGAGGAGTGGATGAATATCTGACAGACCATATACTTCAACAACCGGTCATGAAAAAAATCTGTCTCAGGTGGGAGGGAATGAAAGGGTTAATCCTGTGCTGGAGGACTGCAACATCAACAACAAAAATATCCTGGGGGCAAAAAAAAAAATAAAATAATCAGAAGTCTGTAAATTCTGGTCCTGCTGATGTGGAAATGAGAACACGATTCCTACTTCTGAAAACTCTTCCTTTCTGGCACCCAGAGGGTTGAATAATCATGACTTTAGAAGCCTGTAAATTGCTTTATAAAAATCAATAATCATCTGCTGAAGGATATTAATTGCACTTTTTCACAAAGGGAAAAAGCTTCATAATATTTTATGGGTTTTTAATGGGCTCTTTGATACCACAGGAGGTAAGTGAAAAGCCTCTTTTCTTTTGTTCAGGCACAGACCCAGCCTTTCAGAGAAATATAGGTACCTATTTGAGTATTAACTTCTCCCTTGTGTTGTAAGTTCAAATTAAAAGCAGGTGGAGTCCTTTTATTTAGCCCTCCTCTTTGATTCCCTATTATATCATTTTACCTTTCCTTAGTTAAATTGATACCTGTATGAATTTTCCTGTGTTTTGTTGACATGCAGCATGAGGGGTTAATTCTGGGAGTTTGACTTTATTGACATACAGCAGAAAAACAAAGCTCCAGGTGCTTCAAGAATATTAAGGACTGACAGGGCTAAGTCTGGTATCTTTTGCCTGTTAAAATAGGTATGGTGTGTTCTCACTTTTCAGAGTGATACACCCTTCCTTTGGAAGAATGAGCCTTTGAGGCTCTTGAAGGGTGTCCTTGTGTTTTCTGCATCCACAGCGTGTTGGGTTTCTAGGCCAGGAGGACAAGAAGTTGTTCTGCACGGGGGCTTTGCTCAGTATGAATTTCATGTCCACTCCATGGAGCACCATTCAAGTGGCAACATGAGGCTGTTCTGGCCTGAAACTGTAGAGAGTGGGAGGTGGAAAAGGTGGTATTTGCATGCCTGAAGTTAAAGACTGGAAGTATTATCTAGCTATTTGTTCAATACTGTGTTTTGACCCTTCTCTTTCCATGTCCTGTGCAATAACAGAGAGAGCCTCACAAGAACAATGAGGATGTTGGCCTCTCTTCTCTCCCGCTGGTGCTTTCTTGTTATTCAATAGAGAAATGAACTCTACCTGGTTCCTAAGCTGAACCTGTAGATAGAATACCACCAAGCAAAGGTCAGCTCAGTGGAGATGGGTGAAGTCCTGATCTGATTCTTTTGCTCACATTGTGTACAATACTTTGTGGCTCTTGGAATAATTCAGGACTTGGTCACTGACATCCATCATTCTAGTACTGCAGCACTGGGCCTTGGTTTTGGGAGCAGACTTTGAGGACTGAAGGTTGCAGAAATTCACCATCTGCTGGAATTCTGGGAAGGCTTGATTTCTCTGCCTGAAGTCATTCTGACAGCCTTATTTGGACTTGTTGTGAGAACAAGTATTTCTATTAAACGTGACACAGACTATTTACAGATGAGGTGTGCCTGAACTGTATGAAACCTAAACGTATTCCAGACAAGTTTAGGCTTTGTTATGTGCAAGAGCTATGGGTGAAACCATTCCTGGAATCTCCCATGGTTGCCAGAGTGACTTGTGACTGTAACCAAAACATACATCACTCTTGCTGGGTTCCTCAGACACTTCTTCCTTCTTTCCACTATTTTCCTCTAGAAACAGACAAATTATGGTGTTTTCTTAGGGTGACCCACACCAGTCAGAATATTGGCTTGTTGAACCCAAAGTCATGTGCCATTTGTCAGGCCAACCTGTTGGATTTTGTACTGTTCCTCTGTGGCTGTCACTGTTATCTTGATTCCTGCTTCTCATTTCTGCTCCCATGGATGAATGCAGTTGGCTGATGGGATGGGTTCTGTGCTTTAAGTCTTAGGAAGGTGATGGGAAATGTTGTAATGGGTGTGGCAGACCTAGGAAGGCTTGTTGGGTTTTTTTCCTGTTGAGGTAATATAGAAAGAGTTTTTTGGTTTTTTTGTTTTGTTTTGGCTTGGTTTTTTTGGTTTTTTTTTTTTTGGTAGAACATGCATGTTCCATCTGCTTGAAGAACCTGGAAGTAACTTGTGTTTGCTTAGCTCAGATTTTCTGTCTCCTCTAAAAGCAATGGCAAACAAAACATGGAATTGTTCTACAAAATACCCTAAAAATTAACTAAAAAGCATTACAAAATAATTTTAATAAGATAAAGCTGGGTTTATAAATCCATTAATTATAGCCTACACTTTGGAAAATCAAGCAATGTATTTAAGGGGGAAGGTAGTGCTCCCTAATGTTAAAAAACTATGTCCAGAGGTCTTAGGTTTTCATATGAAGTGATTCAATAAAAGGTAATGAAGGAGACAGATAGAGGAAAGAAACCTACACCCATCTAAAGTGTATTCAGTGGGAGAAGACAGTTCCATCTGCACTGCTTCTTTCAGGGTAAGATTTTTGTCTAGTCCTGCAGGCATCATGGGCACCATAGTGCAGGAAATAACTGACTAATTTTCTTGTTCATTAATTCCTGACTTATGGTAGGAGTCCCTGCAGAGATTTAACTGCAAGTATTTAACAAGGGGATCTCCCCTTTCCTTCTGTGATCTCATATTTTGTAAACTGATTAATTTAATAAGGAAAAGAACATTTCCCTTTGGTTAAAGCCCTCAGTCCCTCACAACTGGGAGTTCTGTTCCTGAGCCATTTCTACTTCAGGACTCTCCCAGCAGGCAGTTTGGTTTGCCTCCAAGTGTAAACCAAACCATTTATTTGACAGAAAGAAAGTCTCTGTAGATTATGTATTTAATTTTGGTCAGTTGTAGAGGTCCTGCAAGACATCTAATGCAGTCCTGCAATGTGCCCATAAAATTATCTCAGTTACACAGTGGTTCACACCTTGATGTGTTAGCAGAGTAAACCTGAGCAAGTATCATGCAGGATCTCATAACATCTCATCATTACTCATCTTCCCTTAAAATGAAACATTTGTGTGAGATGGCCATACTACCAGAGCAATCAAGTGTTTCCAGGGTGTCCCTGGATATCCCTTTCCCTGTACAGGCTCCCAGTGTGAGTATTTGTGTGTGTGTTTGGGAGGGGGGGATTTTAAGCTGCTCATGTTGCCATCCCCCACTGCTGGGAAAGACATTGTTTTCCTTGCTCCAGCTTTCTCATCTTGCTAATTAGGAGCTGTAGCTAGTTAAGAGACCAGAGTAATTCTTGGCACTCACAGACTGCACACTGCCACTGAGATGAGCACTTGTGTGTGCATGCACACTTTTTTTTGTTGTTGTTTTCTGGGAAGCCATTGCATAATACTCATGCCCAAGCTTTGCTGGAGCTGAGCATGTTAAGTGCATGGCAAACACAGCAGCATGCAAGCAGGAGCCTGTACCCCTGTACCCCCAGCTGGAGGGGGTCTGTGCCTCCCAGTGGGTAGAGAGCTGAAGCTGCAACAGGGGTGAAAAAAAATGACCACACACAGATTAAAGCATTGCTCACATATAGGTCACAATATGTCACAATATAGTCAATACCATATTCTTCTCTATGATATGGAAGAAAATAGGGGATAAAAAAAATAGAATTCAGTAGAATTGTCCCAGATTGACACCTGGCAATCTGAGTGGGTGTTTCCCTGGCTCTTGGCCATTGCCAGAGATGGGATTGCTTAAAGTTAGGCTCTACAGTACCACAAAGTGTGGCAGAGTCTCTCTGGGCACTGGAATACAGTAGTGTCTCACTTTGCTGTTTTTGGGGGAGAGTTGCTTGTCTTGTTTTTTCTAGTGCAGTGATTGCTAAAGCTGTATTTTTTGTGTAGTGGGTGAGTAGGGACTTTTCATTTCAAGTTCAAGATTCTGGGAGATAAAAAGGAGAGAGGTTTTTGACAGTTCTGTGCTTTGTCTCTAGGCACATTGGGTGCTGATTTTCATTCCTGTACATCAAGGCAACTCTCTGAACTACAATCCAGACAGAAATTCCTTCAACAACAAACCACTAATATCACATGTAGTTCCAGTTGTTCACACTTTCTTGTGCTCTGTCTTTCCATAAAATCTCCCTTCCCCATCCCACTGCCTTGGGCTAATAGTTTGTAACAAAGCTCAGTCACTGAAATATCCGATATGAATGGAGAAGGGAAGATCATAAAAGAGAAAGATGAAAACATTTACCACTGCAGCTCCCACATTCTGAGTCTCTCTTGAGTTTCCTGATTCATCAGCCAGTTAGGAGGGCAGGCAGTCACCCATGCTGCCTGCCTGCTCTTGCTCTCTCCAGTACTACTGGGTACCATTCATCATGGACTGCTGGCTGAAGGATATGATGTCAATGCTGGCAATTGATCCAAAAAACCCTGGACGTGTTATTGTACCTCACTAAGGGCCCTCTTCCCTCTCTGCTTTTCCTTGTAACTGAAAAATTAACCTCTAAGGGTTTTTTGTTGAGATTGGAAAAGTGAAAATAATGCCTGTATGAGGGGAAGAAATATTTTGTGCTCATCCCATTCCTGCGTCCTAATCTTTATTTAAGTCCGTAAATTAGGGGGGGAAAAAGAGTATTTGCTCTCTTCTAATGTATCTGACTTAGAAGAAAGGAGATCTGTCGGGATTATTAGCTTGTAACAGTATATATTCATACAATGCAACTGAATTACCCAGAAGACAAAAAAACCCTCTTGAGATACAGCATTCACTTTTGTACCACCGTGTGCATTCACATGTTACACCTTGGGGCAAATCCCAGGCAAGTGCTATTGGAGCAGGGAGAATCTTGCTTTTTCTAGATCAGCAATCCTAAAAGTAATTATTGTTCACTGTTATGTTGTGTGCAGTAAGCCCACTCCTTCAGACCCATAGGATATTAATGAAGTAAGGTATTATTAAACACAGGCTCACACTTTGACTAGAGCTGCATTTGGAAATCTGCAAGTGAGAAAGGCAAGGCTCCTTTGGTAATTTAAGCTCTCTTGGAGGGGGACAGGAAATATGGAAGCAGACAGTATATAGGGCACCATTATAAATCCATTCCAAGTCAACCATATCAAAGCATGCCTTCATCTCCATTGGCTTAGGTATATGCTTACTTCCAGTCAATTTGCTGAATCAGGACTGTAGGCAGTGCCCAACCACTGGTTCCATAAGGTACAATACAAAAGCAGAAAGTTAGGCAATTTAGAGGGGTTTTCTTTATAAGAAATGTTACATTTTTATGGGGCTTTTCATTGAAGAATCTCGGTGATTAATTAAATTTTACAGCCACCCTGTGCACTAAGTAAATGGTGCATTATTATTTTTTGTTTTAATAAAGAGCAAATGCAGGATGCAGAGAGAAAAGTGTGTTCAATCATCTGGAGTGGCTCCTTCCCTCATTTGTAATCCCCCCCTCTGATGCCGCATGGGCTCGGCTTTGCTTTTTTGATAACTAGAGTCAGATGGACAGTTTCCTCCACAGCTGCTGTGAATCAGAGGTAAGTTCCCAGAAGACAACTGGACTAGATATAAATCTAACCCAAAGAAGAGCAAAGATCCTTTGTACGTTTAGACAAATACTTAGTTTTACTTTTTTAAGTGATGTCCCTGAACTGAGCAGATTTTGGTGTACATTGCAGTCAGTATGGCTGTTTGGCCCCAAGAATACAAACCAGAGCAGCAGATGTTGGAGAAGCCTTTATGCCTTGATGGACACACACTGTGCCTAAATATAAGCTGTCCTTGCTGGCTTCTTAACAGGACCAGGGATATTTTTTCTTGCCTGCCCATGTTGGCCATGAAATGTATATGAGAGAGGGCTCCCATATGTGTGTTAGAGAGAGGGTCAGCAGATTATGTGCATAGAAGTTCTTGTACAGGGTATGCTCCTCCCATCCTGGGGAGAATACAGAGAATTAAGAAAAAAAATACAAAAGGAGAATTTTGAATGATTAAAAAATAGAACTAATGCTTTATCCATAGTGTTTTGTAACAACACAAGTGTACAAGGTGTTCTAACTCCAAGAACATTTCCTGTACTTTGTGCTGTTTTGTGTGATTCATTGGGAAAACAGTAGTTATTCTAAATGAGCACTGTGATTCTGGAAGAGGGCTTTTTATAATGGTGGCTATCAAAAGTTTGCATGAGCACAGGAAGAGGCTGGGCACAATGGTGGAAGAAACGTTCACTAAAAGCTATTGAATGAAAGTGCACAAAGACCACTTGCAGCAAATGAAAAGTCCACTCTCATCTGACCAGATACAGTTGTTCTTATGCACACAGATAATATCCTCTATTTTGCAATAGACCCTGTAAAACCCTGGTCTCCATGAGGGAAAAGTTGTATTTTTAGTTTAATTGTTGCAAGGAACAACCTGAGCTGAACTTGGTAGTTCTACAGGAACAGAGGCCAGTCTAGAGGAACTTCTTTACTTTTTATTTATTAGCTGCCATCCCCTCCTGCAGATTCTGAACAAATAATGAAAACACAAGAGAAGAAATATTCTGCCCCATCATGTCCTCTTAATTCAGCTGTAGTGGCCTTTTTGATTGACTTTAGTCTTCAAGGAAGCAGACACCTGGTCAGATGTAATCAGCTCTCATCTAGTGACTTTCTCCCTAAGTCTGTGCACAAAAATGTCACTGTTTGTGGGACATGGGTGCTCTGCAGATGGTGTCTCCTCTATCAGTGAAAAGGAAACCTCTCCTGGCTGAGCCAGCAGAGCCACATGAAGCATGTCACAGCTGGAAGCTGGTTTTGGCATTATTTACCCTTAGCTCAGTGCAGCAGCAAACCTGTCAGTATCAGTGGTTTCTGTGAAACTCTCCATTGTGTCTGTTCATAACCAGGCCAGCCTGGTATCTGTAGAACTGCTCATGTCTTCCACTGCTCCTACAGGGCTTTTTCCCCCCACAGCTGCTGGATTTCAATGGATTTTCAGAAAGCCCTGTGTCTATGCCAGAGGAGTACCTGGTAAGATGCAACAGGAAATTGTGGAGTGTAAGAAAGATAAGGCCTTTATCACAGTTGAATGAATTCATCTTTGTCAGTGTGTGGGAAGTTATTTTTATTCTGAGTCTTGGCAACTCTCACATTCACACATTAATTGAGATAATGGAAATGTATAGGGAATGGCACTGATTCAAATACGGAGTCCAGAGGTGCAGCCATCTTTCAGGTGAGCTGGGGACAGAGGGAAGGAGGGTGGCTGCAACTGGCTAAGGGCAAGAGGCTTGCAGGCATGACTGAGGGGAGAGAACTGACAAGGAGTTAAAATTTGGAGTCAGATCATGGTTTCTGTGATGTGCAGGAGTGTGCAGAGGCCTGGTTCTGCTTTCTTGTTTCTTCCTTAGAAGCAAGGAGTTTGGATTGTGGACAGAGTGAGAAGCATCCACCAGCTGGTGAAAGACCAAGGGTTACTGAAAGCAGGAGCAGTTGGTAGCATCATACTGGAATTACAAGTCTCATTTGTCACATCCCTGTTGTTTAACTGCTGGAATTCAGAATGAATGTGAAAAAGCAGACTAAAATGTGGAAGAGAGACTGGAAAATTCAGAGCCCAGCCATTAGCTTTGACCGGTAAGAGTGCATTTTGAGAGGAAAGGGAATTTTTCTAATAGGGAAGTGCCATTGAGGTCATTCTGGACAGACATTAATATATCAAATTTACCTGAAATTTTCTTCTCCATTTGAGTTGGTTGTGCTTTTATTCATTCACTGTCTTAGAACAGTGTTTGAGGCTGAGTTTTACTAAGGTGTGGCCCAAAGCAGACTGACATTTGAGAATGAAGAAAGTGAGTGAATCCTTTATATTTTCAGTAGAGCCTTATTTAAACCTGGAGAAAGTCCCTGAAAGGAATATTAAAAGTTGTTTCTGAAGTGAAGGAAGGTTCTCAAAGTGCTGGTAATAAGTGCCTGTCTCCTGTTGGTCCTCTGTGCAAAGTCCTGCTCTGGGGATGTGATGGCCCTGAAGTGTTTCTCTGCTGGCAGGCACTGCAGGGCTGAACCTGGAGAGATGTGTTTGCTACCATGAGACTGTGGGACCTCTGTGCAAATTTTGGATTCACAAACCAAATCCAGGTTTCCTGGGCAGCTTTGTGAATGCCACCCCAAAACCTTTTTATTTCTCTTGAATTGGCCACGGCTGCTCAGAGCCTGGTACATGGTACCATCTGCCCAGCTTATTGAATGGGTGAGAGTCTATAGCTGCTCTGGGAAAAAGGAACATATGGAAAATGATAGTTGGTGGATTCCAGGAAAGAAAAGTCACGGGAAACCACCTAATTACCCAGGCTTAATATCTGATGAATCGACAGTAAGGAGCTCGGTCCTGAGGTCTTGTGGCATAAATGTGTGATTACGTGAACACCCCACTGCTACTGGGATACTTTTGTGTTTACAGGGCTCTCTCCCTTATTGCTAGAGGCCTTCAAATCTCAGATACTCAAAATCTCTATTCAGTGCTGCCTGCTGGGAGTTTAACAAGGGTCCTTGTAAGGGGACCCAGTACAAGTGCAAATATGAATGAAGAGTGCAGGGGCCACCATAGCACCACAGGCTGCAAGGGAGCCAAATGGAGGCAGCCACAGAAAAGCAGGAAAAAGTAGACAATGACCCTGGGCGCCTGGAGGCATTGCTTCAAAAGGTGTCAACACCAATTAAATTGTAAAGGCTCTGTCAGCTTCTGAAAAGTTATCTAGGCAGGGACAGAAAGTGGAGAATCAAAGGGGTTGCAATGGGGTTTTGTGTGTCTGGCAGCAGAGGGGTGTACAGGAGCTCCTGTCCCACAGGCACGGAGCCACACTGGGAGTGGAAAAGAGGGAAGACAGCCAGGATGGGGTCTCCTCCACTCGTCCTTTATATCAGCAGTGAGGGGAGTGGTTAATCACACACAGACAGGGGTGGTTAAACATTCCTCCCTCTCAGGGGTTAATATGTTTGAGAAGTGGAGGGAGTGTCTTCCCCAATAAATTTGCTTTCTGTGTGCTCCAAGCCTTTTTAATTTCCTTGCAATAAACAGCAGCTCTCAAATTGAGTTTATTCATTGCTGTATAAAAGTGCTCATTAGAAAAGGAAGTAGTATTTTAGTAGCTAATTTCTTCTGTGGTTAGGTACAGATGGCTATGAAATTCTTGTGCTGTCTTTCCCCCTGTGAGACTGTGAATCTCAGTCTTTGAAGAGATTAAAATGATTGGAGGTTCAGGGCAAAGGTACACGTAGGTATTTCTCTGCCTTCTCAATGAGACTCTTGTGATGCACACCAATGCATATCATGGTCTTTTTGGAGTGATGGTCAAGCTGTGAAGTCTAATGCAGAAGGAAAGAGGGTGAATGAGTGTGGTGCTGGTATGTGGTGGTGGGAAGAAACACGTGTCTTTTGTGTGCAGTGCCTACATTTCCATGCAAAAAGGTAAAATGCTTCATATTTGAGCTAGATTAAGTGGTTCATCCTAGAAGAAATCTTCGAATTATAATATTCATTCTCCTCTATTGCTCATTTAAAAACTGCAAAAATTAGGTTTTACTCTTTTTTAAAAATGTTTAAAATAGTTAAAACTGTTGTTTACAGTCTTGGAGTTTATTCACAAAGCACTGTTATGGCAATTCAAATGACCAAGTGATATTGCTATTAAATCTTCTTTACAGGTATACAGCAAATCAAGGAGGTAGTTCCTGGTTTTTGTATAGTGTGTCCTAAATGCCAAATCTGGTATTTTAAGAAATTGCTTTATCAAAAATAAATTTGGGAGGATCAGTCAGAAGTACTTTGATGAGCTGTACGTGGTGGTGTTAGGATGTTCAGATGCACCTGTCTCTGGCCTTGCCACGACCACATGATTCTAGTCTTAAGAGGACAGCACGTGCATTTTTTGTGCATTTGGAGGCTGATTTCACAGCTGGTTTGGGGCTTTCAGCTGTGCCAAGGGTGAAGCAGCAGCCAGGTGGCCTGTCCATGCAGCAGGGTGGGCTTGGGCAGAAATGTCCCCGTGATCTCCAGAAAATGTCACTGAGCAGCTCTGAGTGAGGAGAAGAGACCATTTCTTTCCTTGCTCTAAGGGAAGAGCTGGCAGGGGGAGTTGGACTTAGCAGGTTTCTCTCTGTACATGAGGAGTTCCAGGCTTTGCAGCAGTCAGAGGAAGCTTTTGGGAGGAACATCCACAGTGCACCCAAGGTACCACCTGGTCCTGGAAGCAGATGATGTTGTCTCTAATCCAGCTCAAGTGAAATGGCACATTGAACAAGATGCACACATACAGCAAGGAGGTTGGGAGGAAAACAGCAGCATACTGGGAGAGATGCTGATGAGTATTTTCCCACAGAAGATTATAAAAAACTGGACTGTGGCCAGGCTTTGTGTTGAAAATGGAGGAGAGTAACTGTGCCAGAGCTGCCACGTCTGCACTCCTCAGAGGTGCTGCTGGTGAGATGCTCCCCACAGGTGTAACTCTATCAGAAGTGACAGGGAGAGGGGATAATGCCATGAGCCATAGCTCAGCACCAATTTCATCCTCTGCATTTGCCAACTGTTGCTAGGTAGCTGCCTGGGGGGAGTGGAGAAGTGGGATTTCCCCCCCTTCTCCCCCTTAAAACTGGTGATTGCAAATTGCTGTCCTGCTGTGCAAAGGGGGAGAAAACCTCCCAGTGCTGCTTTGCCCAAGTTTATCTGACCATGAGCTGGGCTGTGCTCTTCTCAGCCTCCCTGTGTGGGACACACAAGTGCTGCAGTTTGTGTTCGAACTGTCCCTCAACAACTCCTGGGAAGCTTCTCCAGTTTACAGGAGCAAGGTGTGCAGAGCTAAGGTTTTGCTGTGGGAAGGAATTCCTTAGTCTAATGGTGATTTTCTTTTTATGGATTCATTTTTCATGGGGAACAAAAGAGCTCAAAATATGTCACTTCCACGTTGTGTTTTGCTCTATAGAGCAAAAACATTGGAGAATGGTGACACTATCATTTCTGTTAGTAAATAGTAACACAGTCAGCAGTGAAATTCTTGCCTTTCTGTGCACATAAAAAAAAAATAATTATGCAAATAGATTGTGATTTTGCTGCAAGGAAAAAACAATTTTACTTTTTAAAATAAGTGTCATGATGGAGGCATTCCTAAAGATTTAGAAAAATTTATACAGCTCTTTCTGGCCAGCAAGAGGAGAAATGTGACCGTGTGTTGTCCTGCGGCCAGCGAGGACGTAGGGACTCCTCAGCATCTGAGGGTTTGCTCTGGCTCTGCCCTGTCTTTGTGCAGGCAGGCAATCCAGAGGAGATTTTACAGGGCTGAATGTATTGTAAACTCTGTCACTTCAGGGTATCACCCACTTGAACAACATCCTCATCATTTTTCTTAGGAAATGATCTGAGACAAAATACTGAATTATTTAGAGGACCACTGGGACAGAGAATTGATTGCTCGCTGTATCAGAGAGAAATAGCTGCTCTTCTGAGGCTTGATCCAAAGCCTGGAGAAGTCAATAAGAATCTTTCCATTGATTTCAATGGGCTTTATATCATGCTATTGTTCACTCATTATTTTTTCTTTAGTTGGAACAAAACAACGCATCCTTTCATTGCAACATGCTCAGGTTGTTCTCCCTAAGAGAAATACACTCTGTCCGGTTCTGCTGAATATAAAATCACTTATGACCTGCTGAAATAGGTAGCAAAAAGGTTTTTAACATCACTGCAACTTAGATTTAGCCCCCCTGCATTTGAAATTCTTGTAGCATGTGTGCAGCTACCTCCATGCATACATTTTAAACTCAATACATGAGCTTGTGATGCTGTCCTTTGCAAAATAATCTTGTTAGGAATAGAAAAATGCATCCTCCTTTCCCTCTTTCTAGGTTTTCAGAAAGACTAGGCTTTTTGCCTTTGCTGCCAAAGGAAAAAGTGTAGTATACTTTAATTAGCTGCCACAACTTATGGTGTTCCTTGGAAAGTCAAGAGGCAGTATCTGTGTTGGATAGCACTGAAATTCCCCATTTTGATGCTGAGTCTGAAAGAATTAGCCAAACTAGGCAGGGTTTCTGCAACTGCTAGCAGCTTTTCCTGTGTCTTCTTCCAAAGAGAGGCAAGTGTTATTTTCTTTAATGTCTGACTTGTGTCTTCTCTTTCCTTATGCCATTTGTGTTTAAAATTTAGCCACGTGTAAATAATATTCCTCCTACCTGTGCATCCACAAAAGAGCCTGAGAGCAGATTGTTAACTCAGTCTCAGCTTGCCATCCTAATAAAATGACTCAAAAATATGGACCTAACAGAAAGCTGGACAGGAAAACAGATAACAGTGAGTACCACACTCAGCAACTGACCTCTTAGGTTGTGTTTGAGTCAGCAATGTCAATTTACCACTCAGGACAACTGCTGCTGCATTCAGGCTGCAGGATTCACCTGAATGCTCTTCTGGAGTTGATGGGAATCCAGACCAGTTGAGCTTAAGAGAAGCTGGCAGTGCTGATAATGTGGCTCAGTGCAGACCTGTGGGGCTTGTGCCCAAGCACCAGTTTGCAGCACTTTGAACTTCAACATCCTATGGAGCAGGCAGAGATGCTGATCTCCTGGTGTGCTGCAGTCAGCTGCAGAGGGTGGGCAGGAGGCTGAAGCCAGAGCCCCAGCAGCATGGGTGCTGTGCCCCCAGGGTGCTGGGAGGGCAGGCTGCTTGCACACCTCCCTGGGACAACTCCACAGAGGGAGAGAGAACTCTGGTTGTCACAGCTTAACACTGTCCTGCCAATTAAACCGAATAACAGATGCTCTCTATTAATCCCCCTCTCCTCCCTGACAAGGAAAGGAGAGAGAATAAGGGAGAGAGGCTTATGGGTTAGAAACTAAGCTATACAACTTTAATGAAACAGTGATGATAAACAGGAAAAATTACTAAATATATACAAATATACAGGAAAAATTGATACCACGTTCCTCCCCCCTTTCCCCCAATAACTCTCATGTCACTACGGAGGCTGCAGGGCAGCCCTGGGAAAGTCCAGGCTGGACTCCTGGGGTCAGCAGCAGTCGGGAGCTGGAGGCAGGAACACACAGATTCAGGCTGGCATGGATCAGGACTACAGGCAGAGGAATGGATGGAATCCTCCCAGGATGCTGAAGTGAAAAAAGGGAACAGGTGAAGAAGGGAAGCAGGAAGGACAGGAAGGGGTTTGATCCTTGTGATCCCTCAAATTTATACTGAGTATGACGTGTATGGGATGGAATACTCTGTTTGGTCAGTTCTGACATCTATCTTGTCCGTCCCTCCCCAAAGGAGGGGTTCAGGTGGGACCTCTTTACTCCTTCTGGAGGGTAAAATATTCCTCAGAGCTGAGCAGTGTCCTTGGCTCTGCACACCAGTCTCTAGCAGTAACTATAAACATCCAGTGTTATCAGTCCTAGAAGCAGACACTGTCTGAGAAACTTGCTGTTAATTTCAGCAAGTGCAACTGCTTACAAGAAACTTAGCTGTCTCTTGTAAAAACCAGAAAATCACCTTTATCATGGCCCAAACCAGGACACTGGTGTGGGCTTCCTAGCAAGAGACAGGTATTACAGAATTAAATCCATTGTATAATTCAGTGGTAGATTACAAACTTGCCATGTAACTTCTTACCAGATAGGCTTTCTTGTCATGCCTTTTTTTTTCACTAGAGCAATTTTTTCCTGTTTAATAATTTAATATTTTCAGTACATTTTGCTTCTTATCTTGAAGGAAGTCTTTTCAGCTATATAATTATTCAGTCATCCAGAGAGAGTTCTGAACAGCAGAGTTATAGTACTCTCAACAATGTGATTCAGAAAGTTAGTTGTATCAAATTGTAAACATTTTTAAATGTTAAGAAATTATGAAAGCAAGATGAGATTGCCACGACAGTGACAGGAGCAGCATGTTAAAGAACCACCTGAGAAGACTTGTGCTTTTGGGAGCCATCTCCACAGTCTAAAGCTGGTGAAGAGTTACAGATTCCCTCAAAGAAAACAATGAAAATATAATTTCTACTGTTCTATGGTGCTTAGTCTACCTACGAGTAGACTAATGGTAAAACTGCACTAGAGTGATGTTACTTTTGGTTTTGAGCTTGTTTAGGCAAGAAGTGAAAGAAAAGAAGCAGAGCATGGTTGTGGTTTCAGAAAGATACCTCCCAATATTCATATCCAGGGGTTGCTGTCAGGGAAAAGGAGAAATACTAGCTTATATACAATTCTGAAATTTTGTAAATATTTACTAATACTGAAATATCCACTGGAATCAGCAATAGAATTTGTTACAGGATTATATTTAATTCTTGGTACAAATTCTGCTGAAGGCAACCTGATCACTTGCAGTGATTTTGGAAAGGATGAGACCAATCAGGGTTATGCTAAAAATGTTGCAAAAGAAACCCAGAGATCCCAGCTAGCAACTCCTCCAGCTCCACAAGGCAAGGCACAGAGGCGACCACATCAAGAGACCCTACTGAGGATTTCTGATAGCTGTTTTGGGGAGGAGCAGTAACAAAGCTTCCCTTGTTAGTGAACTTCATCCCTCAGCTTGTTTCATATTTCTAATCAGATTTGGTGCTGTGAAGATGAGATTATAGCCTATTAGTAGGATATAAACAAGTTGGAATTGGGTTACCAACGTGAAGGGGAAGTGTTCTTGAGGCAAACTGAATGAGCTTTGCATAGGATAATTAGTCTTCAAAAACCTAAACTTAATGGGGTGTGAATATTTAGTGAGTGAAGCAAGCAGTATATAAACTTAAACAGTACAGTAATAGTATGGAAGGTTTAATTTTCTGTTGTGTAAATTAAAATGACTGAACAAAACACTTTTAAGATATTCTTTGCAGTTCAAGAAGGTGTTTATTTCTACTCAAAACTCTACACTTTCTGATAACTCTTTAAATGTGGAACTTACTCTCAGGAATATTTGAAAATTATTTTTCAATTGCCCAAGACAAATGAGAAGGTTAGGGAGGTGCCATTTCTCAGTGACCCTGCCTGTCAATTGCTGGGACTCTTTATTAATGTTGGAGGTGGGTTTGTGAGATTTTTNCCCAGCTCTGAGATTTCCTCTTGCAAGGGCTGAGTAGTTCGTAAGTCTCCTGATGATTCCCAGTAAATCCAGTTTGACCTCTTACTAGTTATCCACACACATATACACATGTCCAAATTCTCTGATCTTGTAATCTTATTTTTACCCTCATATTTTAAGGAAATAGTAAATCAAGGTTAATAATAATACTGGTTTTTTCCAAACTCATTCTGCTTATGTCCTTATGTAGAATAGTTCACTCAAATACTGTAAATTTTAGCTGCTTAAGCATTCTGTTTAAGTAGGTGGTAGTTAACCAGATCCATAAGAGAGTGAATTTCTTTTCAAGAACAAGTGATGGGCTTATTTTTCTGCCCCATGTCTGGGTAAGGCATCTCTTTCCCCATTCTTGCTCTCCTTGTGTTGCAGTAGAGATCAAGGAAAGCAGAACAATTTAGAAACAAGCTGATAAACCTGGTCTCAAAAGCAGGCTGCCTTTATTCTGAGACTTATTTTCCACCAATCAATTGTCTTTTTAAAGAATTTTCTGCTGGTGCTAGTGGCTAAAATTTACAGTATTTGAGTGAACTATTCTACATAAGGACATAAGCAGAATGAGTTTGGAAAAAACCAGTATTATTATTAACCTTGATTTACTATTTCCTTAAAATATGAGGGTAAAAATAAGATTACAAGATCAGAGAATTTGGACATGTGTATATGTGTGTGGATAACTAGTAAGAGGTCAAACTGGATTTACTGGGAATCATCAGGGTCAGCTGAGACCGAGTCAGCTCAGTGCTGCCCAGCTCTGAGATTTCCTCTTGCAAGGGCTGAGTAGTTCGTAAGTCTCCTGATGGTAAAAAGCCAGTTCCCTGAGTCATCTGCTTGTAAAATTTCTCCTTCCAAAATAAGAAGTTCAGAGCATTCTGTGAAGTTAAAAATCTGTTGGTCATTGCTAATTTTTTTCTTTTCTTCTTTTTCTTCTTCTTCTTATTTTAAATCTGGATGTATTATGATGTTTAGTAAAACTGTAATTAGCCTTGGCTATTGGCTTATCCTGACAACTATAGATAGATAATTTTTAAATCCATTTTAAGCTTAAAATATTTAATAAATGAGCTGAAAATTAGGTATTTATGTTGTTAATACCTGCTATACTTTTATAATTGGTAATATGGAAAATTAGCTGTGGGTTTTTTAAAACTGTATTTTTAGGAAATTGTCCCACCATGCATTTGTAAAAATTAACTTTTTTAGTTATCTCTCCAATTTCAAAAGGAAATAGTACTAGTAAATCTGACTGAAATCTTGCTAGGGATGCAATTGCCTTCAGTTTCTTCCTTCCCATATAAAATTAAATTTTACTAACATGAATACTCTATTAAAGATGTAAATGCCTCCATAGCAGAGAGAACAATATTGATTTAACAATGCTATTTTTTGCATTCAGAAAAAAAAAAAGGTTTAAAACCCCCTAATTTAATAGGTATTTGATGCTTGATAACTAACAGCAGTGATTTTACCTGTTTGCAGTGGTTAGTATTCTGAATTGTGAACACTGTTATTAGAGTAATAATTGGTCAGTCATCTGTTTCCCTTTTTTGTCTTAAAAGCAGTCATTGTCATTAGAGTCTACAAGTAAGTAATAAGCTTGCTGAGGTGACTTGGTCTTGGAAAATATTCAGAATTACAGATATGCATATATCCTTCCCTGCCTCAGTGGCAAACTCAGCTTAAAAGTTTTCATCATTATTTGTCAATGAATAATATTCAGATTAGGTTGGGTCAACACTCCTGATCTTCACCCACTAGAGTTTTCAAAAATATGATTGTGAGATTTTTGCTGCTGAGTCCATTTCTGGAAAGAGAATTGGTTCATTAGCTGGCAAAAACCAGCATAGTTGCATTGAAAACAATTTTCACTAATTGATTATCTGGAGGATCCAATTTTCAGTCTTGGCTCTCACTCAGATTAGATGCAATACTATCTCTCAGTATAACTCATGGTTAAATGTTACAGAAATTATATGCCCATTGAATTTCTATTTGTGCAACAGACAGTATTTATTTGTCTTTCTATCTGTCTGTCTATCTATCCATCTATCTTATTAAAATCTGAAATGAACTGGACCAATCCTATCACACATTCAGGAAAGTGTCCTATTTTTGGTATCCATGCCAACTCCCTGGAGAAGTGTCTACTGTTTTGTAGCATCATTATGAGTACATTCTCTTGTTACAGATAATAAACCTGCTCTCCTTTCTATCGCCCTAGTCTATTAATTTAAAAATTGTTTCATTTTTACAACACTAATGTTATTCTCACCAGCTTGGCAACCCTGGGATAACAGCATAAATCAGTGAATTATTATTTGTGTTTAAGGCATTTCTAATTCGTAATTAAAAAGAAAAGTCAGAGTCTTGCTGATCACCTTCAGGATTGTGACTCTCCATGGTTACCTGTCACTCAAAGAGATCTAGCTCTGAGGAATGCTAATTAGCACTGTTAAAGCACTGGTAATTGAACTGTGGAGACAGCCTGCAGAAGGAGGCTGTTTGCATTCAGCTCTGCTTTGCCATTTCAATGGAGGAGTACAGTCAGGAAGGTACGGTGGATAAAAGCAAAAGAAGCACTCGGGCTGTAATTTTTCATTTTGACTTACAAGTTGTTTACCAAAGTGTTTCCTGGAAACGAGTGCCCGTACCAAAAAAAAGTGTCGTGCCTAGCTGGTCCTTAGCTGGTGATGTGACAGATGTGAGTCAGACATCTACACCCTGAGAATAAGGAACATTGATTTTAGCCTCCTGACCATAGCCTGTGCTGGTTAGATGGAGAAAGACCCACATACTTTTTCATGGGATTTATGCTGTGTTGTTCAAAAATAGTAGGGGAAAAACTTATATCCCAAGGTGTGCTCAGGAGGATACTGGCACATCAGCAACTATTAATCTGAACCATCTGAGGCTGTTGCCTTGAGAGCACAGGCTTTTTTCACTTATTTGCAGGTTGGGTTTGAAGAGACACCGTCTTTCTCCGGCTTTTGTCAAGCTGTTATCTGTTTTGTCTTCACATTGCTGGTGTCTTTTTGTCTCCAGAATGCCTCCTGCATGCTGGGACTCATGTGAAACAGGGGCAGGGTGCAGTGTGTATAGACAGTGTGGGGCCCCACACAGATTTCAGACCCAAAGCTGTGTTCTTGATGGGGCTTTTGCAGCATGGTGGGGTGCCCCCAGCATGGTGGATACGTGGCTTTGATGTCAGGCTGACCTGTCCCCAGCATGCATCAGAGCTGGTGGGGAGAGGCAAGGGTGATGGCTTTGCTGCTGTTTGCTGGGGCTGGGTGCAGGGTGAAGTCTTCAGCAGCTGTGCCCACATCCCTGTGTTCTGGCAGGCACCTGAGAGTAAGAAGGAACATTGTCCCTGGCTCCCACCTGTCAGTTAAGGAAGCAAAGAAAATCAACCTTAGGAAAAGAGGCTGTGACTTAGATACCCCAAAGGAAGCCTGGAGTCATTTTGACAGTCCAGACATCATCCAGGCATAAAATGCACCACATTGTTGATCCCCTAAATTTGAAAGCCCACTAGTTTGGACCTGTAGAGTATTCTGAAGAAGTGAAGGGCAGCACTCCAGAGTGGTTTCTTCTCCTCATAGCTGGCCATACTTGGCTTTTCTGCCCCAGAAAAAGTGGCCCATCTCAGCCCAGCAGACTGCTGTGCTGCACCAGCTCAGTGCTAGCAGAGCCTGAGAGAGGGGTAAGGAGAAGCACCTCAGATGAGTGCCAGTGGAGGCTACATAAAGGCTTCATTTGGAACAGGGAATAATTGCAGAGGCTGATAAATGAGTGGGAGATGTTGTACTGGGGTCTCCAGAGGCATGTGGGTGCCCGTGCCCTCAGATCACCTGGCTGGGAGGTGCTGCTCTTTCTGCAGAGCCTGGCATGCTCTGGGGTGGTGGCACAGAACAGCTCCTTGGTTGCAGTGAGTCTTTTAGTTGCACAAGTGAGGTTTTTGAAACTAGAACAACACTGACATATCAGCAAGTAGACTTTAAAGTGATTTAACCGAAGTAGTGGACCTACTGTGCCCTAGAAGGGCAAGATAGTGTTGTAGGATCTATTTTTGGACGTGTCCAATTGCGGTCACCCTGTGCATCTGCTGCACTGCAGGTAGAACCCCATGCTGAAACCAAGTACTGCTCCTTCCTCTCTGGCTTCAGAGGAAGTGTATTCAAAGTGTCTTTGCTCTTCCTCACTGGTCTCTCGAGACTCACACCAGTTAGGTTCACATACAAGAACTCAGTTTTGAGCTTGGATTTTTTTTTTTTTTTTTTTTTTTTTTTTTTTTATATGCAAAGCTTTTGCAAGTGCTGGACCAAATACATTGAGCAGAGGAGTCATTCATGTAGGGACTGTGGTAATGTGGAACACTTGAGAAATAGATATTTTGTTTCATTTTAGTCAATGTTAAGGAGAAAAAGTGTAGAGTTGGGGAAATTAAACACTCAGATTAATTAAGTGAGAAATTAAATTGTAATTTCCCCTCTAGTGACTGCCAGGAATAATGCTGGTTTTACCAAGAAGCCCAAAGGCAAGAACAGGTGACTTACCTGGTGTCACTAAGCATATGAAAACCAGATATGAGACATTAGTTGAGCTGAACCCATGCCTCCTTCACTAGCCCCAGCTTCCTGACATGCAGGCTCTTAACAGAGACACAGAAAATCAGAGAAAGAAATAAAATCTGATACATTATTTTTATCTGCTTAGTCTTTTCCAGGGCAGAAATGCTTTTCAATTCTTAGTGAAGAAAAGCCTCACTTATTAGAAGCTGTCTGCAATGGGGTGTTTCCTCTTATGATTATGCAAGTCTAATTATATTGCATTCAAAGCAATTTAATCTAAACTGCAAACAAACAGGTTGGTACTGGGGAGTTGCTTCAGTGTGACTGCAGAGCTTTAGTGCTCAGTTACAGCAGTATAATTGCCTTTGTTAATCTCCCCTGTGTAGACAAACCCTTAGACAGGGAGAGTAGTACAGATTTCCCATAAGCAGACATGGTCCAGAGCACTGACTTCCCCCATTGCTGGAGACACTTAGATTTGGATTTTTGGAGCAGAGGTACATGCAGACACATTCAAAGCAGCAAGTGGCTGCATTTCATACCTGCAGTGTTGTGTATGGTCAGGTGCATAATTATATGAATCAGAGCAAGTAGATGCATGCAATGTGCTCTACGTAACAGCTAGTACAAAGGCACAGCTGGTTTTGAGCTGGCAGGTTTTTTTCAGTACTTTTTATACTGAAGTATATCTGTATACTATACTAGGCTGCCCTCTTTTAGACCAAAGGTTGCAGCGTGCCCGCTTTAATTTGAAAAAAATGAAGGCTGGAACCTTTAAGGCTCAGGTAGATTAGTGTTGCACCATTCTGTTTGGTGTGGTTGAGTTATGCTGTCACTTGATAATGTTTGTTTTATTGCTGTGTCAGAAGAGCTATAAGAGCCTCCTGCTTTGGCAAGTGAACAATAAGTAACCATACCAATCAAAAGCAGCTTATTAAAAACATTAAGAAACCTTTCTCTGCTAATTGCTAACCAATCTAGGTTTGCTTACATATTTGCTTACAATGTAAATATACTTGTGAGAATATTTATATTCTCTTATTGTTGGAAAGAGGATGAGATGAACTGGGTTCCAGTGCCTGTGCAGCCATAGCACACAGCTACATTTCTCCTGGCACAGCTGGGGGGCTGCAGCACATCCTGCAGGCACCTGCCAGGCTCCAGAGGGGTGCAGGGTTTGGAGGGTCACTGCCTTCTGTGCTGCCCCATGCAATTCATTATCCTGCTCTGAGTCTGTTCCAGCAGTGAGAAGGAAAAGTGCAACACTCACAGCCATCGAGTCCCTTAAACTACTGCTTTTGGGGGGCCTCTGTGCAATGGTATTGGGTAAATGTTCTCCAGTGGATAACCTTGCTGCAGACTGCCAGGCAGCAGGAGCATATCAGGGTGTGCTGGGGGGGCTGGTGCTGCTTGCCCTGAGCACTGTCCTCTGCAGCTGCTGGTACTGCCTGGGCTGCCCATGTGTGCAGGGAGAGGGGTGGGCAGCCCAGACCCCCTGGTTTTCTGTCCCTCAGAAGCTTCCCTACAGTCTTCTCCCCCACCAAAGGCAGCAGGCAGAAACGTGTGAACCCCAGCAGGCACTGGACCTTGCACCGCTCCTCTGCTCTGCAGGGGGTGGGGTGGTATTTGCATTTTGTTCTTCATTCTGTGCTGTTAGAGGAGGTCTTGCCCCATCACCTTTAGTATTACAAACATTAGCCATTTGATTTGAATATCACATTTCATTTTCTGATTGTTAAACCATTCCTAAAATAGACTTGGAAACCAATTTGCAGTTTTGTCCCTGGAGCTCTCACACTGGGAGTGGGACAAGGGGCTTTGTGTCAGAAAGATGTCTCCTTCCAACACCAGGCTCAAATAAAAAATGATAATAAAACACTTTTAAGAATGCATTTCACAGTTTATCCTTAGTGTGAATTGCTTCTTACACTGTGAACTCTTTGGACTGTAGGGCTGAGAATTTTCCTTCTAGTCTGTTCTAGGTTACAACAAATAAAGGTTTTGGAGCAGAGATGTCAAAGCTTCTGATCTGAGCTCCAGAGAATGTGAAAATGGAGCTCTAAGGAGAACGTCTGTCCTGTGACAGCCTTCCCAGAAAAACAACAAACTGGCCATACTCCGTATGAGCATTAGGAACCCTTAGGGGATGCTAATGTGGCATGTACTCACTTCCTGATTAACTATACCTGCTGAAAAAGCTTTTTTATTCTCAGGATCTTATGAATTGCTCCAGTCTGAAGGATTACATTACAGAGCAGTTCATGAGTATGGCATTTCCTGGAACATATTTAAAGAAATATGGTGCAAGTGCATACATTGGCATATGGTCTTCAACCTTTCTGTAAATGAAATATTACCACACCCAGAAAACAACCCACACCAAGAAAAAAAAATTAAAAAAACAACAAACCATTAAGAGTCTGTGAGGTGTCTAAGACTAGCTGGTGGACTATGTCATAAAGTGCAATTTATTAGTATAATATTTTCAGCTTACTTCTGAAATCTGAGTTCAAATTGCTGTTATACAGCTTCACGTTTTCTAGGTTAATGCTGACATTAGCTCAATTTTACATTTGAGGGGTTGGATGCTTCCTTGCAATGAAATGCAGAATGTGGACACAAGATTATCTACAGTTCCATCATTGCACAGTTTGAAGATGTCCACATCTCTCAGATTGAATCCATCAGGCTGTGGTACTAATGTGGTAGAGCTCTTGCAGTTTTGTCAAGCCTTTGGCTGCTGTACAGCCCAGGTACACTTTTCTTTTTTTTTTTTTTTTTTTTAGTATTTAGTGGATGCATTTTTTTTTTTTTTTTTTTTTTTTTAGTATTTAGTGGATGCAAAGCCTGTTCAGACAGGTGGGTTTTTTTTCCCATCTTCATCTAGAGCTGGTGGGATACAGTCAGGCCTGGATCTGCTGCCAGATAATGACTTTTCTCTAGCATCTTATGGAGCTCTGCAGGGGAGGTCCAGAAAAGTATGGGTGTCTGTAGCACAAGTTGAGAAGAGCCCTGGAGGGACCACGTGTTTCAGAGCAGGGAAATGCGAGATGGAGAATTTAAAGGAAAACTTTTTCAGACTTCAGTGACAAATCAAAATATATAAGTAAGCTCTTGAGAGACAGTCTCACTATCAAAAAGCTGTTCACAAGAAATATCTAGTAATGTTAAACACTGAGTGAACAGGAAGGGGGTGTGAATTTGGTGTAAAGGCCATGTGGCTTATCATCAGATGGTGGCTAAAGTGTAATACATATCTGATTAATTTAGCCTTGTTTTCTTCGTGTGAAATATTAATTTAACACATACCACGTTTACATTTGTCAAAATCCTCCCTGGATTTTTTAGCTCCACTTATAGGGTCTGAAAAGCAGTGCTTGCAGTGAAAAAAAATGCTTCAGGCATGAGATCAGTCATTGCTGCCCTTAATAATATAGAAGCTACCTAAACAACAACCAGCTGCAAGTACACAAAAAAATGGGAATATCAGCAGCTATCAACCCCGTGCTAAAGGCACATCATTCTGTGATAAGGCTGGTGGGTTGGCAGGGGATGGCAGAAGGATGGTGCCAGCCTTTCAGCTGCCCTGTAGGAGCAGCAGCCGTGCAGAGGCAGCAGGCATGCAGTCTGGATGTCTTCGAGATGTATTTTAGTTGCTAGCTTAAACATATCTTTTCTGGCTAAACAGAATTCCTAATGATATCCTACTAATATGCTGTGGCACAAATATGTTAATTTTCCTAAGCTGTGGTGAAGAGGGTAGTTTTCAAGCAGCTGGTTTTCAAAAGACTTTATCCAATTTGAAGCTGAGTGAAAATTACATAGAAAATCCTGTCTGATGAGCAGAAAAGTATATAGGGAAACAATTCTATATTAATAACAAGTGTGACTGAATTACATAAATTTGTTAATATGCTGCTGGCCACTTTCTGTCCTTGCTGTTGAATTGTATAACATGGACTCCCTTTCTTTGTCTGCTTGAGCAGAGCAGCAGTCATGGGCTGTTGTATTTCAGACAGCTACCAAGCAGGTGGTGGCTCTTGTTCCATAACTTCCTCTCCTGTTATAAGCAGACACAGGAGACTGGTTTGGTGAAGACATTGCAAATGGCCTATAGACACTTTGGCACCAATTAAGAATTATTTCTAGCAGTGGTTGGGGTTAGAGGCCTCAGATTTTAATTAAGACCCCACAGTCCTTGATATCACGCACACGTAAGCTGGTGTCTTGCTGTTGCATGGGCACAACCCTGTATCCATGGAGAACATCAATGGTATGGAGGAATTGCCTTGCAAGCTCGGAGGTTTGGCAATGGGGATACTGGCAACAGGACCAGGCTAATTGTTTGCAACCTTTCCTGCCCTGATGGTTTTAATCTAAATAACAAGGAGAAACAGGAGAATGGATTCATTGTACCTGAAGCTCTTTGGAAAAGAGAGCCCGGAGACTGCCTATGAATGCAGTTAGTTTTCTAGTTTTAAGTAATTATTATTGTGTCACCTCCATTTTACAGGAGATGGAAAAACTAAGCAAAAATTCAACATTAAAATTACAATGTCTCTGACAGAGCTGTGAGCTGACCATAAGATTTCTGACCTTTGTACCAACCCGGGGGATGATCTGAAGAGGCAGGGTGGTAGCGGCTGCACACCAGCAGGAAGAGGCATACAGAGCTACAGTGAGCTGCATCCAGCATCCCTATGTGTCACCACATCAAAACTATCAAGGGATTTCCCAAATCTACAGCCAGCCTGAAATGTTACTCCTCAGAAGTAAGTATTTCTTGGTTGCTATAATGAAGGAGTTGCTGTGATTGAATTTTGAACTTATTTACTTTGAAATGTTGCTCATCACTCTGGCACAATCATTTGAACAGCTTCCGACACAAATCTGGGAAAGACAAATATTGAAGTTTAAATTTTCCACCTGACTCAGAGCAGGGCCTGGGATGATAGGGTAGCAATCGGGCTGCTACACACCGAGCTGATCAGTTCAGTTTTCCTGCTCAAGCTCTTTTTCTCTATGTGGAAATCTTAACTCTTCCCTGGCAATAGGGCTGGAGCTGAGCTCATCTCTCTGAGGTGAAAATCCTAAATCTCTTGTTACCATCTTCCCAGCCAAAATAATTTTATACCAGTCCCTGTAAGTTGGAAGAATATCCAGAGGAAAAGATCTCAGGTGCCAAGTGCCCTGCCGTGGTGATTTGGGTAGGCGTGGGTTCAGGGTCTCTCCCATCCCTCTGAAAAACAAGGTAACTACTGAGAAAGCAGTGTGTAAGGGATCTGTGTAACCTTCTTTAAATAAATAGCAAACAATTATTTTCCTTATTTCATCCACTCGTAAGTGAACCATGCTACTTCAGCAGGAGGGCATGCAGGAGTTACACTTGGGTGCAGAGAAGAAGAGTACTGAAAAAAAGTTAGACTCAGAGCAATCCTACTGTTTTCCAGTCCAGATTTCAGACTGGAAAACTGGTTGAAAAGTGAATGTGCAGCTGGAAAGTTTCATGGCCCATGATTTTTCAGGAGAGCCGTAACAGATTTCTGCAGGTTTTCCCTCAGCCTGTTGGTACAGGTGATGAAGACCTCCACAGGGACTCTCTCCAGGTCCTCCCCCTGTGCTGTCAGAAGGTGTTGCAGGGAAGCCTGGAATATCTGAGCCTCAGGGATGATTTAATTCCTTGATTCTGCTCTGGTGTTTAATCTCCATTGTTCTGCCTTGTCCCTGCAAATATGGCTTCTGACAGTATGTTCACTGCCTTCTCTGTCAAGTTCACTTGTGCCTTGCTCTGGGGACAAGTGACATAAAACCCATCTTGCTCAACAAGCGAGGCCCCTTGTGCTGCCATTACAGTGCTCTGGCTGAATGCAAAACCCAACCTGGTATTGCTCATACTTAATCAATTGTGTCACTGCTGATGGTATTGGTAATTTCTGACTTGTGTCTGCTTAGCAGGCTGAGGAAATAATAAGGAATGGCCAGGAAGAAAAATCACTTTGCAACAACCAGATGTGCAGAGCCTGAGAGAGCAAAATTTACAGCATCTCCTCCTTGGGCCTGAGATGACTCCATGCAATGCAAGGTAGGCTTATATTTTTACTACTGCACTTCTTTGCTCTCTAAATTTTAAATGTCAGCATTTTTCACTTCTGTGCCTTGGCTGAAACTGTTGACTGAACTCTCTTCTGTTGGCAAAATTTCCATCCTTTGCATGGCAGAGCTATTGCTTCTCCAAGCAGTACTTTTGCTACTGAAGATTTTAATTACAGCTCATTGAGAGAAAGATTAATGGAGCCTGAAGTCCACAGCATTAAACCTATCCACAGACAGCCTAACTGTGCCTGTTACTGCGCTTAGATGATGTCAGCAGCATGCTATTTACTTAACCTATAAATGTCACTGATGTGATTTGTGCCGCCGAAGAAGATTTGGGGAGAAATTCTAACACGCAGCAAAAGAAAGAAACCTTTAAGGAACAGATGGGCAGGCAGGATTTTCACACTCACTGTTCATATGGAAGAGCACAGAGAGCCCATATTTAAGGCAGCAGATTTTTGCTGGGAGTGAGCACATCTTGCATATCACTCGGGCTGCAAGCAGGCACCTGCCTTCTCTCTGCCCTTCGCACCCACCAGTGAAGCCCTGCAGGAGCCCATGGGTGTCAGAGGGTTCTGAGTGGGTGCCAGCTCCACGCCTGTCAACTCAGTTGTCCTACCAGCCCAGGTTAGATGAGCGTGGTTGGGCCGGGAGGAGAGCAAACACCCAGATAGGCTGAGCTGCTCCTTTGAGCAGAGCTTGCCTTCTGGCAAGCACAAGCTGCAGGCAGCCAGGCTCTGCTGCTGCCTCACACTAGGCCAGTGTGGAGGGAGAGGGGTCAGGCTGTCTCTATCAGCCTTTGAATGTCAAGTAGAAATTTTGCTGTTTGGGTGGAAGAAAAACAAAAGTCTCAAACTCTTCTCCACCTGGCTGCTCTCAGCCTTCAGTTGCCAAGAGCTTGTGGTTAGCTGGATGGACTCAAGGACTCCCACCCACATTTGTCCACATGCTGCAGTATCAGAGCTGAAGGGGGGGATGTTCGTGGAGCAGAAGCCCCTGGTAAGGCTTTTCCAGCTTGACCTCTCGGGCTGGATCTGCAACCCTGCCTGCTTCTCCTCTGAGCTCTCTGGGGGTTGCTCCTGGGTCCTCCTCACCCTGGGAGAGGCTTTCTCCTCTGGCTTCCCTGTTGTTCAGAGCAATGGAAGAACAGAGGAAAAGGAGGAGGGGGGGGGGGGGGTTCTTCCTGGTTTGTTTTTTTTTTTTTCTTAATCTCACAGGAGATCAGGAGACAATGTAGGTCAGTGACAGTGCAAGGCTGGGGCCATTTTAGGTATAGCTGATGTTGGTGCATTTGGATGTAACACAGTGTACTTCACAGCCCATTTTATTTTTGGAGAGGTTGAATGGGGGGAAAGTTACACCCTCCGAATTTAATTCCCGATTTATGTGTGTCAAATTGGGTGTATGTTTCCCCCCTTTTTTTTCCGAGATAAATTTATACTTGCTGGTCTCCATCCTGTTTGATGAATTAATGGTGCCATCTACAGATTAGAGGTGGAATTATCACCGATTTCTAGTAGATAACATCCTGCATGATCTATTAAAAAAAATATTAAGAATTATGTGATTAAATAGCAGCTTTAACATGGAAAGTACTATATATATGAAATTTTAGTGGTGGTTTTTTTGGTGGTTTTTTTTCCCCATCAGAAGAGCTCAGTGCCTCTAGACTAGCTTGACTACTTTGGGATATGTGCCTGTATCTGCAGGAGGCTGAATAAGAGCAGGACGTTTGAAATCTCACCCCAAAAGTACAGCACAGCCCCGAGGATTTCTCCTTGCCTCAATGATCAGATCATTTCCATGCCTCTGTTGCTTCCCTACTCAAAATGAGAAATAGTTTTCTAAAACATCCTAAACTTCTGTGAAAACTGGAAGATGTTTTATTTTTTTTCCTACTTCAAAAAAATAGCAGTAACTGAAAATAACAGATCAAAATGCTATATTAAGAGTTTGTTTATGAGGCAGACAAATTCTTTCTCCTTTCATCTGGAATCAGCAATGTTACACAATCTGATCACACGGCCAAATCTGCAATTTAAAAAACCCAACAAACCACCAGTGAGAGGGGGAAAAATTATCTCAGCTCTCTTTGCAGACAGTGTTTCTTAATTTCAGATTTTAAAAAGCCCCAAACATTTTAATTAGAAAATAAATAAAATGTTTGGTAAATAATTTGCTGGTCCTACTTGACAATACATGAATAGGGATGAGCTTTGATCCTGCAGATCTCTCTTTCAGCTTGAAGTACTTTTTCATTCTGTTGTTGTCCCTTCTGTGCTGACTGCTCCTTCTCTCCCAAACTTTCTATTTCTCCTGAAGCACCCTGCTCTTCAGAAGTCTGTTTTCCATCCCCAGGCAGACGGTCAGCATTACCAGCCTAAGAACCTGGTAGTCAGCCTGGAAAATAGGGTATGGTACTAGAGTTCCAATAGAGATCCAGGACATCTTCATCCCCTGGTAGCTCTTGCCTTTTGAAGGACTCTATGAGGAGTGAGTGACAAACTTTGTGGGGAAAATACAAGCAAATAGAAGCATCTTTTAAAAGTGTGAGTACTTTACTGAATGCATAACAGCTGAGAGGCTTTGCTTCTAAAATATCTAGTTCTTTTTCCTTCAGAAGAAAATGCAAAATGTATTCTAAATGGCAAACAGTTTCCACGCCCACCTCTAAAGGACAGTCCCTTTTCTGTCCTTTTTCTCTAAGCACAGTGTTGTCAGCAATAGTTTGCCAATGTTCCAAAGGTTTATAGATTAAAGGTAATAGTGTTCCTCGTAGTGGTTCTTCAGGGAATACCAAGAATATTGAGGTAATTGGGAAGTCAGGAGGGGAGGGTCACTGAAGTGGACTCAAGATTAGAAAAACTGAGCTGCAGATCTGAGGCATACTTGATAAAGGTCAGAACTACAGGCCACTGGATCACTTTCTCTTGAAATAAAGGAAGAAGAAAGTACTAGAGCAGTACCCATTATTTCTGACATCTAATCATTGTATCAATATTGTTATTAAAATAACATCAGACAGTGTTAATGGCAAAGCAGTAGACACTTCTTTATATATCTAACAGAGTAGTCTGCCTACCAGCAGAGCAGCAGCATGCTTAGGGATGGGCATGATAGATGGTAGACTGGTTAAGAAATACCTCTGATGGTTTCCTCCTCTCCTTGTGCAATTAGGTTCAGCTTTGCACATACTGCTAATGGTAGGTAGCGGGGAGCCAGCTACAAGCTAAGAGCTGCTTCAAATTATGCTATAAATGGAAAGCTGTTATTTATATGGAGAAGGTTTGGAATTTGGGGGGTCATTATTTTTAATCCAGGTCAGACTTGTTAAATTAGTCTTTCAGAAAAAACAATGCAAATGGGATTTTTTTGGTTTATAGTGTGCCTTTTTAATCCCACCCCAGGGATAAACATAAGGCATATTCTTGCTTTCTGCCAAATGTAAGAGGGACAGGTTAGGCTTACCTACTGCTTCTCAGTTTAGAAAAGGCTAATCCCTGGTTCAGCCTGCCCCTCTTTGCGGACTAAGTTGATTTTAGCAAATGTTTTGCTCAAATTGTAAGCAATGTGGTACAGCTCTGCCAACATAAGCAGGCTGTGAACGATTGTTGCACGATACATAAGGAAGTCAGAGTCATGTCTGCAGCAGTGGGCAATGCTCTGAGTGTATTCATTGGCACCTGAACATGTGCAGCAGGTTTGCACACCGGCAGGAGCAGGGATCACTGTTCCTCAGTGTAGGGCTTGGCTGTCAGAACCACAGCCTCTGGTGTTTCATAGTAATGAGTTGGGTTTACTGCCTCCTGGGCACCACAGTCATTGACCAGGACTGCCTTGAGGGTGGGACTTTGGGATGAGTTTGGAGGGGAGGATGGTTCCCATCTATGGGAGTCTGTAGCACAATTGGACAGCAGATGAACACTGGTATGAGAAAACAAAGACACTATTGTTGGGAAACATGATAATCAGTACTCTCATAATGCAATTTGCTTTATGGTTGTCATGCTCTTCTGGTAGGATTTGTGGCAAAATAAAGCTTCTTATGAGGAGTGTGGAGGAGGAAAATGAAGCAATGAGGAGTGTGTCTGTGAGGAATTTCTTTTAGAGAAGGCAGCGGTCCAGGAGAGAGCATGACTATACTGATTTGAAAAAAATAATTAGATGGTAAAGGAAGCTGGATCCATAAAGTAAGTAGAAATTAGGGAGACTGTGGTGGGAATTCATTAGGATAGACACTGGAAGTAAAGAAAAACAGGTTATGTTTGATGTGAGAGAAAACACTGGCCTGATGAAGGTAAGGAGCCTGGAAAGTTTTGGGGGGTTTAAGCTTTTTTTTCCTCATTCTTCACAATGACACTAATGGCTATGAGAAAGAGATTAATCAATAAACTATACTTCCTTTGTGTTCTAGATGTGTTTAATTTCAGCAACGATCCTGTGAAAGGGAGATACATTCAGTACCTGGAATTATGGAGAGATGACAAAGTCCTTCAGCCATAGCAGCACCTCTGCATCATCTTTGGAAAAATACAACTTCTCTGCCCTGGGGATGTACTATAACAAGTTCACAAAATATATCACAACCCTATGGTTGGTGAAAGCCCCTGCAGTGCAGAGGACATGGATATTGCACCTCTACCAGTTTCCCTAGGGCATTAGCCTGAAGTTTTATGCCAAGAACCTCTTACAAACTCCGTGTTGTTGGAGTGTGCTTCCTCTCATTTATAGGTCTCTGTTAAGATTACTCTTTCAGTTACCAGCTCTTTCATAGACATGCTGAAGTCTTAACTCCACTAGTAGCCTATAAGGTCAGCAAATGCTTAAGCATGCACTCCTAATGTTTTTCCTATGCAAACATTTGTAACTGCTGCAGTGCCAGTTTATTGCTTGACTTCTGAACTTGGTTGCTGTTAGTACTCTGCAAGACTCCAGCCGCGCAAGAACAGCTGAGCGGAAGCACAGCAGCGAAACACCACCCCAGACACCCTCATTATGTTGTATGCACCTTCAAACTGATCTTCACCACTCAGAGACCTGAAGTTTACAAGGCAAAAGAACAGTTAAAAGAGCTGGAACAAGTCGCAGGGGGGTGAGAAAACAAGGAGGCTCATTAAACTTTATGCCTGCATCTCACCTATAAACAGCATAGTGCAGGTTTTGTTAATGCTTTGAATTTTAATTACCTGCTGCCTTAAGTAGTACATATCTAACCTTATCTTTTTCCAGCTGGTATTACAGAATGAATTTTAAATTTAATTTAAAAGCTGAACAAGGTTTTGAGGAATGCTGGAGTACATTTATGTGTAGGTTACAAGTTTGCTCACCATTTCAAGGAGAAGAAAGATATTTTCTTTTTGAAGCACATCAGGGACTTGATTTTACTACCCACAAAGCAATTAGTAACATATTAGTATATATGACTGCATTCAGTGTTTGCTGACAAGTCCACATGCTTCTGCATTAAACATATTTTCTTCTGAGTATAACATCTTTCTTAACCACCAAAGTCTATAAATATTGGTCGTAGAGCTTGAATAAGTCACATCTCAAACAAATGAGTCACCTTTTTAAAGCACTGTGCTGTACTGTGGAATTACTGCATATCTGTACAGATCAAAGCTGTGACAGATTTTCATGTGGCCTTGAACATGGCAACATCCATTTGTTCTGTCCAAGCAGACAGTATTACAGGGGGTATGGTAACCTGTTTCAGAATAAATTCACTTTTAAAAGTTATTCTCATTGACAATATGGCAAAATCACAATTTAAAGCTTGAGCTAATTGAAACTTTAATGGAAAGTTTTTCTCAGAAAATAGCAATTTTACTGAGACACACTCCTGCTTTAAAATTCTCTTATTCTCTGATGTTCTCTGCAGCCTTTTTCATTGAGAGTGTGTTATTTTGGGTGTCAAAGGTCTAGCACAAACAGTGACCATGCACAATATCCTTGTGCCTTGTTTGTCTAGCAGTTCTCTCCACCACAATGTGCTTTTTGTACTGATCTGGTTTCAGAGAGGAGCTGTACTGTCAGCAGAGCAGCAAAAGTGCTGGGACATTGTGGACAACACAGCACATTAAGTGTCAGAGGTACACATTGATGCAGAGCTCAGAGATTTTCACAAAATGGAGTTAATTGCTGCTCTGTTGGTGCCATCTGACTTACAGTGATTCCCAACAGCTGGCAGTCAAGTCTAACGTGATTTTCTCACAACAGTTCTACTTAACCAAAACTTTGGAATGAATATTTCCATGAAACCTGTAAGTGCTTTGGAGAACATTCTCCTAGGTTAGGTCTAAAAATCTTTCTGGTGAATATTTGGTATTTTCAGTAGGGATCAAGTGGGAACAGATGAATCATTCAAGCTTGAATTTGACACAAACAAGTAGGAAAAGAGGTTTTGTTTATTTTTTCTGATATAGATAAGTAATTACAGTTAAAACTGGAAACCGAATGAAAAATGAAAATTACTCTTTTTTAAATATAAAGGATACATGTGGGACATAGTTGTGCTTGTATACATATGCATCTGTAAGTAAAAATTGTGTGTATTAGTAGGAATTGGGGTACTTATGGAAGTGTGTGAAAATTCTGCTGAGGTTTTATCTTGGAGTTAATTATTTTTTTAATATCGGTTTTGTGGGTGATGCCAAAGGGTATTTAAGAAATAATATGGTAGAAAAATTGTTTAAAAAAAGGGAAATGTGCTGAATGATAACTTACTTAAGCCAGAGCTGAATGGAAAAGCCATTAGGGAAATTATGCTCAACAGGTTTGTCAGCCAGTGCCACGAGAAGCATTTCCCATAGCACATGCAGACAGAGCAGTTAAGTGTTAATAGGAAACAATACTGTTTGGTTTGGTTTTTTTCCTTAAAACTAATATTAGCAGATATGTTTTTGACAAGTGTTAATGTGATATAAAGACACAATTATTTCATTTGCTAAACATTCTTCACTACTGCTAACAGCTGGGAAACCACAAGAGGTAAAATATATCCTCCTCATGGTAGGTTATAAAGCAGCTCATGAGATTATTAAAGAGTCAGGGTGTATGTTCCTGGGATGTCTGTTCCTAGAGACTCTGGTCTGAAGTGGAGAGCAGCCACCTAGTGCAGAGAAGTGGATCAAAATTCCCGGCAGGAGCAATTTCCAGCACCTGTGGTGCCCTGGCAGCCCATCCTTGCAGGTAGGTCTTGGTTCCTGCTCTCTGAATTGCCACCACACTTCATCTTTGCTTAATTTTAAGCACCAGTATAAATTATCCCCCTGCCAGCAATGGGATTGCTCATGTATTTGTGCTGTTTCCCACAGGTAAGTCTGAATGGAGAGAGGATTGCAACAAAATGCTAAATCTGTTTCCTACTGTGACATATACATGGTTAAATTACATATAGATCTGTTTTTATCTTTCCGTCTATTCTCTTCAGTAAATCAGTGCCACAGGATTGTAAAAATAAATATTAACATGGTATTTATAGAGGAGGTTATATAGATTAGGTTACACTGACGTTGCTGATGTGTTTTCTGTTAATATTTATGCTATTTGGTTACAAGTGGATTGAATCTTAAACACTCTATTTCTAAAAGCAAAGTCTACTCAATAGCAAATTGTGTTTATTTCATGGAAATACAAGTTTCATGGAAAACTTGTTTTAAACCAAACTAGCAGCTTCTGGAACACAACTCTACTCAATTTTTTTGTGTTTCTGAAAGTGATAGAGAAATTTGGTAGCATGTTGGAGTCTAATATACTTAAATAAATCAGGGGGCAGGAGTGACTTGCAGGAACTGCCGTGGGTCAGTGATGTGGACACACTGAAATTATGAATTGTCTCTTGGTCCAGCATTTCTCTACTCTTTCAAAATATACCAAAGCTATTTCCAATTAACAGAATTTCCCCACCACCGCCCCAGCCGTCACCTGTTTTTGTTAAACTGTAGCAAAACTTATTTTCTCTGGCTCACCTTAGTTTTCTCTGTTAAAAATCTGAAAAAAAAGTTTTCTCTGTTAAAAATCAACAAACCAAAAGCCTGGTCTGCTAGCTTCTGTATAAAATGTTATCAAAAACCTGACTCCACCAGAAAAATCTCATCAAATGCCTGAAGAGAAAATGCTAATCAGAATGTCTTCTGATGAACTGCCAGACAGGTAATGCAAATGAGTATCAGATAACAAGAACTGAAGAATTCCTGAAAATCAAAAGGTAGTCTCCAAAATTGCAAACCTCTGACAATAATTAATGAAAAGACAGAACCCTTTTTACTTTATAAAAACTCAGAGGGAAAAGGAGAAAAAACTACAACTATGGCTTTGTCTCCTAGTACAAACCTCTTTTTTAAAGGTGGTGTCATTTTCCTCCTGAAATAAATCATTGTAATTTGCTTAAATCATAAAACCTGTTATTTTTTTTCAAATTCATGTGATGTATATGAGTAGTGCCTGATATATATCCTTGCAACAAAACATAAAATAATAGTTATGGGCCGTAACAGTCAGGTTGTTCGGTTGTGGTGTATCTTTCATAAAAGCATTGAGGAATCTCAGTAAGTTAATAAGCTTGCAAGTCATCAGATTTTCTGCATGCAGTCGTGTCTTGTAAGTGCAATAGAGTGCAATAATAGTACTCCAATGTAACATTTTCCAAGTGTTTTGTAGTTGTACTGATTGGGTCATGTATTTCTAACAAGTCTTAACATCCCCTGGGTAGGACTCAGGGTTTGAAGTGCCTTATACTACCATAAAATGCGGAATAATCAAATCTATGAAAGACAGGACACTGTGAACCTGGCAGGAATACATGACACTTGTGTAACAGCTTTCACTCTGCTTCTGTGACAAACTGGAGATAATTATTTTGAAGTACGTTCATTGTATACATGAAGCAGAACATAACTTGACATCAACATTCAAGTTTCCTTCTTAATCAACACCTGACTGTGTCAGGTTCCTGTAACAGGAAAGAACTGGAACTGCTGCTTCCACCCCTAAAATCTTTGCTTGGTATCCTTTCCTTCCTGAATGTTTATTTTTAGTGGCACCTGGCTCCCCATTCAGTTGTTGGACAGTCAGGGAATGTTCTTTGCCCCAGGGTGATGGAGAAAGTGATGATGAAAGGCCACGCAGGCATCCTTCCTGTGGGTAAGCCCTCCTAGACCAGGAGTGTGAAAGGTGGCTGGGACTGAAGAAGAATTGTGTCTAGATAACATTTGATTCATCTGTACAGTCTTTTCTTGAGAAAAAAGCAAGCCCATAATTAAAAGATGCAGTATGCACTCACACAATTTTAGTTAAGAGAAATTCCAGTTGGAGTTTATGTCTTCCCATTAAGTGGACTGTAGGGGCAAGGGTCTTGCTGTCTTTTTTTTTTTTAAGAACTACCTCACAATAACTCTATAATTTAATTGATGACAGCATAACCTGCCTGTCAGTATAGCTAATAGGCAATGGCACTGCCAGTCTTGGAAGATACTGCTTAGTAGCCTCAAAACTTGTATTTCATCCTCAGATTCAGTCTCAAGTCTCAGGCTACATAGATACGTACCAATGTTAAACACAAGGATCTCCTTCCTGCTTTGTCCACAGTTAAGGATGTTTCTGGGCAAGGCTGCTTGTGAAACTATGTACCTGCAGGTTCACATCTCCAGTGGCTGTGTGTCACGGCAGCCCACTCTTCACCTTTCTGCTGTAGCTCTTCAGCTCTGCACCCGCAGGTCATGTCCCATCTTACAGAGAGACATTGCTGACAGCCCCTGAACTACAAAACCTTCAAAAGTCAGGGACCAAAATTTTCTTCTGTCAACAGTCTCACACATACACTTATATCCTACATTTACAAGAATGACTTGTGTTCTACAAATTACGTGAACTTGTGTCACAGTTTAGGTCCAGTTGGTACCACCCAGGCCTCCACTCGCTCACCCCCCACCCCACTGTGGGACAGGGAGGAGAAAATCCACCCAAAGGCTCCTTAATCCTGACCAGGACAGGGAGGTTTGCATTCCCTGGTTGTGGTACTGAGCCAAACCTGACAGACTCAACTTGGGAAAGAAAAAGAACTAATTAAAAGAACTTAATTATCTACCAGGAGAAAGAGAAGACATGGTCAGATCTTAATACCTTCCCTCCCACCCTTCCCTTCTTCCCGGGCCCACATCGCTTCACTGCCGCCTCCCCCTCAGGGCACAGGGGACGGGCAGGGGGGGTTCAGGGTCAGTTCCCCACACGGTGTTTCTGCTGCTCCTTCCTCCTGAGGGGGAGGACTCCTCACATTCTTCCCCTGCTCCAACACAGGGTCCCTCTCATGGCAGAGAGTCCTTCAGGAACCCCTCCGACATGAGTCCCTCCCGTGAGGTTCAGGAACTGCTCCAGCCCGGGCTGCCCACAGAGTCACGGCTGCTGCGGGAACAGTCACCTCCTCTGACACGGGGTCCTACTTGGCTGCAGATCCCCATCTGAGCCTCTCTGTGATCCTGCACAGGCTGCAGCTTCACCTCTGCCCACCCGTGACACTTCAGGGGCTATGAATCCACATTTATCCCAGTGTGGTCCTTCAGGGACTGCTCCCCCGTGCTCCTCCATGGGCTGCAGGGGCACAGCCGCCATCTCACCACAGGCTGTGGGGAAACCTCTGCTCACGCACCTTTCCCCTCCTCCTTCACTCACCTGTGATGTCTTTGCTCTGGCATTGCTCTCCCCTCCTCTCCTCTGCTCTGACGGTCTTTTTTTATGTCTCTGCAGTTCCATTTTCCCTTTCTTGAACATGTTACTGTCAGAGAGAGGCACATCCAGCTTCCCATATCTTCTTGGCCTTGGGAAGAAGTGGGGCCAGGATTGGAACCAGGGGAGCTTCCAGCAGCTTTTCACAGGAGCCACCCCTGTGCCTCCCTGCTTCCAAAACACCACTGCATTGACCTGAGACAACTTGAAAGCATAACTTAATATGGAAAATTTAATTGATGCAACCACAGACAAGGAATCAAATCTGATTTCAATTAATATCACAATTTGTGTAATAGATTAGTATCTGGTTTTGAATTCCCAAATTTTAGCTTGCAAACTCCTAAAAAATTAATGGGAAAGGAACTAGAAAGCCTCTACATAGAACATAGTATTAATTTGTAATATCTGTTTTGTTTTATTTTACTTTATTTAGACTTGAAAGATACTCTCTTACCTGTGGAAGTACAGAGATCTTCCCTCATCATCCAGGAATAGGAATAACCTCACTATGTCTCATATACTATAACTCAAAAGAGAACACTGAGGGAAAGCAGCCAGAGCAATTCAGACCAATCCATGTCATGAGTGGTATAAAACAGTCCTGGTACTTTCCTAATCTGACCTTCTCCACTCCTTGTTGTTAGAGACACCTTAATCCGTGGTTTAGAATTTATTGTATAATACAGCTCTTGTTCTTCAGACAGCAAAAGCCTTGTTAACCCTCTCTTGGAAGTCAGTTTAGAATTTGTCCAGTCCAGGAAACACCACAAGTTTGCTGTTTCAGTCCTAATATCTCACACAGCGTCTGTTATGCAAAAAAATTACAAAGGCACGCATGCTCTCTATATGTGGCTTTCTATTTCTTAGATTTGCTTGTGTTGTGATATGTGAAATGTTGCCATTTTATCTGGTAGTTTCATCAGTACATATTAGGTAACAGTGTGCCAGGGAACTGAGAGGGCTGGTGACTGTCTGGGAGCCAGAGATGTTCCCCAGGGAATGGCATGGCAGGACCTGGCAGCCAGGGCCCATCCCACCCCAGTCAGAGAATGGGGCAGGGGAGGGGAAGCACTGGGCACCTCCCTGGGAGTGGGATGGGCTGAGGACAAGCTGGGAATATCAGTCACATTGAGAAGCACATCAAGGGGGGAAAGGTGAAATCAGGGTCCTTACAGACATCATTGGGATGATGTTTGGTTAAACCTTGGTCTCCTGTTTTGCTCCAGGGTGATTAGCCACTCATTTGTAATCATCCACGGTAGGTAACTGGTAATACAGAGTAAGCATTTTTACTCTTGTATGCATGTAAAAGCATTTCATAGTTAAACCTCCTGGCTTCTATTATTCCTGTTTCTTTTGTGTGGAATGATTATATGCCCTTATCCTGAAGATGTGAGTGTCAAATACAAGATACTTTGTGCACTTTTAAGTTCAGCAAGCATTTTCTTGGCACTTCCGTATGCAACCAATACAGCTGGTACTTTACACCTTTCATTTAAAAAAAATCCTGATATCTTGCCAAAATAAATGAAGTCTAATTTGGCCTCTACCTCTGTAAAGCTAAAAGCGGTGACATAAACACCGTCTCCCTGTCCAGAAGTGTGGGAATCATTGTAGCAGAGAGCAAATGCAGAATGCTCAAAGCTCTCAGATTTATGTCTCTCAAGATCAAAGAGCTAATCATAAGGAATGAAATCCTTTCTCATGAGCAAGAGCTCTTCCTTCTGGCCACAGTTCAAGAAAATGATCACATTCAGAAAGCTTGACTACTTAAGACCCAATCTGTATCTCAGGTATGTAGGTGATAGCAAGGGTACAGGCTAGTAAGAGATGTGTTTGTGGCTGCTAGGAGCAGAGGGGTACAGTAGCCTTGAAAGGAAGGAACAAGCTTTGCAAGAGAGGCAAGTAGTGGCCAAGGATGGATTTGGGCAAGAATGAGAGAAAGGGAAAATGTCATAAAAAGAAGCAGAGCAATGCAGGAAGACAGGGCTATATTTGATGCAGTCTGAGTTGTTGGGTGTCCTGAAAAGCTGCTTCTCTTGCTTGCTGACCACTGTGCTGAGGCAAGTCTGCTCTCACTGTGCAGGGTGTGTATCATTATCCCATTTAGCTGGCAGTGGAAATGCCATTGCTTTAGTTCTACAGATGAATCTGCAACATCTCTGTATGTTCAGCAGTGGTAACTGGTGGAAAGGGTGCTGAGACAGCTTAGAAATACTGGAAATTTTGGGAAATATGGGAAATATTAGAATTATTGGAAATATGGGAAATCAGAACAGCCTTGCACTCTGCAGTGAGTCCTAGTGAGAGATTAGGGTCCACTTTGGTGACTGTTAAAGTTTGCAGAAAATATATGCCCAACAGTTGAGCACTAAACTGGGACTGCAGTCATGGCCCCAACTGGAGAATATGTGCTTAGGCAATGAAGCAATCCTGACTGCCCTGTGCCAGGCAGGAGGATGCCTGCCTTGGCTCAGACTCATAGGCTGGGACTGGAGTTTCTTCATCTAGCCTTTCAGCTGATGTCAATAGGATCCCTAGTCTCTTTCCCATTCCTTGGCATGTTTGCATCCCCCAAAAATATAATCAAGCACAGGGGACTGTAAAAATCAGGGTTTGGGGATTATGTAGCATCAGGCACAGCCTTGAGGAGTCATGTTTGCTGACATTAAGTTGACTACAGCTTTACAGTCGTTTTACACGTGACAGCATGTCAGCTATGTAAACCTCTCTGGAACAGGAGATTGCCTATGACTAGCTGCTGTGAAATTGAAATGATTTTTCTGTGTCTAGGTAGACTGAAACTCAGGGCTCTTACTTGCTAGTCATTGCAATTTCTCAAGCTTCTTTTCTCATTCAGTGTAATTTTGTAATTGAGACAAGGCATTAAGAGGGTCCATCGTGCAGCCCCTACTTCATCAGGGCCTCCTGTCAGCCTTCCATCAGATTTAATGGGCTTCACCTTCAACACACCAGATCATATTGTGTTTTCCTAGCTTCAGGAGAATTTATTCCAAGGGAAATCTTCCATTGCGGAAGGAAGTATTACTCAAAGTCACTTAGGGTAACAGAAGTGAGCTTTAGCTGACATGATTTCTGTGAAAAACCCGTTGATTAAGGTACATTTTAGCATAACAGGTGTTTGAGCCCATGGATTCCTGTGCTTTTGGTGTAACTGTGTAGTTAATGATGGGTGCACTTGTCTTCACCTTGAACCAAAGCCATTTTGTAAATAATGATAATGCCTGTTTCCTATTTTTAGACTCAACAAGGCTATATAAATCTTGTGGTGTAGTCAAACAACAATACTTTGAGTACAGCTTTTGAATATAATCCTGTACAAGTCAGCTCTGATTTGTTTTAAATTAGCATACAAAAAATTGAAAATATTTTGACCTAGTTTTTTTGACCAAAAGCTATTGTGTTCCTAGATGTTCCATAATCTGACAACTCTGTGTGTGTCACAAGGAAAACATAAATGCTTTGTTTTAAGTTTTTGTCCTATTCTGTTTCACATGACCTGATTGGGATAAATAGACTTTATGCAACACCACATCCTAGTACATAACATATCATATAAGAAAAGGAATAAAAACTCACATCAAAAAGCTACTGGTCTCAAATAATTATTTATTCTGCTGTTGTGGACTTGCCTCTGTCTAAATGACAGGGACTTCACTACCAACAGGAAACAATATTTCAACAAATGCCTGTGAAATTCCATGTAATTCTTGTCACATCAAAAACCTGTATGGAACTATGTGCCTTTTTTCTCACACATGCAGAAATTATAAATGAGAAAATATTTATGCTTATCAAGAAAGAAGGCTAATTTTTACAAACATCCTTCCCTGGCACATCAGTGAATCTTAAACTGTGTGTCTGAAGTTTGGGTGAACTTCAGGGTTGATGTCACATATCGTGCTCAAAAGCTTTTTCATGGTGCTCTCCATATTCTTGTGGTAGCTGCTAGTGAGGTTTCGGATGCTTTCTATTGTTTGCTCTTCTATTTTAGCTGAGAGGTTACCTTGGGAGCTCATTTCCTGAAAAGCAAAATCCTCAGAGTAAAACAAAGGGTTACATATGACTGTTTATTATACTTTGCTTTATCATCTAGCATAAATATAATACAAACTTGCAACAGTACTTCCCAACAGGAAGGGTATGATCTAGGTTGAACTGTATGTATAACAACAGGACTAGAGGGAACTCTTTCATATGCTCATTAGCAATGGGAATCTCCCCATGTAATGAAAGTTCCTCAGCTCATGGTGGGCACAACATTGTACATATTTTGTGTTTTATCTCACTCATTCAATTTGTTTTCTAGTTTAATGACTAACAAACTAAGTTCTATCACCAGTGTGCTTTGTTTGGCCTCACTGAGAATGAATGTGAGAGCAGCTGAGGAGCAAAACATGAGAAAGCCTTCCTGACAGTGCATAATTACAGTTTCAGAGTACTTGAAATATCTTCAGCAGTTAGTGATGTATAACCCTCAACAGGCCTCAGACAAGGTCTTTTAATGTTACATTTTCTTATCTGGCGAAGTACCAGACAGCTTCTGGCACAGTTAATATCAGGACATTCGCTTAGAATTTAATTGACTCTAGACTTGCTGAACATTTTAGCAAGGTTATATTACAAACAGATGCACGCGTTCCAAATCTGTGACTTTGCTCCCTCCTCCTCCACTGCTCCAGCATCCCCTGAATTCTTCACTTGTGGAAAAGTCCTTCAGATACTGGCAGAGAAATTGGTTTCCAGCTAAAGAATTCCACAGGGGAGAGCAGAAGACAGTTCTGCACACTGACAGAGTAAGAAAGGAATAAATAACATATCCTTCTTGCTGCTGCCCTAGTTCACTGGGGTGGACTAGCAGCTGAAAGCAACCTGTGTTGTTTGTGGGACACCTAGATGTTTACCAGAAAAAAAGGGAGAGTCAGCTTTATTTTTGATGGGATTTGAGCCCACCTTAGTTCTTAATAGAAGAAAAAGCAACTGAGTGAAGATCTTTTGCACAGACTACTTTTGCAATTCTATTTATCAGTACCTGTCAACAGAGTAAGAAGTTTGTGCATAATCCAGATGTAAACCACTTTCTGACTTGGAAGAAATACAAGATGTAGACATAATTGTAAATGTCGGGAAAAGATTATCTTTTTCTATAGAAACTATTTTTAGCTGGTGTTTTGTTTTAGCTTTTAGACAAGTTGTAAAGGTCTCATGTGGGAAAGATTGTACAGCTTAAGACCAGATTTATGAAGCTGATTTTTTCCACTGCGGAAAATAACTTTCTAGAGATCCCAGATGGTTGCATGTTATCCAGATACTAAAAAATACTTTTGAAAAACTTCAAGAAAAATATTAAAATTTTAAGATGAGTCTCTGTAGACTGGGGACCTACTCTCTCAGTTCACGCTAATACCGTAGCTTCAGATAGTAGATTCTTATTTTTCTACATTTAATCTGTTTTCTGCTTCTGATTTTGAAGAAGTTTTCTTGTCAGAATGCAGACATTTCTCTGCTTAGTCTGTAATTTCTGCTGACCCTTGTTTAGCCCATACTAGCTAAACTAGCTGGTGTCATTCCAAAGCTGCTAAAGTATTCCATTGACTTGTAAGCCACAAAATTCAGGACTAGGCTTCACGTGTTCAGAGTTTGGTGATCTCAGACTTTGAGTACTTACACCACGAAGACTAGAAAAACTGGCTTGGGTTTGTGATCAGGGCTTTAATGTTGTGTATTTTGAACAACAACAAAAAAGGCTTTATTATCACTATAACCTCAAACTGTTGCTATTTTGTGCTGCTGCTGCTGTCCATTCTGGACTGATGTAGAACATCTCATAGAAAATTTACCCTAGTGAGTAAGAGGATGAATAGCATTAAATGAGACTGAAAAAGAATTAAAAGACTTGTGTCCAAATATCTGAGCCAGTAAACTGAACTGCACATCAGACTTCCATCTGAACTGGCTTAGTTAGAACTCCTGATTGCCTTTCAGGCACAGGTTAATAATGATGACATTTGTCTGGGTAGATAAATGTTTGACATAATGGGGTCAGGGAACATGAAGGAGGACAGCAATGATCTTGTACAACGTGCTGCCATTTGAGAAGCAATGTGTGCTCTGTCCTGCGTGTGTGAAATGTCCAGTCGACAACCAGGGGCCTTTCCATGTAGATTTAATTTTGTTTGTGATGGAAAAATTGAGTTCACAGCAGAGCAACATCTTTTCTCTAAACATCTTCTGCTATTTCATCCCTAAAACAAGAAGTCTGGCTTGACTGAAAAGGTGAACAAATTTTAGAGGTGTTTTTACTCCATTTCGTGTCAGTTAACATCTGAAATTGTCCACGTAGGACAACTCCACCCAGCCTGGCTGTGTGACAGTGTGTCTGGGGGTGGCAGTGTGTGTTAGAGACTTTGTGTGTACATCTGTTCCAAAGGCTTGTGATCTCTGCTGGAAAATGTTTTATGTGAAGTGTGACTGAAATGACAGGTTTGTAAAGCAGTTTTTATTTGACCCCTTTGGCTTTTTTTTGTGGCAACTTTTGCACATGTTGTTTCTTTGCCTTTGCACAAAACAAGCAGGGGAAAGAAACAAGAACAAAAATGTAAAAGGAAGGTCACCATGTAAAAAGAGAGTGGTTTGTGAACCTTCATGAAAACATTAGAGTTAACTGCAAGATGGCATAGATGTATAAAATGTACTATAATTCAGATACGAAAATATCAGTCAAACCATTTTTACTATGAAAATCTAGTGAAAAATTCAAGTTTTGGTATTTTATTTCATAGCAGATGCAGTCTTGTGTGCAGTCCAAAAAGCCAGGTAAAGCTGGAGAGAACTAGATTTAAAATCTCTGCTTTCAATGAAACATCCACCTTACTGAAACCTCGAGTTTCAGAACAGGAATGAGGTATGTCTGGAGTTAAAGAAAGGGGCCACAAAGGTATTTTTCCCTAAGGTAGATACATCTTCAAAGGACAAGCATGAACAAAATACAGAATCTGGACAATCTTAGTGGTGAAAGTTCACAATAACTTCTACAAATATGTTCAAAGCCTGGGAAGAAGTCAGAAGCATATGCACATCATAGGTGATATCTCTGTGTTTAATCAGTATAATCATGTTGGTTTGCAGAAATCTTTGTGTAACACTGAAACACTTGGCTTTACCATTGAGTGCATTGACACTACAGAGGAACATATGCAGATTTCTTCCTTACATTTGTTTGCTTGCTCCTGAATTCCTTCTCCCTTTGTAACCTGTAGTGGTCGATTTCAGCTATGGCCTCTTCTTTGGCCTGCTTCAGCCTCTTTCCTTTTCCTAATGAGAGAAGAAACAGAGATTTACTTCATAATTGTCACTGTATCCAAAAGATGAATCTAAATCAAAGGTAGTTCTACATGTCATAGAAAACTGGACGAAGTTTTAAGCAAACTCACCAGCAGATTTATTTGCAAAGTAATGCAGGTAGGGTACTTTTTGATTGAAAGCCAGTCATGCAAACACCCATCTTCTGAGACCAACTCCCTGTGTGAAAGCACACATCAAATGAAAAGCTTCTTGGTTTGCTAACAACAGAAGCCTATTTGCAACTGTGCATTTTCTCATAATGCAAACGATTTACTATTTTTTTATCACAGCTTGGTGTTCAAATAAGTATTTATCTTTTCCTCATTGGCAGTAGTAGCAGCCAGATAACAGATTTTAGCTGTCACTGATGGGAAAAGATGTTATTCTGTAAGATTTGCTGAACTGATTGGTTGCCAGCATCCCTTCATCCCACACCAACTGGATTCTTAGAGCTGGCAGATTTTCAAAGTACTGCAAGATGCATCTTAACCACTACCAAACTGAGCTGCAACTTTCAGGCTTTGTCTTCTTCTCCCACCCTTTTCCCATAACATCATGTTAAATGCAGAGGTTAGTGATTCAGAGAAAAAGGAAGTAAATGGTATTCTCTATCAATACATAGAAAACATGAAAGTCATTAAATAGTTTTTTTTTCTTCTTGATTTTTTTTTTCTTTTCAAACAGACGGGTGGTCTAGGAGGTGGCATTTTAAGATGTAGTGGAAACTAGAGCCCTTCTACTGAACAGGTTTGTTTACATACTTCATTTTGTTCACTGGGAATAGTGACTTTGTCTTAGGTAAAATGCTAAGGGTTGATCAAATGAAGCACATGTTTAAGCCTGCAGGACTTGGCATAAGGTCATTCCTGGGTCTAGCAGAGATGCCATGTAAAGAACAGGAGTAAAAGGTTTGATGGTAACATGATGCTTCATCTTTTACATGAAGCAAGTGCTGAACGTGTCATAACCATCCCATGGTGATACATCTCTGCCCGTTTTGTATACAGCCAGTAAATAAGCATGGATCTCCATGGGATTCTGCCACACTACTTTGTGAAAGGAAAAGTCACTTTCTAACTGATGGGGCTGTAAGACTCTTGCACTGAAAGTCAGTAAATAATATGAGACACCTGGGCTGATGCTGATTTTTAGTCTCTCTGCTGTAGAGCTGGAATTTTAAGAGAGGAGGGTGTAAGCTTGCTCCTCTTTCTTACTGGGAGAAATGTCTTCAGTGTCTGAAAAAGCTGTTGCTTAAATGAGGATATCATGAGAGTGGAGGCGAACTGATAAAGTCACCTTGATCTGATGTGTGAAGTGTCTGTTTATTTACTTATTGTAACCACTTACTTAATGTCACAGGAATGCTTTTGCAAGTTTTGGGATTTTCTTTGTGTTTGGTTTTTTTTGTTTTGTTTTGTTTTTGTTTTGTTTTGTTTTGGAGGTGTGTTTTTTATTTCTGTTTTTATTTTTTCAAATCTTTCAGTTCCAGCAGCAAAGTTGAGAACAGCACCTTTCCTGAAATCCTAAGGAATGTTCTCCAGCTGGGCTAGAAATCAGCATTTCTGATTTACTTTCTTCAGGCCACTACACTGAATTTGCTACACCTGCTTTGGGCTTCTGAAGCCTTATCAGGTGTGGCAGAGAGCAATCTGCTTCCCCTGAGCATGGCAAGATGAGGAAGCTGAATCTTGGGAGAAAAACTGTTGGTTTTGATACATCTGAGAATCAACGAAAGCTTCAGCAAAATGCCTGATCCAGATGGCTGACAGCTCCATTTGAAGTCTTTGTCAGCAGATTGCTGAGCAGAAGCAGAGAGATGCCTGAAATGTGCATTTCCTTTTAAAGTCTGGATTTCTGGACTTGTTGATTTTGTGAGTGTTCTTACTATGGGGCCTGGGGTGCATGATTGTATACAGGCTTGTTACAGAAGGAGCAACTTCATGAGGAACTCGATAGCTTTACTGACTCTCAGTTCATCAGTATGGTGCTCTTTTGCATAGATAATTATAGTTTTCTGAGTCCTTCTGCCACCGAGGCACTGTGCTTGGTGCATAAAGGGGCAGAGAGGCAGTTTAAAACCTGCAGTGTACTTTCCCAGAGTTTGTGTTGGTAAGGGCTCGCTCTCCCAGCTTCTGCAACTCACTGTATGAAGTCTGGGGACCAGTATGTGTGAACTGCCATGTTTGTATAAGAGCCTGACATCAGTTGGGAGAACAAAATTTGGAACCAGGCTTAGCTTTGTATTTTGAAGTTTCCCTTATTCTTCTCTCAAAATTTGGAACAAATCAGCCTTTTGTAGAGTTTTTTTTCAGGAGTGGGGCTGGGGGAGCTCCTGGAGTTGGAAGTTGTGGGGAGTGCCTCCAATGAAGCTCTGCCAACTTCACCAGCTGAGGGACTGAATCTCTATGGCAAGTTAAATTATTTCAAAATCAGCGGGATTTTAATTTCAAATTCCATCTGGGGGGCCATCTGTAGTAAATATGTTACATATTTGGCCACCAGATAGATAAATAAATCCATTTGAAATGCACAAAATGGAAAGATTAACTGTAAAACAACAGTTCCTTTGCCTCTGACAATACAGCTAGTGAACCACGAAGTATATACATGCATACATACATGTGTCAACTCCTGACCGTGCACTGGAGCAAGCACAATGCAAAGGGTGCCACAGGAGGGTGGCAGCCATTTTATTTTTCCGTGGTGCCTTTAGGATTGGCACAGCAGGAACCTGCTGCTTCCTACTTAATTAAGTGGAAAAGCTGTGAGTAAATTACTGCTACTTCAACAAGGCTGTGGACAGAACCGGCAACCGCCAACATATGCGGCAGTGCATATGCTGCACCTGATTAAGCTGAGCAGAAACTAGAGCTTAACCCACTGTTTCACTAGAGAGAAACCAAAATTAATTAATCAGCCTGTTATTAACCTCTTGTCTGCTACCTTGGTTGTGCAATGAAGGATTGCCTTTTCAAAGCCTTACTGATCTTTGGGATGGGATCCTCTGCAGAGCGTAGCTGAAATTAAGCCTTATGCACTGAAGGGTGTCAGAGCATTGAAATCCAGCCAAGATCATGCACAAAGAGGGCAAGAAATACAGGAAGATGGGAAAACCAACCTGTCCTTATGACATTCCCTCTATGACCAGAAAGGTCACGCACATAGCTTAATGGAATACAGAATCACAGAGCTTCAGGCCATACCTAGCTCTGGTTAGAACAAAAAATGTCCCCAAAACTGGCAAGGTTGCTGGGGTTTTCTAGATCTTGCTGGAAAAACACAACAGAAAGCAAAAAAGTTGCATTCTAGTGTCTCAAACATTAAGTTTTCTAGTTTTCCCAGAATTTGCTGTGCTAAAATTGGCTTTCTGTTTTCGAGCATGTCACCTAGGCTTCTATCTGAATTCCTGCATATAAATTATGTCATAAGAAGCTTCCAAAAATAATCATAAAATCTTTAAATTGGACCATTTCAGTGGCCTTCAAGAATGTTAAATTATCAGCAAAACGTGGTTTGTGGATGTTCATTTTGGAGATTACTTTGCACTTCTAATAAAATACAATTAAAGCAGCTGATCAGTATGTATAGTTTTTCCAATAGATAAAAATATGTCCTGGACATTATTTGAGAAAGTGCCATGAATATAATTCTGTTTACAATATCTTATTTTGATTAAATTTGTTTTTAATCAGATTAAAATAATCTTTCATTTGAGTTTTCATTTGATTAGGCACTAGGAATTATAGACAAGATATCAAAATCTACAGCAAGACAAGTTTTGCTAAACCTGGTGTTCATGACACATTTATTTCCCTTGTTTTACCCAAAAGGATTTTCACAAATTGTTGTCTTGGCTCTGAGCATAACAATGCTCAGTTATGTTTGGGATCCTGATTATTCTTAAAGCAGAAATAACAGGTGAAGGAGTGCTGTGTATAGAAGGCCAAAGGATCGAAGACCATTTCGTATTTTTTTTTAACCAGTTTCATAGTTCTAGCCTTGCATGTGTGCATTTACCAACAAGCTATTCATAATTTTCTGGCATAAATGGCACCAGCCAATGATACACTGAAGATAGCCAGGGTAAAGGTTATTGAGAAATAAGTATGGAAAAACACATACAGAGAAGCCTTAGCACTTCAGTTTTTGCTTTGCTTCGTGTCTATAAATATGATTAAATATAGCATTACAGACAGATGCACATATGTCAGCAAAAACTAGGTGGATTATCTGTTTATATACAATATTATGTGTGCTCCCATTACATCCTGATCTGGTTATCTATCAACTGTAAACACTGAAGGGTGTGCAGAAGAATAGGTTTGCTAATCACATTTCCTTGAAGATGACTTTTCCTGCTTGTGCCCCAGGAACAGTCTGCCATTCTTCTCATAGGTACAGTGCTGGTGTGCAGGGGCTGCCTGAGGTGACAGAGGAGGTCATGTGCACAGTTTAGCAGGGCCAGGACTGGATTAGCACTCACTGGGTGGGTTCATTGGCAGCCCTGAGCTGCTGTGTGCCAGGCTGTGAGCAGAGGTTGCTGATCTGAACTGGTACCAGGTGGATCTGGGCTGGTGTTTCAGCAAAGCCCAGAGGCATGTCCTCACCTTGTTTCTCTGAATTGTGTGTGTACAGCTTAAACAATTGCACTGGATATATTGGTTGCATTTGATGTGTTTCCTTTTATCTTAGTTTTTACTTCAAACAATACAGTCCTTTATGTTCATCCAACTGCAGAATCAGTATGGGGAAGGGACTATTGGAGTTTATCTGACTTGGCATAGCCATGTTTGGCTCTAAAAGAATCTTTTATCCTTAAGCATTGTCCCATGTTATTTAAGTTATGCTGGTATGGTTAGGTATCTGAGGTGGCACAGTGACACTGCTATGAAAAATACTGAAATGAAGGAAAATATATAATTTTTTAATTTTGTAGGTTCACTGCAAACTTCTAATGTTGAATATAATAATGATTGTCTAAAGTCCTCAGAAAAACAAGAGCCAGCAACATTAAGGCCTGACCTTGCTTGTGTGACCCAGGAGATCCAAAATTCACAAGAGCTTTGCTGTTTGCACCCAGGTGGAAATTGTTGGTAGTATTTAACATGAACAAAAAGATCCACCAGAGGTTTTAGGCTGTAGGTGAATAAGTCCTTGATCTGCTTACCTGGGAATACAATCTGTTAGAAATCTTTGAGTTTTTCCATGGGATTGCACAGAGCTGCTGAGACTTGAAGGGGCCTCTGGAGTCTGCTCTGTCTCCCTGCTCAGACAGGTTGCAAGGACAACCTGACTGGGGCCATATCCAGGGAATTCTAAATGTCTCAGAAAGGAGACTCCACACCCTCTCTGGACAGCCCGTTCTTGGGTTACAGAGTTGCTTTCTTATGTTTAAATCTGTGCTTCTGTCTTTTGCCCTTGTTGGAAAGTGTCTGGTTTTGTCTTTGCCCTACTCTCAGCTCCTCCCTCCCCCCATTTTTTCCCCTTAGTTATTTTTATAAGGGCAAAAAAATGTTTGACTTTAAAAGTAACAGAGAAGAAACTTGTACTGCTGAAATATTTTTACTCTTTTTACTGACAGAAAAATTCTTAATAACTATTTTTCTGTAGATGCTGAGAAGCTCCTCCCTAAACAATGGTGCAGTGATAGGTGTAAGCAGCAGTTTAAATTAGTTTTCTGACCCAGTGTTGGGCTGAGGTGATGACAGGGAAGTGTGGTTTTTTGTAGAGTAGTTGTACCTGCAACCATATTTGGATTCCACAAGACACTCATCTGCATTCATCTCCCAGTGATTCAACGCAAAATATGGTGACCTTATTCTCTGAATGCAGGTACCAGCCACATGAATCATTGACCTGCATTNGGTAAAGGTTATTGAGAAATAAGTATGGAAAAACACATACAGAGAAGCCTTAGCACTTCAGTTTTTGCTTTGCTTCGTGTCTATAAATATGATTAAATATAGCATTACAGACAGATGCACATATGTCAGCAAAAACTAGGTGGATTATCTGTTTATATACAATATTATGTGTGCTCCCATTACATCCTGATCTGGTTATCTATCAACTGTAAACACTGAAGGGTGTGCAGAAGAATAGGTTTGCTAATCACATTTCCTTGAAGATGACTTTTCCTGCTTGTGCCCCAGGAACAGTCTGCCATTCTTCTCATAGGTACAGTGCTGGTGTGCAGGGGCTGCCTGAGGTGACAGAGGAGGTCATGTGCACAGTTTAGCAGGGCCAGGACTGGATTAGCACTCACTGGGTGGGGTTCATTGGCAGCCCTGAGCTGCTGTGTGCCAGGCTGTGAGCAGAGGTTGCTGATCTGAACTGGTACCAGGTGGATCTGGGCTGGTGTTTCAGCAAAGCCCAGAGGCATGTCCTCACCTTGTTTCTCTGAATTGTGTGTGTACAGCTTAAACAATTGCACTGGATATATTGGTTGCATTTGATGTGTTTCCTTTTATCTTAGTTTTTACTTCAAACAATGCAGTCCTTTATGTTCATCCAACTGCAGAATCAGTATGGGGAAGGGACTATTGGAGTTTATCTGACTTGGCATAGCCATGTTTGGCTCTAAAAGAATCTTTTATCCTTAAGCATTGCCCCGTTATTTAAGTTACGCTGGTATGGTTAGGTATCTGGGGTGGCACAGTGACACTGCTATGAAAAATACTGAAATGAAGGAAAATATGTAATTTTTTTATTTTGTAGGTTCACTGCAAACTTCTAATGTTGAATGTAATAATGATTGTCTAATTATTCTGTTATATAGTTCTATAATGCATGGTTTAGCACAAAATCTGGGGTGCAGTAGTCCTCAGAAAAACAAGAGCCAGCAACATTAAGGCCTGACCTTGCTTGTGTGACCCAGGAGATCCAAAATTCACAAGAGCTTTGCTGTTTGCACCCAGGTGGAAATTGTTGGTAGTATTTAATATGAACAAAAAGATTCACCAGAGGTTTTAGGCTGTAGGTGAATAAGTCCTTGATCTGCTTACCTGGGAATACAATCTGTTAGAAATCTCTGAGTTTTTCCATGGGATTGCGCAGAGCTGCTGAGGCTTGAAGGGGCCTCTGGAGTCTGCTCTATCTCCCTGCTCAGACAGGTTGCAAGGACAACCTGACAGGGGCCATATCCAGGGAATTCTGAATGTCTCAGAAAGGAGACTCCACACCCTCTCTGGGACAGCCCATTTTTTGGTTAATAGAGTTGCTTTCTTATGTTTAAATCTGTGCTTCTGTCTTTTGCCCTTTCAATGGATGCCACTGGAAAGTGTCTGGTTTTGTCTTTGCCCTACTCTCAGCTCCTCCCTCCCCCCATTTTTTCCCCTTAGTTATTTTTATAAGGGCAAAAAAATGTTTGACTTTAAAAGTAACAGAGAAGAAACTTGTACTGCTGAAATATTTTTACTCTTTTTACTGACAGAAAAATTCTTAATAACTATTTTTCTGTAGATGCTGAGAAGCTCCTCCCTAAACAATGGTGCAGTGATAGGTGTAAGCAGCAGTTTAAATTAGTTTTCTGACCCTGTGTTGGGCTGAGGTGATGACAGGGAACTGTGGTTTTTCGTAGAGTAGTTGTACCTGCAACCGTATTTGGATTCCACAAGACACTCATCTGCATTCATTGCTTTTATGTTATAATGGTGCTTTTTGGTTTTTGAGTATCTTAATTTGTGAAACATCTTTTTAACTGTCTGGTTTAGAAAAGGCAATCTGACTTTTTCTGGTTAAAAAAAAAAAACCAACAAAAAAGCAAATAAAATGAAAATAAAACAATCAAATGAAAAGGGTGGTCAACATCAGGCCATCATAAGTAAAGCCTGGTTCTGCAGTCTGTGCTCAGATCAGACTCCCACTTGCTCTCCCTCTGCACTGTGCCTTTCCAGGCCAGAGCTTTCTTGCCCCTTGCTTTGGGAGACAGCGTGTTTCCTCTCTACAGAGCACCTCAGTTGGCTGTATGAGGATCAGATCACTTCTTAATTATTCCAGCAACCCCAAACACCTTTTTGGGAGCCTTCTGTTTCATGAAGGTGGAAGAATATTTTATATTTTCTCTGTTGCATGGGCAGTGGCTGGGTGCTCAGGGGTGTTGCTTTTCTACTTATTTTTTGTGCGTTGCTGTACAAATTGACACCAATGTGTCAATAATTAATGAACACAAACCAGAGCTGATTTATGTTTAAAAGGAATATTGAAATGACCCAAATTATTTTTGTTAAACTTCTATTTCTCCCTGGAAAACAATATATATTCTGTCATCACACTTTTGCTGTACATGATGCGATTTTCATGCATTTTAGTTGAGGCCTGCAAGTGCTGCTGCTGGTTGCTAAATCAAGATAACTCCACCAAACAATATTAATGTTTTAACACTAATGCAGGTCAATGATTCATGTGGCTGGTACCTGCATTCAGAGAATAAGGTCACCATATTTTGCGTTGAATCACTGGGAGATGAATGCAGAAAATTAAGTAAACAAGTAATGGAAAGTCTCAGCCCAGAAAATTATTTATCTGATTTAAATCATTCTAGAAGACACTCTCTTTTTTCTGTTTTTTATTATTAATGTTTTGCTTACATATGGCTAGAATAAAAACATGTAAATTTATTATTATTGGATATCTACGCATGCTTTTCTCTGGACATTTAGGCATCTGGTAAGCAATACATGTATTTGAAATTTAACATTTAATAACTTTCTGATCCCTTGTAATATGTAACAAGACTTACATCACCTATTAGAGTACTGACAGGTTGTGTCATGATTCTGATTACTATTATTGTGCTGAAGACTTATTTTCATATCATTTTTTAAAGCCCAGCTGAGAGTAGAAGGCAAGTTACTGGATTCCGTAAGTAAAGAGGAACACTGAAAAAATTTACACAAGACATATATGGAGCGTGGTTGCCCAGAGCTAGCAACCAGAGGCACACAGGCTTCTAGTTTGAATAGCTAAGGAAGGCTGTAATGACATTATTTGCATTGAGATAAAAGAAGAATAAAACTGGCTGACAGGATGACTATAACAAAGAAAACCCTATTTACTGTAATAAGGCAAGTGTGCACACACACACAAGCACTCACAGAATTTAAAGCAAACTCTGAAGGTGGGGGTTTGGTTAAATGCCTGCCTGCAAAGCTCAGCAGGAACACGGGAGAGGAGAGAGCAGGAGCAGCACAGCTCTCATGTACACTGATGAAATGTTGGTTTTTTTCTGTAAGCCACTGTAATTCTAAAGACCGTGAACTTGAAAACTACGGTAAAACCAGGCCGGCTACTTACTTTTTTTGGCTTCCTCCAGTTTTTCCTTGGCACGTTTTTCTGCCTGCAAAAGCTGCTGGATTCCCTGAGACTGGCTGGTCATGCTGATTGCTGGGGCCAGGGCACTGCTGCGGGGACCGGGGCTGGGAGGGAGTTTTATAAAGCCTCCAGGCTCCTTGTGCTTTTTGTTCTGTCTGTTCTTACAACAGCCTTCCAGATTGCACCAGACCAGCCGGCTCAGCCTGGATCGCTGCGGGGCAAAAGGCTGTTGGTGTGGTCAGGAAAACAGCAGTGAGGTTGAAAGGAATGTTCTCCCCTCCTCAGGGTCACAGAAAAGCTGAAGTAAGTCTCTGAGGAACACGCTGGGAAAGGAAAAGAAGAGCACTCCAAATGGCTTGTAGTTTAATGGAGATTGTTTTTTTTTTTTTATCAGAGGTACAGGGAAAAAATTTTTCTTGGAATTTCTGTTTAATAAAACTTCCCCTGAATGTGAAGAAACAAATTCTGTCACAATGAGTTTGTAGTTCACTACTGGAGGTAGTGAACTGGTTGCAGGCTTGTTTGATGTTACTTCTTAACATTATCTGTTGAAAGTATTTTCACTGTAAAAAAACAAAACCAAACCAAACTTAATCGGAAATTAATCCCTCAAGGTCTAAAGTTTAAAAAAGCAGCAGTGACCAAAGTGCTCTGTGCTGTAAACTGAAATGTGGGAGACAAGTGCTGTGCTGGGAGGCTGTGGGATTAATGCTGAGATCCAGACTCTGGGAAGGTGTGACTGGTGGTCTAGGTCTTAACTCTCAGGTCCTACCACGCACTCCAGTCAAATGAACATGAATGTGGCTGTAGGCACCCATCCTGTTCCCTGTGGTGGGAAAGACTGTCTTGTGAGCTGCTGAACTGATAAGCAGCGTGGTCATATTTTGATTCCTTATTCAAAACCACGACAAATCCCTCTTTCACAGGGAGTTTGGTCAATGCACAGGTTGGTGACAGGTCAAGATGCATGATTAAAATACAATTATTAAAAAAAAATACTTCATAGCATGAGTAAAGCATATTTATAGAAAGTTCTTCGGACACAGCTGTGTCAGGACCAGAGATCACCTTCTGATGTAAATGGATTTTTCTAGCTGCAATCATATCTATCATGCAATCATATCTGCATGTATACTATAAAAGAAATTATGTATATATATAAAAAATATTTGATGCTCTCTGCTAATCTGCCTTGCTGTAGGACCCTTTCTTTTCTGGGGCTTCCCAGGGCAGCTGTGCCATGCTACTTGCTTGCTGCCAGGTTGTTACCTGGTCTGCATGAGGAAATATGTACTTTCGTTATGAAGGTTCTAGTTTCCCCCCAGATAGCTGCAGGCTTGAGGGGAAATGGAGGGAGAAGCCTCTTGCTCTTTTGCTGTCTTCAGCTGTGCTTTGAGTGATGCTATGCAGCACTGAGACATTGAAAAGGAAGTTTTGTTTTCTGATTTGTGATATTGCAGAGTCAAATTCCACTCAGGGTCCCTCTCAGGAAAATGCCTACTTCTTACAGATATACTCCAGTCATGGAGTTTCTTCCTTCATCCAGAAATGGTGTGAGATGCCTCCTGGTCTCCACACTGAGATTTGAGGTCTGCCCTAGCTGCATGAGAGCAGACATGGCACTATTTTTAAAAGATTTTACTGTGTAGCCTTGAAGTTTATTTTATTTGGACATAGATGAGGAAGGGATGATCAATTGTAGAAATGTGGAAACTGTAGTGTTAGGAAGGTTGTTGTGCCACTGGGGATCTGCTGCAAATGATCTGACCTGCAAAGAAAAGCAGAAGTGGAAAATGAAAGTAAAAATTTAAGAGATTTGGTTTACTTGGGGAAGAAAACTGGCTCAGAACTTTAGAGCATTAGTAACTTAAAAATTAAACAGGAAGCGGAAATGTCAGGCTTGTCTCTGACATCAAAAGTATATTCCAGGCAATGAGTCTTGTGAAACAAATCTCACATGTACAAGAAATGTCACAAAAATGCTAGGAAACTCAACTCTTTCAGTTACTAGACTTGGCTGGAAGGATTGGGGTCAGAGCCTTTGATTTTTCAAAGCAGTTCTCAATGCTGTAATTATGTTACACGGGCCTCAGTAATGATCTGAATTTTGGTATTTGCCATGTGTTAATTAATATTTCACATAAAATAGTTTTATATGCTGAATTTTTACAGGGAAAGAAAATCCACCATTCAACAAATTACAAAGCCCTTCCATTGTTAAAAAAATTATTAAGTTAGATCATTTGGGCTTCAGATGTCAGAGTTCACATATTTCAGTGATTTTTCTGACTAAAAAAGTTTCTCAGACTATAATTTTCCTTGTAGTTAGTTTATGTGGGATGTAGTAGTATGCCATGCTGGCCCTTCTTACAGCATCAGGCAGGTATTGATGTGTCTCTGCAGGGGGAGGAGATGATAATTTATTTTGTCTGGTACTTATACACATTTTGTTAGCCTCCACACAAAGTATTGCTGCTTAGAATTACTTTCAAAGCTTGTCTGAAGATGGCAGTGATGATCTCAGACTAAGTTGACATGGTACCTCTATGTATCCCAGTTCATGGATAATTCATTATTTTAAAGTGGGTTAAGCAACCAAATGACCAAACAGGCTCCTACTTCATCATGCAAGCTAATAAGAAACTTCTCTGTGTCGAAGTTGTTGACTTTCTTTCCAAGTCATCTCCAGACTCTTTTAATTAGAGAAGAGAAGCTGATGTGGTAACTGTTGGTAGGAGAGTGAAAAAGTGTTACCCAGTTTTTTTTTTTTTTTTTTTTTTTTTTTTTTTTTTTCTTCAAGCTTCTCCCTTTCCTTCTCAGCATTTCATACAGCTGCCTCCATCCCCAGAATTTTCTGAACCTTTTCTGGTTATCCACTGACAGAAAGTGAAAATTTTGCTCAGTTCTGCCCTTCTCAGCCTCCCAAAACAAAATCCTGGAGCAAGGAAATGAAGGGGTGAGAGACCCTGCTGAGCTCCCCCTGCTCATCCACAGCTTAACCAGATGAATCAGGTTACCTAGGTATCAGGTACTTCCAGGTTAAAAGGAGGCTGGGCCTTTTGTCTGGGCAGGGCCACTGGTTCACCCCATGTAGTTCAGATTATTTACCGGGAAAAAAAAATCTGCTTGCTGTTACTCAAGTTTGAGTTTTACCTAGAATGAATATAAAACCTCATTCTGTCTACCTCTGAGCAGTAAAGGCAGTGCTGTGGCACTGTTTTATTGTGGTTTTAGTGTGCATAGGCCGTCCTGAATGTAGGAGGGCAGAAGGCAGAGTTTCCAATGCGATGTGTTTAAGCTGAAGGCCTCTCCCATGCATTGCCTCTGTGTCTGTATTTCCTAAAGCACACAATTTTTTAAAATCCCTTTTGTTACTGTAAAATATATTCTTTCCAAATGAGCTGCTATGACTACCAAGTAGTAAGCTTTGTTCAGGCTACAGCTTCAAAGCAGCAACACTGATTCAATGATAAAGTGCTAAAATCAGCAGCAGGGCAGCTGGCGTAGATGCTTTCATGTGTCGGTGAGCATCTTTTGTTTTGTTGCTCTAGAAAGGCCTAAATAAGGAAAAGTAGGTTGCACACCTGCATAACTTCTAAATGATGTTGGGGACTGCTTTTCTGATGAAAATGGAGCATCCTCAGATGAAGTAAGGTCTATTATGTGGAGAAAGAGAAGTAGGCACCTCCCAGTGTCAATGTCAAAAGGTTTTTGTGCATAGATTAAAATGTTCACAGTGAACACCATCACATTTCTCAAAAACACAGTCTTTTCTTTCTGTATTCAGCAATCAGGTTTGCTTATATTATGAGAAAAATAGTCTTGAAGTTTGTACTGAAGTTGTAATTATGTCTGAAAGCTGGGATTCTTGCTGCAGCGTTTTCTGACAGTGACATTTTCAGTCTGTTGATGAATCACAGTTGACCTCAGCAGCCTGAATTTCATCCAGAGGCCCCCAAAATATGCAAACAGATAGGTAAGAAAAGATGAATTAATATTAAAATATTGCTAGAGGAGGGTTACTGCCATACTGTTTGGTTGAGCTTATTGACTGCTGGCCAAGACTGTCAACACAGCCTGAGCTTCAGCTGGCATAGCAGTCTGCCTACTTTATCTTGAACACCTACCTGTACATGAACTAATTTTTTCCTAAATTTGGCCTATGTCTGGATATGAGTAATCATATTTGCAACATTGGTTGGTTTTGCATTCAGAGAAAAGCCAGTGTGAACTGTGTATTTCATTCAATTTTTTAAAGCTTCTAGGAAAAAAATTAAGAAAAAAAAAAGGTATCTTTTTTTTTCTCCTACACCTGTGATAATTCAGGTTAATTTTTTTGTATGTTAAAAAAAAAAAGGCAAAAGCCATAGCCTGTAAAACTTCCAGGTTAATTTATAACTTGACCATCACTATGGTTGTGATCATTTCCTACCCAGTATATAGTGTGATCACTTCAGCTTGCAAGTAAGCCCCCACCAAGCAGATTGCTCGCTCTCTCATTGGCATGGTCGAGAGAATTAAAAGAGCAAAGATGAGAAACTGTTTTTCATCTTGACCCAGAAGTTAAAAATTGAGTAAAAGGGGTGGAATGAGGTGAAGTGATGCAAAGGCAGGCACTTGTCACCTCCCACAAGCAGACTGATAGCCCAATCAGCCTTCAAATAGTGGCTACTTTTGAAAGACCAAATCCCCAGTTTTATTGCTGAGCCTGGCATTACGTGGCATGCAATATCCCTTTGCTCAGTCTGGGTTACTGCCCTGGTTGTGTTCCCTTCCCTCTTGCAGACCCTGAGCCTGGTCCCTGAGGGGTGGGAGTGAGGAGCAGAGAGAAAGTGTTCAGCAACACCTGAAAGATGAGTGAGCTATCAACACAATTTTAGTCACAAGCCCATAACCTGGGCTGCGATGAAGAAATTAACTCCATTCCAGCCAGACTCAGCATACAATACTTCTTTTCAAATAATATTTCCTGTTTTCTGTTTTCCCAACTCTCTCATCTGAGTTGTTTAATGAATTTGCTGACCTTTTACAGAATCTTAATTTTCTGCTTGGTCATGTCAATGTATTTCCTTCCATGTCTAAGCATCACCAGCTTTAACTTTTTAAACTAAGTGATTATTTGGAAAGGTAGGACAAAACCTGGGGTAGAAAAATGAAAAATACTGGCAATCTGTCTTTAAGGCCAGAGTAGATGTCGCCTTTGCTAAGCAATTCCCTGTAAAATTTCCTAACATTTTTCCTGACATGTAAAAGGGGTGTTTTTATCCTTAGTTTGTTAGACCTACTTTTGAATTAGTATTCCTAGAAGAAGAAACGTGTATATATGGACTTATGCTAGTACACAGGTATATACACAAGCATGTGCTGGTGCATTGAGACATAAAATCTACATTTCACTATCCAATTTCTTCTAGGATTTCTAGTTTCATTTAAAAAATCCAAAGAAAAAAGAAAAACTACAACAAAACACCAGCACCATAAAGCCACTAACATGGCCCCCCCAAATAAAAATAAACACCTTACCCTCACTTAATAAAATAAATCAGAATAGTAATTTTAGCCTAATTATCATTTTACATGATGTCTCTAGCATTTCTGTTCTCTGTTCCTCTTGCTTTTCGTGGCTGCAAGAGTAGCAAGTCTTGCATGTCAGGCAGTTCCTCATTTGAGCGGGGAAGGGACTTTTGTTGTAAAGTTTTCATTGCAGTTAACATTTTATTTGTGATGCCATCCCTCAGTAACTTGTAGGGCCTTGAGTTTGCCTTTGCAGAAAGCAATTCTGCTAATGAGGATCTTGTGTATCTCAATGCTTACGTTAAGTATTTGTCCCTCTTACAAGCTTGGAAAAAGGTCAAAATTCATCATTAGTTTTGCTTTTCTTTCAAACATTTCAGTTGCAAGTAAGTTCAGAGCTTAGCTAAACTAAGCACAGTTATAGCATGTTGAATGTGTCCTGACTTCTAGTGTCAGACTTTAAGAGCTCCTTGATTAATGCTGTTTCATCCAGAGCACAAAAAGTGCCAGCACACCCATGCAGTGAACGCTTCATGTTGTCTTATTGTGAAGAATTTTGATGCTTTATCCATCAAGGATGTGCATGTAAGTCCTTCCTGATATATTTCTCTCATATTTTAAGGGCTACCATTTTAAAAATCACCTCGGTTTATTTCTGTAAACCATATCTGCTGGATATTTTGGGCAACAGCACAAATGGTCATCAACTGGTCAGTGTTTCTAATCCAGTACTCTCTTTGTTAAAGCACTACCTTATGCATATAGGAGGTTACATGTAAATACATGTGTATATGCACTACTAAACAATGCGAATACTATGGCAGAACATGTGAAGGAAAATGTGGGAACGACAATCAGAGAGTCAGAGAGTCAGCACCTGGTGCTGACAGAAATGCAGCACGGGGCACGAACTGCAAGGCCTCATGTCACTGAAGGAAACCATTGCTGCTGGAACCAAAGGTCACCAAAGGCTGATTGCCTGCTCTCTGTTAATGGAGGAGATGATCTGTCTGACAGCAGAGACCTCTCCCTTCTTCTTCCCCTCCATTGCCTCTCCTGGGACTGCTGCAGGGCCACTGCTCCTGGGGCATGGAGCTCCTGGGCTGGCATGAGGTGAGGGGGCAGAAATGGCAACATGGGCCCGGTGTGAAGGAACAGGACTGAGAGAGGGAGGTGGAGCTGGTGGCATCCATCTGCAAAGTTCGTGCCCTGGGAACAACTTTCCAAAGGAAACATGAGACTTGGATCTAAACTACGCTCTCTGCCCAGTGTGGTTTGAGACAGCCCATGGTGTGGGATGGAAAACAACAGGAGCAGCGATTCAGAGGTAGGTTGAAGATTGTGTGTTTCGTTGTCTTGGAAGGGTAATAGACTGAAAAAGTGTATTTCTGGCAGGAATTGTGCTTTTAATGGTGGATCATTGAGCAGGGGCCAGCATGGAAGTGCTCCTCCTGTCTCAGCTCCTGTGAGAGACATTTAGAGATGTGGAGAGGTTTGGTCTCTATTTCTGTGGTGATTGTACAGAAGTTTAGGGGTTAGACTGCCTGGGAGATGGAAAAAATCAAGAAGAAAAAAAAGTTTTGTACTATAGGAACATTTTGGAAGTTTCTTGTCTCAGTACAGGGAATATTTTCTTGCCCTGCAAAATGCTACAAGATTTTGTGTATTGCAGCATTTTAAAGGGGACTATGTGATGCCATCACAAGAACAAGATGTATGAATTAAAAAAAAAATTATCTATATTTTTAATATAAAATGAAACTTCATTAACATGAAGTTAATAGTAATATGAAAGGTTTTAATATATTAAATATATTTTGTATATTAAAGCAAATATATGATTAGGAGCTGCTAAAAATGGCAATATAGACAAATTATCAGCTTGGTTATTCTAAGCAGCTGCCTAGTTTATCTTTAAATAAATGCCTGGAAAGATTTATTTTCTAGAGAAAGAATAGGGACTAGAATAGTATGAAAGCATGAAAGTTTTCCCTGTATTTCTGCTGAGGATACTGTGAATATTTGCATTGCTCTTTTTTGATGGTATGGGTAACAGCAGAAGCAGCATGGATTAAACCTATCAGAGAGCATGGCACAGACTCTTAATATGAGTCCCTCAAAAGAAAAGAAATCATTACCTCGAAAAACTTAAAAGTTACGTTAAAAAAAGAAGTTTCATGCTTACAGTAAGGTAATCCTTGATAAAAGGCTGAACAATATTGGCTCTCAAAACCCTTCTGAAGTTAAATTAAATCCTCTGATATTATTTAGTAGTCCTAACAAGTAATAGCTTTATTCTGTCAGTGAAGCCCTATTAGATTTTTCCTTCCAAGCTCTCTGAGATCCTCCTCTTAATAGCAGAAGTGACTGTAGACATGTGTCCTGGAACTGAGAATATTGCAGCACTTCCACTGTGCATTTCACTTCGTTCCCTTTTCTAGGTAGGGGTGAACACCTTCTGCCAGGTACTGAGAATTTCAGAAATTTTTCTTTTTCTCCCTCTTTCTGGCCACTCAACTTCTCCTTGCCTTTAGAAAAAAAAACCAAACCAAAACAACAACCACCATTCTGGCTTTATGAAATAACCATATGATAGCACAGAGAGCAGCACCTGTGCTTTGTAGGTGCCAGCAACTCCTCCTCAGGACTGGCTGTCCAGAGCCTCCTCTTCAGTGTGACCTTCAGGCAGGCTTCTGCACACATCCTGTTCACAGGGCAGTGACAGCCCTTTTGCTTACTCCTACAACCATGTTTTTATGAATTCCATCTGGAAAGGAGACAGATAGAAGACAAGGATTTTCTCCTTGTGAGCTGCAGTGAGTTGAGGTGGGAAGCACCAGTGTACAGCAAATAACTGTGATGTATTAGTGGTCAGCTTTTTGGAATCTGTGCAAACTGTCTCTCGTAGCAACAGGTTGTTATATTTTTCATGAAGTGCATACTATGTCCAATATACTTCAGAAAAAAAAAACCACACTGCAGGAGTATGTGTGAGTACACTGGGGACTGCTTTGAAGAATTACAGGTAGAGCACTGTAATTTCCCGGCAGTTTTCTGGTATGAATTATCGCTTCTCATTGTAATATCTTTGATATCTGTATTTCCTTCTGCCCTTCTCACATTTCTGTTTTTGCAGTACTGCAGTATGTGAAATGCTTGTTATTACAGCAGTGCTGATACTAAAGAAATAACATGGCTCTACAGGGTAGAAAACTGTGTCAATAGGTATGTGAATTAAAGGGTGGGTGGGGAGCTGGTGGTAAGAAGTTCAGAAAACTGGCACTTTACAGTAACTTTGACTTCCTCTATACAAATTGATGTTCTTTTGAAGTTTACAGATTAAAAATATAAAGGGATGACTTGATTATGGGAACTTTCCCCCTCTGCAGATGGTATCTGATAGACATTTTACCCACAAACAAAAGGTTTGTGTGAAAAAATACGCCTGTAGCTGGATGTATGTTGTGCTATTATTGGGCTCACAGATCTTAATAACATTCTAACACACTCCCTTCTCAAAGAATTTGTATTTATTTTAGAAAACTGATCTGAAAAATAGTTTTACAAGGGGAACCTTTAGAGTTCTCTGCAGGAATGTGATCTGAGCATGTAGATGCTTTAGTTCCTTGTCTACCAACACTTTGCTCACCTCAGCTGGACACCCACATAACTTTCACGATTGAAGTTTTGTTTCTAGTGTTTGTTCAAGGGACAGAAAGTGGGCAAACTGCTGCATACATCTAGTCTCTACATGCTTCCCAGAGCTAGCTTTCTCTAGCTTTCACTAATATCCACATGAGAAAACGGAGAGGCTTGAGATGCTGTACTTCTTTGCAATGAAATCACCAAGAGCTCAGTTATATGTTCTCAGGCTTATGGTTTTCAGTAATGGTACTAAATCACACCCCCTGCAGCAAAACCTTAAAGGGGCAGGCTTCTAAATTTCATCAAAGGAAAGTCTAAATATTGGGAAATGGATGGAAGATTTCATTGGATTTATTGCTGTGATTACACAGACTGTTAATGCTCTGAGTTTTAGTAGGTGAGTGGCAGTAGGCTCTGCATTTGGAGGAAACTCCGACATTAAAAAGAATGTTTAAAAGCAGAAATGTTTCAGATTTCCATAAGAATGGAATGACTGGGGGGAAAAAAGGCAGCTAGGATCAGAGTGGCATAAATTCTTCGCTTCACTTTTGAAATAATAAAGTAAAAAATTTATTTTCATAGACTGTTCATCCCAGAGGTTTGTTATTTTATTCTTGTTTATTTTCTAGTGAAATGTCATAATTAAAATTTTCAATTACTTCAGTGTGGAGTGTGCATAGGTATCTGTCAGTGATTGGTACTGACTTTAAATATCATGTTACATCTCCTTCATTCTCCTTCCAATTTTGTTAATGTATTGGGCTGTTATCTTAAATAATATGCCTGGATTAAGACATTAGTTTAGAAAGACTTTTTTTTTCTTTTTTATTTCCACTACATAGTTTGTGGTATATTGAAGTTCCTCTGCTGTGTTTATATCATCATGCATGGTATAATTTTTGCTCAAATTTCTTATTGATATAAGAAATAGATACTTATACTTTTGTAAAAAGTCTGGAAATTTTTTTGTCTCCAAAACACCATATCAAACAGGAAGGAAATATCTGTCTCTGTATTTACCTATCCAAGAATCAAAAGAGCAAATTTAAGGCAAAGATATAATTAGTATTAATTACAGAGGACCAGCTTTTCAGAAAAAAACAAACCTAAATTTAGGCTGCCCTAAACAAACTCCATGCAAAGTGCTTTCAGTTATAGCCTTAAATGCGTGTCTATAAACTCTTGATATTAAAAGAAAGCTGGATTCAGTTACTGGTTCATAACCATTCTCAGAATTCATCATGCAAGTGTCCACAACAATCCAAGTCACTTCAGAGATCTAGCATTTTGGAGTTAACTTGTTAAGTATGCAGAGACCAATTAAGGGCTGCTTATGTCTGTAATCTTAGTCAGCAATGTATGTATTTGCAACTACAGAACTTTTTTTTTTCATAGCGTTTGTATGCTGGGCATAAGGTATAGAAAAATGGATTCTTATGTTTTTGCTCCTAAAATACATGGCATGATTATAAACAGTATGAAGCATTTGGCTAGCATAATTGATTTAGTGGGAGCTGGTTAGTAATGTTTTAAAAGTATTAGTTTAAAACATTAAATAAAGTTTTTATTCCTAATTATGGATGGAGGTGAGTGGGAATGTATGCAGATACCTGGTACACTTACCCTTTTTATGTGTTCTTGCTGCAATGGAAAGTATTGCCAGATTAATATATATTCTTGTATGCAGACTGAATGATACTACTGTGTTTACAGTTGTGGGAAGAGATTTTCCTGATACAGTCTATTAGTCTGCTGTACAATACTGAGTGCTCATTCTACCATGGTTTTCAGTGTGGCTGTTATTTATTTATTAGTTTTTCTTTTATTTTCCTCTGGTCCTTACTGGCAGTTACAGATCAGGAAAGCATAGAGGTTGGTGTGTTCACAGGTTCATGTGTGTTTCTTTCACTCCCTGAAGGTTCTTAGGGCTAATGTCAGAGAAGGAGAAACATCAAATTGGGATATTGGAGGTAGAAGTATTTATGCATGAACCAGAAAGGGAAAAGAATGGTTTTGAAAAGAAAAACCAAAAATGAATGAAACTATCACTCTAATTACCTAGCAAGACACTACCACTGATCTGTAGCTTTTATATTTTATATATGTTTCTTTCAGAATTAAAGTTTTTAATTTGTTCACAAAGTTGATTTGAAACATGCAATAAGAAATTATAGAACACTGCCTCAGGGATTGATTAGCTACCATTAGCTAATCATTAAAAGATGCAGGTAGGCTTCATCGTGTTACTAGTAAAGGTAAGGGGTAGGCTTTTTAATCTGGATTTCTCTGTGTAGATTGAAGTGTGTGTGTCTACATGAGCATATATGTGTCTGTATAGACACACATAACTACTTACGTTATAACTAGTTCAGCAAAAGCTGCTCAAATATTCTGTAATAGAAATAGTGTTTATAGAAATAGTGTAATAGAATATTATTCATTGTGTGCATTTTAAATGCAGTTTTTCTTTCCATAAGGACTGGATTTTCAAGCTCCTTTTCCTTCTGCTGTTCACCTCATTGGAGTATTCATGTTCTTTGTACAGAAGACCAGCAGGAGGTATGAAAAATGACCTTTTTTATTTTTTAGTAAGGACTACAGGATTTTCCCTATAGTTTTAGATGTAGATGAAAGAAATGATGTGTTTCTTTGAAAAAAAAACCAACGAAAATCGGGACCATTTTGTTCAATACTACACTACTGTTTCCAGTAATTGCCTTGTACAGTTTGCAAGTCTTTCCACTTTATGTAAATACATTAACTTCTGAAAATCTCTTATAGCTGTAAGGTGAGGCCTTTTGAAGGAGGTGTTCTTTTGAAGATCCGTGGGTCTCTTAAACACACGTTTTTTTCTTCAAAGTAAATCATGTAGACTCCCTGTCACAAATCCTTCTTGTTAGGAATTCTGCTTGAAGAACTGTTTGAATTTCAGTATCAGGTATTTCAAACAAATACATCTAATGCCTCAATACATTTTTCTTATGGTCAGTCAGTGGCCCTAAATAAGGAAGAGAACCTCTCATAATTTTGAAGCTATTCCTAGAAACCCTTTGAAGAAAGAAATAAATTCTGAGGTTATTATAGTTACTCCTGGAAACTAAGAAAGGGAAAGTAACTGTAAAATAATTTAAGTTGTTGGAAATAAATTAATAAATACTTAAAAAATCCCAAACAAGCACAAAACAAACTACCCTATCCCATAAAAGGAATGATAGTTCAGAAACCAACTCCCAACTCCCCCAGGCACTTGGTGAAATCCTTCTGCTCATATTCATGCAAAAGTGTTACAGAGTTACAGAATAACCTTGGCTAGGAAAGATTTCAGGACATCATCTGCCCCTATCTCTTGCCTAGAGAAAAGGTTACTTCAATGTTAGTTGCTCACAGCCTGTTTTAATTGAGTTTTGGCCCTGAGAATGGATGCTTCACAGCTGCTCTGGGTAGCTCATTCCACTGGATGACTGTCCTTGTGAAATTTTAGTGCTCAATATTGAGTCGTAAATTTACTTGGTGCAGTTGGTGCCTGTTGTTCCTCATCTTTTCATTGTATACCTTTGAAAAGCATTTGACTGTGTCTTCTCATTAACCACCCACCAGGTAGCAGAAGACATCAATAATATCCCTTTTAGCTTTTTGTTTTTTGGCTAGACTGACAAACTTATTTTTTTTACTCTCTGTTTTTTCATCATCCACTCCAATTCTCTATGCTTGTATTAAATAAGATAAATGAGAGGTGCAAAAATCTGTAATGGCAAAGAGTGCAATAACATATAGATAGTTTTTTGTCTTGACCCTAAATAGAGGAAATAATGACAGAAATGCTTATAATGAATTATTAGTTTAAACTATCAAGTGAATAACATTTGTATTTATTTCTATGGTGAAATCCAGTTTAGAGCAGATTTTATTGACTGAAGGACAAGGGTTCTACGTTACACATTTTACAGGAGAGTGGCCATAAGGTTTTAAAGCATTTACTTCTGAACTTCTTTCTCTTGTTAAGGAGTTGTCTTGTTTTGTGTGATATAATTTTGAAAATTATGATGTGCTACAGTGCAAATGTTTTGTAGGCTGGAAATCTGGAAAGAGAAATGGTACTTTTAAAGTTTTGTCATGCAGAGAAAGAATATCATAATCTCAAGTAAGCTTCACAATAAAAGAGAATTTTTTTTTTCAGTATATCTATGCTGATGTGGAAAAGGAAGTATGCATATCATCTTGGTTTTAAAGCCTTTACCTATAAGAAAATTTAGGGAGCACACAAATTACTTGAAAATTTGTCTGTTTTATGTTGAATTGTTACAAGCTTCCTACAGCTCAAGGACACCACCTTGTTAAGAAATCATAAGTGAACTTTATACTTGAAGTCCACCCTCATTCTTACAGTCAGGGTCTCCAAGAGGGAGAATCCTGAATCTGGAATGTTATAAAATATTTCCCCATAATTCAAGGTCAAGCTGTAAATCTAAGTTGCCAGGTCTCTTGCTGGATATCTATTTTCTCTGGTTCTTAGAGCTTAAAGCTTCCAAGAAGTGAACCTTTAAATGCTATCAACATTAATTTTAGCAGTAAATGTGAACCTTTACCTTGCACAGCACAGTGTGGGTTGCTTAAAATAACTATATACACAAACATGGAACATGAAAAAGATCCTCTGATCCTGATAACTGTTCCCTCTGAAGATGGAAACTATTTTGCAACATACTCATGCATGTGTCCCTACACAGACTTAAAGTCACACTGAGGATCCTGTGTATCATTGTTGCTTTGGAACATTCCTTGGGACTTCCCAAATGCCTGTAGAGCACAGCAACCTGACTGCCAGGTGGAGTTGTACCAAGTAAAGCACATTGTACCAGTGTTCAGGCTTTCCCTGCCGAGATTATTGACAGCATCTTGCTTTCATCTGCAGTGCTTTGAGTGATCAGCACTTCTCATTTCATGATCTACCTTTTTCTTCTGCTCTTCTCCCACTTCTGTCCCACACACGTGTTCATCCAGAACATGTGTGCTGCATGGAGCTGGGTTAATCCAAGTGTGGTGAAAAAAGCTGTCAAGTGCAAGTGCTTGTCCCCAGTTTAAGAGAAGAACATAAGACTCAGGACTAGTAATATAGTAGTCTTCCAAAGATAAAAAGAGTTCAGATTACTGCAAAGAATACTGCAGAAATGGCTATTAAGCAAACCTATGTTTTTCTTACAGAAAACACAAATTTACACTTTATTAGCTAGAAAGTGAGGGAGGAGATACTAGGAACTGTAGGTGTAACATGCATCCTATTGAATGTACTGCTGAAAAGTGGTATTAGGGAGGTCTGTCTCATGGACCATTTTGTTTTGTACAAGTTCGAGTCCTATTGTGTCAACTGGAAGCCATCAAGAAGCTGCAAGAGCAGTCAGAGGCCAGGCAGAGAAAGAGATGTGCTCTCAGCACTTGGACTGGACAGAACTTCGTATTTTTGACACGCTTCTGCAACCCTTTCACTGCTGCAAAGCAGGGTTTATTGGTCTGCAGGACCTGGGAGCCAGTGGCATCAGTGCAAACTTCAAATCATCCAGTGTATTGGGACAAGAGCTGAGAAACCAGCTAATCAGTTTCAAGGAGCCTGAGGTAACTGATGGGAAAAGTTTTGCTGAATTGTTAAGGTAGTCCTTAGATGAGAATTTGGGTAGTATTAGTCTGTTGCTGTAGTTTTCTACTTTCAGTAAGAAAGTGCTGGCTCCTGTGGCACGGCAGATACAAAGCCAGACAGCTGACAAGAAGCTTTGTACCTCTGATGTACAAAAAGAAACCTGAGATATTAGATTTTCTCCATAGGAGCATTCTTGAAATTTAAACAATCCAAAGGTAAAAAGGTATGTACTGACATAACAGGTTTCAGTATTTTAAATTGAGGTTGGGAAGCTGGAGCCTGGGTACCAACACTGCTATTTTCAGCTCTGAGTATTTCTTAACTTCAAGGACCATCAATGGTCTGTGTCCAAACACCTTCGCTGATCTCCATGTTTGTCTTCAAAGAGATCTGCCAGAAACAACTTGAGCTAAATTGTGGCTTTGATTGTATAGTTTGGATTTCACTTTGCTGCAAAGGAAGGTTATATGCAGGCCCCCAGTCATGAATTTTGCAACTCTGCCTCATTGCTGGGCCTTGGTAATTATCATACAGGAACCAGAAAGTGAAACCAGCTTGGAAAGCTGAGAAGCTGAGGCAAAAGCAGAAAGTTGTGGTTGGGAGTTTTTACTGGTTTCCAGTCATACCAACTTCAGTCACAGCTTTTTTGGGCCTAACAGTCTTAATCTGATAGTCTTGAAAACACTGCTGCTGATCTTTCAGGGAGTCATTGGCAGTAAAGGCATTAAATGTATCTAATGTTGCAGTTAAACAAAACTTGCTACCAATATACCGTTGATATAAAATGTAGTATCAGTAAAAAAAAAATAAATAAAATTAAGTGCTTATTGCTTTTATTCAAGATAGATAATAAATTAGAGAGCACTAGTGCCTTTTGTTTATCATTCTCAGCTTTTACCTGATCAATAAGCAATTTTTAGAGGTCTAAGAGGAAGATCAGTGTAGATCACTTACAAAATCAGCTTTACCCAATTTAGCTATGGTACATCATACAAGGCAGACTATTTTTTTTTCCTGAATTAACTTCAATATTACTGGAAGCATAAAATTCTTTAAAATTAGTAAAAAATGTGAAGACGGATGATCTTTAGAGAGTTCACATGATTGGATGGCTGTATAAAGAGTATGTACACTTTTCAGCCTGCTCAACTTTCCAGCACTGAGCTAGGACAAAAATCAAACCCAGACTTTTTCAAGAACTTTTTCTACTTCCCTTTACCATTTGGAGCAGAACAGAAGCCATTCTGGAAACAGCAAAGGCTCTTCCTATCTCATTTTAGAACTTCTCCTTTCTCATCCTGTTTGTGTTCCTCATGCAAACAAAAGGGAATGAACTCCCCACCTCACACCAAATTCCCCAAAGTTTAGGGTTTGGTTTTAGCTCGGTTGCCTGGGATCTGGTGCTTTCACTGTCCAAATATTGTAGTAATATGCAAAAGATATTATTTCCAGATGGAAGGAAGTGCAAGCCTGAACTTAAAGATTTATGGTTTCAGATGGCAAGCTATCTGTGAACAGCAGTGAGAAAGTTTAGGTGTTGGTAGGTATTTTTCCAGGTTAATGTGGGAAACTTGGAAAAAGGAAGGTTCCAAGGGCAAGGAACAGCACAAAGGATTTTCTGGCTTAGAGACAGTGGGGGACAAGCTGGTCTTACTTTGTTTGCTATTACAATCTGTCTTTATTTTTCTGTTTACAGTCAAAAAAGGAAAGGGAGAACTTGAATTGCTTTTCTTAGAGAAGCTTATTTGTGAATCTGTAGTTTTTCATAGCAGTTTTCATAGCAGTTGATTTCTTCCACCTAAAATGCCACCGTGCTGGAGGAGGGGGTAAATCTGTCAGCAGCCTCTCAGAATGCATCTCTGTTGATCACTATAGAGCAACTTTCTGAACATCAGCAAACTGAAAATAAAGCTGGGATGTCAGACTGAAATGGGGCTGATATCTTTCACAGTGTACCCTTTGTCTGAAGGTAAAACTTTAATTTTGATGACCAGTTTACAGACTTGATAGGCTGACTTTGCTCTAAGAATTGGCAAAGTTTAGTTAGCTAAAGTTTTTCTTGTTTTGCTTAAACATCAGTTTTAAAGGATGCATCTTTATTTTAAGTCAGAATTTCATAAACTCTAAAGTGGATCTTATGAAAAAAAGAAGATGATGACAGAGACTATTGCTAAATAATTGTATGGAGTTTCATCCTCTGTGGTGTTTCCCAAATTATGAAGTATAGGAGATAACACTTGCTATCAGGCAGAAAGAGGTTGTTCAAATATCTTATGCTGATCTTGGGAAAGGGAGGGCATATTACCTCTATTAGAATGTCAGCCTGGGCTTGATATGGGAAAAATGAGCTATTTTTGCTACTCCAAGAGTTATAAATATAACAATTTATCATTTTTTAAAACAAGTTGAAGAAACAATAATGATACTAAATGATACTAGGGTGGGGTGGGATTTTTATTTGTTTGCTAGAGACTAGAATTTTGGCAGTATACACATGATTCCAAATTACAATATTTGCTGTTGTGAAATTTCTTTGTGAGAGCAATGAAAGTTGATTTTTTTTTTCTTGTACTGAAAGAATCCAATACTGTTTGACTTCTGTTGTGATTCAGTTCACATTCTCTGAGAATTCCAGCTGTCTGGGGAACATCACTGTGTGGACTATTTCAGCCTGAGAGATTGCAAGTTTTCCCTCCTCCTCCTCCTCTTCCTCCTCCACTTTCCTCTTTTGGCTATTTTTGGCTGTTGCATTGTATGCAGTAAACATGTTGTATGTGTTTATAAGGCCCCAGTGGTATGTTTCTTGAGCTTTTCTGACACAAACCAGCCAATTTGGGTTGAGTGTTTATTACAAAATTACCTACAGTGAAATAGAAATAAGCTATAAAACAAAAATAATTGAAGAAATCTTTTTGCTTCAGAGTGTTTAATTTCCCAGTGCTGTCTTTCCTCTTAACTGTCCTTAAATCACTCAAGATTTACTTGGCTCTCTGCCACCATTTCTGTCTTGCACAAGAGCCCACTGTTTACCTGTCTGTTACTTTAAAAATATATATTTCTAATATTACTGCATCTCTCTTAGCTGACCTTAACTATGGCCATCGACAAGGAGTAATAGAGAGGCATTTCCAATTGCTTAAATGGCTGTGTATAAGAGTCATTTTAATCCTTTTAATGAAATTGAAGTGCTTAATTGAATCTGTCTTTCAGATTTATCTTCTGCATTTCTCATTCAGACACCAGTCTACTCAAGTAGGATGATTTTCATGGAACTTTCTGAATACTGCAAAAGTTTGGAGAAGGCCCAGTGAACGTGTGATCTAAAAAGATCAGCTAGACCATCTTCTATTTGGTAGGTTCCAACTGCAGATGATATTTTTTTCTAAAATAATCTGGTACTGTCTTCATTTTTTCTCATCCACTGTCATTTCTGCTCTACAGTAAGTGTTTTCTATGTCCCAGGACAAATAACATCGTTGATAAAAAAGAAAGGATAAAATCAGTAAGGAGGTAGAGAAAATGAGAAGGGTGATATTCTGGCAAATTTTTATTTAATGTAACTATTACTGCAGACAATGAACTAATCAGTTAGAAATACTTTGACCATGATATACATAGAACATACAGCAACTAACCTTCTTTCCATACTTGCAATGTATCTCTTTTTTTTAGTTCTGCCTCTCACCTTTCCCCATTTCTTACCCATATTGGGATTTTTTCTTTTATAGTGTGAGAATAAAAAAAGAGACAACCAGTGTATCTTTAGACAGAGGGTTTTTTAGTGTCAGCATCATGAACTTTTCTCATAGCTTACTCTGTGTCTGTGTGTGACAGATGTGAACTGAAAAGCTTACAGGCAGGGAAACTGAAAGAGGGAGTTGAGGCATGACATAGACCCTGATGTGTGAGGTAAGTCTGTGGGATCAGTCTGATTTCCTAACTTTTTCAAATTCAAAAATAGATATTAGGAGTTAAGATTATAGAAAATTTCTGGACTTATTTAGTTTTATAGCAGAAGTTTCTTGACAAGCGACTGAAGAAGAAGTAATGCCTGCCACATAGTTATCTTTGAAGACATCTATCTAATCCATCTGGACAGCCCCAGAGAGAAAAATCATGTCAAAATGCAGAGAAGGGTAAGAGAAGGGTAAGAGATGGGCTATCAGGAGATAACCAACAGCATCACTGTAAGCAGACCAGACTTCTAGGTAAATATTTATGGTTTATGTTTGTAAATACCTTGCTCAAAGGTTTTGTGCTTCTGTAACATAATGACTGCAACCAGCTGTGGGAATACATTTCTATCCAAAAAAATAATCATAGTTTGGATGCTAGAAAAGCATTTGGTATAATATTTGCCTTCATCTTACTGTAAAAATGAACACTACTACTACTCTGACTTGGTCCTAGCTTGCTTCAGTTAAAGTTGTTCAAAAAAAACAAAACAAAACAAAACAAAAAAACCTAAAAATTCCCACCCTGTTTGGTTATTTGAAGCACTAGCTTCAGAATAAACAGACGTGTCTCTAAGTGTGCTACAGAGCACCCAGGAAGCAATTTCCAGGAGATAAGGGAATGGCCATTCCCTTGTGAACTACAATGAGCATTATGAGCTGCAGTGAAATCTAAAAGTGCTATTTTGAAACCAGAATGGAAGCACTTTGGGAAAGATTGTTTCTGTGGGCATTTTCTTCTTTTTCTATGTGGGCTGTTTGGTGTTAACTGGTGTTACTGTTGCTTTGACTTACATTCTGTCAGGTCTTCTGCAAATATGGCACAACTGTGACTTGTTGGTTTCAGGTAAAACAACTTACTGTAGGGTGCTATACAGTCATGTATAATTTTGCAGGTAATTTGGGAACATTAACTAGCATACAGAGGCTACGTAATCAGGAAAAATCAGCAAATAAATGATCAGTTTTGGTAAAGGCAGGGTGGATTTGGTGATTGTAATAGGGAAAATCCTGCACAGAGGGAGCATGTTTAGCATCTGAATCTTCAGTACTCTTCCAGAGTTTGAGTGTGATTGTGCATCACACAGCTCCCTGCCTGGCATTTAGCTCACTGCATCTTAAAGCTGTGGTTGGTTTGTAGATACAAGGTCATATGAGTGTCTGTAAGAGTCTAGAGATAGGAAAAATGAAACTGGGAAAAAAAAGGGGAATCGGACTAAGAGAAGGAAAAATCTGCCACTGTTGAAGTGTTTTTCCAAATAAGAGTTCAACCAGGAGTTATCCATGGGTAGCAAATATTACCATAAATGTCTGTCCTTTCCATTTTCTGTTTCAGACTGGATGATGGAAGGATTCAAAGAAATAACACCGTGTGTAAAAATATTAATTTGACGTTTCATAATGTGAAATGAACTCATTGTGCAATTTTTGGATGCCACGTATGTAGCTGAATCCTGAGCTGTTCTCAGCATCCAGCACCCATGCAATGCCAGGAGAAGGAGGAGATGTACAGCACAAATCTGAGTCTGTGCCTATGGATATAGGCTGCCACTGTCTATGGGCAGCAAATTCCAAGAGGGCACATTAAACAGAGCTATTCAAGAACATCCATTTCACAATAACTGGGCCTTGTGTTATCCTGGAATGATTTTATGTGTAAGCAAGAAGCAAGTGCTTGGAGTTTCTGAGAGATTATCATGGATTTATTACTCATTTTGAGGCAGATTGTGAATAGTGCCTCAGGGATACCAAAAGATGATCTCTGTCCTGAGCAGGTACAGCACAGATCATGCAGGCAACATATGAAGTGAAGATGTCAAATCATCATTGCCTGAGGCTTGGTAGCAACATAGCAGTATGTCTGCACAAAGAGCTGTATTGTTTACTCTTGACCTTAAAATAATTTGATCCACTGTGACATATTAAGTAAAAATGTTCTTTTGTCTTCAAGAAATATTTCTTGGCAACTGCAAACAAGCTAGAAAAAGTATGTGCAAAAGTAGGTGCCTTAGCAAATATTCAAGAAAGCATTACATATAATTTTTTTTACATAAAAACATATTTTTTAGCATAAACAAGGTTTTCACAGTAAGGTTGCCAAAGTAATTTTACAGGATGAAACATTATGGAGGTATCTCCCTTGATTTAAACAGAGCTGTCCTTGGGATGAATTTATCCTGTGTCCATTAGTGTTTGCTAAGGTGTAGGCCTTCAGATTCTGGGGAACTGCTTAAGTCTCCTGTGCGGCCATGGTGAATATCAGTGTAACCCAGTGTCACAGCTTAACACTGTCCTGCCAATTAAATCAAATAACAGATGCTCTCTATTAATCCCCCTCTCCTCCCTGATAAGGAAAGGAGAGAGAATAAGGGAGAGAGGCTTATGGGTTGGAAACTAAACTACACAGCTTGAATGAAACAGTAATGATAAATAGGAAAAATTACTAAATATATACAAACATGCAGGAAAAATTGATCCCACGTTCCTCCCCCTTTTCCCCCAATAACTTTCACGTCACCACGGAGGCTGCAGGGCAGCCCTGGGAAAGTCCAGGCTGGACTCCTGGGGTCAGCAGCAGTTGGGAGCTGGAGGCAGGAACACAGGGATCCAGGCTGGCACGGATCAGGACCACAGGCAGAGGAACGGATGGAATGCTCCCAGGATGCTGAAGTGAAAAAAGGGAACAGGCAAAAGAAGGGCAGAAAGAGCAGGCAGAAGGGTCTTTGACCCTTGTGATCCCTCAAATTTGTACTGAGTATGACGTGTATGGGATGGAATACTCTGTTTGGTCAGTTCTGGCATCTATCTTGTCCGGTCCTCTCCAGAGGAGGGGTTCAGGTGGGACCTCTTTACTCCTTCTGGAGAGTAAAATGTTCCTCAGAGCTGAGCAGTGTCCTTGGCTCTGCACACCAGTCTCTAGCAGTAACTATAAACATCCAGTGTTATCAGTCCTAGAAGCAGACACTGTCTGAGAAACTTGCTGTTAATTTCAGCAAGTGCAACTACTTACAAGAAACTTAGCTGAAAGCAAAAGTACAAACCAGAAAATCACCTTTATCATGGCCCAAACCAGGACACCCAGCTGAGCCATACAGGCTGACTTCCATTCAAGGAAGATTATGCAAAGGAAGTCTGCATAACTTTAAATCCCAGTAATGTATAGAATATGTAGACAAATTAATTTTTAAAGAAGTACATGCTCTCTACTTTTTTCTTTCAGAGCCTCTGGACAAAAAGAAAACATTTTTTTGTTTTCTTTTCTCCAGATTACATTTCTTGAGAAAAGTAACATACACTTTATAAACAGATTAACACAGAGGAGCACCAGATTTAGATACTGGTGGAGAAAATCATTGCCTAAAAAAAAACCAAAACAAAACACCTTAAAAAATCCCACAAACAAAAACCAACCCAAAAAGCAATCCAGTTAAAATTCTTTGTGATTAGGCCCAAAGTGATACCATATCTTTGATAATCTGGACTTGGAAGTTGTGTTGAGTGGGGAAGAAGCGTGTCCCATTGTTATTAGGCTACTGTTGTAGGGAAATGAACAGAGTGACACAAAGCAACATGGAATCCTATGAAGAGAGAATAAAACGAGGGCAGTTTCACTGGCATCTTTCAGGCACAGCTCTTATGACACTGAACTCAGCAAGCACCAGGAATTTGGGTGGCACAAGACCTGTGCAATATGACTGTTACTTGATACCTGATGTCAGACACAGGGTGACCCAGTCTTCTGCAGGTACCTTGTGACAATACAGCCTGAGATGCAAATTTATTTGGCTTGTGGCTGTAGGAAAAGGCTGCTCATAATCCCTGAGTAATGCTACTCTTGCCTTCCCTTCATCTTTCCAGTCTCTTTCTTCCAAGCCCTGAGCTACCAGGCAGAGATAAGGAACTGTTTTGGAAATACCCAGTGGGGTGGAAGAGCAGAGCCTTGTGTTATTTACATGGACAAAGATATGGTCTTCCTGCTTCTAGAGTAGATAGTGGTGGGTTTTATGACTACTTTACCCTCCATTGGACTAGGAAACAGCTCAGTGGCTTCTTCCCAAAGACCAGTAAGGTGTTTTTAGCTGCATTTAGCATATGATGGAGCTGATCTGGGGCAGAGATATCTTGTGTGCTCCCTCCCTCTCAATCTCACAAACACACTGACATGTCACTGTTCCTTGAAGGGAGGAAATAAGGCAGAAGACAGTACTGAAAAGGACAAGGTGCCATACATCTTGAACCACCTCCTGGTGAAGTTATTGTAGAACAGAGAGCTCTAGAGAAGTGCTGATGTTTATATGGCCTATGTGAGTATCTTTTTAGTCTCCAGTCATTGCTCATCTTTCCCCTTTTCTCCATGTGTTGAAAGTCTTATGGCCCATTGTACAGGTTTCTCACTTGAGTACAATTGCCTTCATGGGAGACTTTATTTGCTGTGAGCTCCTGCAGGAAGAGGTACAGCCCAGGCTATTTGTTTTTGTTTATAAGCCTGTGAAATATTCCGGGAAAGGAAATCAGCTTAACCACATAATCAAGCATGTTCTGCTGAATTTTCCTCTTCTTCCGCCTTGCTTTTGCCTACACTGTGTGATACAACCTGGCCAAGCAGCACCACTAAGTAATGATGCCTTCAGAAACAAAAAATGTGAAATCCTTTGAGTAGTAGAATCAGCCCATGCCCAGTGCACTCTGTAAATCACTTTAATTTTTTCTACGTTGGATTCCCTTTCTTACATCTATGTTTCAAGGGCTCTATTGTTTAGATTTTTGGTATGAAGCAGAAGCCACGCATTTGTGATTTTTCCTGAGGCTTCTGATGTAAATGGAAAGGAAAACCAGTTGCTATTGGCACAATAAATAAGGATTTTATTGAAGTTGTGATATAATTGCTCTTTGAGGTGGTGTTTAACTGCACAGAATATGGAGACATTGATGGTGATTTAACACATCTACTGTGTTGCAAGATAGGTGAACTGGGCAAAGAAAGATTTACTTTTTGCTGTTTATTTTTTGTTGGTGGTTTTTTTTTTTTTTTTCTTGTTTTGGGTATTTTGTCTCTTTTCATAACTTCCAAAAAGATGAATAACTTAAGCATCTACATGGTTTTTGTAATGCCATTTCAGCAGTCCTTCAAGGTATGAATTGATCATTCTGGCTTGGATTCTCTCCAGTGCAGGGCATGTATACTGCTATAGTTACAGACAGATATAATCATTTGGCTGATGAAAAATTAATGCTGTGTCCTGGCAAAGTGACTTTAATAGCCCATTACTCAACCTGAAATTAAATTCATCCCCTCCCACTCAGCTAAAAGTGTGGTTTTGAGGCTTATCCTTGGAAGACGATGGCAGTTCATGTTTGGGAAAAGGCTTCATGTGTTAAACACATTTGTGATCAATTCTGTGTGAAGCATGAAAATATGAAATAATATGTAGGATATAAATACATTGCTATAGTCATAAAGTAGAATTGTTTGGATTGGAAAACACCTTTAAGATGATCAAGTCCCCCAGTTAAAATAAAACTTACAGAAAACTGCAGGCTGAACCTAAGTGATATCCAAGTCCTGGTTTGAGAAGACCAGGATAGAAAAACCCAGGATAGAGAACCCTGCCTGTACACCACCAGCAGCTGCCAGGCTGGGGATGTGGCAGCTATCATGGAGAGCAGCTGAGCCTATGGGAGGAGAGGATGTGACCCAAATGGACCAAACAAAATATTCCTTCCCATGGTGCTCAGTATAAAATGGCTCCCAAGAGAGCCCTCGGGGGCTTCTCTGCCCGATGTGCTGGCTGGGTTAAGGCCCTCTTGCTGTCCCTTCCCTGATGTCCCTGGAGGAGGACATCATTTACCAAAACAGGTCACCTTCTACCCACTCAGGTTTTTTTTTCAGCCCTAAAGTCTCTCTCTCTCACTCCCTTCTTCCCCCTGAAAGGGTATTGGTAATAAGAGAGAGCATCTGTCACTGTCCAGCCACTGTTTAAAACCACTACAGGAACTTCTAAAAAGATGTTGAGTGTAAAATCCCACTATATCATCTTTATAGTATTTCTTTCAGCACAGGTCTGAACCGCACTAGAAATAAAATTTCCTTCTTGTAGTCTGTCCTTTGGCTCACAGTGCAGTGATCTTAGCTAGCAAAACAAAGCAATCTGTCTGTGACAGAAGAGTGATACAGAAGAGCTTATATTCTGGCCATCAGCCAGCCCTACACTGTTGGAATTTCCCCTTCAAACCATCTTCTTGTCTTTCTTTTTCTGGAATCACTGCTTTTCCACTCAGCAAGCCTACAAAAACTGTTTCCTGACCTTCCCTGTCTCTGAGAGGAACTGAGCTGCTCTTCCTGTTAATGAGTATAGTGGAGGTTGCTCTGTCAGTTCTGAAGTCCTCTAAGACACACACCTTTATACCCCACCACATTTAGGTTCTTCTGACTAGTGAAAATGCTAGCAATGTGTACTGATTCTCTTTGGCTCATTCGATGTCTTTTTGCTTAAATCTGAGCTTTATTTTGCATACCTTCTAGATTTATATACATAGATGATAATTACCTGCTTTCAAAAGCATATTATAAGGGATGAAATCTTGAGAGTTTGCTTTTTGTCACACACTTCCTGCTTCTTAGGCCAGGTCTGCAGCTGCTTTGAGAACTTGGAGTCTAAAATGCACGTGGCATCTCTCAGTAAAAATATTGGCTTTTAATTAAAGTCTTTGAAAAGCCAGTGTTTTGTTACCACGATATCCTTTTATTTTTATCCTCAGTTGTCCATGTACACAAATGTCAAATAGACTACTGAGATTTGTATTTCAAATGCACTGCAAGGAGATGGATATTAAAGCATCTAAGACTAATCTGAAATCAAAGACACCATTTAATTTATTTGAAGGTGTTTGATCTCTCTCAGTTACAGGGCAATGGTTCATTGATAGAAAATGGGCACTGAAAAAATTTGCCACTTGAAGGATCTGCTCATGGAAAGAGCAATTTGGGCCTCATGATGTAAAGAAGCACAAATATATTTTCTCCTTTCTTTACCTGTCTTGTGACAGGGTTCTGCTGGTTCTTTTAAAACTTCTGAATCCTTCCAGAAGAGGAACAATCCCAACATTTATTCCGTTTCTAATCTACTATATAATGGACATTTCTTATCAAGTTATTGAGAACTATTTCAGTTCATGCAGCAAAGAAGAATGTCTTTGGGATACCTTGCATCAACTCCAGAAAAGAGACCACAGCCCTCTGGCATTACCATGGTAAAAAGTTGTATGGAACAATTAGGAACTGAACATTACAGAAAACAGAATTGGACTGCCTCTATCCATTGCTGTGTATTACTGTCATACCTAGAATTGCATCATTCTGGAGAAATTCAGAAATATACCCTATGTTTAAAGGTTTTTCATTTACTTAGCAGTCACTTCACTTGAAGATGGCTCTTTCATGAAGTCCTTGTTGCCAGTAGAAGGGTCTTGTTGACTGATGTTTTGTATTTTCCTTTCTCTCAACAAAAATCTCTAAAAAAAAATATTAATTAAGGATCCGTAACATAAAAGACAGTTGGTGAACGTATGCTATAGAAAAAACATGAAGAGCAAGACTTGACTGTGAAATCCAGTCTTTTAAAAACTTTTTAAAAGTTAAGACTTGTTTATCTTCTTGGTAGAAAGAATGACTGAAAATAATCTATTTAATTTGAATTAAGGAAGCTGAGAATTACTGCAGCACCATAAGAAAAACGCTCTTGACTTCCTGGAAACTGAAAGAATTTTTTTTGAAGAAGTAATTGTCTCTGACATCACTAAGCTGCACAGCAAGTTTGTGAGTGGTTAGTTTGGGGTAACAGAGGAAGCAACTTCTTCACAGATAAGCAGGCAGTGCAATGTACATGCCTAGTTATTCTCCTTTTTGGTTCAAGTTTAGCTGAGAAATTCTTTTACAGTCAGAGAACACTTATTCTGCTTTCCAGAGAGAGACACATGCTGTTTCATAAGGATACGCCTGATTTTCAGAAATAACCATGTTTTTCTGGCTTAACCTCTTAGCATTTGGTGTTGCATTTCTGGGAGAGGATGCTTTGGTCAAAGGTAGGTAGTAATTGATATTTATTTCTCTTTTTTTTTTAATCCCTGAATATCCTCTGTAGAAATAAAACAAATTAAAAACTTTGGAAAGGGGAGAAATAACATCTTTGTTCAGAAACAAGAATCCAGATGTGTGCAATGGTGAATCTAGATCAGACTGGCACATAATGTACAAGGCTAAAATTTCTTTCACGTGGTCATAGTTGAGCATTATAGGAGCCATTTAAAACAAACAAACAAACAAAAAAAAAAAAGAAAAAAAGATTTGTAGTTGTATTTAAAAAAGAATACATTTAGTTCCCTTGTGTGAGTATATTCAATGCGGTCTTTGGTTTCATCTCATGATGTAGTACTGTGTTTTCTGTGTTTAAATCCCTGAAAGAAAAAAAAATCTTCCCATCCATTTTAGCCACTCCCTGATCTCAGAATCTGCTTAGAGTTCCTCAGATTTTTACATTTACTTCAGTGGAGTTAATAAAAAAAAAAAAAAAAAAAAAAAAAGTTGATCTCTACAGTTGGGAAATTACTTATTTGATGTTAATTTTATAAAATACAATTTATTTATGTTAGAAAATCTGCCCCTTGAAGAGCCCGCAAAATGTTTTACTATCTGATTACCCCACTGCAGGTGAATTTGTTGCTTGACTTTTTTTTTAAATTTATAAGAGACAGTCCAAGAGGTTGGTTTTGCAAGACAGTAGATATGGCAGATAATGTGGATAGTAAGAAAAACAATTATTTTTTGGATAGTTTATTTAAAGACAAAAATCGATCTATAAGAAAAATATTTTCTTGAAACAATCATACAGCATTCTATATATATGTGACTTCAATCACTGTAGCTGGTTAATGTAATTTGGAATAGTTAGTAGTGTCACAAAAGCTTTTTTCTAAAGTAGTGTTCACCCTAAAAAGTGTCCTGAAACATATATTATGAAATGGCTGAAAAGTATATGCAGGGCTGAAACCTGTTTTCACATACTTTGAATTTATGCATGCTTCAATCATCATGTCACTATAGTAACTCCAGTTTTATTCTGATGTGTGCAAGAAAATGATCTGACTTCATTTGATAACCAGCAAAGAAGGGCATTTGAAGCCTGAGCATTAGTTCTCTTGTCCTCTTGTCTTTCAAAGTCTCTGAAGACAGGCAGCAGCAAATAAATCTGCTTGCTAGCTGTTAGATATAAGAAAACGAGTGAATGCTGTAATGTAAAGAACAAAATTTCTTGCTTTTCCCATACCTTTTTATTTTTTCTTTAAATCTACTGTCCTACTTTCCATTTTGTAAGTCTTTCTGAAACTTCCCATGGCTCTCTTTTTTCCAGAAAAGGCACCTTTCTGGCTGGTTACCCATCCACCTTCACATTCAGTCGATGTATTCTCTAATAGAGAGTACTGGAAGACAGAAAGAGGAATAGCAGTATTTTATTTTGAGCAATGATTATTTTCTCTGTCCACACAGAGACTGGCTGAGCAGTCTAGCTCAAGCCAGTTCCTCTCTTCATAATTTCCCTAAACAGAAGATCCTCAAAGAAATTATAACTCCTCTCTAGTATGCATAAGTCTCATGCTGCCACACACCTTGCACTCACCATGTGGTTTGGCACAGGGACTGGGTCTCCTGGCAGCACCATTATGAGTGACCTTTGCTGTGTAGATTACTCTGCCTCATAGCTATGGGCGACTGGGCAGTCTTCTAGGGAGGGGTTTGTTATTGGAGGAGTAACATTCAGAGAAGGTGATGTAGGCTTTATTTTTATGTCAATTTTCAGGCACTCTTTAACAAGTGTTGTCTTGGGGCTTGTTTTGTTGTTGTTATTATTACCAAAGAATAGATTGTACTTGCTGATTTTTCAAGACCTAGCAGGAGAAATATAAATGACTATAAAGCATCTCTAATTTCCTGTTGCTTTTTCAAACCATTTTTAAGAATATCAAACTATCTTAAAACACACAAAGAAGTTAGGAATATCTAGAGCCTTTTCACCATGTACAACCCCCAAATATAGGGCATGTATCCAGGTGGTTATCTTGGTAAGAAATAGACCGAGTAGTGGTATTTGTGGATGTACCTATATATACCAATATATGGTACCAATACATACCAAAAGTGGGTTTCTATCTGTTCTTGTAAAAATCTGTACTTCTGAAACATCCCATCAAATTCATCAGTGTTTCGTGCACTATTTATTAGTCTTTCATCTCTATCTACATACCTTGACTAAAATCTTTAGTTGCCAGATTTGTGCTGCTTAAAATCTTTAGTGTAAGATGAGTAACATAACACTTTCTGATATTTAGGCTGACTTACCAATCAAAAGGGTTATGCTAGCATACCTGATAGAGTGCATCAATGCCTACTTATGAAAAAAAAACCCTAAGTAACCCCCATCAATCTGAATAAGAAACCCCTAAAACAAAAAACCACAAACCCCCCAACTCTAACACCTTGCCACTTCTCCTCTCCACCTGCACTGCCCCCTCCCCACCCACCTGCCCAAAAATCCCCAAACCAAACAACAAACCCTGAGCAAAAAAGAAACAGAAGAAACCTTTTCCTTCACTTTAGAAAAAGGAAAAATAAACGCTTGCAGGACAAGAGGTTTTTTTTTCCATTAGATCACTAATTCAGGTTCCTCCCCCGCCATCCACAAACTTTAGCAATTTGACAGCTTTCATAAGCCTTCACCCACTTCTGAGCCACTTCCTTTATTTCAGGAAACTAAATAATTGCTTGGTAGTTTTGGGTGTGTCTTTTTTATTTTCCAAGTTAAAAGCACCAAGCTTCTGCAGACAGATGAAATCTGGGGCCATGCAGTCTCCACACCCAAATGATGTGGAGGTTTCCAGCTGCAAGTATTTTGTTTCCTTGCATAGACATCAGCATCCACATAGCTCATCCTCTGGCTTTGACTTTCTGTGAAAAGCTTTTCACAGGTTGGTCGATTGCTTTGGGAAGAGTGTGGCAGACTTAATTTTTAAGTAGTGGAACTTAGTAATATTGGCTCAATTTATGTGTAGGATAAAGGGAATTTGGCTGGAAGATAGGTATTAAGGTAGAAGAAAGTAAAGTGAAGGCTAGAGCAGTGCCTCTGATATTTTCCTTCTACTGATGCCCCACTGCTGTTTTTTTTAGGGCTGTATCTTTTTTTATTTCTGATATACATACTCTGGACTTCTGCACTTGGGGACCTCCTCAATAATTTGTAACAAATTACCTGCTTTTCACATTTTGCACGGTTCCAGGGATTTATTTAAAATTCAACACAGCCAGAGAGTTTGTGTATACACAGAGATGCTGGGAGTCCTGCTCGCTTCCTGGGCTGGCCAGGCATCAAGCCACTTCTAAACTGGAAGCTGATGAGTTTCATTATGGTGTTGTACCTAGGCCACCAGCAGAATACACGTTAATCACAGTGCAGGAGCACTCTAGTGTAGTTATGTGGTTTCTGGACTACAGTTAGCTACTGGTTTGAGCCACATATGTAATTTTCTTTACACGTTCACCTAGATCTGTACCAATATACTGAGCATATGGCTGGGTTACTTATGGGGTGTATTTATAATTGCAAGAGACATCTGATTCTGGACTAATGGGTCTGTCTTACATAGTATGGAAAGCACAATTGCTCATCATTCTGTAATAATTTATGTCAGTATATTGACATACTGAGAACAGTTTTACAGTGTAGACTTAAAGCTGCAAAACTGCCATGAAAAGATCATTTCTAAAGAAAATCCAGCTCTTGGTGGCATGGTATATTGGAAGAACTTTCTTTTAGTTTTAGCAAAATCAACAGTGAGTGGGTTAGAAACATTGCAGATACAGTGAGATAAGGCAGAAGAAGGAGGGAAGGAAAAAGGATGAAGTGACTTTTCAAAATATTCCTGGTATCAGAAATCAAACTTTGTTTTTCTGACTCCTGTGATCTATCTGCTGTGCTGCCTGCCTGGGAGTGTGTGTGTGTTCACTAGGCAAGTAGGCACTCCTCACACTGAAACTGTGAATGCATTGGGCACAGTGCATGTGAATGATCCTGTTTTCTTTTGCTGTGCAGATGCATAGTGGTATGGACTGTGCCATGCTGGGAGCAAGGAAAGGAGAATAGCAAGCCATGGAAGTGTTCTGTCCTCTGTTTACATTCTTGATCTAGTTTTAAGAGTTAATATTCATAAGCATACATCTGGCCACCAGGAAGGCAGAGCAAGGTGACCCTTGCAAGTTAACCAGTGGACTCTCTGCTGTCATGGCTTGACTCCTCTTCATATTCATTCAACTACCTCATTTAGTTAGCTCTAGTGTCTCTGCATTACCTTGTGTTTTACAGCACAGTCTTGCCTTGAGTCTTCCCAATGTCATGTCCCTTTGTTTGGATGGCTGTGGTGGGGAGCACAGGGCAGGGATGGGCTGCAGAGGTGGCACCTGAAAATGCAGAGGAACAAGAGGCAGCATAGGAAGGCATCGTGTGCTGTGCCAGGCTTGATAGAATGACTTCAGCTCTTTGTGGCTGGGAGTGAACTTCTTTCAAACCCAGGAAAGAACATGTACTTTACAGGAATGAAAGAGGTTGGGTAGGGCTGGACTGGATGTCTGTATTCTGCTTGGGAGGGATGTGCCCTTTGAGCTGGCTGCTGGTGCCCTGACTGCAAGGCCTGCCTGGGGGAAATGATTGTCCCTGAGCTTTGTTGCTTTCTGCATCATTTGCAGATGTTTTGTTCATATTTATTCATCTTTAACTGTATATAGATAGAAATCAAGCAGACATTTCTTTCAGGCAAACTTCTGATGTACAGAGCACCCGGACACTTTTTTTTTGGGAATAGCTGACTCTCTTCAAAGCTCACTTCAGGCACTGAAGCACTTCTGTGCAAAAGATGTTAAAGATTTTTCAAGTGGCAAAACTCTGATTTCTTTCTGTAAATATGAAGATTAAGGTAATGGGTCTAGTTGTAAAAGCTGTTTTATCCCCTGCAACTTCAGTGTTCTCTCAGACTGTTTGACTGTATGTCCTGAGGTATTTCCAGGCTATCAATACACTTGCAAACAGATCTTGTTCACTGGTGTTTTTAGTAGCTGTTAAAGCATTTTATCTATTTCCAGGCCTATTTCCCTTTCAAGTAAAGCAGTTTGGGGCCTTCAGTTCCAGGATTTTAGAAACTAGCTGTGAGTGCTTCAGTGCCAGTTTACATTATCCATGTAGCATTGTGCAGCTACCAGGGTCCTCTTTTCTTTTCTTTTATACCATTACTTTGCAGTACTGTTCTTCCAGTTATTCCATCTGTGTCAGTGCCTCCTTGGCTAGGCTGCTTACTTAGGTTTCTATTCTATACTTTCAAAGACTTCTCTTACAATATATCTGTTCTCCATTCATAATCCCACCACCCTACCTAAAGCTCCAGAGGTATCTTTTGTTGTGCATGAATGACTTTTTTTGTTGTCACAAAACTGTGGATTCCGTGGAGCAGTATTTTTAATTGCCTTTTGAAATAAGTTCTTTTCCTGACAAAAAGAGAAAAAAATCAAACAAGTTGTCTTATAGAAAACTGAAACCAGACAATGAAGCTTTCTGTTCAACATCTAAGGAAATAGCAGTTTGTTGAATGAAGCATATACCTCATTTATGAGCTGAAAGATTTTAGACTCATGGAAATTTAGTACAATGCAGAGCTTCAGCTGAGATGGTACCAAAATATATGGCTAGTAAAGCCTCTCCAGGTAATCATATACATTGCAGAAGCCATGAATGAAATATTTAAGATAGTATTAGACCCTAAGTTGTTTCTGGATGTTTGTGAGTTAAGAAGACATATGTAGGTGGAAGAAAGGGTAAGATAAATGGGAGAACATTGTCAGGCTTCTAGAATAAGATCTAAGAGATGGAAGTCAGCTGCAGTCTAGGCTGTCTCAAAAAATCATGATGTGAAGTGTTAGGTCATTTTCATTTCTCCAGATCTCAGTTTTGTCATCTGCTAAGTTAAAAGTAGAAGCATTTACTAGTAGAAGATAGGGTCATAATTCCTTGAGTATTTTGAGCAGTGCTTGTCTCTCACAACCTGTAAACTACCATAAATCTAATCTGAAGAAACTGCTTGTGGATTAGGGTACTTTGAATAGTGTGTCTGAGCAATGAAAACAAAAAAGTATGGAAAAGTTACTTGTTCATGACTTTCTACCTTATTCTCAGTCCTAAAGCACAGTTGTTGTCAATGGGAGCCAATACTTCTGTGCTAAGAACAACCTATACTGGGCTTACCTTCAGTAAATCTGAAATTCTCCAAAACTTCCCTGTGTCATCTGTATTCTCCATTTTAATCATTTTTGGGTGAAATAACTGAATTTGGTCAATGAGACACAAGAACACGACTGACAGCTTTTTACTTCTAGTGTCTGCAGAGAGATGAGATACTAAGATGTGCTAAGTGGACCATAGCTGCAAAAGTCTTCATGTTACAAAGCCACACTTAAATACAATAGTGAGCCTGGCTAGTAAATTAGGTGTTTTAAGAGTCTCAGTGGTAGCATTTATAAATGTAAACCAACTGTTTTAGAGAAATACAGGCCAAGCTGGCTGTCAGCACATAATTGAAAATGATATGCTTGCATAATTGAAGGAAAAATGTTGCTAGTGCAGAGTTCAGATAGTCTTCTTGAGATAGACCTCCAATGTCTGGGACGAATGCAGATTCACATGGATGTGTAGCTTAGAGAAATATTTTGGTTTTGGTGTGTCCTGAATAGAGTATCTGCAGGATTTTTAAATTCATATCTCTCTATCTTGGAAAAAAATTAAATTATAATGAAAAATCTATTTTTTCAACCATATGTAATTTTTTTTTTATTGGTCCCTGGTGTCAATGAGAGATTTTTGCTCTAAGTCTTGTGTAAGAACCACACAAGTTCCCTCATCACCAAATAATGGGTGTGAATGTGCATGCCTGTGCCATGAGTCTGTGTGTGGGCAGAAATACAAGATTTCTGACACTTGGGACTACTCAATAAGTACATGAAAATACTTGGCCTTTGCTTCTGTGCTCAACTGTACTGCCTCTACAGAACTGAAAGACTTTTCTACATCCTCCACACACCTGCAGTCTAGTGTGAAGGGTGGCTGAGGTTTGAGGGAAAGATGTCAAACAGCAGTGAGAAATATGCAAGAAGAGTACCACTCAGTAGCATTTCTGATTTTACTGTCCTAGTCTGCTGATCAAATGACTTAGAAATACGTTTTTGAAAGCTGCCCCATACTCACACTATCACTTAGAAAACATAAGGAATAATACAGCTAAACCCACTGCCAACTTACATACTAACAGTTTAGGAGATTTACAGCAGAATGGTGCTGAATACAGAGGCAGATTAAAAAAATCTGATATTTATAAGGAGTATTTTATGCTTGATATTAGTAGATCATAGTTTTGTAATGCACAGAGGTAGAACTTTCATAAAATCTAGTGATGTTTGACCTGAATTTAGCACTTTATACTTTTCTGAAGGTTGGCCACTTTGGCCCTGAGGATTTTGAGGTGATCAGATAAGTTTTAATCTCTAGTAAGTGTTTTTAGAAGTATACTGTGTATGAAAATCTCACCTACAGATGCCTTTTGGGTCAACATATGATGTATTAAGTTCATTAGAAATCACAGAAGAGTTCAGGAGAAAGGGTCCCACAAAAATTTCAAGATTTGAGGACCAGATTATTGTTCCAAAAGCTAATAAAAAAGTGACAGCTGCATTTGTTTTGCTGCTGTGATAAATATTCGGGTTAAGGACCCACTAAGATGCAGCTTTACACCACCCTGAATATACAGACAAGTGTTTGGTGCAGTAAGTGGTTTACGTTTTTGTGTTAAAGTTGGGGAGACATTTAAAAAAGCGGAAGTGATTCTGCTCCAGAAATGTCAACAAGTGTGTCCTCATTGCAGCAGGGGGCCTTAAATGGCAATGGAAGGATTGCTTGCAAACCACAGCTTCTAAAAACCACTCTTCATTGAGCAATGAAGACATTTTAATAACACAGAACATGTCAAATATGCCATTTTCATCTGTTTTCTCTGCAGCTGATGCTCCCTGTTTCTCTTTGTAACAAAACTGCTGCTCACCTCAGTGGTGAGATCAGTGGAAAGTCTGAAAAGACTTTCATGTGTCTTACAGGATTTATTTCGTCTTTGTTGTTTTTTAAAGTATTTTGTTGAACTTTCTTTGGCTTTATATTAGAACAGGGAAATCAAGTCCATTTTTTTTTTTTCTTTTTCCCTAAACATACTCGAGGTCTTTATATTCAAGGCTCCACATTCCTGTTTTAGCTGCCCTGAGAGACCTGTTTGAAGGACACATCCCCAGTTTTGACTGTAAGCTCTAAATCACTTGAGAACTGTTTTTTCATAGAAGGAAAAAAATCTGTTCTTTTCAGCAGATCTTCGTGTGTTTGTCCCTGAGATGATGTGATAACTTGCAGTTTGCAGCTGCAAGTTCATATTTTCCTGAACTTTTTTTTATGTTGTGAATACTGGGCACTTGGCTGCTCTGTATGTGACTATGGGTAGAGTAGGGCTAGTGGCCACAGCCATGACCAGGATTCTTGTTGGACCAGGAGCTGTATAACTGTAGGGTGAATATAACCTTGTCCTTGAAGGGTTTATGATCTGATTCTGGACAGCACAAGTGTTTCTTAAAAAGGAATGGTATAGAGGTAAGAGCAAAGGCAGATTAGAGAAAAAGTAATAATAGAACATGTGCCAGTCAAAGAGTTTGCATAATCCATGATGCTATTAATTTCTTTTTCTGAGAAAGGGACATATAGCATCTTATTTAAAGAAGGATACAACTGAATAAATTATTCCCTGGATCCAAAATAAAGTATTACACATGGGTCCATGTACTGCAGGTCTCTTGAAACTTCTTTGCAGTACAAAAACTGATGCACATACTCCTTGAAGATAACTTAATGGTGAAACTAGTGCACATAAAAGCTTGCAGTGTTCCAAAGCTCCTCTCTTGCTTTATAGATACAATAAAAAATCAAGTCACATACAAAGACACTGTGTTCATTTGCAATGATTATTTTCTCCAGCTGTTTAATCCTTTCATTAGCATATCACATTCTCTCACCAGTGAGTGAAATATGGTAAACAAACAACAGAATGTGTAGACGACGTGTTACAAACACCCACACGTTCACTTCCATGTGTGGGAGAGCTCATGCACTGAATTATCTCTGCAGGCAAAAATTATCTTCAATGTACCCTCTGGATATTTCTGTGCTGTACAAAAAGAACAGTCTGCAGTCACAGATTTTAAGATCTAGGTGAATGTTCAGAAGTGTTAGGAAAAGGAAAGGAAAGGGAAAAAGGAAAAGGAAAGAAAAGAACTAGGGCTTTGACCTGGCAATACAAGCTGACACTTACCAACCTTTAGTCCCCACACAGTGTCTTTTAGAACAGCTTATGTGTATGCAATTTGATTTTAAAACAGTCATTGTGCATTGAGGTAGCCACATGTCTGTGCCTTTCCAGTGTGTCCACCTAGTGAGGTCTAGCTAAACATTCAGTTCTTTGCAGTAGTGTAGTGCCAAACCTGCCACATTCTGGCATCTCCTGACCAAGGGCAGTCATTTGGTAGCTCTTTTTCCTACATGTTTCTGAAGATTACAATTTTTTCTGTTTTATTTATGACCATGAGAATGACTTGTATCATGTTAGTGTTATCATTACTTTTGTAGTATTTTCAGGTATTGGTATCAAAATGGACATTGTGTTTCTTGATGTTATTTATTTGACAAGGGGCTTTAAATATTGTTTCAAGATGCATTCTTGTTCTTTGCAAAAAGGGGTGTAACATCTTAAAGTAGATACCACATCTAAAGCAGATCACATTAATATGTTCATAACAATCTCCACTAGATACATGTGACATTAGGAGATTTTTTCAGAATGTGTGAAGTTGCATTTTGGACAAAGGGCAGTATAATTCCATTTAATGGAGCAAAGAATTGATATGGAGCTAGGAGGAAGATCCTTCTGAAAACCCCTCTCATTTTATCTGTTTCGAGCTGTAGCATTTATTTTTATATCCTTAATCAGCATCAGCATTTGTGAAGTAGATGTTGGTATGGAACTTAAGTGAAAAATATTGTATAAAATATTTGCTGTCTTTGCTGGGGTGTAACAGATGTTTAAGGAGAAAAAAGAAAACTGATTTCTTGACAGTTTCAAGTCCTAAGGTGTCAAGCAAATTTTGTGTTACTGCTGTAATGCCAAGGTAAGAATTAAGTAATTGGGCCATGCTAGGATCCCTGCAGCACAAATTGATTTCAGTCAAAGTTTCTTTGTATTGACTTCTTAAGGATCACTTGGGCTACTAAATCCTTTTTATGTTTTGGAAATTTTGACCTTTGAAATGGTCAGCATGCTTCTTCCCTTGTAGATCAGGGGATTTTTTTTCTTATGTAAACAGTATATAAGTACTGAAGGTACAATCACCATTTTACATGTTAGTGTAAAGAGGATAAAAGCCTAATGGCTTATCTCCAGCATTTCTTCAGTTTTATCATAATGGAAGCCTTTTTTTTTTTTTTTTTTTTTTTAAAAAAAAAGTAGCATTTGATGTCCAATGCTCCCTGTTTGATCTCATACTTTGTGATTGCCACCAGAACTAGTGCAGAGTTTAGCTCTGCTGACTGGTTAGCCACTACCAGCTGACTTGTTTCTTGGTCTCTTGTCTCCTGTAACCATCTCCAAAGCCAGGGAAAAGCTGGACTGGGGACCCACAGTGAAAGAAACTGTAGAATCTGATTAAGATTGTAATTCTGAGCACACTTACAGTCATGGAAATAATATCCATAGTTTTCTTAGTGATCATCTCTGATTCATTTTGAGGGAAAACCAGTAACACTCTTGAATTGATTCGACAAGATAGGTAGCATCTTTGTCTCTAGATGAGTATGGAAAAGTACCTGACCTTTGATGGATATTTTGATAAAAGCAGATACACAGGCCTAAGCCGAGTTTCCAGGAAGTGTAGGCAGAAGACTGTCATTCTTCCACTTGTAACAAAGACTAAAGACAATTCTTAAAGGGTAGGGAGAGGACTTTTCACTCAGAGAAGTCACTGAGAATGCCTCTTTCTCTAGAGAGTAAGCATGTGCAGGATGAATGCAGAGAGGAAGAAGCAAAATCTAACTAAGAAAGCTACATCCTTTTTCCAGTTAGTAAAGGATCTCATTCACATCTTGTTAGAGCTGCACTACTGAAATGATTATACTGCCCCTTCAGAAAATTCTTACCTGGGGAAGCTTTCAAACTATTTCTGGGAGACTTTTACCCAAGAAAAAACGGCTCATCTTTAAAATAAATATTATAAAAATTTTACTGATTTTACTTATTTAAATCTGTGCCTTTGAGAAATCAGAGCTGTTCATTAGTTTAAATTTGATCCAGCTTCAATGAGATTCTTCATAGTGAAATTAAATTACATCAGTCAGGTTAGACAGACATGACTCAATCTCTTAGCCACCCTACAGCCACTGTTCACAATTCCCAAATCATTAATGGGATGACAGTTCTTTATAGTGTGTGGGTTTATGTTTGTGGGTTTATGTTTGTAAATAGAAATGCAAGAAATCTTCCTAAATGCTGGAGGTTTTAGAATATAGCTCTGCATTCATAAGTGTACCTGAACCTTGATTATTTCATATATATTATGAGGTTTTGAGTGAAATAATGTCATTGAGTGTCATTTTTATCTTCTAGACAAAGATACGTAATTTCCTTATAACAACCATGGAACATGTGTCTTTAGTGGGAAAAGTATCTGCAGAAATCAGATCATGTATTTATTTTACCAAGTGCTGCTGAACATTAAGTATTAAATAAAAAACAAAGACACCTGTTCATCATAGCAAATTATCTGTGTAGAGCTGATACAAAATATTCTGCTTCATAAATGGATTTCAGTGCACCTTCATAAATATCTTGCTGTTACACAGAGCTCAAAACACTTTCGTGAAGAAAAATCATAATTTTCAGGTTAAATGGTAACAGACTGAGACTGACTTCTAAAAGGTCATGTGGAAAGTCACCAAAAAATGGGGGGGAAATGAAGACAAGAAGGAACATTTTATAATTCAAACACTTAACTTGTGACTTATTTCATAGTGAAAGTCCCATATTTTGTAGCAATCTCAAGCAAAAATTCATATTGAACAATGCAAAGCAAGAGGAGAGTGTAGCATTGATTACTGTATGAAATAAATAATTCATTTAATGAATACTGTTAGTCAGCAAAGTGGTAGGAGGCCTGTGGTAACACCTCAGGTAGCTGCAGAAATCCTGAGTTAACCTTCTGCTTGAAGTACTTGTCACCCTAGCAAAGGGGGGACACGAGCTTAATCTGCTATTTAGCAAAGACTAATGGAAGAAGATAAGAGGGTATTAATCCCTCTTCCTGGGAGAAGATTGTTTTCAGCTTCAAAGGAAATTTCTGCCTACTTTCAGGAAGGGGTATCAAATTGAAGCACCAGTAAAGGGGCTGCTTGGATGTTTGGGTAGGATGAAAGGCTGACACTTTTCAGATGTTCTGGAGCATAAGAAAGAATAAATCAAGAGCAGGGAAATAACAATTATGCACTAGTAATTTTTCAGGAGGGGTCAATACGTTTTGCTGTATTTAATTTTATGTTCTGGAGTTACCATTGTACTGCAGGAGGCAAATGCAAAAGAGAATTGGCATGATCACAACTACAATAATAGGTCTTAGTGAGCCAGATTTCTACAAAAGTTACCATCTACTGTCCTTGTAGAAGAAATCCAAACCCCAAATCAACACAGTTCAGCTGTGCTAGTGCTAATCCATGTGCTAGGTCAGGGTGACACATCTCTGTGGATCTGTGCACATACAATTGTGTTTTCACTGGAGGTGGAAGCTGCTGCAGAGTGTTGGTTGCAGGGCTGGTGCCGTCACAGAGGCAGATGAGAAATCTCACTGCAGGAAACGTGATCATTAGGGAGACATCTGTCACAAAATTCATTGTAATGCCACATTTCAGAACAAAAAGTGCTTCAAAGCTTTTAGCTCAAAAACAAACTCAAAACCAAGTCTGTATGACTTCTTCTCATGCTGAGACAGGAGATTTCACTCATAATGAGGAACACTGGGAATGTCTGACTGTGATGCTGGGTATTTGAAGTATTGGATGTTGGTTTCTTGTCTGCAGATTGATTCCATCTAGCATCTTCACAGTGCAGTTGCTGGAGAAGAAACCAGTTTGATTGCAAATAAATCCTAGCTTGGTCTCTCTTCTAATCATCTTAATGGTACGCTCACTTTTTGTGTGCCTGCTGCAGTTCTAATACCAAAAATCCTTATTGAATTTCAGTTCTTTGATGAGTCTTTGGTTAAATTGGTTAGATTTAGTATTATTTCAGTGTCCAGTGTTTACAGTCTTACTGGTGCATTTTTTGAATACTGCTTTTGATGCATTTTTTAACCTCATGATCAAACTGCTGAGCACCAGCCCAGCTCATGCCTTCTTCATAGGTGAAGCCTTGCTATGAGGAAAATAGAGGAAGTAAAAAAGATTCCTTAGAGCCTCTCAACTTAGACAGGAGTTGTCTGCATGCTACAGAAAAGAAAAAAAAAAAGGGTTTTAAACACTGTGCAGTACAGATTCTCCATATCTGGGGGGGTTCAATTGATCCTCTGGAGACTCACAAATTGTTCATCTTCTGCAAAACCCAGTTTCTGCCACTCCCTTGGCTTACAGGCCCTAAGGGTTTTCAAGGACATATATTGCATTATCACCATATTGCAATATCACTATCAAGGACACCATTGCACTATCTCTGTACTGTTAGCAGACTGATAATTAAAATTACTTTTAATCCAGGGTAGGAACCCTTATTATCTGTGATAAAAAGGCACTTACAATCTATCAGGGCAACTTCATTGAAATCAACCAGTTTTTTTACTGTTCTCTAGTTCTCATAGTTCTGTTAAGCAGACAGAATTCTGGGGGGTTTTAATTTAAAGAAAGTTTATGTTGATAAGAATGTTTTTCAAATGCTCAGTAATTCAAGCTATGACATAAAAAAATCCTTAAAATATTGAGACACCTACATGTGAAAAGCTTTGGGTCTCTTCTGCAGGTAGTAATATAATCTAAGCTGCCTCATGCATCCTGGGCTCTCTGATTGTCCAGGGGCACATCCTGGCACATGCTGCTCCTCCTCTCTCTCCTGCAGATGTACAGTTCCTTCATCAAGCAACCAGAGTATGGCAGGTTTGGTCCTTCCCCTTTGGTGTCTGCTGTGCTTGGGCTGGACCTGTAGTTCTCAAAGTGTTTTCAGGTTTGTTGGTACAGAGATAGTAATCCATTTCAATTGATGCATTAGTGATGAAGTCATGAAATCTGAGGCCACTGGGATGCCTCCTCATCTCACAGTCTCCAAGCCTGTTGGGCAGTGTATAATTTTTCCAGTGACTGCATTGCCCTCATTGCAGTGAGTCACTACTTTTTATTTAAATACAGACTTAGTTTAACCATATCATGTTGTAACTGACAGAGAATATATTCAGCTTCAAAAAAAAAAAGCGTAGGTAACAATATATAACTGCAGTGATTTGTTTTTACCTCTGCCAGTTTTAAAGTTGGTCTGAGAAATCCTTCTTCATTTCATTTCCAGTGCTTTGGAAATATACAGGAATCGAGCTGGTATTCTTTTTTGTGAGAACAAGGCTCACATTCACGTTCTCAGTGCAAATACTCCTAAGTTAGACTGGAAAATGGTCAAACAAGAAAAAAAAAGTTAATTCCCTCCATGTCAGGCTCCCCGTATACCTCTAATGAGAGGACTACTTGCACAGTTTAAGGCCTTGGTAGAGATTTAGTGTGAAGAGCTCCTATTTTATAAGTAGGTGACTGGAGTTAGTTTTATAAAAATCTATGCACACGTGGTATTAGAAAGTGAGAGATGTGAGGATGTTACATAAATGTACTGTCTTGCAAAAAATACACTGTCTTCTAGGTATAATTTAAACAAGGTAAAAGTTATATCTCCTTTGAAATACCCACTGCTATTTTTGCAGAATATGAGCATTAGTGTTAGTTAGTTAGTCAGTTTAGAGAACATGTTCATTCTAATGAACTGATAGAAAATATAAAAAAACAAAGCAAAATCCTAGAACCTGTAAAAAAGTGATGTTAATACAATATGCAAGAGACAAAATTCAAGTTATGAGAGTTTGTTTAGGTACTAGAGGTGTTCTTCTGAAGCTGGAAAGCCATCTGAAGTCATGCTGCCATAGGTAACATGCAAAGTAATTATTACCAAGATGAACAATAAATTAATTCAGGAAATAATATACACCATAATAAATCAACAAATTATTTCCAATATGTAAGAAAAACTCTGAATAGCTTGGTGGGTCTGCTAGATGGTTAAAAAGTAATAGGGGCACTCAGACAGAAGACAAAAGCCACCTTTTTACAGTTTTCATGAAGCTGATGCCAGAGGGATTCCTCTTCACTGCTTGAAAGCACGTTTGAAACCAGGGTTGGGGACAGTCTGTTAGTGGTGTGGGAAAGGGGGCACAGCAGTGTAAAAGCACATGGTGTTTTCACCTGTGAGCAGTGGGAACAGGAGAAATGAGACCTCTTACCATCTTTTTTTGATGCTAGATTTTCTTTTAGGAAAGAACTCTGCGTACAGCTTGTGAAATGTTGTCTTTAGGCAGTAAACCTCAGAGGTGAATGATGTGAAATTCAGCCAACATTTCTTGGAGGGATGAACTTACAATAAAAAGCAAAAATGTCTCCCTAAGAATCTGTTGCTATGATGGAGGTAGTCAGTGTACTACAGTAATCATCTTTTTAAAGGTGGCTCTTTGGACTTCAGAACAATGAACCTTCAGCAGTTAAAACCTTCTGGAAGTAGCAATAGAAGAACTGTAAAATGGAAAAGCACTTTGGATTTTACAACTGGGCAACTCAGATCATCCTAATCTAGGACAGTCTGGATTTTTTGTGAACAGTGTAATAGTGATGGCAGGTAAACTACACTCTTATTTCTTAAGTAATAACTGTTTCATTCTGTGATGTACCATGAGGCTTGTGTCATTGTAGTGCTTTGTAGCTAAAGAAGCAGACTAAAAATGAAAGAGGAGTTATTAGGGCAACTACACTTTCTGATAGTTTAGTTTTGCAAAATTCTGTTCTCAAATGATGTAGGCTGAAGTGTTAATATTTTTATGCATTGCTACTATTTCTTACCCTACCTCAGTAAGGAAGTTTACTCATTTGTGGGCTGGCATGCAGCCCTGCCATGGGAACGGGAAGGTTCTTGCTTACAATGCAAGCTGAGAGCTGATTTGCTAAGCAGAGACCAGTGCTCTGCAAAATGCAGATAAAATTAAGGCACCCACATCCTGTGACACTGTGTAGTTCTTGCAGACTGCCATTTACCAGGAAATTGAAAGAAGTCCATTAGTTGCAAACACTGTTTAAACACCAAAATGCTTGAAAAGTTGCACTTGGTTTCCCTTATGCTCTGCACAGTTGAAGGTTTGCCTTGTGAGTTAGATTTTGTGCTGATGCAACTCATCCTGTTCCTGGTGGTGTCAGAAGAGGAACAAAAAACTCAGTTCTGGCTACTTGTCTGCCATATCAGTTTTTCAGGTGAACATGTCTACATTCCCATATTTCACAGCTAACCAAGTCTTCTTTTACATTATTTGCTGTTTTTCCTCTGTCTATTCTTAACCCTGTTCAATAAATGTTAAATTTGCAGCCTTAAGTTATTAAAATAATTTAACTGTGTTCTATTTCTGGCATATGTATACATTTCAGATAAAGTTATAGACTAGGTGGAAATGGACATTTTCTTCTTTATTCTTGTGTTTGGCAGAAATAATGGTAGGAACTTAAATTTTTGCTTTATCTTTAGCAACGAGCTAGTAAACTGGACTGACTGTGTCTATTTTGGAAATTCCTCTGAAATGAGTTGTTTCTCATTGGAAAATAAATATCAATATTCATTAAGCCTGCTAGTTAGCCTAAAGCCAAACACTATTCCCCCACTGAAATCTGATCAATTTGAGGAAGGCAGACACAGAGCTATTGCCACCTGATCTGCTCATTGGGCAAACAGATCTAAATAACCATCTCTGCAGAAGGCTGAATGAATCTCTTTGATCTTGTCATGTTCAAGTCTCAGAATTTCTGATCAAGTTGGCAGAGAGATTGCAAAGTGCCCAGGCATCCAAAATTGGCCAATCTGGGTGGCAATTCTAAAGCAACTGCAAGATCACAGTGAATCTCGGGTGTAGGGAATGGTCAGTGTTCAGGCTACAGAGACTGGACACATCTTTCAGATGGGGATGTTTGTGCTGTGGAGGCATCATCAGATTCAGGGACAAGTTTCCTGGTGTGACATAAACAGATGCAGGGTGATAGATAATGAACAGAGCCAGCCAGGAAGTCATCACCCCTTGAACATGGGACTCTTACAGTTAAGAAGGAGGCTGCTGAAACTGCTTCAGAAGAAGCAAAGAATCAACAACTTACAACCAGCTTGGGTGGAGGGGTTGGGGAAGGCAAAAATAAAAAGGCAAGAGGTAGCCAAATACAATTGGCTTTTGCAATTTGATTCTTCCTAGCAGAGAGTTGCATTGTCTGGTGCATGTGCAGAAAGCTGGTTTAAGTGATTAAAATAATGCAGGAAGGAACACTTGAAAACATTTTGTTGGACAACGTTACAACAACAGACCAAACACATTTAACAGTTCCATTACTTTTAAGTTAATAGTTCTTCTGCCCCCTCCTAGTGAAGTGTTAGATTGCAGTGGGTTTCATATATTTTCTGGATATCTCTATATCTCTTCCAAATCAACATGTGTAGGGTAAGCAAAACTTCAGGCTCATCAACTCTGACCTCTCAGTTTTTGTCCCCTAAGGTCCAAAGGCAGAAGCTTAACAAGACAGTGGGAAAACCTCCTGTGGTTAAGCCACTCAAATCTAAACTGGAGTTGAATTATGCTGAAATGGGAGTTTGACCATATGGCTGATTAATTGTAATGACTCATAGCCAAAAAGGATGTGACACAGGGTACAGCAAAACAAGACAGAGAGGTCCCTCAACAAGTGGTTACACAACTGGCTGCAGAAGCAGGATTTTTGCAACCACATTGGGTAGCATAGTGCCAGAACTCATTAACATTGATGAGGCAAATGATTATTTTCATTAGCAACTGCCAATAACTTAAATCTGACAGACAAAACAAGCTTGGCAGTTCAGCCATTTCAGCAGTGTGTACCTTTGCACCTGCAGTCCTGGCTGGAGAGCAGATACTGTGGTAAGAGGACCACATTCCTCAGTTTATGTAAACCTCTGTTCCCAGAGAGAAAGCCACGGTCAAACAGATTAATCTGAGAAATTCCCCATGATACCAAGTGCAGTGGGATCCCACTGGGCCATCAGGCACTTAAGTCTGCAGAGACAGCTCCTCTGCTACATCTAGTGTCCCAGTCACCCCAGATGGGAGTTGAGCATGGAGAATGTCAGGTTAAGTAGGTAATGTTACAGACCTCAGTGCCAGTTCTTGTATTCTTTGGGGAGTGGTTTTTGTAAAAGTTCCATTTCCATTCCTCAAAGAATCGTAGTCCTTTGGGGCAGCTATCTGCCCCAGACATCTGCCAAAATGAACTGACAGCTTTTAATTTGATTGTCTTTTATACCATCTGCTGTGGTCCTAGAGGACTGGCTACTCACCCCCTAACAGAAGCACATTTGTCCTGGGTAGGGAATTCCATTCCCTGATCACTGTGCTCCTTATTTTCTTGGGAGATCACTGATCTTTGAAAAGGTTTTTGTTGGCTAAAAAAGGTTTGGTGTTTGCCTAGGCCAATAGTTTCCTGCCTTATCTTTCACTACACTATTTCAGATTGCTTTACACTTTCCTTGTTGCAGATAGTGTTGGTCTGCTCTTAATTTCTTTGGATCCTCATTACATAAATGTACATAAAGACCATAATTTATGTCCATAAGGAAAGAAAAACATTTCATTAAATGTGTTAAAAATGCACAACTGATTGATTTTGCAGCAAATGTTAGAATGGGCAGAGTATTATGCTTTCTTGACCATGCAGTTTCCAGGAGAAGAACAATCTTTTACAGCAAAGTGGGAATCTAGAAGCTAGAATTTTACTTATTAATAGATTTTTCAAACTTTCCGGATTTGAGGCTAATCATGAAAATACGGAATGAAATATTGCAGTCTCTTAGATTTTGGGTATAGTGGCCTTAATTGCCTTGCTCATGCTGGGCACCATTATAAATTGTCTTTTCTTTTCATTTAACATGAATGGAACCACCTTAAAATTTTCAGTTTTCAGTGTGAAGTGTTATAAACCCAAACTGAGACGGAGTTTGGCTGTGGGTGCTGTAGATTGCAGGGTTTCAGTTCAGTTCAGGTAAACAGTTCAGTTTCTCCAAATCCTCCTAGCAGTACACGTGTTGGTGCAGAGCAGCCCATGGAAGAGCAGGTGATTCCAGAAAGGAGCTGGTGGTCTACATCCAGCTGGTGGCAAGCAGAGAAAAGCTTCAGGTGCCTTCCTGAGCTGAGTGCTGAGTGAAGCAGCACTGTCAGCCCCCACTTCTAGTTCTGCTGTTGCTAGGGTGGTATTAGGGACCTGTTACATCCTTACATGCCAGACTTTGTAGCAGTCCTGATTCAGAACATCATCTTAATTCATAGTATGGGTATAGTTCCTACTGAAATCAGTGATGAACTCGTGTAAAAGTGCTTTATTGAAGATTTACCAGAACTTTTTGTCTGTTTTTGTTTGTTCATACTATCAGATTTCTTCAGGAAATGCTCTGTGTAGGTGCTAAACAATATCTCCAAGTGTGTTAACCTACACAACTGAAGAATTTACGATATATTCCCTTAGCTAAGTATGAAAGAGCAATAATTTTACCAGTTCACGTGGTCATAAATAATTCATCATTTTAACCAAATGCTGTTATGGACTTAGAAAAAAAAAATCTTGCCCACATTTGCACATACTGTGTCTTTCTGCTTCAGCTTTTCCATCTGTCCTCACTAAAGACATTACACATGCTTCTTCCAAACTTCTGTATGTTTATGTGTGTATACAAACTGACACGTTTTACAGATCAAACTGTGTTTCTGATCTCCCACTTCCAAGTAGAAGTTGTTTTTTGCTATTATCATAGAATGTGTGATGTCACTATATACATCATTCTTATTATTAGACACAAGAAATGTTTACAGGTCTGCTGAATTCCTTGGCTTTTGCATTGCTGTGCCTATATAAAGAGTCTAAAATTATTTAGAGCATGAAATTGGATGTTCTCTTAGCTTTGGCCTGGGGGCTTTCCCTGGGTCCCTATACTTTGAAAGGTCCATAAAATTATTTTCCTAAATAAATTCTTGTCTAGGATCTTATATACTGTCTTTGATTTTGCTTTTCTTCCCCAGACTGCTCAGTTAATATTTTTAAAACAAATGAGAAGTAGAAAAAAAAAGGAAAATATTTATGAAATGCTAATGTAAATAACTTGTCACATAAAAAGATGGAAGTATAAACTGTTTTGTGTTCTTTTTGCCTTGAATTGTTTGAAGTGATGCTGAAATGAATGTAGTTCAAATCCTGAGGGTACCTGAGCTGGAACATAAAGCACCACAGTCCCTGGCAGCAGAGTGGAGTCCTTCCATTCTGAGCTTTTATTTAAATCTCCTGACATATTTATAATACCCTGTCTGTTAGACAAGAATGGTCAACACAGGACTTAAAGCAAAATCAAATGAATCTTTTTGCCTCAATTTGTATGGGATTATCAGATAGATTGTTAGTTAAATTCAAGGTGCACATCTCATATGTGTTATAAGGAAAATATCAGAGAGAGGAAAAAAAATCACACATTTAAAATACACATAACTGCCCAGAGCTTGGTACCAAAATTGGTGATTTAATTAAAAAAAAAAAAAAAAAAAAAAAAAAAAAAAAGAAGAAAAGGGGGTTGAGAAACTACCTTCACTCAGAGTTTTTCATTGAATTCAGGAGCTGTGCATGCTCATCTGTGTTCTGAAATCTGCTCATCATTTTTTCTGGCATGACATGAAGTACAGCTCCCTTCTTGGTAACACTGGCTCTGATTGCCTGAAGGGATGAAGCCCAGATTTTGCAATCCAGATTTTGGGGTAGTGAGAGGCTTTTGTATGTCTGTGCACAGCATTCTAGGGAGCTCAGGTTCTGGGAATTTCTCTCTGCGGCCCTATGTCCCTGTTTGTGCAATCAGATGGATGTGAGTATAGATTTTTTAATAATACTTAACAGATCCCTTGTTTGTAAACATCGTTTTAATGATTTTCTACTCACAGTGTGCCATTTTAGTAGAATAGTACCATTAGCTCTACTTTTCAGGGGATACTACATGGGCATAGAGAGGGAGGGTGTGTGTGACCATTTACATGGGAGGAAAATGTGGATCCCCAGGTAGCATTCCACAGGTAGGGTCACAGTCCCAGCTTTCCTCACACTGGCTGAGTATAAGATGGATTTCAGGTTATTTATAAAATACAGGAATTTTTAATCAATTTAAATACTGGTATTTTTGCTTTTCAATAAAAAAAATTAATTCTATACTATGTTATGTAGGAGATACAGAAAAACAGTTTTTAATGGGTCTTATTCTAAAATCTATTGATACTGGATGATTTACTTTTCAAAAGACTTTTGCATGGGTAATGGTGGTAGAACTTGATGCTTATGTGATACTTCTATCAATGCTTTGTGTGAATATTTTCCTGTGTTTTAAGTTGTATCCTAGGAAGTACAGAGGTGATTTAGCTGTTGATCTGTGGATAGTTTGTCACAGTATTTTATGAACAACAATAATGTTATACAATAGCGTATTTAATGAATACTTTTCAATTCTGATCATTTCTGGCCTCAATGTCTGGAGGCAAAAGAAACTCAGGATAGTAACCAAGTAAAGATACCCTCCCTTAGAAGAAAGGGAGCTTGCTGGCAGCCCCTGGAGGGCATGAAGCTGCCCAGCAGCCCAGCAGGCAGACTTGGTATGGGAACAGTTCTCCACTGAGCTGGCTGATACTTTTTTTTTTTTTTTTTTCCCCTCTGTAGTTTTTATCCTTTTAAGAAACAGAAGCTAGATGTCTATCAGCCAGAGCTGGTTAGGATCTTCTCTTAATGCTGGAAGAAATCTGGGTCATGGGAGATGGCTGAGACTAGCAGGATAGTTTAGAGCATTGCTGCTTGGAGATGTGAGGCTGGGACTTCAGCTCCTGGAACACAGGGACTGCTGAGGGTCCTGGTAAGCTCGGAGCAAGAAGCTGCAGAAATACAAATGACAGATCGCTGGCAAATGAAAATTTTGAGCCATGTCTTTATTCCAATTTGTGCCTTTCTGCTGCAGTTAAGGATCTTTCAAAGGCTGGGGCTGTGCAGGCAGAATAACTGACCCCAGTAAAACCCAGCATGGTGCACTGGAGGTACAGAACAATGGCACATGCATTACTCTGCTGTGGAGTAAAGCAGGTAGTTTTCTTCAAGCCTGAACTGCACAATCATCAGAGGATGATCAGTCTTGAGGGAAGAGAAAGCCAGATCTTTACTCTGGCTCCCATGTGCTTGTCTGAACCACAGGACCTGCTCTCATCAAAATCAGCAGCTGACTGCCCCCACCCTGGGCTCTGTAACAGGGCTGCTTCACTAATACCAAATGTAACTGCAGTCCTCAGATCACCACTCTTGTGAGCCACTTGGCATTTCCTGTAAGTGTGTATTCAGGTCACTATCTGAGGGGCTCTGGGCTGTTTCTGTCCCCAGCCCCTACTGATGATGGTCTTGATACCAAGGTTCTGTCAGAGCGTCAGAGCAGCCCCCAGGAACACCCCACAACACCTTTGCAGCAGTACTGAGTGCTGCTCTCTGGTGGGTTGTGGCTCTGAAGTTCATCACACTCTAAGGTCTCATAGAAAAGATGTGTTATGGTCTCTTTTCAGAGCCTCCATTTTTTATTGTCCTATCTATTGATCCTATTTTGTAGGAAAGCGAAGTATTTGCTAATCCAGGTGATATTAGTTGGACACATAGATGTTCAAAGTACCTGGATATCAGCTGTTTATCTCTGTCATCTGCACTCCTCCCTCAGCTCCCCCAGGCCACTTAGATATTTTTGTTTCAGTTGTTAACGTAGCAATGGATCGGAGAAAAAAAATTATTACAAATAGGAAAAGCTCATAGCTAGATGATGTCATTTCTTGAAAGAACTGTTAATTTCTTTCTAAAAATCTCGGCCTGCATATTTTTTGAAAATCACTGATGAGAATTCCCACTGACATAATGCACCCAGTAGGTACAGAGTTGTTGATCCAGTGACTTGATTCTAATAGATCTCCACCAAACAGAAGATATTTATGATTTCACCAGGGTTTATATTATCAGTGGCTAAAGTACTGCTAAATTGTTAAATTGTTAAATGTTAAAGTGTTAAATTGTTTATGGTTTGACATTTCAGGTGATTAAAGACAGTTTAGAGAAATAATTCCAAGTTGTTTTTTTTCTGCAGAGCAAAGGTCCTATTTTCTGTGGCTGCCAAAATTATGTGAAAAGTAATGTATAGTCAGGAATAGATCTGCAATACCAGATGATGCTTTTGTATTGAAGGAACTCACTGATAGAGAGAGAAGCAGGTCAAGTATTTAAATAAAGCATAGCCCATTGAGAGAGCCTGAGATGAAGAAGTTCACCCTTACCTCACACTCTCACCAATAATCACCCAGTTCTCAGTTGCAGACTCTTTTTTTTCTGGTCAAAACTGTTGAGAACTGATCTGCCTTTCAGCTGTGCTCAGTAACTCCCCAGGACTAACAGAGGCAGCACTTGCAAAACCCTGGGAGTAGGGATGGGGAGTACAATGTAATCATTGCATGTTCTTTGCTTGTTCTGCTTGCTGGAAAAAATTCAGCAAATGCAGAACCAGCCTCTTGGTATCAGGAAGCTGAGCAATATGGAGCAAATGGCTCTTTCTGCTCATGGTAGCTGTGGGAAAGGAAGATCAAGGAAGTCACAAGAGGACTGGAAAAGTCATAATTCCAGGGGAGGACTGGCCTTGAAAACAGGCAAGGTAGCATGGTGGCAATGTGGGTCTGGCTCTTGATTTTATAAATGCCCAAATATTGAAAATATACAAAAGGCAAAACAAACATTAGCAGTTTTTCTTTTGCATGTCGCACAAAATTTGCCGAGAAAACATCACAGCCAGTCTTCATTTCCTCATGTATAGGTGTTTCTTAATGACAGTGGACAGCAGCCAGTGTTTCACAGTTGCAGTAACTGCTACATCAGGGTTTGGTACTCTTCCCTCTTGGAAACAATTCATACAATGATAAGTACTCCTCCCTGCAAAGCAGCCTGGACCCTATCCCAAAGATTGCCACCCCTCACTGTATCATAGCAATGAAGCTGTGCAACTAAAAATAATTAAAATTCAAATTTGGTGGAAAGGAATTTAATAGGGAAATTTCATGACTGCACTAGAGAAGTTGTGGTTTAGCACTAAGCTAGGTCTGATTGCTCGAGCATGTGGGTGCTATGGTAACTCAGTTTCACCATTTGGAAGCACTTAAGCTCTAAACCACAGTATGCTGCACCCTCTTCCTTTTGAGTAGGGTTCTGTAGAAGCAAAACAGCAGCAAACAGCATGAGAGAAACCACAGAGCAGCAAAGGCATCATTAGCTGCAGTCGTTCAAGTGGGTTTCTGTAGCTAAAGTCCTCCTATGAAGACCAAGGATGTCATTTAAAGTGAAGTGCAATGGATAGAAATGCCTTCCTTCTGCCTGCTGAATACACAATATTCCTGGATATTTATTTTAAGTTTGCAAGAACTATGTAAGCAGCAAAAAGTATTTGAATCACCATTTTTAGGTTTTATTTAACTTCAGGTTTATGGTTTGGGGAAATTCTAGATTTCATTGTTGGCAAATGTTGTTTCCATGAAATTATTATTTCTTTAGGGAAATTTCAGTTTTTCTGTTTTTATTTTTCTTTGGGAAAATTAAACTCTTAAATTTATTGTGCATAATATATTTTACCTGTTCAGAAATGTTTAATTTAATTTCAGTTTAGTTGAGAAAAAATATTTCACTATTTTTCTTTTTCTTCTTATCATTTCCTTAAGACAGACTCTGTATGTTAGCAGAAGTTATGTCTGATATTTATTTTAGCTGATGGAACTTGACAAATTTTGGTGCTTCCCTTTCCTGAGCCTGCAACATTGTGTTTCTCCTTATATCTACTAACCATAAATTCTTATTAATTCCATCTCTTTCTTCTGGCTGCTCTTCTTGTACTTGATTGGTGGTTAATTTGAATTTTTTACTTTCTCCAGTGCTTAGTGCAGCCACCCATCCTGGAAGCTGGAGGTCAAGGAGAGGGTCATAGATGTTAGAACAAAAAGCATTCATTTCAAAGGTCAATTTTAATTAAAACAAAACAAAACAACAGACAACCAAAACCTCCCCACATCCTATAATATTTAGTTGTAGGGTCAGTCTGCACTTACTCCTGAGATGTGGTTTATCAGGAGTTTATCAGGTTTACTATGCCTTCCACAATGCAGCCAGGTCTAAGCACTGGTAGGTGTCTTGGGAGTGAAAAAAGTCTTTGTCTCCCCATATATATAGACTGTAAGCAGATTAAGCGTGGTAAGAAAAGATCAGGCTCTTAAGTGAGGGCTGCAGTGTGTTAAGGAGCCACTAAGGGGGGCAATTCTTAATGAACTTGGCAAAAAGGAACTATTTTAAGAAATTCAAATGGAAGCTTTGAGTTTCAATGATAATTTTCACTGTCATTTTGGGGAATCAGGATGAATGTTACCTCATCATGTCCAAAGGAAACAACTGGCATTTCCCAATCAAAACATTTTAGAATTTCAGTTAACTTAAAATTTACAGTTTCAACTTTTTATCCTTAATTTCTGATTAAAATAAGTATTTTAAATATTGTCTGGGGTAATAGAAATGCTAATATTTATTTAGATTTCAGTCTCAGCTACAGTAAATATATAGCATGCCTATTATTGCTGTAGGGTTATGAGGATTCTTTGCAGTTAGATTATGGATTATTCTGAAGTGATTTTGAGGCTGCTTCTTCCATCACCAAAAACATAGGCATTTTTTTTAGGATGTGCTGAATGTCCCAGTTACCCTGAAAGTTTCTACATATTAAACTTGAATTAGTGTTTTTTTTGGTTGGTTTTTTTTTTTTTTTTTTTTTTTTTTTTACTCGGAGCACGTAAAATTTCAGATATTTTAAATGTGAACTTTATATGGCATTCTTTTAGTCTATTTTCAGAAAGCAGCAGTTTTTCCAGAAAGTGGGAACACTTTTGGTTTTCTCTTTCTGAGAGTTAGTGATAAATTGTAGTTCTGCAGCCTGTGATAACGATAGCACTTCGGCATACATGATCCTGCCTGTAGAATTTGGGGGGTCCTCTGTGGTACAGAATTACTCAGATGTTTAGGTGTTTGCTAACTTCATAGGTCTTCCCGGATTTATTTATAGAGTAGCAATGGATCCCTTTATTTCCTGTTTGTAGCAAAAAGAAACAGTAACATCTCTGGCTCTAATGCTCTTTTACTTTAACGTCCCTTTAGCTGGTTTTGGCAGCACAAGGGAGCCTTGAAGTAGGTGTGAATTACATCCTATTCCACTTGAAGTTTAAAAATAAATCAGAGAAGGGCGGCTGGCAGCATTTTGAAAGGCTCCTCACCTTACTCACCCTTCACCTCCCACTAGGAGCTGTTCTGTTTTTTGCAATTTAGTATTGGCTTGCAGTGGAGCTGAGTAATGTCTGTGCTGTTTGCTAGAAGCCTCCCTCAAAGAGCTTTACTTCATCCAAACAAGTCGACCACATCCTGTTGCCTTCTGTGCAGATGTGAAGAGCCCTGACCCTGTTGAAGCAGTGCTGTAAAAAGAGGGAAGACAGAATCTGGACCTCCACTTGCTGCTTTGTGTTGCTTGGTGAGGGTTGCTGGGGTCTGTCCAACATGCCAAAGGGTGTAGAGATCCTGGGAAAAAGGCAGCAGCTCTGCAGAATCAGTAAACTTTTTTCCTGGCAGAAACCCTTGGCTGCCAATGGTTTTGCTGAGAGGAAGCATTACTTCCTTTGCCCCCTCCCCAGGTCTTGCAAAGTCACTCAGAGTGCAGCTGGATGGCCAGTTGGCATGGGATCACACTGGCTAAAACAATAGTGTACCAGTGGTAGAAAGAGATCTTCCTTTGTGCATTTCTTTATCCTGTGTGCAGCAAGGAATGCAAGATTGCAGGACTCGTGTGCTCAGAGAGGACTGTCCAAGCTCCTGGCAGCCCAGCAGGAAAGACAAAACTGGGTCCATTTTACCAGCTGAGCAAATTAAACAGCAGAACAGAGTTAAAAGGCACATTCACTGCCATCAGCTACTGTGGTTTTGCCCCTATAAACCTGATAATGATTTTAAGCTCATAATGCAGATTCTAAAGTATCTCTATATTATCAGCTGGAGTTTCTTTTGTAACGTGTGCACAGGAAATGTGTGCTGGCACTTCCTTCTGCCTGAGAAAATCAAACCCTGGACTTACTTGGAATGTGGTGTCTTTTAACATATCCTAGGTCTGATTTGTCTTCTGTTGAGCTGCTTGGTCCTGCCAAGTGGAAAGCATTTTCACTTTATTGTCTTTCATGAGAGAACATCAGAGAGCAGTAACTTCTTACACAGGTGCAACCACAGCTCAGTGCTGCAAGTGCAGAGTCACTGCTGCAGTGGTGATACAGCAGCTCCTGAACCTCCCAATGTGACCCTGCACAGCCTCTTGTCTTTGGGGTGTGAGGTGTTTGGTTTTTTTGTGACCTGGTTTCTTTCACAGTTTTTCCATTTACTCTTTTTGGTGAGCATTGACAGGTTTCTTCAAAATGCAGTAGTCTCATGTTTCACTCCCAAGGCATGTATATCTTTGAGCATTCAGAAGAAAGAGTGGGCAGTTTTAGGTGTATTTCATTGACAGCCTGCCAGCCCATCCTAAGATTTTCTTCCAAGCAGTGGCTGCACTCTGTCTGCCAACTGGTACCAGAGAGGAAAGAGCATGAGCATGACTAGCTAAGCTCACATCTGCCTGTGGGATGTGCTGCTTGGGTATTTTTGCAGGGCACCTGGCTAAGGCCAGATCTGTTCAAACACTACTGATGGGCTGCAGATCTTTCTAGTAAGTCAGAAGGAGCCAACAGATGGCCAAATCAAGAAAAAGGAAAGTGAATCTTAGAGAAGTTTTTCCAGTAGTAGCAACCTTTTGTTAACACTTCTGCTTGGGTTAACTGAACCTGTACAATCTTTATTAACCTAAAAAATGTCTCATGGCTGGATGCATTTTAAGATTTGAGAAAAGGTTTAGGATACTTTCTGTTTAAATCCACACCAACTTGTTTAGTTTGGTAATCATCAGGCTTTCATAACACACAATATGGTTTTTTTGGGGGGGAACCAAACGTCCTTATTAGTTTTTAAAGATATTAGATTTCAGCCTTTCTAGAAGTATGTATCAGAATATAAATGTGAGCATTTTTGACTTGAGGGTTAACTTTGTTAGCCCAAGGTTAGCTCATACATATTGTAAGATGTGGAACATTTAAAAAAAAATAAATCAATTGCAACAATATGACTGTTAATATTGTGGTTACATGTTCTAGTGTGTCGGGATCCTTTATTTTCCTTAAGTTTACCTAATATGTCTCAATGAGAGAGCTGGGGAAACATAGCTTCTTTGCTGCTTGAGAGTTTTTTGGAGTTCTGGTGCCACCTATTGAATTTTTATTTTCAAATGCTATGCCATTGCATAGAATAGAATCATAGAAAAGCAGGATAGCTTTAAAATACTTAGAAGGACATAAAAGTGCCATGACATTTTGTTAAAATGTCAGTGTTCATTTGGAGGAAAAAAGGCCAATCTGGGACTGCTTTTTTCCAAACTATTTTAAGACAGGATCTGCTCTAGTTGACACTGACCTGAGCAGGGCAGCTGGATTAGATGATCTCCTGAGGTCACTTCCAGCCTCAAGTTCTATGGTTGTGTGTAACATTAAGCTTCTGTCACCATGAGTGAGCAATTAACCTCACTCTGTATTTAAGGTAGTATCATTATTCCTAACACTTTACAACACTTCACAAGGATGGGGAAAATTAAGAAATCTTAAGTGGATGACACAAGCAGAAATAAATCACTGTAACAACCTTATGAACCCTCTTTTGCTCAAATTATCTTACTTCACTTGAAAGAGGGAATCTGGAAGTATATTTTTTTGTCTCCGTCATGTTTGCATTAGAGATCAGTAAACAGCTTGTAATGCATTATTCTCTGAGCAGAATTTAATTTAGAACTTATTCTGCAGCTCCTTTTATTCTTTTCTTTGAAACTGTTGATCTGTGTAGATGCCCACAGAAAGTTATTTTTAGGCTTGAGCTACACTTAATGTCCTGAGCCTGAAGAGTTGAGAAGGAGAGAGAATGATTGGTTCTTCAGCTGACAACCAGGTTGAAGAAAGAAAATTAATATTATATAATTTGGAGTGACCAACTACCAGCTTTCAAACGCTGAGTTTAAAAATCATGAAAATAAAAAATTGAAAAAAAAAACCTGCTCATGGTAAATATGAGACAATATGCCTATTAGCTTTTACAAGGTTCCTTGGCAGCTCAGTGTATACAGCTAGATCATAAAATTGCTGTTAATAAACATTCCAGTCCTACTGGAGATTTAGATGCTGAAGATAAACTGATATTTCAATACCAATGATAATCATGAAAGTCTGTGGACAGTCACAGCATGGAAAGTGTGAACAAGTGGAAGTTTGTTCCTTGCTGAAGGCATAGAAAGCTTTGTTAGTGAGAGATGTCTTGAGGGAACAGGCATGCTTTCAGGATGATATTCACAATTCCTATTTCAAATTGGATAGTTTTCACAAGTCCTGTTTCAAACTGGAAGCTTGTAATCCTCAAAATGATTAAAACAAGAGAAGAGACAGTGATAAGAACACATAGTTTCACCATTGCCATTTTTTTTTTCTCTACTCACAACAGAAATTTTACATTACACAAATACAAAATATTTGGGTCAGGATTTCAGAACAGAGTGTAAAAATGAGGCTTGTTTTTATAGGTGTGAAAAGATCATAGCTCCCAGCTCTAGTCAGGAGAAATTTATAGCCTGGATATATGAGTTATTTGGAGACATTCTCAGATATCAGCAGGATGGCACAGGAAGTATGAGGGAAATAAATGGCTTTGAATCCAAATCTTGGCTTTCCAGCTCCTGTGCAGTGAGGATATAGACAGGTAGGACTTGACAATGGAATTGCTGCTGGTATCTGCTTAGAAATAACCATCCTTCATTCAGTGAAATGTCATGCTTTATTGGTTAATAATTCTTGTACTTGAATACACTGCTGTGTGATGATGTAAAAGATTTTGAGGGTTTAACTTTTGGTATTGCAGAATACATTGTTAAACATGAAAACATTTGAGTATCCCACAGTCGTCTGCCCTGATAAATGTGGTTCAGAGAATGCCATACAAACCACTGGTCTTTTCCTGCTACAGATGAACTTCTCACTTTCATGCATGCCTCAGCTAGTGATATCTTTTCCCTATTGTGTAACAGGAGAAGAAAATCTGGCAAATGCCAGCTCTCCCTTTGTGTCACCTCCACCTGCACGCTCCACATCATTCTCACCTCCAGACACTGCTGAAGGTAACAGGACCAGGGCTTTGCTGCTTTTCTCTCTTAGCTGAACTGGCATCTATTTCTGTTCTGTTGAACATTGGTTACCTCCATCACTGTTAAAGTGATCTGGTGATCTATGATGTCTGACATCTAACAGGAAAATTTCTTAATGGGGCCAAGAGTTCTGAGGGGTTTTTTGAAGTTTTTTTTTGTTTGTTTGTTTATTAGGTTTTTTTAGGGGGGTTTGTTTGTTTATTTGTTTAATAAATGAGGATTTGAAACATGGATTTCAACAGAAGCTATTAGAATTCAAGCTAAAACATGTTGGTATGAGTTCCTGTTTGCCTTAGGGACACCCTTGTGGTCTCAGATGAGAGTCAGGCTGAGCTCTCACAGTGGCACTTTCCTGCAATTCATGCAGAGCTCCTTAGCCACCACATCAGTATCTGATGGTTGTGGGAAGAGGGTCCTTCTGGATCACAAGAAGAAACAAAACCACCCTTGCCAGCCTGGGATTTTTGTAAACTGAGCCCATTCAGCTGGTGTTTTCAAACACCTGAAATAGTGCGTGCTCCATATATTCCTAAGGAAAATCAAAACTCTCTGCCACAAATGCATCCCAGACAAAGTGGTGGGAATTTGAAATTAATGATCTTCTAGACCTAATTGCAAGCCACGCTTTTGCAATAAATCCAAGCAGATATGTTGCACAGCCTGTGCAGGTATCTGAGAACAATGTAAATATGTTCTTTTTGCCAGGACTGGAGGGAGAAATATAGTTTAGAGAGCATCCAGCAGCCTTTCTGCTTTCAATGAGCTTCTCACTTTCATGCATTGCTCACCTGATGATATTTTTTTCCTGACTGTGCAGCAGGAGACGAAAATGTGGCAAACACCAGCTCTCCCTTCCATACGTTACCTCCACCCACACGCTCCACATCACTCTCACCTCCTGGCACATCTGAAGGTACCATTAAATTTGGGATGGTGACTGCTGCTCCTCTCCTGTTTCAGCTGAACTGGCATCCACTGTAGCCTTCCTGATGCTATCTCCATCCCTCAGGCTGCACAGTGCAGATTCCTGGTTCAAGGAAAAGTTATTTTTAATGTGAACTGTATCATTCCACATATCATATGCTTAACAGTTTGGAGGTCTGGTTATTGTTCTATGCCATTAAATATTACTTAAGAATGCAGAGTTCCCTGGGGAAAGCTCAGCTGATAGTTGGGAGGCAGGAATGGGGTTTTTGTATTTTTGGCATATTATTGTTTAATTCCTTGAAAGTTCAATTTACACTTTCTGTTTTTAAGGGGCTGAGTCAGCAACGACTGCACCTGGTAAGTGCTTTTAATTTACATGACAGAACTTCCATTATGTTTTTTTCCTGATCTTTTCTTCTTTCCTTTTCCTGGAAAATCTTGCAGTGTGTAATGCCTTTTCATTCAGCCTGGTGAAATGAAGTATGCTGTCTTAAGAGGCAGAATATCTGGTTTTGAGTCATGAATCTCAGTATGTTTTCAACCACAGCATTTAGCATGAAAGAGGTGCAGTCAGTGCCAAAAGAATTGTATCTACTGGATGTTCAGCTGATCAGGGTCCTCCTAAATCCTTGAGCTTTTCGTCTGCCTTTGCTTAACAACAAACCCAAGGTGCCTCAGTATGAGAACATCCCAGCAGAGCAGCCCTGTGTGATGTGCAGCTTTGTGCCACTGTTTGGCTGGGCAGCCTCTGAAGCATTAATGAACCTGCTTACCTCTCACCACAGGATTCTCTCCTGCAGACAGCACACACCTCTCCATCCCTGCAGGCTCTGTCCCTGCCATGGGACTCAGGACCCCAGCACATAGCAGCACTGCTGCCCTCACCACACACACTCCCATTGCCTCCAAGAGTGCTTCATCAGGTTTTCTGTCTTCCTTTAGATGCCACTCACTGCTCTCTGAACTGTAGGGAAAAGCTGAGTAACTACTGTAGGGGAAAATTAAGTCATTCAGCCTCAGCGTAGCTTTTCCCAGCTTATGGTTCATCAAACAGGAAAGGTATCTGCAAGTCGTCAGAGTGGCAATACCAGAATTGCTTCTAGGATCTGGTATCTGATGGCCAGATCACTAATATGAGAAATACTAAGTAATATAGTGAGCAAAGTACATAATCTGGCAAAAGAACACAACTGGAGGGCTTTTTTCTGAAAAAGCAGAGCACTCTTTTATTGTAGCAATGCAGCAAGCTATTTCAGTTTTACCCAGTTCAAAATTATTAATGCCATTTTTATGTTGACTCCACCCTGGATGATGCCTAAATAATCACCAATAAAAAATGTCCTGGTACATTGCAACAATCATTGGGAAGAGATGTATTCCTAAAACCTAGCTTTCTATCTAAATACTAGCTTTCTGTTTTATTAGATATATGAACATTTTTTAAGCACTCTTCTCTAAATTACAGACATCCCAGAAGAAAAAAAAAACAAAGTAGAGAGGGGCTGTAGTGTAAGACATTTCTGATGGCATAGCCATATGAAATAACAAATTTTACTTTATGATGCTGATATCTTGTTTATTTCCTTACAGATGGTTACAATTCAACATCCTTGCACAGCACCATCTCACCAATCAGCATGCCAGCAAACACTGGGATCATCCCCACTCACACAATAGGTGACAAACTTGCACACAGTTATCGCAATTATGATACTGAAAGCACAGAAAAAGTGTTAGAATGAGGGAATTTGTTTTGACTTGCTTTTATCAGGCTTAAGCATTGAAAACAGGCATACAACTGCAGTAAACTTAAGTGGTTTTTTTGGAGTCCTATTAATAGTTTATGAGTAGTATTAAAGATACCAGATTTGCTATTTGCCAAGCAAGTGAAAAATAGAATTTATTTCCACACAGTGGAATAGTAGGAGTGTAAATCTGTCAATTACTGCATCACTCCTCTTGATATTCACAGAAATTTGCCCAAGCTGCAAAAGAAAGTATGAATACATCCACAGATCTGTGTGCTTTGTTTTCCAGTGGCTTCCTGTTTGTTTCACTCAGTATTAGCATTTTCTTGGGTGTTATTATTGCAATTGGGCTGTAAGGAATTACTTAGGTTAATAAAATATATGTGTGTGCTTGAGCAGAGTACATTCAGGAGCTGGACTCTTACCATCTTTGTAATTGCCCATCAGGTAGCTGTAGGCTCTTAGCTCTGACAGACTGAGCTTTGATTTCAGTGGTGGGTCTTATGCCCCTAACCATCTTGGAAACCCTCCACTAGATCCTCTTGGTTTATCCCCCCATTAGGAGCACTATTCAGCCAGATAACTACCAGCCTGGAGGGATGCATATCTAGGGACTATCTTAATATTTAAAAAAAATCATATCAGTCAATTTTGGTAATATTTATAACTTAGTATATTTTAAGTAGGTGTTTTCAGGATGGAGTTCTTTGTTCAAAGTTCCATACAGGTTTTCTGAATACCAGGTCCTAATTTATTTTGGGTATTGCGGTGTAAAAATAGTTGTAAAATGATACAAATCTCTTTCCAAAATTTACAGTATCTATGCAAAAAAGTAGGTAAATGTTTTTTCTTTAATAAAAATGGATACTATGCAGTTAGCCATTCCATAGCATACATCCTGGGGAACTGCTATAGCTTATCATACATCTATGAGGTATTTTTTTAATGTTCTTGTGTAACTTTCTATGTAGAAATGTTAGTATTAACCAGCTTGATTTGTAGGAAGTGATGTCACTGGAAAATGATGTAAGGCACATGATCCTTGAAATAGTTTAAAAATTGCATTATATGTAACTGCTGTTTTCTTCCCTTTTCCAAATGTGAGTGGAGTGCTAAATGCTAAATACAATTGCTTGCATTGAATATATTGAAGAGATGTAGCTAGTACCAGTCACCTTCCTCCAATGCTCTGTGAAAAACACTGAATACAAACCTGCTGAGCTATATTTTCATTTTTTTTTCCCTTCCTTATAGAAGCTTCTGTAGTGACAACTGAAGAACCTTGTGGTAAGAACCAAACCTCTTGTTTTTCTCAGTCCTGAAATTTGACCAAATCAGTAAATTGAAATTGGTAAAACTGATCAAGTAGTATCTCAGGTGAATGTATAAACTGTCTTTCTATTCTGGAAGTGCAGGAATAAAGTTATTAACATTTCTGGTCCTCTCATCTCCATTTATAGTTTTGTTAAATTGCCCTGCACCGGGTCGTTGATATCAGGGCTGCCTTTATTCCACTGAGCACTCTCTTTCCCCATCATGCTGATAACCACCTGTTGCAAGCTGCAGTTCATATCTCCAGTAAATTAAAGTTTGGACATTGGTTTATCTCTCTTCAGAATCAGAGACCATTCTACTAACTTTCAGGAATAGACTACACCCATTATTTACTAGATGGTTATGAAATGCTTTGAAGGAGAAAATTTGAAATTTCTGTTGAAACAAAAGAAGCAATGTGTCAAAACAAAGGATTTCACTTTGAATGGACATTTTAAATTAATGCAAATCTGGGTCTCTAATGTTCATCTTTTTAGTACTTTAGTTTTCTTAACTAGAGCATGATTGGAAATAATATTTTCCTAAGGGAATTTTTTGCTTTGACTAAACAATCTTTTAAAGTAAAAGATAAAATAAAAATAGAGTAAGGAGCAGCTGATTTTGCTTTATTTTTTTGTTTCTTAAAACACATGATGCTGAGGTTGCCATAAAACATTTAACTGTTCTTAGAAATTATCATAAAACCATTGTTTACTATTTTATCTTTTTCTTTTAGATGATATTGTCTACCACATAGAAAGTACAACAGAGCAAAATAACATGGCTACAGTTACACTAAAAAATCTCAAAACCAACAGACAATATTTTATTTTGGAGACTAACCAGACCTTAAGTGTGAATTCCAGCAAACTTCTGTTGCGGAGATGCATGAGATACACAGTTAAAGTTGAAAGATGTCCAGACAGATACCTTACTATTCCACCTGGTAGGTATAGAAGGGATTTATTTTCTCATTGCAAAGGAAAAAGGGCAACTCTAACTTCATTGGGCGTATGCAGCAATAGCAAGATCAGCCATTTACTGCATATGTTGTTCAACATCAGCATTGTCTTAATCTCATGCAGGCTTTTTCCATTTTTACTTTCCATTGTTACATTCTTTGTATATCATTCCTCACCAATTGTATCTTCATATTGCAGAACAAGCCAACAAATATAAAAGAACAAACTTCTATTTAAAGAATCAATATAGCCAATGTCTGTGACACATAATATTATTCCTTTTCAGACAGCAGCAAGAATCCTTTCAAAGTTGGGGCTCAAACAAACACATCTGCAAAGTTGTGCTGGGACAACTCATTGGCCTGTGCTAATGTGACTGTGAGCTGCAAAGGTGAGACAATTCTAAGATATTCTTAAATTTGATTATTGATTTATTTGTTACTAAAAGCAATGTTTATGTTGTCTTTTAATGAGAGACTGTCAGTTTTAAATTAATTGTGCCTGTTTTGGAGAAGAGCTGCTCAGAGTTGTTGCATTGCCAGGTTGGGGCTACTGTCCTCAGTGGTGGGGCTGCTGCAGATCTGGGCTTCACAAATTGAAGCTTCACAAGCTGCAGGTTCTGAAGAGTTTGAGGTCCTGCCTGATGATCTGAAGGGGAGCTGAGAGTTTGGAAATTGTGTGGTCTTTGGGTCTGCTGTGAGCCCATATCTTGCATATTACCCTGGCAGCTGGCTCTGCAGGCTCCTGGGTGGTGAGGGTCCAGGCGCTCTGCTCTTGGAACTGGCCAGCCTGAGGAGGCTCTTGCTCAGAGGCAGAGTAGGGAAGATACAGGTGCTGGATGTCCTCATGTGTCTCAGAAAAAATGTATGATGAGTGTCACTCCCCGACTCCCATGAAAGGTTTTGATTTCTGTGGGAAAAATGTATTCTTAGAAAGTCAAATCACATGAAATTTTATGAAAAGTAAAGATCTGTGCGAACTAAGTCAGTGTAAAAGAATCTAAAACCTAGTCATAGGATTAAGTTGTACACTTTTAACTTCAGAATATTGTGATAGTTTATTACAAATTATATTGGTAAAGAAAATCCTAGTTAAAATGATACCATGTACATTTGGAACTGTGAAAAATACTGATAAAACTATTTGTGTCTACAGGTTTACCAGACTTTATAGAATTAAATAAAGCTTGTAAAGAGCTGGACTCTTTATCACCCAACCATGAGTACAATTGCACTGGTACAGTACATTTTTTTGAAAAGGAGACTGTTAACCAAGCCTTCAGCATAGCAACAGATTATGGTGGTAAGTGTAATGCTTATTTTTGCTTTATGTTCTACTTCTGGAACTGCCTACTCTAAATCCCATTATCTATGTTTCCTGGGGTTGAACATATATTTTGAGCAGCCTGCTCAGATACTCCAGGTCTCCCCCAGCTCTGCCTACCTGGTCTCCTGCCCTTGTGGTTGTTCTTTCACTGCAGTCACAGTCTTCCTTTCCTTCTCCAGCCCCAGTCTCATTTTTCTGCTCTTATGCATTTCTCTCCTTCTCAGATTGCAATTTTTTAATCTTTTTTTTTGAGGGGAGTGAGAAAGTGGATAGGGAAGCTTGAATGAAGAAGAAGAACAACAAAAAAACGTGCAGGTCTGGTCAAAAACAAGTGTTGAATTCTTGATTGGAAGAAAGATGTGATAGAATAATTACAAAGAATATTTCCAGATAAAATTATCTGTTTTTTCCAAAACATTGTCCTTGGAAATAGCTTAACTTTTTTAAAAACCAAATTAGAAATGAAATCAACCCAAATTAAATAGCTTGCAAATAAAAATTAAAAAACTCTTAAAGTTTGTTAAAATTATAAAGAGATCAAACCAACGTATAATATTTAGAAACGTTGGACAATTTTAGTAATAGGTAGTATTGCTGTATTGACCTTATCCTGAATTAATTAGATTCACAAAATTACTCTAATACGCTGCTTTTACATATACTTAGTTTATACTTCTGTATAATTTCTTTGAATGAAAAAGACTATGAAAAATACTGCAAGTTATCTTGCCTTAATATGCAATTATATTAAATTTAATTAAAGTAGGTAAAAAGAGGAATATTCTGCACTTTCATTCAAACATTATCATTCTCTCCCTGTTGTTTTTTTTCTACAACAGCTCCAGAAGCACCAGAAAACATTAAGGTAGTTTTTGGTGCCAGAAATGTATCAGTTACATGGGAGGAACCTAGTGACACTTCAAAGGGCCCAATAGATGGCTACGTGGTGACATGCAACAACACAAGTAAGTATATGCCCTTTCAGTAGTGAATAACTCATTTCATGTTTTAGTATTTACAAAGAACCAAGCATGATGGACTGTCATCCTGGATGGACTGCCATACTGGAATCTCTTCAAACTGTGCAGAAAATTTATGTTTGCTTGTTTGTTTTTCTACAAGCATTTGAGTTTCTTTACATTGAGGTTGTTCAGGTGTAACCCTGTGGTTATTCAGTTTATCATTTCAGGACACAACTCTGTCACCCTTCAGTTCTCATACTCCTTGTACTAAGAGTAAGCTATGACAAAATCATCAGTTGCCTGATCAGTTTATAGTACTGTGTTCTGACTCAGAAAATGCTGGTGCAGTTGGTTAACATATTCTCTGAGAAGACAGGGGCCTACCTTCTGATTAAAAACAGTGTGTAAAAGTCAGGGGTCCTAAGTACAGCAGCTAGTCTATACATGTTTAGATAGGTAGGGCCATGTGGTTGCATTCTTCTAAATGTATATCCTTCTAAATGTATATCCAGTGTATCCTTTCAGATACACTGTTTTAGGCAATCTTTTATTCAGATGGATAAGTCTTAGATCCCTTATACTGGGACCATGTTTTCCACTTGTGAGCTTTTTTTCAAAACAAGGAGTGGAAAATTGTTTTTTGAAAATAAAGATCCTGATACATGATTTCAGGAAATATATTTTTAGGTCTAAGCTAGTCCTGCGTTAATTCTTTCTGTTCTCATACTGCATGTTTTTTTTTTTAAACCTGGAGTGCCACAGGAACCAAAGGTTGTCATGCTCCTGTACTCCCCAGGGTACAAATAATCTGTCCCATTCTCCATGCCCCAGATTTGACCAGTACCCAAAAGTGTGGCAGCCCCATGCACCAGTTTCCACATTATTTTCTGGCTTGGACAGTTTAGGAGACTGAGGCAGTATACTGGGATGTCACATCTGAAGCACATCTGCTCCCCAGTTCCCCAAGACTCCAAAACCCCAACTGCAGTGTGGGTAATAGTTTCTCTTGTGTTGCTTCTCTTACAATTGCTTTCTGCCCTCCTTGCCACTACTGAAAGCACACAATTTTTCTTGCATCATACCAGAACAGACTTGCCCAGTGTGCAGTGTGACTTTTGGCAACTGCTATGGTCTGTAACTATTATTTTATATTTTGTTTGCTAGAACTATTAGCCATTGTGCATATACGTCACACAAGCTGCAAGTTACAGGTTTTGTGGTTTAAGCGAATTACATCAGTTTATTTCAGGGGAAAAATAACACCATGCTGAAAAGAGAGGTTTTTAATGGCAGAAAAGCTACAAGAGAAAAGGCTTTTTAAACAAAATAAGTCACCCCAGGAAAGGGCTGTTAAGAGAAGACAGGGAAGAAAAGGAACAGATAATTGTTTGTCTATTAACGCTCTGTCGCTTCAGGGCTGTTCATCCTTTTGAAGTCAGAGGTCCTGGCCTGGTCTATTTACTGCTGGTAAATTGGATCCTCGAATGATCTTCTCCAGCATATGCCACCAATGCTGCTTCTGCCACCACTGAATTTTCTCCTTTTCCCTCTGAATTATATAGTAAAAATCTTTCTTTCTGTCAGTTATTGTCAGAGGGTTGCAAATTGATGATTTGGGACCTTCCTTTTGATATTCAGGTTTTTCCTGGAGTTTTATAGTTCTTCTGTTTGACACCAATTTGCATCATCTGGTTGGTGGCATTCTCAGGAGCCATTTTGATTCTTATCTTTTCTAATCCTGTCAGAGGAGGGAAGATTGTTGATGAAATTTTAGTTTGTCAGAGCAGATGATGCTGATGCCCAGGGTGGAGGGGAATCTGTTAATTGGAAATAGCTTTGACACACTGTGGAAACAGGGTGAAGATGATTTTCTGCTGAATCAAGAGACAATTTCGTATTTTCAATGTGTCCACATCAGCATCTGTTGACTGACTCCTTCCCTCAATATAGAAGAAAGCGTCTGGCTCTCTTAATCAATACGTTTTATAATAATTTTTAATTATACCCATTTAAATTATATACTGAGAAAGTAAAAAAAAAAAAAAAAAAAAAAAAAAAAACCTTTTCCTTAGCATTAGTAAGCAAGACAAACAAACCAAGTACAAGGTAATTAAAATAGAAGCACATAGGACAGCAGTTTCAGGTAGATCTGATGAAATGTAAGAGTTTCTGTGTTCCTAACATAAATCTCATTCATTAATTGAATTTTTCATTTTTTATTAAAGAGGCAGAATATGTCACAACAACTAAATTTATTTGCCAAGAATTAGAACCTTATACCAGAGGTTCTGTGAGTGTGACTCCATATACAAACAGCAAATATAATAATAGACAATATGTGGGAAAAACTGGAAGATATAACTTTACAACAAAATCAGCAGGTAAGTCTCTTGTTTGCTAACTGTTATGAACAAAGCCAATACTAAGACAAGGAACATGTACTTAGGGTAGTTCATTGCACTCTTACCCAAGAAACTGATTAACATTTGAGTAATTTTATTGACATTTCTATAATTGGTACTTTTTTAAAATTACTTCATGTTGATCTGTTTTTAATTATGCATTTAGTATTAATATTATTTGTATATACAGTAGATGTGTAATCCTGCATTCATTTGAAATTGTTGGTAAGGTTTCACCAGGTTTCAGTGAGTGTCAACATACACATTCATGCTTGACTTCTAACACTCCACATTAGGTTAAAGCCAAACGTGTTCCAACCTTCGTGCAGTCAGAAAAGTCTGTGCGTAATTTTGGGGGCTCTACCTTCAAAAGCTTACCCCTGTGGTCCTGATTCTTGTTTGCCATACAGGTTCAATAAATAGAACTACTAGAAAAGCCAAAAAAAAATCCCCAAACTGAGCAACAAAGCAATAGACTGCAAATGTTTTCCTGACACAGACAAAGTGTAACAGAGACACAGTCCTATTTTGTTTTTTCCTCCCTTTTAATTTTCAGATGTAGAGCTTCATACTGTTTTAATTCTTTCTTTTAGATAGACAAAATAAAACAAAAGCAAAACTACCAGACCCCTTCCATGTTTATTTAGTTCCTCCTAGTACCTTTAAGCTCTAGTTCCACCAGCTTCAGACTCAGCCATAGGGAAACCATGGTGGTTTATACCTTGAAAGGTACAAAATTAATAGTTAATTTCACTGAATAAACAAAAGATTTTGATTTTTTTAAAAGTGAAAAATAAAATAGTTTTGTGCTAGTAAGGTAATGATAGCTTAAAGTGGTGATTTTTTTTCTTTAATCTAATAGGAGGAATGTTCTGTTTTTAACACTCCTGGAAAGTGTGTAGAAATGGATACATAAGAGCATAAAATCTGACTGTTTTTTTTTTTTTAAAATTAAATATATTTCTGCAGCACTTTGGGAAATAAAGGGGCTTCTGGATGATTATTTTTTTGAACCTCAATCATATCCTGTGGATTATACAGAGGTTTTTTTTATTCAGTTTTGTAGACAGTCCCTGAAAACATTAGAATCTCCCCATTTCTCTGGGTCATGGAGCTAACAAATTTTAGTTTATAATTGGGATAATACAAAGATCACAATTATCACATAAAGCCCCATAGGAAAAAAAAAAGCTGATAAATGAACTGATTGATAATGTAAACCATTTGACATGAAACTTAACTGCAACAGATCATTTGAGTCTGATAGTGATTTTTCTGTTATCTTCTAGTTCGAGTTTTTTTTGTTTTATTTTTTTAATAAAATAGCAAGTTGCTTGCCTTCATGAATTAATGGTATTTATTAAACCTTCACCAACTGCTACAACATTTGATAACATGCTCAAGCAGCTAGTGGAAGAATTTTATGGCTTCTTGAACAAGTGAATATTTTAGCAGAGCACAACTCCTTGGAAGTATAAAAAACCCTAAGTTTTATATAATATTTTTTCATCTTCAACAAACACATTGCCTCAAGAAATGTTCATTTTCTCCTTGTCAAAGCCCTTTCAGTAGTGTACTGAATAGGAATCTTGCACATCTGCCAAGTAGACAAAATTGAGCAGATATATTGTAATAGTACACTCAGCCCAGTAAAATATTTTGTTGTACCCCACATGGGATAATTTTGGACATTAGCCCTGCTCATAAAGCCTCACACATCTTGGCTCTTTATATGAAAATAAAATCAACTGACTTTTTTTGTGAGTTTTTGTTGTTGGTTTTGTTTTAAAGAAAAAACATGATAGCTTGCAAATTGAATCAGCTATCAGTAGCTACAGCTATTGACATGTTTTGCTTGAAATTATGAGAACCAGTAACACTTCTTCTGTGAACAGAACCACAGCCAGTGACTGATGTTCATGCAATATTGACAGCTGATAATGCTGTCCAAATTAAGTGCAAAAGTCAACAAGTGTATGGACCAAAACCAGTGTTTGAATTGACTTGGGAAAATGATGGAACATGGTACCAGAGCCCTGACTGTGATTTTAAAAAAGAAAATCTGTTGTACTTGACAAACTATACATTTCAGGTAAGTAGGCTTAGTAAACTGAAAATATAAATTATTGTTGTATATTCACAATATACATATTTAAGCATATGATACTTGACTTTGGGGAAAAAGGCAAATATGGTGGCAAAGGTGTTATTCTATGGATCTGAAGCCCACAGATGTAAAGAAGTAGCTAATACTTCAGAAATAAAACACAGATGTGCTTAGCCTATCCAGCAATGCTTTGTGTGCTATTCCACCTGGAGAGAAATTTGGGGGTTCCATAAGTTTAAAAATAGTTTTAAAAGTTTTAAGATGTATCTTCTATTTTAATAACTTTTTCTCTGGTTATTTACATGTTTTAGATTTTGCTTTAACTTAGGTGGAAACCTGAGCTTCACTATAAACTATGAACTATAGGCTACACAAAGAGTAGTAGCAGATCCTGTTGTCATTGAGGTTGATTCTTTGAAAATAGATGGGAGTCTTGAATATCCATTGTGCTTTGCTTTAAAAAACAAATAAACAAACAAAAAACTATGCAGAAATTCTTACTTGTTAGATCTTAACGTCTCAATTATTCTCACTCATTGCACACAGATCTTAGTGAATAATGGAGAATACAAAGGGCAGCCAGTGAAGAGGAGTATAAGAACGAGATGTAAGTAAATCGATACAGCATTTTTACTTGTAGACAAGCACAGTATAGTGATAGTCTAAACTGTGAATTCTGTTACAATTGCTCCTGATTAAAAATCCAAACTACCTGTTCTTATAGTCAATAGTTGATATCTGTTTGAAAAATAACTTCATCAGTCATCATCAATGTTGCAGATCATGCAGGCAAGTAGTAGACCATAATTTAGGATTGTTGTACAGTAATGGCTTCTTCAGAAAATACTTGAATGCAACTAGAAATTATTTTCTCTAATTAAAATTGTTTATTTTAGGATTATTTTCCTATGTTCAGATCCTGAATTTCAGGAGCTGAATATCTGTGTCAGGGATTCTCAGCTCCCAGATCAGAAGCAGCTGAGAGCTTCACTGGTCAAAGAGAATGGGAGACAACCATGGTAATCCCAAACCAGTCAGTGAGTTGTAGTGTTGTGACAGGTGGACATGGAGAGTTTAAGTGGATGTTTTCCTAATGAAGAAATAACTTTTTCTCCTTTTCTGAGAGTTTAAAATATTTAGGACTTTGGAATAAAAAATGTAAACTATGCATTTAAAAATAATTGTTTAATTTTTTTGGCAAAAAAATCAGCCGTGGTTTAAGGATGATTACAGAAAAAAAAAATGTAAAAAAGGAAAAAAAGGAATTAATTTTAAATGCTATTTTTATGCTATTAAGAAATATTAATTGTGTTCATTTTATTATTCCCAGATAACTCTAAAGCCTTGATTGTATTTCTGGTGTTCTTGATCATTTTGACATCGATTTCTTTACTACTGGTGCTGTACAAAATCTATGATCTTCACAAAAAAAAGCTCAGGTGAGTTTCATTTTCTGCTCCCTTTCTTATATAAATGGATTGAAAGTGGGTGAGCATGGGGAAATTTCTATTTTTTCACAAGATTTCCCAACAGTTAGTGCAAATATGTTACAAGTTTGGTATTCCATCAACACTGGGAAAAGACACTCTTTTATATTTTAATACTTTCACAAGAAACTCAGTTATTGGAGGTTTGTCTGGCAATGCAAATACAATGAAATACCAGAACTGGGGGACCCCATTCCCCACTCTGCTCTTCCCCCTGGAGGGAAAGAGAGCTGCTAGTGGTCAGATGCTCAGATTTTTGCTTGTGCAGGGCCCAGAGAGTCTGGCTTGTTCTTGGCTACTTAGCATTTAAACTTCATTTGTCTGTATTTTATCCATGTGTCAGGTTTTTTGTCAACTCTTTAGCAAGAGAAACAAAGATGGTGTGAGCAGTCACTCCAATAAAGAAATTAGTTATGTTTGCTGCAGGTGATACTGTAAAGCTCTTTGATGTGGTTCCCTTCTGTCTGCCCCTCAGTAGTGCTCAGAGTGGGAAATAAGATGGGAAACAGAGTGAGAAAACACCCCAAACACTTCTGTGTAAGGCTCATAGGTCCTTCTTTCCCTGGGAGCTTGTAAAGCAATCTGCTGTTTATGAACAGTCTTGGTGTTCACATAAATGCTTTTATTTAACTCAATATCAGATATATGTATTTATAGTCAAGGCTTTTACAGATGTTTTTGCTTCTTACAGCAATTCTTCTGAAGGCGTGAACCTTGTTACAGGTGAGTATCTTCATATATTTAGCAAATGAAAATAAAATTTACTGCCACGTTTGGATTTTTTATGTTCCAGGTTGAATACATAGGTTAGAGATATCAACAAAATAACATATTTGGAGGGGGGAAAAAACAAACAACACTTCAGTAAATACACAGAAGTATTTGTTCTTAAATGAACTGGTTGTCAGTGTTTGCAAAACTCTAATTTATTATTTAATTACAAACCAAATTTTGTTATCCCAGGCAGTGGCTGTGATATTCTTAAGCCTGAGAGTAATTCCTAAATCAAATACAGCTTTAACTAGAATTTCCCTTTCCTCTGCAACTTTTTTCAAAGCAAGAATTTAAGTATAAGAAAATCACTTTTTACTGCAAAATTTTGAAGGCTTTCAAATCTAAAGAGCGAAACTGAACACAATGTGCAACTTTTTGCACAAGATTTCAAAGTTTATGAAGGAAGACAGAATTAGTCAATGCCAGAAAGTTTCAAGAAAACAATAATTTATGACATTCAAGCCCACAATAATGACATACATAAAGTGGGAATTAATACCTTGCTGATACTCCAAGCCATTTTCTTGGACACACAATTGTGGAAAAAAAACCTTTTCAATATAATGAGAAACTAATAAAAGCCTAATTAGAGATTTAAAAACTTTTACAATCATTACTTTATCATTAAAGAAGGTATTATAGATTATTGCAACAATAAGTTGGAGAACATTTAGAAAAGTAGACAATAGGTGTTGTGACATTTGTAGGCTGTTTGCACAGTAATCTATTTTACCACTGACAAGAATCAATCAAAATTGAAGTGGAGGGCAGGGCTGTGCATTTAGTGTGGGTGTTGGGGCTGTTGCTGAGCAGAATGTGACAATTACCACTTTGTATAAAAGTGCTATTAATTGCCACGTCCCTGGATGTGGCCCTTTCCTGAGGTGACTCCAGGCAGGTAGCTGAACAAATCCTGTTATTCCCAAGGCCTGTTTGCTCACATCTGGCTCAGGCAACACTGTTCTTCTAAAAAACATGCTTAGTAAAAATAAATTGGTTTGTCCTTTTGTTACTTTGTCTGATAATTCAAGAAACACATTTACTGAAAGATTGACATTTTCTAAGTCAGTCATGATAACTGTTCAATGTATTCACATAGTTAAAGATGATGACAGGCAACTTCTGAACATAGACCCAATACCTTCAGAGCAATTGCTGGACACGTACAAGAGGAAGATTGCTGATGAAGGGAGACTTTTCTTGGATGAATTTCAGGTTTGTCATTTTCGCAAAACATACCACAGATTTTTAGCCTGGTGGCTGGAAAAACTCTGTTCAAGAGAATGTTTGAAGCATATGCACTGATTATAATGATTTTAAAAAACAAGAATCTAGAAAATTGAATTAATTTTCACCTAATGTCAAATGGGTTTCAGTCAATTTTGTTACCAAGCTCTCCTCATCATCTCATCATAAGAGGATTTTTTTTCCTTTTTTTTTTCTTTTTTTTTTTTTTCAGGGAAGGTTTTGTTCAGCATAATTATAAAATACACAGTTTAAATACTTATAATTCTAAAGTACTTTTAAATGCATTTTTTAATACTCTCTCTTACTGCATGGCCATGGAGATATAAATACCCCATAGTTGTGGATATAAATATTAGTTGTATTAAGGGAAAAGAAATCCACTTATTTTAGCTATAAGAACGAGATGAAGTAGTATCATATGAACTAGAATGTTACCTTCCTGACTCAGCAGTACCACATTTTTTTTGCATTTAACTAGAAGATATTTTAAATATGTGCTTACCTAATTAAAAACAAACAAACAAACAAAAACAAAAACCAAAAAACAACCCAACATTGTGTTTTACAGAGTATTCCTAGAATTTTCACTAAATTCTCGATAAAGGAAGCCAAAAAAAGCCATAATCAGAACAAAAATCGTTATATTGATATCCTTCCATGTGAGTATCTCTTATGATTTTTGCAAGCTTTATAAATATGTGTTTTCTTGGTGCTTTGAGATAATAGAGTTCCTTTGTTTTAAATTATTTAAACAGATGATCATAATCGTGTTGAGCTCTCAGAGATCCCAGGAGACCCAGGATCAGATTACATCAATGCAAGTTATATTGATGTGAGTGACTTATACTTTAAAAAAGGCTTAGGTATGATTGAAAAAAATTATCTAGTCTGTGTATTTAATGAATTACATACCTTTAAATGATTTCAATTTGAGTTCTTTCCATCTCTGTAATATATTTGGTGTTATTGGACTGTTGCATGTTAAATTTACATTTAAAGTTGAAAATCTTTTAATTTTTTCATGCTTGCTTTCTGAAAGTTGCTTTCATTGTTCTTTTTATAGGGCTTCAAAGAACCAAGAAAATACATTGCTGCACAAGGTAATTTTAACCCTGATATATTGTCTTTATTAATTCATTTTTTTAAAGAGTAGTAAAAAGTATTAATAAGTTTAAAGAAAAAATGAAAATCTGAAATTTTGAAATTTAATTTAAATTTATTACAAAAATTACCAATAATTTTTGCTCAGTGAGTTTTGTTGAGCTGAATAATTTGTACTTCAAAGACACTTCTCTCATGTTGTATAATTTTACATCAAAAGTTTTCCGATTTCACAGCTATGTGCAAAAGATATATATGAGATATATATATATATATACACACATATGTATATATCTATGTACTTTTAAATGTTGTAGCCTAATGGCAGCAGTTATAATGAAATCAAGTGTGTGGCTGTTACTTGCTTTGTCTCTGGTTAGCTTTTCAGACTGCATGGCTGAGCAGGTCAAGAAGTTCATGCAACTGCAGTCTTTGAAAAACTCCCTTAAAATGTCTCCTGCTAGGGCCCAAGGATGAAACCACTGATGATTTCTGGAGAATGATCTGGGAACAGAAGGCAACAGTTATTGTTATGGTGACTCGTTGTGAGGAAGGGAAGAGGGTGAGAAACATCCCTCTCTCCCTCCCTCCCCTCCTCTTTCCCTTCCTCCCATCCTTCTTTTGTCTAAAAACAGATCGGGTTGCTCTGCTGTGGTGAATTACATTTTCCTCTTATTATTTTATGTTCATTCTTTGCTGTTCCCTAACTGTGTCAGAAACTATGCTGGAAAGCAAGCCAAAAAAGTGTTGCCTTATGTTGCCTTCCAGTCACAGCTGTAAGCAGCAGAGAGCTTACTAATTGCAGCTAATAAATACAGAAAAAAAGCTCAGGGCAGAACTCTAGCTCCTCACAGATCTGTCGTAAGAGTTGTGGTTTGTATTTTACTCCTCTCTGTTGTCTTCTTACGCCCTCAGTGAATCCCAGGCAGAATATTTTTAAACTGTTGTCTTTTTTCCTTCAATTGGAAGGTTGGGTCCTTTAGGTTTGTCTTTGTTCCTTATTCCAAGTATAGCAGAAAGAAGGGGAACTATTGTTTTAACTGATTTTAAAGAAGAGAAGGTCAGCAGTGTGCAGATTTATAGCATCCCCAAGTTGATGTTATAGGCAGGCAGGAGCAATAATCCCTCACTGAAGAAGCTATAGAAGTAGTTGTAAAGTTTTCTACAGCCTTTAGTGAACAGCTGCAGTAGTTGTTCACTTTTTCAACTGGTGTACGAGATTTTGCCCCACTTGATGTTCCAAGTTAAATTCCAGGGACATAAACCTCAGGTCAGAGACCTGAATTGTTGGATATTTGGAACTATTTAGCACTGATATCCTAAGCAGTGACAGCATTTTCAGGAGAGAACAAGACTTCTGAGAAGCTGGAAGAACTATTCTGAATTTCTGTCTATTTTAAATCAGATTTTCTTTTAGCTCTCAGATCTCCACTACTTTGCTGTTGTGCTGATTACCTCATTTCAAATCTTTGTAGAACAAATGTGCCCAGTACTGGCCATCAATGGAGAATGGATCTGCAACATATGGGGACATAGTTGTGAAGATCAATGAAAGTAAAACGTGTCCAGACTATGTCATTCAGAAACTACACATCACACACGTAAGCTGATTCAAAAGTGTAAGACTTAATGAACTGGGGTGTCTGGCTGGAGTCCACAGGTATCATTGAGAGATCCTTTTAAGGGGACAAGAGTCAGGCTATCAATGGAAGATGCTCTGCAACAACAGTTTAAGAGAAAACTTCTTAGATGTAGGTGCCATTCCCCAGGAGAAATGAGTAAGACATATTTCCCATTGTAAAAAGGTATTTTCCTTACTATTACAAAATATGTAATTAAAAGGAAATTGTTAACATGCTATTAAGTATGGAAAAGTTAATACAGTCTGATTTCCTTAGATACCTAGATTGTTCTTAAACACAGAAATTTAACTAGTTTATATGTAGCTCAGCATAATCTTCTGCAAGTATAATCATTATGACTCAGAGCACCATTATCTGTCCTTGTGATAACTGTATGGGGAAGAGTTACAAATTCTGGTAATCTCAAGTGCTTTTGTAAACATAAATGTTTTCAAATTACTATTTGGCTACACGTGGAATCATTAAGACTGGTAAATTGCTCTCTTTTATACAGCTGAAATCACATCAGTTGCTCTCTCTGTATTTGAGAACAAACTTTTCCATCTAATGTGAAATGTTCCTCTCAGGCCCTTTGCCAAAATATTTCAGTGGGGGTAGACAGAGTGTAAGTCCTAGCTAAATTCATTCAGCTAGGATTCAATAAGTAAATCTAGTGAGAGATTTACTCAAATCTCTCAAGCATCTTGACCCATAGTTATAGCTGGAAATTCCTGTTCTGCTGTTTCCTGTTGCACTGAAATTTACTCAGGAAGTGATCTGACTAAAAGAAAGTTGTAACTTTATGTCAAGACAGGGAGAATATCAGTATGTTAGGAATTAATTATTGCAAAGACAGCTCTGAGACTAGAACAATCTGCCACTGGAAATGAGAGACTGCTGCAGATTGACAGCTGATACTTTTAGAGTTCTCTGCTCTGTTAGGCTGACATCACATGAATAAAACTGATACTGGTTGTGGAACTCAAGAGTGGTCCTTGGTGAGAAGGTGGGGACTTCTGCAGTTCTGGTGGAATAGTGGTAAATAATTACTGAAACAGTAGCAAATAACTGTATGAATAACTGTGTCACAAATAGATAATTCACTTTGAGTAAGAATTTAGAGGCTGATTGTTGGAGAAATGCCCCTACAGCTTTATTTAACCTTGTCCTCTGTGGTAGTAATTGTGTGTTCCTGATTCATGGGTATTTTTAATTAAAGTGGAACACGACAAATGTCATAACCTGAGAGAGATGACAATGTTAGAGCACACTGTTCGAATTTTCTGTTTCAGCACCTGACTGATGCCTTTGTTTTTCTTCTGCCTTCTGCTCTGTATACCTCAACTTGATTTTGGCTTTGTGTCTGTGAGTGTAGAAAACCCCACACTTCACTTTTGTCTAGGGAAGAGAAAGGACAGCAGGAAGAGAAATCACTCATATTCAGTTCACAAGCTGGCCTGACCATGGAGTCCCTGAGGATCCACATCTCCTTCTCAAACTCCGACGCAGAGTTAAAGCTCTCAGTAACTTTTTTAGTGGCCCAATAGTGGTTCATTGCAGGTAAATATATATATGGGTTTTGAAAAATTATGTTAGTGATAAATGAGCATAAAATGAAGCTGTTCAGAAAAGGGAGCTGGCAAAGGTATTTATTTGATTTCAAATTTTTGACTTGACTACCTGAGAGTGAGGCAGACAAAGATGCGTAAGGAGTCCTGATTTCTGAAGGATATTCAGATTGCTTAAATCTGAAGATACTTTGGAAAAGTATCCTCAGATATTTTTGGAAAAGTGGACAGATAAATGCAGGGCTGCTCTGGCTCTAAGTCCACATTTTTCCACGTTTTTCAGTATTTGTTTAGTGTTATCAAAAGATGTTTGAAATGCAAACTCATTATTGCTTGTGTATCAATTAATTTACATCAAGAACTCTCTTCATACGCTTTGTATCTCATTGTTAGTGAAGGATTTTCACTTTTGCTCTCTCCCTGACTGCTCCCCTCTCAGAGTGGGACTGGGAGATGCCATTCCCTCCTGGCAACCAAACCCTTTTGTGCTTTGCAGTGCTGGTGTTGGGCGCACCGGGACATACATAGGAATTGATGCCATGCTGGAGGGGTTGGATGCAGAAGGCAGAGTGGATGTTTATGGCTACGTTGTGAAGCTACGTCGGCAGCGGTGCCTCATGGTTCAAGTAGAGGTATCTCACTAAAACTTTTATCAGTATTCTCCTTTGCTATGGTTTCATCAGGGTTTCTCAGAAATGTGCTGCTCAGTCCTAGGTACTGCTACTGTTCAGCTGAAACTGTTGATAGAAAATATTGCTCTGAAGGATATTTAGAGAAAAAAACTTCCAACGCAGTTATTAGTTTTCAAAACTTCAACTTTTAAAGTTGAGGCTTTAAAAAAGGAGCCTAGAAGAAGATCTTTGATTTGATTTGATAATGCAGCTTTTGGCATACAATTCACAAATGCAAAATCAAGCCTGCCTAGTCAAACATAGTTTTTGAATTCTAAAAACTGTCTGTCTACATCAGATTTTCAGTAGAACTGGGTGTAAAACCAAAGTTATGGACTGATGCAATGCATGCTTTTAAATTATTTAAGAATTTTGCAGATCTTTCAAATCTCAGTTGCATATTTCTTGGATGACACTGCATTTATTTGCAGAAGTTTATTCATCCAACACACTAAATGTTCTCAAAAATGTCTAGTTGGGAAGCCACTTGGATTTTAAATACTTGTATATAATGCTTATTTAATGTTAATGCTTAGTATTCTTAATACTAATCACAGCACAGGAGTAATAATTTCTTACAAGGGTTTTTCAAAAGTGGTATATATTTTGTTAATCTTCTTCATTTTTAAATCCTTCAAATGGGAAACACCAGTCACAGTACATCCTTATCCATCAAGCACTAGTGGAATACAATCAGTATGGAGAAACAGAGGTCAGTCTCTCAGAACTGCATTCTTATCTTAACAATCTGAAAAGAAAAGATCCTCCAAGTGATCCTTCTCTGCTGGAGGCAGAGTTTCAGGTAAATAATAATTGAATTCTTGTGTCCTTACCTCCCACTTACATTGGAAAGTGTCAATAGTCCTGAGACAGAGATACCATGTGTTATAGATCACTTCTGTGTTATTTTATTTATCTGGCACAGAAAAAGTTTCCTTAATCTTCATGAAAAAGCTGTAAAGTAATGAAATTTTATCTCTGCTTGAGAAGTTAATAATTTTAGCAAAGATGGGTCACGCAGAACAATTATTTGAGTTTGGATGTGCATGATTTCCTGTGCCTGTATAGCAGGTGTTTTTAAACAATAGTCCAGATGTAGCCAAAGTTTAAAGAATTGAAGCAAGAAGTGATGCACTGGTAAACGAAAAATGGGTGTGGGTGCTCAGAAGGGGCAATGATCCTAGGAATCCTTTTAATCAAGCACAATACCAAACATTCTCTTTCTCTAGAGATTACCTTCCTATAAGGGGTGGCGGACACAGAACACTGGGAATCGTGAGGAAAACAAAAGTAAAAATAGGAATGCCAATGTAATTCCATGTGAGTCTTTTTCATAAACCTTCCCCTTTCTTACCTGTTATCTTCTGTAAAAAAAATACTACATTTTGAAAAAATGAGGACAGTAATTTATCTAATTGAAATGTATTTGGTTGATTAATTTTCCCAACACTGTAAAATTAGAAATTTCTCACAGCGTTAAAAAAAAGAATAGATTTTTTTTTTTTTAAATGTGAATGCCTGGGAACATTTGTTTGAATAAAGGGGCCTTTGCTCTGCAGTCTGTTGTGAAAGGACTGTCCTATTTTTCCCCCTGCACTTGCTGGGACAAACCCTCTCTAATGCTGTACCTGAGCAGCACTGTGGTTTGACAGTGACACTTTGTCTCATTCAGATGACTTTAATCGAGTGCCCATCAGACATGAAGATGAAAACATTAAGGAGAAGCAACATGATTCAGATGCTTCCTCAGATGAGGACAGTGACTCTGAAGAATCCAGCAAGTACATCAATGCTTCCTTCATACCAGTATGTATTTTGAAGACAAATTTAGGTATTCCACAAGCTTTCAGCTAAAGTTATATTCTAGTTTGAGCTCTTATTGTCTTACTGACTTCACAAATAGAATAAGATTTACCTGAATGGGGGAGAAAGATCTGACAGTCGTCTGGGAAATCCACTTACTGTTTTAATCTTCAAAATGTTCTAAATTTTGCTGCGGTAGTGAGATGAATCTAATACCCCTTACATGGTATTGGGCTGTGCAATCTCAAGTAGTGAAGATGAACATGGAAATATTTTTGTTTTGCATATGTGTGTGTGTGTGTTGTTTTTAAAACTAATAGAATTTGGACTGCCCTCATGATATCATCTATTTCTATTAGTGGGCATCTGCCCACAGGTTGATCCATGTTGATATTTTGCCTTTTCAGTGAAATGTGAGTATAGTTATTCACATATACAAAACTCTACGAGTGAAAATTGGGGTCACCCATTTTTGATATCTAGTATACCTCCCAAAGGAGGAGAGCAGTTATTGGTCACTAAGGAAGTAACTGATTTAATGGAATAACTAGCTAAATTTGATTTATGTGAATCCTTTAAAATGCTGCACAGTTAGGACATTTATTCAGTTTAAATATATCTTCTACTTTTGAGTATCTCAGTATGAACTGATGGGTGCACCAAGTTGTGTGGTATAAACTCAGTTTCTCAGTGGTCAAATTAAAAAGCTGGGTAAAATTAAATGGTTTACCCTTAAAAAAATGTTTTGCAGAAACCAGCTGGGTGAGGTCTCATCCACTGCAGCATGAACATACCTTGTTCTCAGTTTGGAAGTGATGCTGTTAGGAGGTCTGAGTTTCATGCCATTTGGCTCATAGAATTCCTCTAAGATCAGGGCCTACTGCTACAGGCATATTTTCCCTATAAACAAAAGAGTTCATTATTTCAGTGGGTATTTAAATGCTATGAGTAATAGTGCTTGATGATCACATTTCAAATGAATTTAAGAAAAGAAAAAAATAAAAAAATTCTTTTATAGGGTTACTGGGGTCCGAAAGCCATGATTGCAACACAGGCACCACTGCAGGAGACCATCTCTGACTTCTGGCAAATGGTTTTCCAAAGAAAAGTCAAAGTCATTGTTATGCTGACAGAGCTGAAAGAAGGAGATCGGGTGAGGGCATTGGTTTCATACTGACATGTTAAGGGCCCTCTATATAAAAAGAAAACACTACACTCTCTCATTCCCTTCCTCCTGTGAAATGTGTTTTATAGGATGGGGAATTTGGATTTCCAGTGTAATTTGTTCTATTACTTACCTTCTTTATTTACATTTGAATTAATTTTTGAGGGGAAGTGTCTATGATGGTATATTAAAAAAGCCCCACTCCTACTTTGTTAAAGTCAATGCATTCTGTAAGGACAATCTGTGGAGGATAAAATAATTGGAAGTTTGAATGGTGAGCACTGACTTGTACTGTTACCCATTTTAGGAACTCTGTGCACAGTACTGGGGAGAAGGAAAACAAACATATGATGTCATAGAAGTTCAAATGACAGATGTCAATTCTTGTCCTAGCTACACCACACGAGCATTTGATGTTACACATCTGAAGGTAAAAGTTTCTTTGCAAGTGCCAAAAAGAAGTTTTATGTTTATTTCCTCCTATAAACTTAGCTTAAAAAAGTGACGTTTCCACTGTTCCCTGCCACTTCCCACTGCACCTAACCTTCTGCTCTAAAAAAATTATTTATGTATTTTTCTCTTCCAGACCAGTAGCCAATCATGATAAAGGCTGTAAATTAGCTCAAATTTTCCATTTAGTGAATTGCTGAGATGATGGTAGTGGAGTCACAGAAGTTCAGCTGCCTTTCATACTTTGAGCAGAGCTTGGATACCTACCCACCTCATGTTCATGAGGTAGAACTCACATCACCATGCAGTCCTCAGGAATATAATTTTTCTTTTGTAAATCAGCTGCAATATTTGTACTATGTGAAACTTTATTTTGACCTGAACACTGACTACATCTCCGCTGCTGTTTTTCAGACAAAAGAAACACAGAAAGTGTATCACTATCAGTATCATAAGTGGAGTGGCTTTGATGTTCCAGAAAATCCCAAAGATTTAGTCAGCATGATTCTCAACCTGAAACAAAAAGTCCCAGCCAGACCAGTCACTGAGGACAAGAGTATCCACAGTGTCCCGATTGTCGTCCACTGCCAGTGAGTCTGAATTCAGCATAAAACTTAACCAAGCTTAAAGTCTGGATATACAATTTTGGGATGCCTACCTTTTCTTACAAGCTGTGCCATGTGTCTGGAGGCTCAACCCTCCCTAGAAGATTCCTTGAATTGTTCAATCTTGACCTTTTTGATTGTAGTGCTGAAAAGTGAGCACTCTTTGGCAAGCATGGTCTTGGAGCAGGAGGTCAGAGGTAAATGCTCTTGGCTGGCCAGTGTGCTCTTGTAGCACACTACTACTGAGGATCCAGCAGAGCTTTTAGGTTTCTCTCTCAGTCCAGCACATAAGCTGACTTTCTTAGGAGCACTTCCAGGAATAGCCTTGCACAACCTCTAAACCAGAGGATAATCCTGATAACAGTCATTGAGACTGTAAGGCTGAAGCTTTTGATTTCTCTCTTACCCCTTAAGAGGCCCCATGAGATCCTCTAGGTAAACTGCCTCATGTCTTTACAACAGATATTCTTAACTGTAACAATTTCAGTCTGTTATAAAATGTTTTGGAAATGCGATGAATTATGTGGACTTTGAAATTAATCTAATATTTAGTCAGAGGACATGCTGGTTTTACATTTTAAATTTACGTGTACATTTTACATTATCTTCTAGTGATGGATCACAGCAGACTGGTGTATTCTGTGCTTTAATGACCCTCTTGGAAAGTGCAGAAATAGAAAAAGTAATAGATGTTTTCCAAGTAGTAAAAGCTCTTCATCGCACCAGGCTGGGAGTGGTCTCCACCTTTGTAAGTAAATCTTATGAATTACCAGATAACATTATGAGATTACTTATCATGGCCACTAATATCCTCTTAACCTTACACATCTTTTCTGCATTGAGAATATTCATTCTAATCAGGACATTCACAGCCACTCACCAGTACTTGGGAATCAGCTGTTACTGATAAGAATGAAGGAGTTTGAGAGATGTCCAGAGCTGCAGTTCTATGACAGCTTTGTGGAAGAGTGAATATTATAAAATTAAAAATGACATAAATAGAAAATGGATGTTTCTGTAGTTTCTTCAAGGATGTGCATGCACAATCCTAACTTCTCTAGAGATAGGAGGCTAACTCCATTTCACAGGCTAGCAGCCATCGACTTGTTTTGCTTAAATCCCTCCAGAGGAATTGTCTCCATAGCATACACCTTGCATTTACTACCAAGTAGTTGTTATCAATATGGGGCAGGCTATTAGATGACTTTCCTGGGTTCCTTAAAATATGTACTGTTTACAACTTAGGTACTCTAAAAAACTACATTTTTTGTACCTTGTGAACCAGGAGGATATTGAGTGATCCAACTTGGAACACCTAGAGAGACCTTACACACACACAAAATCAGAATAAATTGTAGAAGCAACATTCTATGCCAAGAACTCTGGAAGTTGTTTCATATGCAGTCTTGTTATATGTCTTAGATTTTTGAAATTAAAAACAAACAAACAAACAAAAACCAGAAAGAATGAGTCTATTCTTTGGATCTGAGCATTCCATTCACCCAAACTTCTTCTCTTTATATTTCAGGAACATTACCAATTTCTGTATGACACCATTGCCAGTACCTACCCTGCACAGAATGGACAAATAAAGAAGAACAGCCACCAAGAAGATAAAGTTCAGTTTTGTAATGAAGTAGAAAAAGCAGATAAGGAAGCTGATTTGATCACTATTGATCTTAGCCCATCAACAGCAGACAAAAAAGAGATTTCTGAAGTATGTGATGATTCTAAGGCTGCAGACAGCACGAAGGAAGCAGAAAGCTCTACAAATGGCCCCGCAAGTCCCATTCTAACTTAGATGCTACCCTGAAAAAAAAAGAGTTTTTTTTTCACATGCAAGAAAACCTTCAACAAATTAAGAAGTACAATATTTCTTCCTCCTCCTATCTCTTTTTCTGGAAAACTTTTACTGTTATATCAATTTTTCAAAGGTACAAAGTTAAAGAAGTATTGAAACTTGTAGAAAGTGACAAAAAACTGTGAAAGTTAAAATTTTTTGTAGATTTGCATTTAATACTTCATAAACCTTTTCACTATTTTTATATTTTAAAAATATGTACAGTGTAATGCTATTCTGAGCAGTGGCAAGGAAATTTTTTTACTTCTGTAACAAAGAGAAAAGCAACACAGAACAACAAGGTTAGTGTGTTGACAAAGCAGGCTTGTCTTCAAAATTATTAGCAAGTCCATTAACATAACTGGTATGCATATATTCTATCATTTCAGGAGTGCTGACCAAGCACTGTTTTAATAATTGTATGTGGAACTTGTGGGACTTTGCCAAGCAGTTTTGAGACCTTATAATTCACATCGTGTTGCAATTTCAAGGAAATCACACTTACAGAAAATGTGGAAATCCTCCCATATCAGTGCCGATGGAATTTTGTGCATTTTTCTGACTTGCCTCAAGGTGTCCTTGTTGCCCCACACATGATAAACTGAGATTTCAGTGTTAGACCCAAAGAAGAGTTGAGAAATTGGCATTTGAATGATGGCAACAGTTCTGATAGAAAAAACATTGAGTCAACTGGTAGAGTTTAAGATACTGCATGCTTGCTCATCTGTTTCTTATACTTACTGTTATTTAAAGAGACTGCTTCCATGAATACACCCAACCTGTTTTCAGAATTGGAAAATATTTAGATGCTTTTCTTCAAAACCTTATAGATTTCAATTGGTATAGGATTTTAATTTTTTTTTTAATAACGAGGTTTTGTATGTTACAGTTCTGAGATCTGTATTATTTCTTGCTCCATTTTTGCCCGCTGTTTTTAGAAAAAATAAAATAGATAATTAATTGTTGACAGGGTGGAAATTATTTTGTCCTACTGGAATCTGCAAACTGATAATTTTCTTCTAGATGCACAGACTCTTGTTCTATCCCATACATAGACAAAATTTACAAGTTTCAGCAGGAAAACAACCATTTAATTTTTAAACTCTGTGTGAACCCAGGTAAGTGTCGTGATCGTCTCATTATAGTGGAAGGAAACTTCATTTTTGTTTTCCTTGATGTCATTAAAGGAACAATTGCTCAGCAGATTCGTAGTGCATATTCCTCATCTCTCCATACAAAGCAGAACTGAAAATACTTGAGAGCCAGGTAAACAGAACCACACTTGTTTAAAATGCAATTTTATTTTGCTTTTATGCTACTTAAAGTATTTTGTTCGCAGCTACCAGCTCAGACAAGTGCTTGCTGGCAGTCTGGCTTGAATGAGTGGCAGCAAGCAGTCCCAGAGGCTGTGGGGTTCCCCTTGACTGGCAGCTGCACTGCCTTTTCAGCTGAAATTGTTGCAGGTGATAAACTGGCAAATCTGAGGGTGTCACCTGTGGAGCAAAAGCTCATGAGACTAAATGTGAAGATAATCTGAAAAAAACCCACCTGTAGGCTCAAGGCCTGTTGGCTATTTTTAGAGGAACATGTAAAAAAATGCAGATTTAGCACAACTTTGGAGATTGAAAGGATAAAGTGCCTTGGATGCAGACTGACTCACTGGTGCTTATTGGATCACAGAGAACAATTAATTCCTTCTAAGATTTGGCCAGTGTGAAGCCTCTCCAGCTAGTTCAGGTAATAAAATAGAGAGGTCAATGCAGCAATACATTGTAAGGAAGGAGAGACAGACACTAGTCACACTTTTAGGAATAACTGAAAATGTTTTCTAAATAAAAAAATTGGCACAAATTTTCATTTTGTTTAAATTTGAGGGTGTTCGTACATTTCAGTGCCTTGGAAAATGCTTCTGCAGCTTTTTATGCTCCTGCAGCACCTCGGCTGTAAAAATTCTGGAGGATTTTATTTTTCTTAAATTGTTTTCTAGATGGATTTCTATGGTTTTTTGACTGCACGTTGGTAAAAAAAATGCATGCTAAGTTAACACTTCATTGCTGTATGTATTTTGAAAGAAAAATTGTGAACCATGTATGTCTTCATTATTAGCCTAATAGAGAAACTGAGCCTCACATGAACATTGCCCTAGGTGCCTAGTGCAAACCACTTTTGGAGTAAAGTTCCTTATAGTCACAAGAGAATAAACTAAGTTCTTTGCTTCTGATTATTTTCAGATTAAATAACATTCTATACAATTAAATCTCATTAAATCCTAGACTGTTGAGGTAGCCAATCTTAATAAGGCTTACAAATTCTGACTGCTTTTAGGATCTCTGTATCTATGTACCAGGAATATATTTTTTGCCCTTCCCTATTGTCAGCTGAATTTCAAAAATCCACAAGGTGGTGACACAGAGCTTGTGGAAGAAGGTTATTTTCCTGGATGCTCCTTATTTACTTGGCTTATTCTCTTGTAGGCTTAGGAACACAGTGAAGGACATTATAGGTGAGGCACAAAGCCCAAGCTAGTAAGCTGCTGAGAAACTGCTCTGATTTTGTTAAGGCAAGACCAACACTGTAGCAAGCTGGAGACTTGGCATAGCCTAAAAGCTGAGAAACAGACAAGCAAAGTAAGATACAAAACGTTTATTTTCTCAAGCAGAGTTGAGCTGCACAAAACCCACTCACCACTGCCTCCAGGGAAGAGCTGTTGTCCAAAAGTGTAAGTCCAGGATAAAAAATAACTAAACAACAGATCAACTGGGAGAGGACTCTGAGCTAGTCTAACAAGGCTAATCATGGGCTTCTGTGATTAGAGAATGGATTTCTCCCAGAGTTTGCTAGTAGGAAGCTGGTTGAAAGGTGGGTTTGGAAAGTTGGCAGTGCTGGGTTAGCAGTGTCCAGCGTGTCAAGATGAGGGAGAAGAGAAATCCTCCACAAGATTCTGCTTGGTCAGGTAACTGCAGTGGAATTACCTGGGTCTCTGCCTCCATTTAGATTTTTAAATGTTTCTTATGCTCTGTAACGAACAAGGGAGTTACATGAAAATCTTTTTCAGAGATGTGTACTGTGCATATCATGACTGATGAACTGAACTGATCTGCTGGGAGGGAGCTGGTGGCCATAATCAGGAGCCCCAGGAGCTGGACCAGGAAGGGAGGGTCCCCTCCTGCCCCTGCCCTACCACTTGCTGCTGCCCTTGGGACATCACCTGGGGCAGGGGAAGCGTGCCCGAGGAGTGAAGCAAACCTTGGGATTTGAGCTTTGCTGCAGGACAGGAAACCTGAGTCACATCTTGTAAGAGAGACACAAGCAGAGCCAGGTAGTGAGCCTGTGACACGAGGCAGCTCCTTCCAGCTTGGAGCTGGGAAGTAAAACACTGACATCATGAGCAATTTGTGGGAGGTGGCAAAGAAAGTAAGAAAGGATAGTGGCTCAAGACAGGTGTCTCATTAAGCTGAAAATGATATCCTTTATTTTACATTCCTTAGAAAAATGCTCTGGTAGCAATGCTTATCTGTTTGACAAGGCATCTTGCTTTTGTAAAGGCCCAGTTTTTTTGACATTGTACATTCTCCAGATTGCCTCTAAAAGAGTATCAGAAATTCCCTGGGGGTTCTGCACAGCTGTACCACAGCTATTTTTCCATACCTAAAGTAACTGTTTGCCAAGGACCAGTGTGCTGTGTTTTAGACTAGGAAAAACCAAAGAAAAGGGAAATCTCAGTCACAGAGTACAACACATTTTTATATGCATCAGCTCTGCTTCAGAAAAACCACAAGTCTTTGGAAGAAAAACAAAATCCAATAATTTTAAAGGTCCAGCAACATAGAAATAAAGTTCTTATACAAAAGCTTTAAAAATCAATCTATCTTTTTAATGCAAATGAAATGAAGATGATGAATACAAAAGTACTGAGCAAGTTTCTATTAGAATGTCTCCTTTCTAGGGACAAAGAAATTATTTAGGAAGGCTACTTAGTACAAATTATTGTAAAATATTAGTCTCATTGTTTTAACCTTAGTGAAAGGATTTTATTTAATATAATTCTTTAAATTTAGGATTTTCAGCACCAGCAATGCATAATGTTACTGAAGTTTTGAAATTAACATAATGAAAATTCTTCTGAGGATCAGACATAACTATTTACAGCTGGGTTGTCTCAAATCCCACAGCTGCACACCACCATGGCTGGCAATACTAATGTAGTAATAAGTGCAACTGTCTACAAAGGAAAAAATGAAAAGGAAGTTTATTTTGGACTAATTTTAGCACTCAGTATCCAATTTTTGGTTCTGGAGATTTTTGGTTCTCAGGACAACCTGACTTTGCCTGGCAGCTGAGACCTAGAGCTCACACACATCAATGCCCCACAGAGGCCTTGGGATGGACCTGGTGTATTTTCAGAGCTTACCCACCAGGCTGTGCTGAAACTCTTCAGGTGCCTTTTGCTCTGCTCAGTGCATTCAGCTTCCTTTCAGCGCTGTGGAGCCCTCTGAGGTAATGAAGATGACATTTGTTCATACAGCACTGCAGAGATTGTGTCTATCCGAGACCAAACACCAGTTCAGAGGGAGAGAACGTGTGTATATGCCCAGTCATTGCTCACAGCCATAAGTGTGAGATGATATTCCCAACCAGAAATCCATGAGTTGATGGTTTGGAAGCTGCTTGGTTTACAAAAAGAAAGACAGGAGAAGCAGAGTTGGTGTGGTGGGCTTGTACTAACTTTTTTTGTGTGGCAATGCAGCGCTGAGACAATGTTGGATTGTGTGGCTGATGAGCTTTATAAGAGTGATTTTCAAAAATGATTTTGCAAAGAAAAAAAAAATTACAGGTGAGGTACAGGAGACCACGCACACAGAGTGCTCCTTTTGCACAGAATAAATCTGTGCTGGCATCAGTGGCTACTGAGAAATTATAATTTCCACAAAGACATTGTGAAGGTTAATTGCTTGTCATTGCATGGCATTAGTGGGAGACTGTGACCCACTGACTCATGCCAGGCTGGTAAGGTAGGAGATATCAGCACAGCCTCTCACCGTGTCACAGTGCATGAGTCCATGGGCTCTGCTTTATTGTTTCTGAAGTGTGCTGATACTTTAGACTTTGCAAGTTTAGGTACTAGGAAAACCATTGACCCTTGTAAATCAGTGCCACAGGCTGAGTGCCAACTAAATATTTGGACTAGAAATTGAAACTATTGACAAAGTTATTAGCTTATGATGATCTGTGCAGAGTTAAGAGGCAGGATGCTCATGTGTATTTCCATTCAAGGCCTATTTCTGCTCTGTGAGCTACACATGCATCTTCTGCATCCTAAGTGAATCCTCCTGTCATCTGGTCAGCTGAGTTTCATTCTGAAAGTTCGTTTTAGAAAAGTCTGGAAAGAAACCAGATATCTTGCTCTCAACATTTCCAGCTTGCAGGAACAGCTTACTCACAGTGATCTGTGAAAGTCAGTTTAAAATTTGCCTGATTTTGAATTCTCAATTCAGTAGTCCTTGAAGTCATGAACTGAGCCCTGCTGCACAGAAACATATGAACCAGTACCTCATCTCATTTTCTGCTTTCTTGTTGAAGGATAAAGCTATATAATTTGCTGTATGCTGTTGAACTGGGTTGTCTCACTCTTTTTTTTGATTTAAAAAATGGAGAGAATTGGGATACCAGTAAGTCCTCCTTTTCTTCTCACCTATGCCCAGAGAAGAAGGAGAAGGTTCTCGATCCTATTATATGTATGTATCCAGACAGCATCACAACTTGTGACAGGCTAAAGCAGGAACAGGTAGTTAAGTCTTGGATACAGACATTTTTTGGTCCTAGCAGATTTTAGTTTGAAAGGCATTGAGTCCTGGGCCACAGTTCTAGGCTAATACACAGGTGACAGCATGATTGTGAACTGACGTGTGAAATGATGGCCTCGGCTTTATTCATATGGGAAAAGTGCAAGTTGAACCGCTGCAACTGGAGAAAATAAATGTAGAGGGCTTTCAGGAACATCAGGGTCCATCGACTAGGTTTGGTATACCTGCAAATGTTTTCTTTGGTGCTTACTCTCCATAGGCTTCTTGTAGCCTCCTCTTCATAGCAAGGAGCTTCCTTGAGCCAAGCCAGAGCAGGCATGCAGGGGGCAGTGGTGCTAGAGCTGCATGACAAAACACTTCTAGCAAGAGGCACCATTTTTCTTTTTATAAAGAAATGCTCACAAGTCATCAAATGAATGCTATTCATCAGCCATTTCAATCTCTTCTCCCTTTTCTCTTCCAAAGTGTTTGGATGGAGCAGGTCAGCATGTTTTCCTTATTTTTAGGTAATATTCTTTTTCTTTGGTTCCTTTCTCAATTGCAATTTTTAAAATAGCACCTAGAGTCCTATTACTTAACCTCAGTCTTTTGCTTGTAGCTAAAAATATAAACAAATCAACAGTTTGTTTAGTTTAATTTCTGGTGCTGTGATTCTTTTTCATCCAACTGTCATTATGAATTTGTCATTTCTTTGCTTAGAACCATCAAGTACAACAGCATCCAAGGTAAATACTTCAGTAAATCAAGTTTGATAAATTAAATAGTTATAAATTCAAAAATCTAAGATAAATAGGAAGGAGAGGCTATTTTTATAAGGTTTATTCAGGTTTCCTTGGCAAGAGCCTGATCTACAGTAGAAATCCCAGCCAGTACTTTCCCCTGCAACCTGACACTCTTGGCTGAGATACATCACAAACACAAACGGGTGACCATGTGATGGTTACTGCTGTGAACAGCTACAACTGTGTGCTGATGGCTTCTCTGAAGTGGGTCACAGGCAGAGATCACATATAAAGGGCTGCTAGAAGGTAGCACGAATAAGATAGAAGGGGACATGGCTCCATGGCAGGGAAGTGGGCTGCATGCAAGAAGGAAATGCAGGTGACCCTCTGTTTTTCTGGGCTGTTAAATTGCAAAAGGGCACATCAGATTTAGGGAGGAAGGTTTTGTTGTTTTTTTTCCCCAGCCAATTATATAATTTTATCACAGCAGTTAAAGGAAAAGCTGTAGTATGCATGGATAATCCCTCTGGCAAATTAATAAAATCAAATGATAGGAAGGAGCATGTTGACTCCCTTTGCTCCTTTGTACTGGTTCCCTACTTGTCCTGTAAAACTGAATCATACATAATCTGTATGGCTGCTTCTTGACCCTCAAGGCAGCTTGCTCGTATAGGACTGAACTACACAGGGCCAGCTGTACATGTTAGAACAAATATCTGAGCATCCATTGTTTATCAAGGACTAAGGAAAGCAGAAGGTTATATTAAAGAAAAGAGTAAACGGGATTACACTATAGTAAGGGACGAATCCTGTATGTTAAAGTTGGGAATGGGAAAGGGGAGCTCTGGAAACTGCAGTTGTCTTTTTCTTTCCCAAAAGGGGATGCTGTGACAGTAAATGTGTCATTCTAGTCCTCTGTTAAAGAGCATCTTTGAGGACATTGAGCAGGCAGTGGAGGGCAGCTGCTGTGAAGCACAGCTCAGGAAACTGTGCTGCCTCAAGGCCTTGGAGCAGCCTTTTTACTTTTATGTCTTGGGTAATGAACAGACTGCCCTTTGGCATCTCTTATATAAGCCAAGAGCTTTTTGAGACCAATGCATTTCACATTCTCTTAACAATTTTTTTTTTTTTTTTTTTTTCCCTGAATTTTCTGAATTTTCCCAGTCTAGGTTTTTGCTCCACAAGCACACTGCAAGCAGTTCCAGGGAAAAGCTTCCTTTGTAATGTTGCTTGTGTCCAGTGATGTCAATATGATCACATCAATCTTCTGAGCAAGGACTCAACTGAAATTCATGGAATTTTCAATCATTTTTTTTCAGTGATCTGGGGACTTCAGTAGGAGAAGCAAGTATGAATGGATTTATTTTTGCCCTTCAGTATCTGAAATACTGACACTCATAAATACTGCCTCCATGAATAAAGTTTCCCTCCTGTAATAAGCTCATTCTTCTCCCCCAAAACAAGGGGAAGAGAGAGGTCAGCTACATAAAAATGTGTGTTTGGCCTAGTACTGTGCTCTGAAACTATTCAGGTCTTGGATTCTACTGCCCTGTAAGTGGAAAGCAGCATGGGTACATCTGTGGTCAACTCAGTATTAACTTTCTGCCTCTAAGAAAAAAAGGTACAAATAGTGATCTGTTTTAAGTTTTACCTGGAAGCCACTGTTAAATTGGTCCTCAGCCAGCAGCAATCTAAGAATACCCTTTCCTGCTAATTTGGTTCAGTGATAAGATCCCTGCCAAGCAGTATACAGTGGGAAAACTGTATGTGGTGAGCTTTGATTCCTTGGCAAACAAGCCTGCAATTTGAACACCAAGTGGGAAATTCCTATTGACCTGGTTATACCATTTTTCAGTCTTACACCTGTTTCTTTTTCAACGCTCTCTTCTTCTCTATCAGTTTTCTTGGGATTTTTTTTTTTTTTTTTGTGCATGTAAAGATCAAAGCATGAGGCAACATGAATGTGCTCTCTCAAGTGATTTCTGTTATATCAAGAGTCAGTCCACTAGATTAAAAATTGGCATGTGATAAAAACAAAACAAAACCCGTCATCACAGGTTCAACTTCTGTCACCTCCTGATTTTATTTTTTTTTTTCTAGGACAAATTACATGAGCATAGTTGGAGACACAAAAATACCAGTTAGATGTCAGAGTTAAGAAATAGAAGCATAATTAAATGTGCTGGTTTAGTGGGCATGAAACCTATTTGAAATCAAGCAAACAACTGAGCTTTTCAGAAGATTTGACACTGTCCCAAGAAGAGGTCCAGTACTGCAGCAGCAGCTGAGTTTCCCTGTCACTGCTGGCTGAGGTCAGGGATGTGTGTGAGTTCAGACAGGGTCTGCTTGCACCAAACCTTGCTCTGGCCAAGATTAATCTCTATTTTTTATAAGCACTAAATTTCACCAACATTTACCCACAAATTAAAACAAACAAACAAACAATTATTACCAAAGAATTACCAAATTATTACCTTTGTAAATAAAGGAGACTTATTTTATTTTTGTTGCCTTGGATGAGGAGAACATGATATTCAGTGCTAAGCCTTTCACGGCCTCCTCAGTGTATCTGAAATTAACTCTCTGTGAGCAAAATGGAAGTGATGAGTCAGACATTGGCTTGCTATTTCATTTTATCTCCCATAAAACCAGGGCAAAATAGTCAAAAGCTTGGATGTTATTGAGTCTATGTACAATGTATGTTCACTGAAATGTATCTGGAGGTGTCAGAGAAGTGGAGAGCAGCACAGGAGCTCCTCAGTTCAGCCAGTGAGCTTGGAGCCCTGAATCAGATGCAGCACAGCAATGTTGTTCTAGCAGCCTCATCAGAATTAATTAGCCTGGCTGAGAAGCAGGACAGATTTGCCTGGGCAGACTGCAAAGACAGATCAGCTATAGTGCCTGGTACTGAACAAGTTTGTTTGGAGCACTATGAAAGTGTTGCCAGTGCTGAGAAAATTGCACTTACTTAAAAGGGTGCAAGATCCCACTCCTTATTAGCTCAGTTGTCTCAAAGATACATGCACAAGGCTGTATACAAAACAAAAAAAAATTTTTTTGCTCCTATGCTTTTCCCTTTTGGTATAGCTTCAACAGAAACAGGTTGTTTTGCTGAATTTCTAAAGAATGATATTTCAAGCAATGATTCTCAGACTCTTAAATTGTAGTAAAGCGGTTCCCTTTCCCCCCACATACATGTACGAATATTAAGAATGGAAATAGAAGTAGGAATGCAAAGATATATATCAAAGTATCAAAGCAGAGATCTCCTCTAAGACTGATCCATACACTCAGTCATCTATAATAATTAGATCTTATTTTATTCAAATCCTTTAAATGAACACTTGGCAAACAGCATGCCTGTATTTTATTTCTGGAGTCTAAATAGCTAAGTAAGAATTAAGCACATAAACTCACATGCATTAGCTTCCAGGAGAAAGGAATCTGGGAACATAATATGACAGTAAGACCTTTGCAGGTAACATGAGCCTTTCACCTAATGGACTTCTCCTAGATGTGACCCATTATTGCCAGGCACTGCCCCTCCAGCTTCTAGGAGAGAAGACTAACCCAGAGAGGTGTGGATGCACCAGAGAGTACCGATGGGGCCTTAACTCCTTCCTCTGCTCTGGCCTTCCTGGGTTATTCTGGGAAGTCATTCTGGCAAATAAGACAAAAAGAGTATTTGGAAAGTGATGAACATAATACTTTGCAATAGCGTTCAGCAGTCGTGAGATAAAAAGCATTGAAAGACTGAAGTTGTTTTCATTAATGGGGAACAAGCATTTTGGAAAAAGAATACTATGTTGTGACTTGCTTCTATGAAAAATCAAAGAGGAAACTGCACATAGAGATGCAGAAGAGAAAGTGCTTTATGTATACATTCCTAGAACTGATGGGATTGGTAAAGAAGATTTACTCTGGCAGGCTAATCTCTGCCCATAGCCTTCACATTCTGCAGTTATATCTTGATCCTACAACAAAGTCTGTGTTTCATAGGTGAGACCTGAATAATTATATACATCCTGCAGCTGCTGCTGTACTATGAAGTGCTCAGGGCTAGGTGCTGCAGGAGTTTGGCAGAGTGAGTATAGAACAGGAATCAGGACTTCCAGAGCTGTCCATCAAATTTGGATGTCTGTTTCATTTCAGTTAACAGAATTAAAAACCCAAGGCTGAAGATCTGAATCAGGAATCTACGGAGAAGTATAAGATTCAGGTGGCTCAGAAAGTAGTAATGTCCACATTTTTCTGTGCAAAAATGTGCTGTACAAATTCTGTGTTAAAAAAAAAAAAAAAGAAAAAAGAAAAACCCAAATATTTTTGTGAGAAGCAATACTAATGGGGAAGCATGTTACCAGGACTGATGATTCATATCATTAATGTGGGCAAGCAGGAACTGTGGAGAGTGAAAGAGCTGTTGGAACATGCTTTCTTGAGAACACACCTAAATTAAGAGGCTGTCAGAGACGTGTTTTGTAGTGTTGGCAACCCAGGTGTAACAAATTTCCAAGATGATTATTAGAGAGTACTAACAGCTAAACATGATTTCTAATTTCTTGCAGAATATGGAAACTTAAGTGTCAAGAGGAACAGGGGACTGTAAACAGAAATGAAGGTCAGGTGGGATTCATGTGCAAAGTAATGCCCATTAGCAGGGAATACATAAATGCCTTCCAGGGGATGGTGGAGTTCACATCAAAAGAAGTGACTGAGGAAAGCAACCAAGAATGGAAAGAGTGAAAAGATCATCTCATACTTTCCTAGTAAGGAATTTTTTTTTCCTTTCCATGTTAAGCTTTTTGTCTTGGATACTGGATCCATGATCTGGTTAGTTATGGCAATTCCTATCTTCCTGTATTTATTTATTTATTTATTTATTTATTTTAATTGGGAAAAAACACACTCTCCTATTATTTTTTCTTTCTGCATGCTTCATTGTTTTTCATTTCTGGATCAGTTTTTTTATTGCAATGGAACCAAAGAGATGATAGAATTTTATTTCCTGCATGGGATTGATTAATGCCTGAGAAAAATTACCTCTTCATTTCACTGGGGTTGCTTTACAGAACAGAACCTGTAACCAAGCATGACTTTCAAGAATTTTTGCCAACTTTCCTGCTCTGCTCCTTCTGGTTTGTGGCCAATGATCTGCAGTGGTTGAATATTTAGGCACATGACATAAAGGAAATGAGATTTTTGTTAATTTTTAGTAACTTCTAGGTATCCTCCTAGTAAGGTATTTGTTTCATGTTCAATTTTTTTCCTTCCCAATTTTTTCACTTGGAATTTCTCTCTGAATTTTATGTAAGGGTTGAAGGGAAAAGGTAGAACTTTTGATGTAAAACATAAGCACAGGGTTCAGGAATTTATATATTTTACCTATTAACTTCTTATTGACAATGCTGGTTGTAGAAATGTTAAAATGGTGCTCAACTTCAACATGATGCCCCACCTGTGGCATCTAAGCATGTGAGATTGATGCTACTAATTTTTGAAAAACACTTTCTTACATATTAAAGAAGTGTTTTTGCTGATAATTTTAATGTGCTGAGCCATTCACAAAGCAGGGCATCAAAGCCAGTAAAAACCTCAAAACCAGAAGTCCCCCAGATCATGTCTGAAATATCTGGAGTGTTTTCTCCAGAAAACATGCTGTAAATCACTGGCACTGGTAGCTGAAGTCTGACCATCCAGGCCAGATCTGGTAGTGTAGCTCCACATTAATTAGGCCTGAATGCTGGTGGTTTTTTTGGTTTTTTTTGTTTGTTTTTTAAAAAATCATTCTGTACTCCACAATTATGTAATTCTTCAAGCTTATTGATTTATTAATCTAATTTATAGTATTAATTACAATTGTGCCTGGGAACCCTTTGGAAATGCCCGTTATTTAGGGCCTGTGTGAAAAACCTCTGAAGGACAAGAGAACATTCATCCCCATGAGTTTTCCATTTGTCTTTCATGTGATGGTTTGCAATGTGCAATACTTTTTTGTTGGTATTTGGCCAGTATTTTGAATCTGTATCTGTGGTGTTTTCTGAGGAAGAGATGGCTTTAGAAATGACACTGGAATACATCAGGTTTTGCCGGTAAGGATTAGGGGACCAGGAGGGAGCAGGCTACAGGGCTGGCTTCTATGAGAAGCTGCTAGAAGGCTTAGGCCATCAGCAGTGCTGGTAGTGCCTCTTTGATAAGGTATTTAAGAAGCAGAAAAGTGAGAATATGTGAGATCAACAACTCTACAGACACCAAGGTCAGTGAAGAAGGAGGTGCTGGAGCAGAGATACTCCTGCAGCCCATGGTGAATGCCAAGGTGAGGCAGGCTGTCCCTGAGGGAAAAGATGGAGCAGATACCCCCACTGGAGCAGATGGGTGATTGAAGGAGGCTGTGACCCTGTGGGAAACCCATGCTGGAACAGGTTTCTGGAGGGAGTGGGGCCCCCACAGAAAGATTTTGTAAAGGCTGCAGCACATCTTCTCAAGCAGCCTGGGCAGCCCAAATTAATGGAAAGCCCTCATTGCTTAGGAGCAAAGAAAATAAAAATATGTAGATCTAGATAAAAAGAAAAGTTTTTTGGAGAGTGCCAGGGAGTCTGTATCACTTGCTGATTGGTGTTATGCCTGGTGACTCTTGCCCTAGGACCTTAGATCCAGGATTTCTCTCTCACAAAGTGCTGACAGCTCTCAAGTAGCTGCCCCAGCCTTTGCAACATTCAGCTCTGCTGCAGGCACGGGCAGTCCAGGAGAATAGTGGCAGGACACAAACTCCTGTTCCTGGGCAAAAAAGGGGTCAGCAGGCAACACTTAAGTCAGGCAGGGGTCCTTAGATAAGTCAGGATCAAGTCAAAGAACATGTGCAGGCTCTCTGTGAAGCAAACACCATGTTTGGTGTTCCCAGTATGGGAGTGTTTAAGATACTCTAATGCTCCAGGCTTGAAAATATTTTCAAGGAATTGTATGATATAACTCTTCTGGTACTTTAATAAGCTATTTTTAATAACTGAATGTCAGGAGCTTGGGAGTGGGGTTTTTCTATATATATAAAAAAGAAATTATAGAAGTAGCCCTTCTTTTCTTCAAATTTGTGGTTTTATGGCAGACAGATAACATGGAGTAGTTGCACTACTACTTCAAATTAGCATGCTGTATTAAAAATTGGTGGGAAGCTACCTTGTAACATTTCCAGAATCCAACAGAGCTAATGCAGATTTACACCAACATTATTGAGGAGGAATTGGCCATTTTTGGCCATCAACGTTTCCTAAACAAAGGGATGTGCTGTGTCTCCTTTAAGGCTTCATAACCCCTTATTAATGGGATTTATGGAACTTGAAGAGAAATAGACTGCTGGGCAACAAGTTTATTCTTTGCAATCTGCAAGCTAATGACACATAACTTTTCTATTGAATAACAACACAGCTGCCAAGAGCACAGTTGTGCATTGTCTGAGTATTTTATTTCTATCTCTATCAGATAGATATACTGCCTGTAATATAACATTATACATGAAAGAGTTTTTACAGTACTTGATGATGTTCTGTCTCCCTAAAATCAGATTTTGAAGTTCTAATGTAGGACATTCTCTGCAATAACTTTCCATCACCCCTTTCAACATTCTTTGTCTCCTTTGAAAATCACGGCTGATTAAAAGTCTAATGAAACAGCTGTTTGTGATCATATGATTGATATATTTTCTAGACAGATGCCGAGTATTAGAATCAGAAGCATTCTGAATTCTTTGCAGGACTCAAAAAATTTTGAATTGGTACTTTTTAAAGTCATGGTAGCACAGAGCTGCCAGGCAAAACAGATTCATTAGGTATTTAATTGCAACGTGATGCAACTCAAAAGATTGCTTGCACAACACACAAAAAACAACCCCTAGGCGTGACTTTAGGAGATGAAATTCTTTGTTTGCATGAATCAAGAAGTCCTCTGAAACCTTTTAACAAGTCACTGTACTCATAGACTGCTGTGCAATTGATGTATTTTTGCTCTCTAATATCAGAAATGAGTCCCCGTTGTGCAATAGCTCTCATGAGTTAGCAGCAGCTGAGCGCTGGGCAGCTGCCAGTGGGGGTGGCAGTATGGAAGCTATCAGCCTTTGTCCTAAAAAACTCAAACCCTTTGCCACCAGCCAAGGGCAAGATCATTCCAGAAGCACGTATTACTCAGTCTCCAAAGAATAAGCAGTTCTGCAGAGCCCCGCTTCCACCTTGGGTAATGCTCGTGGCTCCATCCTCAAGGCTGGCAGGGAAAGCAGCTTCTCCTGAGGCCTGGGTTGGGTATTTTCCCCTCTCAGGAAGCTGTAGGAGCCCTCTGGTTGGGGTGGTCCCCACAGACACTTCACGTTCAGGCCCTTCAAGTACCACATCCTCACCCGCAGCCCCATCCTGGCTCTGAGGGCACCCGTGGGTGCTGCTTACAGCTGTCACCCCATGCTGCAGGGGCTCCTTCCAACCCTGATCCCTTCTGTGGGGAAGAAGGGGAAATGGCTTCAGCATAGTTCTGCAGCACGTCCCAGTCCTGAGGGCAGAGCAGCCCTGCAGGAACCCTCAGCCAGCACCCAGCCCCAGAACCTGCCCCTCCGCAGAGGACACAAAGGGTCCATCCCCCATGGTACATATAGAGGGAAAATAGGGACAGGTTTTGATGAAACTGTGCTCTAATTGCCAGGTGATCTGATTCCTAAGAAATATTCATGAGGGAAGTTTGCTGCCCTTATGTCTTGGATGTGCTTCCTCTCATTGATCATCTCCAAGTTTTGTTTTTCTCATGTTGCCACGGATCATGAGCTTCAGTAAGATATTCTTCCTATACCAAGTTGACCTCTGAAGAGTAGGTGGAGGTGTTCAATGCTTTTTAAGGAGGAGAAATCTTCAGTGGTGTGGCTTTGCCTTCTGGAAATATGTAATATTGGTGGTCCAATTGTATATATAACTTGTCTCTTTTGTTACTAAGAAGGCATTGCTTTCTTTTTTGTCCCTGCCAGTAGAACCAGAAATTCTACTTGGATTGCAAAATTGTTATCATTTATCTCTACAGCATGGGTAAAGAAGTGTAAATGCACAGTTTGCATTCACATTTGCCTGGAAGTCCACCTTACATCAGTTATTGGCAGTTGCTTGGATTGAGGAAGGGGGAGCAAGTTTATTCCATTTTGTAGAGTTAAATTCTGTTTCTGATGTTTTTATACTGCATAAGTAAGGTCAGCATAAAGTGAGAACCTAGTCTAGTGTGGAAAGTAATAAAAACTTAAATAAGGTGGTGTTTATCTTATCCTCACTATTTTTCTGGGAAGATTCCTTTACCTTGATAGAAGAATTTAATCATAAAAAGGTTTTTATGTATGTTAGAAAAGCCGAAGCTCCTAATTAGAGAGGCAGTGAGCTTTGATTCTGAGACTATTACAGTAATTTGTGCTCTCAACTATCAAACATTGTGTGTATACTATGGAAGCATACAATAAACACTATATGAAATGGGCATTACAGAAAAAGCCTTGTTCCATGTCATACAGAACACAAATAGGCTGTGTCTGTTAAGTCTGCGGCTTCTTAATTTAGAGCTTGAAGAAAATTTCTGAGAATCTACTTCTTGTACTTGGTGTTGAGTCCAGTTTGGCAGTGATGGCTTTAAAAGCCTGACTCAAATGCAAAACCAAAACTATTTGTTCCCTGCTCAGGAGAAATTAAAGGAGAAGCACAGGACTTAGCACCTGAAGAGAGACAGAAAAGGATTCTGAAAAAAGAGAGAATGGGGATTAAAAAAATCAAATGTGTAACTTGAATATTCCTGTATTTGTGAAAGCATTCTTTTGGGACAGAAAGGGCTCGGTGTCTTCAATGACTATTTTAAGTTTCCCTTGTACTGTAAATTGGTTATAAACACATAAAAGTCTGTGTAGATAAAATTATATGAATTCAGTTTGGCTCAGTTGTCCATCCCCTTATAGTAAAGAACAGTCAAAATTTATCCAGGAAGTAGAACCAATGTATTACACATACAAAATATCCCAAACTAAATAAAAATGAAATATTTTCATTTGTTGTCTGCTGCAAAAGAAAGTAATAGATTTATATCTGTTCAGATGGTCTCAAATATAAGGTAGAAAATGCATATATAGTAACAGCAAGTACCTATATATAACCAGGTTCTTGATGCAGTTGTTTTTTGGTTTTTTTTTAATTTGCCTACTTCATTATACAGAGCAAAAATACTTGTATAGGTTCCTAAGGTACAGAATATTCTCAATCTTGGGCCCAATTGATGCTTTAATGGAAGTACCTGAAGTACACCTAAGCATGTGGTTTAAGATTTTTTTAGATTATTTTTCTTTTTTCTATTTCATTAGGTATTTTTGCTTACATTAGAAATGTTCCACGTACTTCACTTCATTATACCACTTACTTTGCCTTTAATAGCAGGAAAAAAGGGGTCAACTATGTAACTTGAATGATGGCACTGAATTCAAGCTGACTAGAATAGTGTATAAACTGTAGTTCCTATAAAGCCAACAGGGCACTGCCTTTCTTGGTGTTGAGAAACCCCTATAGAAAAAGAAGGCCAAGCTATACCCAGCAATTTACCTAAAGCACAGCTTCCCTGAAACAGCTTCAGCAGCTTTCCTGCAGTTTAGCTGCTTCTGCTTTTCATCAGGATAATTTCTTTTAAGCCTGGATGCAATTGTAATTTTTACTAATTCATGGAACTACTGTGGATATGATACACAATAAGTTTGTGGGTTGTTTTTCATGTGGAGTATTCCAATTGTAAAATTCTTGTAGCACAATCAGGGCTGATTAGCTGGTTGATTATTTATCTTCTAAAGGAGCACATAAACATCTGGAGAAACAGGTGGTGCCTCTCCTAAATGCATCTGCAAGAAGTGGAAAACTACATTGCATGTCTGCCCTGTTTGAATCCAGAGACTGTTTCTGACTCTACATTAGCATTTTCCTGTACCTGGTTCCAGCTCCTGCTTCAAAGGGGATTGTGTTCATATCTGGGATTGTAACTATTTAATATGCCACCCGTGTTGCTGGTGCTATGGTAAGAGCTCCAATGATTATAACTTGAAAGGCTTCTTCCTAAGAGCTTCCTTAATCCCTAGTGGTTTATATCCAAAACAATTTAAAGCAGATATCGGATTTAGAACATGGATGGACAAGCTCAAGAGAAATGACATCCCCAGCTGTGCCTCTGTAGGGGAGATCAGAACTGATCAGAAATTAAGTGTTGTATTGCAAGGCATCCTTGTGAATATGCATTTACAGTAGTCTCTAATTTATACATATATATATGTATAATCTGATAATATGGGCACAGATGTAGTCTGACAGCTTTCTTTATTAAGCAAATGTGTTTTTGAGAGAGTTCTAGCGTTCATAAAGACAGCTTTGCTATAAAGCTGACTCTGGGAATTTGGGACATGTTTGCTTATTAATGGTGTACTTTGTACCATGTGTATAAAGAAAGGTCATCAAAAAGTCCATTTCTGATTTTGTAGCTTTAAACCCAGATCGTTAATAAACTTTGTTTCTGTGCCAAATATTTGCTCATAAACATACATAGGTTTGTGTGCAGCTTGGATATTCTGGGATTCAGCTAGTGAAGAGAGGCAAGCCTGAATGTTTTTTTTTACTAATGGGCAAAAGCACTGTCTGAAAATTTTACAATAGAAGAGCAGTTCTAGACAGACAGCAAGTCACCGCTTCGGGAGGTGATTGTTCATTATATTTATAGATAAGAAGAAAGCAATGTCTGAAAGATTGCTTTAAGGGGGGGAAGTTTTATAAAACTTCTGAACTGAAACTTCATATATTAGAGTATATGCTATGAAGTATCAATTGCTGTTCTGAAGAGCTGTGCAAATACAGGGTTAGAAATGAGGCTCTATCTTCAATAGGGCCCCGTTAGATCAACGATTCCAAATAATCATTATTTCTTTATGAAGACATTTCTTTTTAAGTTGTGGCAGCTCAAATGTGTGAGGACTTTCTTAATTAGCACAAAACACTGCATGCCTGATAACTGATGAGGTTCTTGTGAGCTCTTTATCAGAATGTTGCATAATCTAATATCTGCAGTTAATAATCAGCAGTACTTTGATTTAAGCTGAATTATTCTTCAATTTACTTTAATGTCCATTTGAAGCCTGGTGAGTAATTCAATAAATAGCTGGCTTTCCACTCAGCAAATAGACCATTCAATGCACCATGTATTTAGACAATTCTTGAAATATGGATGATCAGTGTTATACCTGTGTTTAACAGGTTCATTTTCTGTTCTTGGGAAGTACTTGAACCTATCAGAGTAGCAATTTATTTTTAAGAGGAAGCCAAATGTAGCATTAAGTATGATTTTGAGACTTCAGAGTTTAATTTCCATACTCTATTGAGTCTAAAATGATTAATTCAGCTTAAAAATTGAACTTAAAAAAAAAGAAATCTTGAACAGCATTAGAATTGCTGTAGCTGATGCTTAAAAAAACTTCAAGTGTTTTCAGTTTTCAGGTTTGCTTACCATGTGTCTATGTCTCTTCCTTACCCACTTCTGTAAGGAAAGACTATGGAGGGATATCCTTCCCTTCCTGAAATATAGGCTTAAGAACAGTATATAACACAGTTGTGCTGTTTAACGTTCCAAGTTGTGAATTTGCTCTTATTTCAACAGCTCTGTTATGTGTTTGAAGTTCAGAACATTGTCAGGGTTACACAGTTGCATGGCTTTTCATTTAAAGTCTTTGAGATTCTCTCTAGAACACAGCTTGCCAACTTCATCACCTCTTGCTGTTCGTGAGCTGACTGGAACACAAATGTGTTGAAGTGCTGGTGGTATTACTGATGGAGTGAGATGGAGACCTTCCAGCAGGGGGTCTGCATGACCCTTTGCTGTCTGGTGGCAGATACAGGAAAAGGATGCCTGCTGGTAACATCCTGCATCAGGTTCTCTCAGTCTCCACTTTCACAGGGTCACCAATTGCTGTGGTTCCTTAGTGATGATTTGTTTGTTTTCTTTTGTTTTGTGTTTCCTTACAAGTTAAAGAAGTTGGCCTAAACTGCAAACTTATGTTCTTAACTTCCTGGAGTGCCCATGGTGTTGGGGTGCTGGCTTGCTCAGTCAGTAAAGGCAAACTCAGATGTGTGTTTGGCTCAGCTGAAGCCATTCCATGCACACTTACACAAAAGAACACCGTTAAGTCTCAACAGTGAATGAAAATGGTGTTCCAAGACTAAAAATTTTACTCTGTGAGAGTCTGGAGAACTTTATAACTGCTGTAATGAGATAAAATGCAACAAGAATGATGATAAACATTCATTCAGAGCCTGCAACCCAGGCTCTGAAGAATTTTGTAATGACTGGCATCTGTTAGCTTTTGCACATCTTATTGTGCTTAGGATGTGCTGAGGAATTCAGGCTGCTTTTGATTGATTTTGTGTGTGTGTGTGAAGCATTGTGTGCTTTGACTTGCCAGAGGAACTGTAACCTAGCATCCCTTGCTCATTGACTCTTTCATCTTGGAAAAAAAAAACCCCAACAAAACCCACAAAAACAAACCACCCAACAAAACCCCCACCAATAAGACAAATACACCCAACCCACTCTGCAAACTGCAGGTTACATTAACCAAGATGTAAATTCAAGATGTAAATTCCAGGTCAGGTTTCTGATTCTAGTTCCTACTCTCTTCTGTCTTCAGTACCACAAATAAGTGAAAAAACATCAAGTTTTCTGTGTCTCACACAGACCATCATGGTAGTACCCTACAAAATACTGCCTAATTTCCCACCTTCCATTTGATTTTGTTTTTATTTAAGACAGTAGAACCCTGCTTGCATGCAAATAGCTTTGTGAGGCACACTTCTGTACTGCTGCTTGAGAATGACAGAAGTGTAACTTGCTGTAGCTTCCTAAGGACCCTACTTTAACTTTTCAGAACCAGCAAATACGGACGCAGAATTAATTTTGGACAAGCTAAGAGTGAATAAAAATGCTGCTTTTTAATACCTTGTGCTGTGCAGCCTCACTTTAACCATGAACATCCATGGCAAAATTAATAGATACTCTGTAGTTTTCACAGGCTCCTCAAATTTTGAATAAAGATGCATACAAGAAAGAGAGACTTGCTTCTCAATATTCCTGGAATTTTTTTGGAAGGGAAAGAGCGGTAACAGGTGTGTGTGTTGGCTGCCATAATTTATTATTATATCTTCACATTTTGGTTGTCATTGACATTCCTGCATGTTTTTCTAGTGCTCTATTATAAGTAAAAACTATTTTTGTGTGTATGCTGAAAATACATCAATTCTGGTAATGGTTCAGTATGAGGGAAAGTTGAAGCATTGCAGGAAATCCTTTTTGTATTGGCACCATCTCTTTTACTGATTCTTCTGGGCTTGTATATAATGTTTATAAAGCAAAGAGGCATCTGCTTCCCTTCCCTCCATGATTAGATACAGTGAAACAGCTTTTACCCTACAATCTTCAATATGTCTGAGAATAGTTCTGCCTTTTTATGTGGATGTTGGTTCTTGTGCTTTTGGACTGGCACTGCTCATCTCTTTGAGTGAAAAAGACAATTTGGGGCTTATAACTTCCATGGTGTCAGCAAGGGCCCCTTCTTGACAACAGCAGCTGAGCCTCCTGGAGTGGTGCAAGTGTAATGGGAGCAAGAAAGGGACTCAGTTTTGTCTGAATTTGTTGTGCAGCAAGTTCCCTGAAGGTGCTGGTGTGCCCATTGCCAAGTTTTGCCTTTGGAGGTGTCTGAAGAAAATTAGGGTGGATTCTGTCTCGAGTCTACCAGTTTGGTGTATGACCCCCGACAACATGTAACAAAATTGTAACAAATTTAAAGTTCCTTGAAATATAAGTAATTACTACTTAGTAAAAGACTTTGAAATCTTCCAGTTCTATATGTGCATCAAAGCACAGGTGTTAAATAAAGCTGGATTTTTTCAGTTCAGTGACTGAATTAATGCATTTGAATGGGAGAGAAGGGAAATGGTTTCAGGACAAACCAGATGGGAGAAGGTGGGGGTAAGCTTCCCCATCAGTTTCTTTTGGGTAAAGCTGAATGTATTTTCTGAAGGTAATGATTTAACTTAGGAACTTTTTTATATTGTTTGATATATATTATTTTTTGGGGGTGAAAAATGTTTAATATTTTTTGCTTGAAAATACTGAAAAAAATTACTCTGAGCTCCCAGTTTTTCATGTTTTGATTTCTGTTGACCATGCAGTTTAACTGGAAATCATAAAGGGCTTATTATTTTGAGTAGAGCAAATTTTATGATTAATTCATTATTTTACTGTAGAGGGTGGGTGTTGTAAGTCCAGTTGTTATGCCAAGTGCTTTGGCTTGCTTAATGCATGTTAAACTGCTGCTATCTGCGCCTCAAGATCATGATCTGAGAGAAGGATGATTTCTAAGCTAGAGTTGCAGTAAGTGTCAGGTCTTTCCATGTCAAACAATTCAAAAAATGAACGAGTCATACAACCTTATTTTAATTTTCCTCAGTGTCTCATTGATTGGAGCTGACTATTTGGCTCAATATTCTTTTAAAAATTTATTGAGATACCAAATTGCTGTCTTGTCACTACATTGTGTAGAGTAATTCTTGATTTGGAAACATTGATTTTTTTATTTCAAAGGGAATTTTTGATGAGAAAAGGGATCTTAAATCTTTTATGTCTACAGAAATAGCCACTATAATTCTAATTTTGGAATCTTGCTCAGTAAGATGATAAAGGCAATATTTGCACAAGCTAGTAGATGGAGATACTTTGATCACAGTCATAAAAGGCTCCAGAGACTGATGCTATGTATTACTTTGTTTACCCAGAGGATGATAGGTATGAACAGCTGAAAAAGTTAGTGTTGTGTTTACTGACCTGAATTTTGTAGGGGACTCTGTAAATAGGAACGTAACAGAATGACACAGATTGTTTCAGATAGTGGGGAACACTTGCTTTGGCTCAACACATTTATGCCTTTCTAGATGAAAGTAGAGCATAAGTTTGCTCGAAGCTAGAAGATGATTGTGGGCTTGTTTGTTTGGTTTGGGTTTTTTTTTTTTAATTAATGAGATCTAACAGCCTGGGAAAAAAAGTAGTCTCAAAGAAAGATGAGATAATGAAAAGTAACTTCTGGAGAACAGTTTCTGCCACTTGCAAGAGTATCACCAATGCCTTAATTGTTCATGTGTCCTATATTTTGTTAAGTTTTGAAGCAGGAAGCAACAGCAGTCTAACTACTCATGTCACAGAGCAGAGCAACTTCAAAATAGTGTTTCAAGAGGATTAAAGACTTCAGCCAGATACAGCTGTGAGTTTCTGTCTAAAGCCAATGGGGCTCTAGCCAATGGGGCATACCACAAGGTATGCTTTTCTTGTGCCTTTAAAAACATCAAAAGGTAGAGTTTGTATAAGAGAAGTCTAACTTGTGAACATCAATAATTGCTAGAGGCAGACCAAAAAGATACTTATTTCTTAAAAAAAAAGTTTTCCAATTTGGTTAATCAAAGTTTGGATTGCAGACAGCAGCACTGAGCAATTGAATCAGCAGTTGTGCATGGGCATAGCTTTCTGAGCATGTTGGCAGGAATGGATTTTAAATCTTCAAAAATCAAAATCCACACAGAAAATAACATTTCAAATAATAAAAAGAGTAATGAAGTGTTTAAGTATTTTATCCTGGATCTGGCTACAAACAGGCTAGTAGTCGTTAGCCAGAATTCACAATGCATTTGAGACACTGGTTTCCTTCAGAAGTGTTAAACCCTTTAAATTAAAAAAAAAACCAAACAAAAAAAGAAACAACAAAAAGCCTTCAAAGAGGGGGAAATCCCCCGTAGTTATAAAAGCAAAATTCAGTTATATTTTTGATCCTCCTAACTCTGAAATAGGAAAGCCTATTTTGAACACAATTAACAAAGATTCTTCTATGTGCCACCTTACCCAATTAATATCTTACACAGATAGTGGGGAGAGGACAGAACTTCTTAGGTAAGGGAGTAAGGCCAAGGACATGCCAGACATCACCAAGTCTAATCCAGGGTAAACCTAGCTCCACAGTGCACACCATTCTGGTGTCTGACTTGCAGAGGAACAGCAAGACAGCTCAGCTGGATTTCTGACTCAGAAAACAAGGAGGTCTGGAAAAGGTGGATATCTTGTTTTGTAGAACTATCCATGCAGAGATAAGCCCAGCAGGATGTCAATAGTCATCTTTTTTTTTTTTTTGTTAAACTATCAGAATGATGAATGATCTCAAAGTACTGTTGTCAACTATGGAAATGAACAAGAGGAAAGGTAATACAGCTGCATGTCACTTATTTTAAGTCCCACCATGCTCCTTTTTCTGATACATTTGTTGACTTGCTTTCCCCATTCCTGTAAAATGTCTCGCCTCCTCTTTCTGGAGTATATTTTGATCTACACTGAAACACCATCTGATGCTTCTGTACTCTCCCTTTTTTTAAGCATTTCATTTCACACAACCTTTTCTAATTTTTCCTCTCTGGAATCTGTCTAGGAAGTGCTCTTTTCCTATCTGTCAGTAACAAACTTCCTTCATCCTGATCATGGCTTCTCCTCCTACTATTCCTAGATGACCTAATCAAACAACCTACCTGAGTGTCATCCAACTGTGTCATCTGTGTACAGCACCCAAGTCACTCAGTCACATCCATGCTGTCCCAAAACAAGGCTACATAAGAACAGCAATAATGGCTTCAGGCTTGCACCACAGTAAATGTCACTTTTTTCCATTTTACTGTTGGTTTACAGTGAGAAACTGAGTGATGTATTTTTGTCTACAAGTTTCTCTTCAGTTCTGGTATACTTCTGCTTAAGTAATTTCTCTTTTCCTGAGAAGTGCCCTATGCTTACAATGTCATTCATCTGTAAAACTCCCTTGTTTCTCTCAGAAAAATTTTTTTCTGAAAAAATGACTATGATGTGCTTCCAGGGAAAGATCTAAAAGCTTTGTTGGAGGACAGATGTTGGCTAGAAAGAAGAAGAATCTTTCCTGTCTTTAAGAAATTGAAACATGGAAAGAAGATTCACAGAATTGTCAGCCTATTTGCTAAAATTAAACTCCTTGAATTAGTATTGGAAAAAATAATCCAACTTTAAAAAAAACACTCTTGAAATGGAAGGAGAATGAGAGTCACCATGGATTGGTATGAAGCAAGATTTCAAATTAATTTCCATTACAATGGGATAAATAGGACTTGTAGAAAGTGGATAAGAAATAATTGTTACTGCTGTATTTGTAAGATTCGAAGTAGTCGTAAATTATTTGCCCTGAAAATTAATAGCTATTGAATGGCAGTATGCAAGGTTCTGTCCCAAGTTCAGGACTATCCAACAGCTTCACTAAGAACCTGGTGTTCAACTTGAGCATCTTCACCACTATTACAGATAGGAATTAAATTGGGAAAAGGGGGCCTGAAAGTATGTCAGGGAAACTGAGGCAATGGTCTTAAAAGCGTATTTACTGAAACCACCAGCAGCAAAGCAACAGCCAAATTACTTCGTAAAATTTTGGATATGCCACTCACAGCAATGATGAGATCCTGAAAAGATAACTGAAAATTATCAGATATGTACGTGGGAAGAGTCTGACTGCATAAGTAAGACAAAATGCCTTAAGACGTAAAAACTTCTTCCATACAGACAGAGGAGAAACTTGCTCTCAAAATATTACATATTTGATCGTAGCATGGGAAATCAGAGGAACTTGTTGTGACTTCTAAAATTCCACTATGGTTTAAAAATGCCATAAACTGTTAAAAATGCAGGGTACAGTAGAACGGTTTTAGGGGAAAACACAATTATATGCATTAAATATATACCAAATAAAGGGGAAAACTGTTATTACATCCTATTAGGTTTTTTTGTTGTTGTTGCTGATAGTATTTTATTGGTACGGACCTTATTGACACTATTGAACCCAGACTACAGCTGGACTGCAATGTGTTGCAGCTGGTAACCTGTAGCTGAGATATTAGGCAACTGCCTTAGTCTTAGGCAGCCAAACTGATGTTTTAAGCACATGCATACTTTGATCTTCTAATATAGTATCTCTATGGATCTGAAAAGAGAATTCAACTTCAGTCACAACTTCTCCCTTCCCACTGGAAGGATGTATGTTTACACATTTTAAAGCAAGCAGATTAATCCAAATCTATAGTCTGACTACCTCTGAAGTTTGGAGTAGAAGACCAAAGTCTTGTGTTTATTCCCCAAATCTTTCATAGACCAACATTAAAGACTTTTGAACTTTTAAATGCATGTTTAAAGTTGTAATTTTGTTTTGGGACAGTTCCATGCAATTAAACAGAAGGAATTTAGTTCTGCTGACTGATACAATGCATAACTATTTAATTTTCCATTAAAGTAAAGCACATACATCTCAGATTATTTCTTTATATAGACCCATGAAGACTTAATGAATGTAATGATCCCAAACTAATATAATATTAATGTTATATTTTTCCTCCGAAGAAAAATCCTAAAGAATGGTGAGATGATATATTGGTTAAAGAGATGGCAAGAGAAGAATTGATACCAGCACTTGTCCCCATAGGAGTACCCTGCACATCTGTTATTTATGATGTGAAGTGCCACTTGGAACAGATCCAGTAACTATGTACATAGTAATACCTTTAATTAGACTAACAGAATAAACACTGCACACAGGCTTCAGGGATCTCATAAAAGCTTTACCCCTGATGAAGTGGAAATTGGTCCAACTGGGGAGTGATAACTCCAACAGGAACTGTAAACTGGGAAGATCAGTATCTCCTGACTTCTTGTGCATTGATTCTTGCAGCACTTATGGATAAACTTATGATTCAATGATAGAAGTTCCTGTGAACTTGGAAAGCTTAAAGGTAAAACTTACTTATCAGTTAAATGACAAATATCAGGTTACCACCTTCTATCACAGTCCCTATACCAAGTACTAAGACGTTGCATTTGTTAAAAAAAAAAAAAAAATCTCTTTGGTAAGCACTACAGAGACTCTGTTATTGGAGCAGAAAAATATCTTTACCTGAGACTATGCTGTCTCTCTTCTGGGCTGCACTGCCTGAGGTACAGAGCTGAAGCTTGGGGGTATGAGGACTTTGAAGTTCAAGCATAACAGCCTCTTTGTTTTCTCTGTTTTCCTTGCCATAAAGAGCACATAACTGGAGTGGCAGACCTCAGTGAATAGGAGCTTTACATGACTGCCCATTGCCACGCCTGCTGGCAGCTGTGTGACACCACTGCAAACCTCTACCTGTGCCACAGGAAGGGACACAGAAGCCCCTTGTTCAATCTCATGTTTTATAACAGTAAGAAATACAAATGTGGTGGGTTGCTTTTCCCTCATTCTTGAAACCAGTTTTCCCATGTGTTTCAGTGAAAGAAATACCTGCTAACATCAGGGTTATTTTTCCAGCTCGGTACTTTAGGGATAGCTGTGGTAATGCTACAATTGTATTGTCACATCTTTACCTCATGGGATTGGCTTCTCTGTCCTTACATTTGTCTGCAGGCACAGTGAGGTGGGCAGGATATTTTAAGAATCTGTGACTGTGGATTGTACATTGTAGATTTTCTATTTTGAAATTAAAGTCCAATTAGTCAGACTCTGAAAGAAAATTCAAAACGGGACTTTAAAATTGAACATTTTTGCATAGATGTCACAAATTGAGAACTTCCACTTCAGTGCCAATTGTGAGCAAGGTGGTAGGGGAACTAAGCTAACAAAAATTCTGAACTGAAGCTTGTGGGTGGGTTGGAAAGTACACCCAAAACAGCACAACCCCAATAACATCTGCTGTGGAACCATTTGTGTGACTTAACCAGACTCCAGCTTGAAGTTTTTCCTGTGTGCTGTTAGAATGTTCATATTTTCATGCCTTGATCTGCTAGCATTTCCTTAAACACTCACAAAATGAAGCCCAAATGATTTTTTTTTTTTTTACAGTACCTCTCTAAATTGCTTTGGTTTTTGTATTTGTCCCTTGAAGAACTATGGGAATTGTTCTTACAAAGAAAATGTAGCACCCATCAGATATTTTTCTGACTTCTAAAAAGTTTATTTCTGAATGCAAGGCTCAAAAAAAATAGCAAACTTATATACTTTTTACCCAGTAGATGCCTCTGAGTTTTGTTTGATACAAATGTTTTTAATATTCAAATTTTAAGTCTTGTATTACGAGTTAATATCTTTATCCATGAAAATGCCTATTTATGGAAAATTAATGCCTCTGCTGTTTAAACTATCTGAAACAGCACTAGTGGCTATTTGCATAAAAAGTAGACTAAAGCTTGTTAAAAGTAAAAGCTGAGCATCTAATGTAATATTACATTGTCTGTTTAGGTTAATTAATAGTTGAGAGTCTTCTTGATAGAAATTATTTTGATAATCATAAGAAAAAATACTATACGTGTATAAATAAAACTTGATGATGAAAAGTAGGTCAGTCCTTCAGTCTGGCTTTTAGCTACATCTTACAGATTTTTCTCTGCAGTGATTTGCTGATCCACTTATTCCTAATATCATAATCCTTAAATTTATAATCCTCACTGATACTTAATGATTGCTAACATCTATAGTTTTCCTCTTCCAGTATCAACATTGCCAGTGATACATTTGGTTATTTTTGTAATTGGATGTCTGTTTCAGAATCTTGTTATTTAAAGTGTATCTAATTTAATTACCAAATAGCAAATACACTGTCTGCAAAAGTCACTGACCTAGAAGGTTGGCTTTAAGCTTTTGAGCATGGCTGATAGTGGAATGATGTAAAATGACATGAAAGCTGAAGACATAATTGCTCATTGTGAATATTTTTTTTCAGTAGCTAACATTATTTCAAAGATGAAAAGTGACAGTTATATATTTTTGGCAATGTTTCCCTGCAGGAAAGGAACATGCAACCTAGTTATTTTTGCTACTGTTAGGGCTGACTCAAAAATATATTCATAAAAAGTTTATTTACTGACATAATGGACTGGATTTTTGAGCTTTCTCTACACAACTATTAATTCAGGGCTCTTATAATCTAGGTATATAACCATACAAAATATGCTGCTAGACATTTAACCACACAAAATCACAGGAGTTTTCTTGGAGCATATTTTGGGAGTATTAAAAAAAAAAAAAAGTGGAGCATCCAAAATTCAGATGCTGCTTCTGAATATCTGGCTGCACAAAATTAAAAAATGCCATCTGTTGACAGTTGTACCTTCTATAGATACACAGATTCTATCAGATTGAGTGCATGTGTGTGTTCCCATTCCTTGAAAACTTACACTTGCAGCTGATGGAAATGATAGGTATGTGAAAACTTGGAAAGCAAGTAGCAGTCAGTATTATAAAAAGAGCTGCTAAAACATAGCAACCAACAAGTGAACACAGAGCTTAAGCACATCCCCCAGTATTTCTGTGCTTGTGAGTATGCAGGCCCTGTGTTCACTTTACCACTGATTTACAGCTTCTGATGATGATGATGAAGGTGCATTAACTGCAGGCAGCTCAGGAACCTACCAGCCTCAGCTATGTGCAGTGCACACTTTCCAACTTTTTTGCTCAGCAAATGGGAGGACCTGCTAAAATTGTGGCTCTTCCTGTTACCAGGATTGTGGCAGTAGCACCCTGTGAGTTCGAGCACAGAAAGCTGGTATTGTAATCTGATTGATCTGGGTATCCAAATCAGAATTCCTTTGTAGATGTGACCTATACCAGTTCATTTGTGGTAGAAAGATGACAATATTATAGTCTAATTTACATGACTACAAAATGTCCTTAAAACATCATCTATTATCTGTAGGAAATTTATTGAATTTCCTTTCAGTTTCAGTCCAGCAAAACCTAGTATATCCTCCTGGTAAATAATTTTTTTCATGGGTACGCTGAACTAATCTAAAAGTGTCATTATGAAAAGAGAATAAGGCAGAGAGACTTCTCTTGCAGGAAAATATAGCTCAGGTACCTTATCTAAGCAGAGAGGAACCACTAGTGGTACATGTTATGATGGGTCAAAACCCACTGGAAAGGTATGCACCTATGTTCTACCAAAAAAATGTCTCTGCAGGTATGTATGTCTTGGATTACTCCTGAGCAAGACTCTTGTCTAGTTAGCAATAGATACAGCACTGCCCCCAAAATCTCCGAACCAGTTTTAAAGTAGAAATCACATTCCCACATAGGTAAGTCTGTATAAGGAGGAAGGAACTTACTGTTTTGGGTTTTTTGTTATTTGCTGTAGTGGTTTTTTTATTTGTTTTGTGTTGGGTTTTGTTTTTTTGTTTTTGTGGGGTCTTTTTTTTGTTTGTTTGTTTGTGTGGGTTGTTGTTTTTTTAAGTATGAAGTGTGTTAGGTGCCTGACTTCCTCCACAAAGACATTGACTGGGTGTCTGGTCTAGCAATGGAGAGAGCAGAAGGAAAGGGGTTGTTTTGTTGGGTGGCTTTTTCTTTTGTAGAATTGACTCAACAGTCAGCTTGTGGTATTCACTTTGAACAGACTGCAGTTTGGTTATCTCACTCCTGATGCATGTCATCTGATTACAGAAGTCACCAGCTTCAAGCATTTGTACATATACCTGCAGTATGTAAAATTTTCAAGAACATGAATTATGTCTTGTACAAAGGCTGATACAAATCCGAAGTCCATAATTCTAGGCGGGAGAGATGAAGGTCCTGGATGCTGTGACAGGATGCATTTTGTATGACACGATAGTGTTTTTCTTCAATGTTTTTTCCTTTCCTCAAATCTGACCAATGAATGGTTCACTCTGTGTCAAAACGATAGAAAATGATGTAAAGTGCACGATGTGAAAGGGAGAGAGAGGGAAAAGTATGCACTTTTGTGCTGTTGGAGCCACCATCAGACAAAAATATGCTGTGAGCTCTTTCCCACCTACGTACCTCAAGCTCTACGGAGTGAAGGAGACTGCCATGTGGTGGCAAAGGACAGATTATCATAATGTGGGTGTGACGTTTCTGCCCCAAAGTGCTCCTGCCTCTTGTGTTCCGAAACTCCTTATTTGAACCTGTTAAGCAGCAATCTGCACAAATGGAGAAGTTAGGTGTCAAAGTGCTGTTTGTCCAGGGCCACCCACAGTGTTTCCGTGGGCAGAAATGCTCCCTCTGTAGGTGGGAACATGTGTTTTTCAAGTACATGTTCTTTTGTTTCTCCCTCCCCACTCCCCCGGGAGTGACATCTACCTCTGACTGAATTTTTTAGTGTAGGATGTGTGGGACCATACTACTTTTATATTTCTCTTGTGTGTTGGCTTGCCAAATCCTCAGCTTGCACAAACTGGCATAATTCCATGGAAATAAATAGAAGTATGTTGAGTAAAACCAGCACAGAATCTGAATTCATAAATTAGCAGACTATAATCCATGTGAACTTCTGGAATGATCTCCCACAATGGTTTTGGAGATGTACTGAGATATTTCTGGAGAGGCTATAAAGACTACTATAGTCCACAGATGGCTTCTGTCTTTAAAGTACTCTTCTAGAGTTGCATCCTGAATGTTTTTCTGAACGTTCTTTCAATTTTAGGTATACCTTGAGCATTTTGTGTCCTCTCCTAGTCTGTAGGACAGTGGCTGCTGTAATTAAATCATATACATCAGTATGACAACCAGTGGCATTATAGATGCAGAGACACTGAACTGGATGGCATTTAAATGTTAAATTAATTGTACTGAATTCTAGGCAGTTTAGATAAATTTATGTATTGCAGTTTATCTTGGGTGCGAAGGGAAACTTTCACTGCCCTTATGGCCAGATGAACATTACTTTCCAGCCTTTTCTTGCCTCTTTGCCTGACCTGGTATCTGATCCTTCTGAATACTGGTATCCTAGAATTCTGGTATCTGGTTCCTTTTAGACTTGTTTTTCATCCTAAGGTTATAGTGTGAAATTTCTGACAGGGAAATTAATGATGATTAAGTAGAACAAAGATCATTAAACACAACATGACAACTTACGCTGTTAGATCTCATGATAATCTGTTTGCAAACTTAAAATAGCTTAAAGTGGTTTATTAAAACATTGTCAAAATATCAAACACATCAAAGTGTTTAGGGCTAGCTTGTAAGCACATGTATCTCATGAAAAAAAATCATGAAAGGTCAGAGTATGTATCATGGGTGTATCTGCTTGCTGCGGCGCTAGGGATTTATTTCTGATTTAATGTGAAATACAAAGTTTCTGTTGTGATTCATGGCACCAGCGATTAGGTTTTCTGCACCTGAAGTTTCCTCTAAATTTTGGTGTCAGTGTAGAACCAAACCTAGGAGCAGGAGATCATTTTTTTGTAGTGACAATGCTGAAGTCAGTCCCATATCAGCAGGTGCAGAAAGAGTTCTACGAATACTTCCTAAACTCTACTGTAAACCTTATTTGTATTTGTCAGAAACAGGTGGGGTTTCAGTTTGTGATTACTGGTTGTTATGAAGTGAAAGAAGTGTAAAATACTGAGCTTGTAAATAAACTTTGGATGCAGACAGCAGGAGGGGGGGGGACATTAAACCATTATGCTTGCTATATGAAAAAGTAATGAGGATGCAATAATATAAAACAATACTATCCTTTTACTTCTAATGTGCTTCTTATTGGACAGTACTTCTGTAATTTCTTTCCAAAATTCCTTTTTCTTACACTACATAACAATATATGACTATATCGTCAGCAGCATCTCAATAGTCACAAATGGCAAATGTTTTAATTATTCTTTTATGTCTACACACCTTGAAGATCTATCCCATTTATATAAGAGAGAATGTTTTTCAAGCTCATGAAAAACTTGCTCTTTTTGTAGTTATTCTTTCTATCTGCTCTTTTGCAGTCTGTACTTCAAAAATCAAGGTAAGGAAGGAGAAACAAATACAATGGCAAGTTTAAATATTGTTTTATTGGATCATAGGCTTCTGCTTGTATTCAAAGTTAATTCCTACTACTATATGCTGTCATGATGTCTACATTTCAAAACCTTGGGGATTGGTGGGAGAGAAGCAGCTGTACTTTGAAAAAAAAATGCAAGTACTGCTTTTCAAAGGGATGAAATAATCTGTTTCAGACTAGGAAAGAAATGTGTGGTGCCATTAGAAATACTATTTTTGGCTGAAAATGATCAGTGTTGCTTGTAAAATAAGGAGACATCAGACACTTTCAACTAGCCTTTGCTGGGCTGTTTGGAACGTGGTCTGCATTTCTGGAACTTGCTTTTAAGGTGGATGCACAGGAAGACTTATAAAGGTGAAAAAAAAAAAAAAAAAGCAAAAGTAAATTTAGGATAAAGTTAAGCAAACCCAAATAAAAGAAAGGGTAAAATTAATTTTTATATCCAAAGTGGGTTATCACCATGCAATTGCTTATGTAACAACTTGGTTTTCATTGTGAGTCTGGCAAGGAACAAAGATTAAACATCAAAATAAAAGAAAAAGAAAGAGGTCAGCAAGAAAAACATGGAATTCATTTAAGGGAAAAGGCAGAACTACAGGATCATTATTTTTTTTTCCAGAGGGATATATGACTGTAGTCCAAGATCATCTAGATACTGCTTCAAGTTTGGCAATAGACCTTCCTGTATGTAACTCCTTCACTGTATGACATTTCACCATCTGTAAAGCAAGGGGTATTAGTGTGATGGTGTTGGCCATGCCAAAAAGTGAGTCTGACATTTCCATCTTGCCATGGTCCCACATGTCACAGACTACTATCACAGGAATTCTTTGACTTGTGATTTTAGAGGTAAAAAGGAGTATCTTAAAAAGGAGTATCTTTCTGTACGTGCTAGACGTAAGTTATAGACTTGATGCAGAAAATATTGGGTTAGATATTTTGACCTGTCTCGTGCTAGAAGTCAGGATAAAAAAAACCAAACCCAAAATGTTGAGGTAAGTAAAAAAACTTCAATCTTATTGCAATATACGACTACCTGAAAGGAGGTTGTAGCAAGGTGGGTGTTGTCCTCTTCTCCCTAGTGACTAGCAATAGGACAGGAGGATATGAGTTCAAGTTGCTCCAGAGATTCAGATTGGGTATTAGATAAAATTTCTTCACTGAAAGAGTGGTGAAGGGTTGGAACAGCTTACCCAGGGAGGAGGTGAAGCTGCTGTCACTGGGGGTATTCAAAACCCGGGTAGATGTGGTGCTTTGGGAGATGATTTAGTGGTTATGGTGGTAGAAGTCTGATGGTTGGACTTGATGATCTCAAAGGTTCTTTCCAACACCTCTGCTGTCTTCAAGAACATATTGTTTCCCCACTGGGGAACAGCAACTGATCTCATATGGAAAATATATTCCTTCTCTGTTGCTGTAAAACTAGTGCTCCTATTATGTCAAGGTCCATCATCTTTACTGCAGGTTTTGATATGCTTGACCTAAAAATATTGCTGTAAGTGAATTATTTACAATGACACTGAAGAGCAGGTTTTTTAAAGAAGTGTTTATGGCCCGTGGGCATTGCACCGACTATGTATGTATTGTATTAACAACAACAACAAAAAAAATTAAAAATCACAGAACATAAAAATGACCATGAAGTCTTTCCACAGCATTTCACAGCTACCACTACCAAAATGAGATTGTTCTGTGGCTTTACAAAGTCAGGAAAGATATGTGCAAGCTAGAGTCTTTCACAGAATCAGCCAGCTTGGGAAGGACCTCTGAGATCATCAAGTCCAACCCTTGATCCATCTCGTGAAGTGTGGAATCATGCTATGGTTTTGCAGTGAACATTCTGCAAATTACATCTGTAGAAGCTGACCTTTAATTAAGTTGTATGAAATGTTATATCTACACACCAAGACATTTTTCTATTTCTATATGAAGACTTGGTGTTGATAAAATCACTGATAAACTTTATATAAGTCACCACTGAAAGAGACCATTGCTGTAGAGTCTGTTCAAGTGGGAACTTGCAGCCCAGGTGAAAATATTTGTTTTATACTTGTGACAGGTGTGGACTGATTATTAAAGAGTCAATGCTGACAGGTTTCTGCACCTGGTCCTAGTAGGGTCTGAGTTGTTGTTGTTGTTTATGTATGAAAAAAAATTCTGGTAGAAAACAGGGAATGATATATTTTGAGGAAAAGTGCTGCCTTAGAAAAGGGTAAACCTTAACTTACCTTTTTCCTGCACTAGAATCTGTACCCTCAGTGCTATTAATTCAGATGTTATCAGCACAGAAAACATACAGACAGAAACCAGCCATGCTCTAGGACATTGTTTCTTACCAATGTTACCAAATTCCAGAGTCGTCTGTTTTGATAAGTATATTCTCTCTTAAAATAGGTAACATAATTATGATGAGCATTAATAAATATATTGCAGAAATAAGACCAGATTTTTAGGTTCCAATAAGGAACCATGATGAATACTGTTGCAAGAACATACTAGCTACACCTTAATTTGAAAATTTTTGCTTCTAGGTATTTATATTTGATTCCTACTTTTAATATTATCTTTATCTATTTTCAGTATGTAAGTCTAGTAATTCAAGTTCCCATTTTTATAGAAATGAGTAAACTTAAAGATTCATGCTTTTCTTGGAGCATAGTTGCTGAGAAGTCACGCATGCATAGCACTTCTTTTTAATTGTTGTTTCTGACCAAAATAGTATTAATTGACCAACAGATCCTGTGGGTTCATTTCAAGCATTGCAATGAAAAATATGATCTTCATAGCCTTGATGCTTGCATCCTCCTCAATTGATAGATGGTGAAATACAGGTCAAATAAGTACAGTACACAAGATAACTGTTGCGTAACTCATGTGCTCAGGAAACTTTGTAATTAATCAGGCTGATATATTGTTACTGGACCCTGTCATTATAAAGGGGAACAATATAAATGCAGTGACCTAACTTTAGGAAGCAGTTCCTACTGCAGAATGTGAGTTGCAATAATTCTGAAAGCTGCACTTACCTTGCATCACTGTGATGTGAGAAATGTAGACTGCCTCTTCCATGTGTCTGACCAGGTTAATAAAGGCTTGTAAAGAAGTCTGGACAAAGTTGGGAGCTTTGTTTACATTTTTATTTACTTTTTACTATCAGCAATACCAAGAATGTGACATAGATATCCAAAGGTTACAGTAATTTTATGGTTTAGCTACTTTTCCATTATTGTTTCTGGATATACATTTTTCTGTCATCTTTAAGATCCCTAAAAAACTCCCATATGATAGTATGTGCTTAATAGTATTTCTTTAGGTGCTTAAAATTAATGTAAAATTAATTAAATTTTGATATAACATGTTATCCATATTTTTTAAATCTGGCTTCCATTTGTATTTGACAAGTATAGCAGAAATTTTTTAACTGCTCCAGAATGCCCGCTTAAAATTGAGCTTTTTAATACTCATTTCTTCTGCACTTAGTCATTAGAAGAATATACACAAAACTCACTATATTATTTATTTTCATATACCTACTGAGTAAAGATTTGTATGGTTTCAACAACACAGAACCCCTGGAATACATATTCCAGAAAAAGGCAGTGATTTTCTATTTTCTAGTCAGCTAAATTAAACACACAAACAAAAAGTAATGTCCTCAACTATTTTTTTACCAGAAAAATATAGCCTATAAGAGGTATTTTCTTCTCACTACTGCTCTCAGAGCTGATGTTCCTCTCAACAACAACTGTAAATGTGTGGGGCCACAGTTGCATTCATTGTTCAGTGAGCTTGTCCACATAGTTAAACCCACCGACAGCAATGAATGTTGATTGTGACCTTTTTTGTAAAGCTTGTCAGGATGGGGGAGAAACATCATGTGGTGGTTAGGTTGCTATCTTCGGTGTTAAGGCCTGAAAGCATGAAGTAAGGAGGAGGATGGTTAGCTGGAGGGTACAATCAACGGTCGATGGTTTTCACTTTAATTCCAAACTCACCGACAGCGTTGAATGTTCACTGAAGCAACCACTACAACAGAGCTCCATTGACTTGACAGCATCCTCAAATGTCTGAAAGGAGGGGGGGGGAATCAAAATTCACACAGTGATTTCAGTCATACAAACGATGCAACTTCAGTAATTGTTTTTTGGTTGTTTTTTTTTTTGTCTCTTACCGACACCAACACCCTTCTCTTCCCCATCATACTTCAGGTTTGATCAAAGAGCTGGCACTTTTCCAAACTTCTTTCTACAAAAAGAAAAGATACTTCACTTATTAAGGTTCTAACAATATAGCATGGAGATCCAGGCACCAACAGGTTAATGTTGTCTCTTATTTGATGAAACTTAACTTCATAGCAAACCATGACACAAGATCTTGTATATGAACAGACCTGACTAAGTTTTATGAATCAGTTTTGTCTATTATATATCACCCACTCAGTAAAATTTTCCTCTCCTGACATAGTTCAGGGGTTGCATCTAAACTTGCTTAGGATTGATGGAAATATTTTCTCTTCAGAAGACTTATTTGTCAATAAATGTCTTAGACAAAGGGCCCTTTTTCCTTACAAACTGTCATTCATGGAGAATCTGCTATGATAGTTTTCAGGAGGAAAAAAAGGTGAATGGATATAAAGGCTTGATGACCTAGATTTATTTTCATTTGTTTTTTAGGTGGCAACGTGCTGTCCATATTCAGAGCTTGATCATTAAAGACTAAAGTGCTTATTCTTAAAATTTCCCTCAGTAGCACAACATTTTTTCCAGTCTTCTGAACTTTTCAACTTAGTTGTCCTTATTCTTAATAGAAATAATTTAAAAAAAAATGAAAAACCCCAAACATGTAGGGTTGCAATTCTTGTTTTGTAGGGGAGGGGTTTTAGAGGCTGGATCAGAAGACTAACCATGATAACCTAGGAATTTTACCTTGTGCTCTGTGGGCAGAATTTTCCTACAGAAGGCTGTCTTGTGGTTCAGAGTTGTTGTTTGTTTGCCTTGTTTTTTGGTAAAAGACATGTTATATTCTTTCTCAACTATGTATGATTATTTTAATCTTTATAAATGTTGAGGGTTTTTTGGTTAAATTTTGTAAATTTAGTTACTACTTTTGTAGAGGGAAACAGCATCAAAAAACTGCAGATTCTGACTGAATCTATTTTGTAAACAAACACTATGACAAGGACTTTTTTCTAGCTGTTTCTTTCAACTAATTGCTCTGCATGTAGAGATATTTATTACATCATTTAACTGCCTTAAAATATGTATTAAATACATATTTAATTATTTAATTTTATTAATTTAATTTAATTAATTAAATTAATTTCATTATATTTATGTAATACATATTTAATTTTAAAAAATGAATATGAAATATTTAATTAAATTATCTATTAAATACATCTAAAGGATAGTCATTAATATAGCTTATTGGAGAACTAGACACGAATGGAATCAACTAATTTTCTTTTCTATGGCAAATTAGGTTTGTTTTGTTTAGGGAGGCCACTGACTATGAATATTCTGAATTCTAGTCAATATGGCAGTCAACACTTTTTTGTTTTCTTCTTTATGATACTTTTTTTTTGTTTGTTTGTTTGTTTTTTAGGGGGAGAGGAGAGTAGAGGAAGTATTTACTGCCAATACTTTACTCTGAAGTTTGATTTCCACACCCCCACCCCACCTCCCCATTTTATTTGTACGGGCATTTCCATGGTTTAATTCCATGGATATAACAAAAGGAGTTCATTACACCAGCATGAGTGAGGAGAGAATGTCTCCCCACTCAGTACCCCTTTGTGCACGTGTTCAACATTATTCTAGCCAAACTCATAGACTTCATGTTTTAGGGTTGCTCATAAATAACATGAAAATCTGCCCTGTTATAACCTTTTTTTTTTTTTTTCTGTATGCAATTTCTTTCAATACTCATTCCTATGCTGTTATTCTCTGCTTCCATTTGTCACTTTGTGTTTCAATATGGGGTATTGCCTGGCTGATACCTGGCAGTGAGGATGGGATGTAGGTGGAGGAGAGGAGCTATGTAGAGCTTGTGGTTTGGTGGATTGCATCTTAAAAGGAATTACTTTCACAGGTTGTTATTATTCCCTCCCCACACCCCAATGGAAAAAAACCTTGGTATTTCCTTGGTTACCAAGTCTATGTTGAAATGGGCTGAAACTTGTAAGTACAAAAAAGCATTTCTGAGCTCCAGCCCTGATTCCTGATGTGTGCAGGTTATGCAGGGTAAAAATGCTTTCATCTTCTCTCATCTGGTTTTCATATTTTTTTAAATCCCCTGACAGGCTTAGCTAGTTGTTGCAAATGCCAGCTTTATTTTAAATTTTATTTCAGATCTGCAGGCTTATGTGAACATTCAGGTTGGATGTAGGGTTTTTTTTTTATTTAAGGTTACTAGGTCATAAATAAACCAAAGCATTTTCCTTGCTATGAGCAATAGGCTGATGGCGTACATGAAATACTGCTTTAAAAAAAAAATTGGAACCTAACATGAATTGACAGAGGTACATGAGGAAGCAGTTCATTGTGTTGCTGTAAAGGCCATAGGGATTTGGACTGCTAGAGCTGCCTGTCTTAGGAATAGATTAGATATCTTGTCTGATGACCTGTACTTAATTTAAGTGACTGCATTTGCCAGTCCTTCCAGAGGGCAACTGTGTGAAGTAGAGCATCTCATCCTCAGTCTTCAGCCCTCTTCCTCCTCTTGGTGACATGACCTAAATTGAAGATGTCGATGGTGTTCTGCACAAACAAACAATTACTTCAGTGCCATCTGAAATGCATCTTAGATTCTAATTATTTAGCTTTCCATTTTGTTCTTTGTATTGGCTAATAGAGGCGTCTGCTATACGGTATGTTCATGTTTAACAGCTGCCTTATGCAAAACAATCAAAGCTCTTTCTCCCTACTTAGAAATGATGACTGAGTTGTGAAGTACTACTCTGCCCAGCTTACTGCCCCACCTCTTCCTTTCTTCCTTCTTCCTCCCCCATATAAATGAAATATAAATGAAGGTGTCAGACAGCCCTGGCTTGCAGGCTACTTCAGACTTGCTTGTAGTTTTAACAGTCTTACTGCTTGTAGAGCAGTGAGATTGCTTAGGAACAAATAGGTAAATACATGAATCTCAGGTTTGGGAGTGTTTCTTATTTTAGGTGATTTCCCTCATGATGCATTAAAACAGGGAGACCGTACACTGATTAAAATAGTATGTTAACATATTTTTATGGTCAATTTTATCGTGCATTCAATTTTTTTTCTGGCATTGGCTTCTTGCTGGAAGGTAGAGCTAAGACATTGAAGGCAAATATTCATTTGGCTAAAAGGAAGACAACAGAACAATAGTGTTAATACTCATCTTGCAAAGTTATCTCATGGATACAGGTGTTGGCTACTTCCACCTCCTACTTGCCTTCTCTCCCTCTCTGCCAACAGGCCTCCAGAGGTACACTTGGGGACAGGAAGAAATGCAACCTGTGGATGTTGCAAAAGTGAATTCCAGTTGCAGTGTCTAAAAATGGCCCTAACACACTTAGGATCAGATTGTCAGCTCGTGTAAACTGACACAGCTCCATTGACGTCAGTGGCATCTGCGTTTACACCAGCTGGCACCTGGATGCTCATCTGGAAAAAAAGTGAAGTAGAATGATCAGTTAGCTGTTCTTATAATAATTTCTTATTTTTGTAGTGTTTGTCAATTTTATTATCCCTTTCTCAAATGACAAATTATCATGCATTATTGGTGGTTCACCTGCAATAAATTATCAGTAATACTAAGTCTCACTAAATATTTACACTGCTGTGCTTCGACCAAAGGAATTAAATCCAGCTTTCTGTAGTTATTAGAGATTCAATTTGGTCTTGGATGACTTTGAGTTATATGTTGAAAGTAAAACCTCTGTGCAGCCATAAAGAGGAAGTCCTTTTTTCTGACAAAATGAAAATTGTTAATTTCTTCTGTGGTTCAAAAAAATTAAAAGATCAGAATCCAATAAATTTCATTGTAATCCAAGACTCCTGCTGTATTCTACAAACACTAGCTTCAGTTGTTTCTGCAGTGTGCTGGAATAGAGCATTAGCTCCTACTTACCAATGTCGTAATTCCAAGGCCAAAGATTTTCAAGAAATCCAACTAGAAAATCACAATGTTTTTGTGGAGCCTTCAGCCTCTGGAATCATCATTATAAACCTCTGCTGGAAAAAAAGTGTTTTAAGGAGTATTTCACCATTTATTGTAATACAGACACCTCTGGAGAAAAGTAGCAGCTGCATAACATCTTGAAGAACTAGTGCATGCCAGTCTGAGACAGGAGAGAAAATTGTGATTGCCTTCTTGAAATTCTGCATTCTACAAGACTGCTTTTTGTACATGGTGGCATAAAGAAATCTAAAGTTATGCAGAATCATCCTGGTTCTTGCTTGTGAAATAAGGGGGGGAGGGAGGGGAATATCTTGGCACAGCAGAATAGCCTTTCCGAGGTGCAATAATAATCACAAGACTTTTTTTATACTGAATAAAATCTTGTTTGTCAAGCACAGCCACCTAAGAGCAATCTGCGGCTCATTGAGTCCTGTCAGGGTTCTGCTGGCCCAGAAACCAGGACATCTCCAAGTGCTGGTTTATGTGTTTGTAGCCTTTGACTAAGTTTTTCTTTTAGTAAGTCTGGTGTCCAAAAATTGACTGTGCTCTTGAAATTAAACCCAACAGATAATATTACACGTCTACAACACAGGCTATGAGGTGGGATGCTGATTAGCAGAGCTAATTTACAAACAGAACAAATGTGAGGAGCAGCAATGATATTAGTTCAATCAAATATTTTATAGCATTTCCAGAAACAATTTAATTGTAGAGTTCAAAACTGTGGGTTTTTTAAAATTTTCCCCTGATTAATTATAAAAATTTAACAAAATACTGAAGATAATTCCAAAATTTAATGTGAAAACAACCAAGGCAGTATTGGCTTTTTCTTACTGCTTTAGACTTACAGTACCTCAGTTGATATAAATATTACTCCTATTTAGCAAATCAGAGTTCCTGTCTTCTAATCAGACTTTTATATCTGAATTATTGAGCCTGATTCTGCAATCTATTACTTCATATTGCTAGTCCTTTTTGAAATTGTAAGAGCTTTTCCAACATATAAAATTGTAGCACTTGACCTATAAACCATGTTTTTTATTTAAAGCCAAGAAACTGGTGAATAAATTCTAAATACTGCCTGCAGTTTCCCAGCCTTTTGGATGACAATTGTTCACTCTTTGTTACTGGAACACATTACTATTTATGGAAGACATGCACATACTTCAGTGTCTATAAATCATATGCAAACATCTGTTCTTTAGATCAGTGAATGAAGTATGGCAACTGCCTTTTACTGGTTTTTACATCAATATCCATGAAGTAATGCTCACCTACTGACTACTATGCTTTAATATTTCAGCAAATATTTCAGTAATTTTAAGTTCTCAGGCAATGTAAGTCAAAACAGTAGAAAATGCAAACACAATCTGGTTTAGAGTTCTGTGTAGCCTGTACCTAAAAAAATATCAAGTGGGAATTGTAGGATAGAGGGGGTGAATGTTAAGAGCAACATGTTCAACTTCGCTAAAACACAACAGGTTCTGTTAGTAATTCTCTGTACTCATTGCTGTCTTTGAAGGGAATTTCTTACCCTCCCCCTTCCTGTGATAGTCTTGAACAGGCATCCTTCTCTTATTTGGTGAATCTGGATTGTGTGTAGCAGTCTACATTTTTGTCTTAGTAGTATGATCTTTTTCCCATGTGATTCTGCAGGCAAGATTCTAAGGCAAATAACTATGAAACTGCACTCAAAACATATGGTAGGTGTGGAAAAGCAGACTGCATACAAGTCAAAATGTAAAATGTGGGAAAGACAATGTTGTATGCTACGGATGGAAAGGCCGTGGATAAGAGTTTTCTTATTCTGTCTTTCTTCAGCCTTAGTGCTAGTGATTTCATGTAATCTGCTTTCAGCTGTAAGAGAAGAATCTTCAGGTAATTCCACCTGTGAAAACTTCTACATCCCAAGTAGTGTTTATGTCAAGCATTCATTTGGTTGTCATATGTGCCAGGACTGTGGATTCACTGGCTGTTTTTCAACGACCCCTTTGTCTTTGTATTTATTTTATGGGAATGGAGACTCGTTGTATTGAGACTAGACTTGTAAAATATGTCCACAGAAGCAACAGAATTTTTATAAAATGAACGTGTGTATAAAAAACAGTAAAACTAGTCTATGTTTCCAAAAGTTAATAGATACTATAGACAAGTATTAGACAAGAGATTGTAGTTCTTTAACTGCAGAAAATGGGGTAATTACTTTTAATTTGCCTACTAATACTTAAAAAAACCCCAACCCAACCTCAAACATACCAAACTGTTTCAGAATGAACAGGGATCTTTGTTTTAGAATTTAGGGAGCATTTCAATACAGTTTGTGTATTGACTTTTACGTTCTTCAAAGTGGCTATATGAGATACATACATTCACTAAAATGTTTGAGAGCTTTTAGTTTGGGGTCTTTTTATTTTCAAAATTCTTTTTTAGAAGTTACCATAAAAGGTGATTAAGGATTCCTCATGTGCCTGTAGCTCACTGCCAGAGCAGTGCAGTAGCAAATGCCTTTAAACATCCCATCCCCCTCTTTTTTCTGAGTTGCCATAGGTATGGACTGCAAGAATTACCAAATTCAAACAATTATTGTCCTGCTGCACAAAGTTTCTTTTGATCAAGAGCGAGTCATTTGAACCCTAATGTTTAGTGGGTAATACTTACAGCCTCATAAAAGTGTAGCAATGACTGATATCTCATAGTGCTTTGAACATGTGAAGTGCTGTATAAACAATATAGGGCTATTGCACACAACTCAAGCTGTTAGCATAGGAGACACGCTGCCCCAGGCCCTTAGAGGGGAAGTCACATCTTTGCTGGAATAGAGGCACCTTTCTGACTTCTGTCTACTTTCAGATCAGGAGCTTTCTCAGTAGCATATGGATATGAAAAAAATGTGCTTTTTTAAAACACTGTGTTTATTATACAGTACTGGATACTAACTAAAGGCTGGGAGCATTCAGTTGGAACTGTGATTCTGAAAGTGTATAAGGATGGTAAATCACTGCCTGTTTGCATTATTTCCTTTGCTGTAATTGTATTTTGGCATTCTTGCATTTTTCCTTTGTGAAATATTTTCATGACCATCTATTTGTTGCTAACATACTCTTCATTTTTTGTGTGTAATTTGAAAGTCATGAGAGATTATGCTTCATCTTTGTTCCTAAAACATCATCATAGTTTGCAGAAGTTAGATCACAAATTCAATTTATAAGTGTGCTGAGTGTTCCATCGGTGTTTGTTTGGGTGCAAATATTGGTGAAATCTTATTCTGAAGATATCAGTACTACAAATTAAGAAAACTGTTGAGAGCACTCGCTAAACAGCTGTTTTAACTGTGTTAAGCTGAAGGTATTGTTCAGATGGGGAAGTTTTCACAGGTGGAATTACCTGATATGCTTCTTTTTGACTCTCCATCACAAGATGTGTATGCTCTGATAAATACAGACTCCTGCTTAGGACCCACAAGACATCTCTATTTTTCAATGTGCAATCTAGGGGAGTAGAAAGGCTCAACACTATCTCCAGGGAAAAGAGGGAATTTCTAGAAATCTTTTTATGCCAGTCAATGCTCCATCTTAAAAACAAAACAGCTTTTGTTCCAGAGCTGGAAAAATGTGCTTTTGCCTTTTGATGGTGTAACTTCTTATTTTCAATAAGAAACAGAAACAATTCTAAAGATTTGTATTTTACTGTGTGGGTTGTGTTTTGCTTTGTTTTTTGGTTTTGGGTTGTTTTTTTTTCTTTGTTTTTGTGTCTTGAGCTAAGCCTTTAAGCATCTTTAATGATGTAAACAAGATTTGGATTTTTTTTTTTTTTACTGTTATCAAGGAACAGCCATACAAATCAAATATAGTATTGACTCAACCTTACAAGGCTCTGAACACAGAATAAGCTCAGACTTTGAAGGACTGGGCACGTGGTTTAAATATTTAGCATAGCAAACCTCATGGCAGTACAGTTACTTGCACTGGATCCAATGATTTACAGCACAAATGCAAAGTGTAATCCCATGCACTCAAGGAGCAAAAGCCTGGTTAATTTACTCTTTTCCTGTTTTGTTCTTTTAATAAAGAACAACACAGGCAAACTACTTGTTTTCTGCCCTGGCAAGCGTATATTTAAGTAATGTATGTTCTTCTAAAGAAAATAGCCCACAACAAATAGATACAAGATTGCAGGAAGTCTTACAAGAGCCTTATCTTTATTGTTGAAAAATGGTGCAACTGTAATCTGCCTCTATTTTTGTGACCCTCTCAATATCCTCTTCCTTGTCCCAGTTGAGCTCAGCTGCACTTTGAAAAGCACTTTGTGCTTCAGTGACCACTTTAAACTTTCTATTGACAAAATTAAGCTGGACTCCTAATTTACTTCCCAACAGAAAGTGCAAGTTGAAAGTGGTCATTGGCCCAAAAATCTCTGGTGAGAGCAAAGATTTTATGGAGGAGAGGGGGAGTGATGTTTGGTCTCATTTTCCCTGTCCTTCAGACCTCTTCTCCTGCTAATTTATTAAAACCTTTTTGCTTCCTTCCACCTCTCAGAGTCCCAGGAAACTGAAGTTTCTGCATCTCTTCCTGAAGTTTCTCTCTGTCAGCTCTACAGAAGTTTCCTTTTTTTGCAGTCATGTGCTGCAGTGCAGGCCAGGAAATATTGTTTGGGATCTTCACTGTGACTGGTTTGTGAATCCAAGTTCTGTCTCTTAAAAGTACTGGGAAGTCTGACTGTGAGATTAGCAATGAAGTAAATGAGTGAATGGGATGAGGGGAAGCATGCACAGCAAAAGTGGCCATTTTTAAACCATTTGCTTTGCTTCATATATGCTAACGTGTGTTTTTAAAATACACGAAAGTACACATGCAGACATAGTTTAATGTGCTAAAATAAAGTGAAATGCATCTTCCTCTTGGAGATTTCAAGGGGATCCGACTTATACATCTGTAACATCCAGGAGGCTCAAACATAAAATATGTTTCTATATAACTGGGTCTAGTTTTTCTGCAGTACCTAATACATTTGAACACCTAACCTAAAATGAATTAATAGGTTTAATGGTCAGCATCTTATACAGTTCAGCACCTTTTCTTTTTCTTAGTTCCAAGGACCAGAAAGATGGTCTAATGCCACCCTCCCTGCCATGGTCAGGGACACCTTCCACTAGACCAGGTTGCTCTAAGCCCCATCCAACCTGCCCTTGAACACTTGCAGGGAAAGGGCATCCACAACCTCTCTGGGCAACCTGTTCCATGCATCCACTATTAGCATCTCAGTAACCACTCTTAATCAACAAGTTATAATCTGAACAACTGCAGGTGATATTGACTATTCTGAGAGGTTTGTTTCTTCATCAGTACTTGCTTGGATTTTTTAAACCTTTCTTGTTTAGGTACCTACTGGTTTTCTTGCTAAGGGTAATCAGTTTGATTCAAATTCCTGTGCTGTTTAAAGGAGTTCCGTTTGTATTTTTCTTCAGAAAAAGATGGATGAAATTCCATTCGGTGGGAAGGCTCCAATACTTAAGTCCTGTGGTAACTCTATACTCTGAACTCCTAACGTAGAGACATTGTGCTGGCTTTTAGCAGATAGGGTGAATTTCATTCTTAGTGAATGTGACCCAGGTGCTAAAAAGCTGTAGCTGAAAGTGCTAGGTTAAAAGCACACGTCAGCTAGGTACATAAATATTACATGCCTATATCTTTAATGGGTTCCTGTTGTAGACTTGTTTTGTTTAAAGATTTCCATAACCCTGCTGATTTATTGCATCTTTTCTAGAAGTATGCTGTTAGCAGGAAACTCAGTTGAAGCACTTTCAATCATGTTGGAGGATCATTATACTTTCACTTGAATAACTAATTAGTTGCAAGAAACTAACCACTGCTGTTTAGCACAAAAAACACATCCAAGAAGGGCTTTCATTTTTGTTGTGGAAAATGACCTCAGGCACTTGAGGAGGTGGGCAGAAGGGAGAAATAATGATCCTGCTGTCTTTTAATGTAACTTTTGTTCTCAATTCAACCTGATAACTAGCAGGCAGTGTGGCTGTCTGAATAGAGCACTGCATGTCAACTTGAGGTAAATATGTTCCCATCTTGCAAGTCCCATGGATCTGATGGCTGACCCTCATCCACTGATAGATCCCAAATACTATCCCTTACTGCTGAGGGAGACAGAAAATGACACGAAGGAAGAAATATATTATTGGATAGGATGGAAGGAAGTTTATAATATGACCAAAGAAAAGATTTAACCAGTTCATATATCTAGAACTTCTTTTTCATGTTACAAAATGTGGAGGGTCTAGTCTGACTATCTTGCTTAAGAGCTCAGTGTCCTTGTCATATGTTCTCCACAGCACTGCTGATATAATGTAGGACACAGTGAAGTGATGAAGAATAAATAGCCCCTAAAATATTTAACAATTTGCCCATCTCTCCTAGGGAAAAAAGTCAGAAGGAAATAGAAATAAAAGGTTTTGAGATCTAATTCTTTTCCAACATAAAATCCATTGGACAAGACAGTAACAGTCGCAGATCCTAGTTGCTTTTTTTCCTCTGGAACTGCATTTTCACCCCTGCCCTTTGGTAAATATACTTCCCATGTATATTTTAATTATAAAATAAAAAAACTTATGCACATACAAATCAGTCATCTCCTTTTATTCCGGTTTCCTTTATTGCAGAGGCAGTGAATTCCTCAAGTATTTGAAGAACTATCATCCAGTAATGTGAAGGCAAAGGGGAGGGGAAATTTTCTGGTAGTTCTCGCTCTCTTTTTCATCTCTACCCATATTTGCAAGATTAGAAAATTCAGTCTTCAATATGTGTGTCTGAGATGTGGCAGTACAGAAATACTGGGAATTACACAGTGCAAAAAGAGCTATATATACTTCTATACTACTTCTATATATATAGCTTCTATACTACTTGTAGCACTTTCCTCCTCTTTTCTGTTCTTGTCTTTCCACTACTTATTCTCAAGCACCTATTTATTTATTTTTGCTAAGTTTGTAACATTTTATTAGCACATAAGAATAAAGGAGAGAGGAAGGTCACATCTGATTTTTTCTTTTTTTTTTTTTTTTTTTTTTTTAGGGAAGGCTTGTACATGTGCATGCCTGGAAATCCAATATCGTAGAAGAAAACAGCAGAGCTGCCTTCTAAAGAGGACATAAGCCATAACATATTCAAAACATTTTTCTTGAGCTATGGGGCAATGTCTGGTTGGGCATACTTCCACTATAACAATTGGCACAAACAAATAGGCAGCCAAGAGCTTGTGAGTGTGCGTGTGTGTTTGCACACAGGAGAGTCACTCTCCAGAATAGCTGCACATTAGATCTCGGTAGGAAAAAAGAAGGGAGAAGGGCTTAGTGGAAGTTCTTCACTACTTTCTAGAAAATTACCTGCCAGGCTTTATAAAAATATGATTACCCTGAAACACATTTTAAAAGTTCTTTCCTGTGACAGTGGATTTTCTGCTAAAAATGCCAGTGCTTTTTGTGCATCATTATGAAGTGCTAGCTGAGTGCATAAAAATCACAGAAATGTCTGAAATTCAGTGCTATGTGTCTTTCATACGAATGCTATTCAGTAGCAATGGTTCTAGGACCTCTGTCTCATCCAAACTATGTAAACACTCACACTTTGTTGTAATTACAACTAAATAACATATAACTGAATATAAAACCATTTAATAGCCATCCAAGTTATAGGCTGTGGACAGATGTCTCAATTTTCCTTTCCCTTTATGAACATGTTCTCCAATTTGCTCCTATTACCTAATTTTGTTTTTTTCATTCTTCCATTTTTCCCTGTACCTGTTCAAGGAGTTTAATGTCTCTTCAAATAACAGGTGCTGACTTTGAGGGTAGTTTCACACTTCTCTTTGGACTTCTGCCTGCAGTTCAGATTGGCTTCATTCGAGATTTATATCTAAATATTGAAATTCCTTCCCACTTGGATAAGTATTTGTGACACACCAAATATTGACTTGCTAATGTTCAGATATCAACTGTCCATATATGTTCCACTGCATATGGTCTTCATAGTCCTGTATAATCAAAAGAAGTGGAAAATGTGTAGTGTAAAAAACCTAAATATCTAGGGACAAGAGAATGTAGGACTCTTCTTCAAAGGAAAACCTTCAGAATACACTTAAAACACTTAGGCAATTATTTCTCCCTTGCATTTACACTTCAGTTTTTGGATGATATCACAAAACATAGATTCATCATGAATGAATCAACAGAATAATTCCAGACCTCTTTACTGAGCAAACGTGTCAGTAATCGCTGAGTATGTTAAGGCAAAATACTGAGGGAAAGGCAGACAGACTTCACTTTAAGACTGTAGGAAAAAGCATGTCACTGTATTCTATCCTTTCCTGTGTATAAACTTTGCTGGTTTCATATTTTGGTAGCTGTGCATCCATGTGAGGACATGGGTTGGGTTGGTCATGCATTGGAGAAGCCTTGTTTTGGTTTGGCATATGCTGAATAAACCAAATGTGAAGGGATTAGCTCCTAAAGCACATTCCACATGATTTCTGACAAAATGGAAAGAAAGTTTCGCTGTGTAAAATGAAAAAAAGGTTCTGGGCTGGAGAGAGTTTGCCTGCTTGCCTGGTATAGTTCAGTAAGTTTGGGGGTTATTTTATTTCCCCACTCTTTCCTCCTCTTTGGAGAGCATAAAACCACCTTATTTGTCTTCCTTTCTGGTTTTGCAAGGTGTAAGTCTGTAATCATGTCTTTATGCCTGTGACTAAACATCAAAAACTGCAAAATTTTACAGTGTGCAAGCAGCCAACATTTGTACGTCTCCTCAACTGATTCCATTTTGACTTTCTGCAACAAAAGGCGTCTGCTATTCTCACATGGTCAGCAATTTTCCACACAGAACTGGTGGTGGTGGAGTTTCAGCAATTCACAACTCTTAGGCATAATTAATGAGTGTAAATTCACCACGTTTATAATTACAAAGACTCATTCAAGTCTTACAATTTTGACTGGAAATAGGGATCGTTTTATTGGCCAAAAAAAAATCTGTACATTGCAGATTATGACATCTCATTAAAATACAGAATTAATGGTCTTTCTTGTATTGACTTTGCACCTAACATGTTTGATATATATTATAGGTGTTTGTCAGAAATGTACAGTCAGAAACTGAGCAATGAACAGGGTTTGCCTTCTCCTGGTTTTGGCATTCTGCCCAGGATTTTTTCCCCCACTACCTTTATAAAAAAAAAAAAAAAAAGTAGTCTTGGGGCTTAGGACCTACTCTTTCTCAGCCTTTCTTGTGCTGTTTTGAGCCTTTGTGTAGCACTAGTATCAACTATTCAGTCAGTGTCTCTGAAAAGCTCCTACCAGGCTGCCAGATTTCTGATGCAGAGAAGTTGGATGATGCCAGAAATCAGTCACTCTGTGCTAAATATTGCTGCTGGCTCTGCTCCCTGTCTAAGTTTCAGAATCTGTAGAAGTCTAATCTTCTGTTCTTCAGTGAAAAGGTGGCAGGATTTAAAACGACCATCTGAAGTTGCTGTTGTGTAGCAAATGTCTTGCCATGCTGCGTGGCTAAGGAGGTAGAATGGTCCCTGGTCTCAAATGATACCAATATACTGCTTTCTTTCCTTTTGGTGTCATATGAAATGCCTCAGCTACTGCGTGTTTGTCATTTGTTCTTCAGTTGCCAAGGTTTAGTGAATTTAGAAATTCTTCTATTTTAAACAAAGCGTTTTGCTTCCAATCAAGTATAAATATTAACATCAAGCTGCACAAAACACCTACCAACAGAGCACCCTTAAAGCAGTTCAGCTGCTCCCAGCTTTCACTACCCAGATGATGTCTGTACAGATAAAATTAAAAATGGTTAAAATGGTTAAAAATGGTTAAAATTAAATGGTTTAATATTAAAATTAAAATCAGAGTAATACTGAAGCTAGTGTACAAACAAAACTTTTCATAATTGTAAAGGTACCTTTGTGGTATTTTCAATTTTTATAGAATGCATGGACCTTCCCAAAGGTAGTTCTAGCACTGTGACTCTCACTATTCCACCACCTAATTCAGGAGCACTCTCTTCATCCTGTTGAATTCTGAAAATCCTTTTATCTGCCTAGTTCTTTAAGCAATATACATAGCTGCCTAGGTATGAATATCTATGAATATTTTAGGCATAGATACTTCGAAAATAACTAACATTATTTCTGTAACTTCAGTCCTTTTGTTGCTCTAAGATACTTTGGGAGCTTTTCCTCCTCTCTCCCCACTCCCTCCCATTAGAAAATAAATATAATAACTGTGGGTTCTTCCTGTCCTTATAAGAGGCTAATATATTCTTTGCTGGATGTTTTGCTTTCTTCTTAGGCCTGAATTGATATTGCTCCTTCTGCTGAAGTGACAGCTCCTGCATGATGTGTGACATGACACAGCCAAGAAATCTATGCAGGATGCACTTCTTCAGCTGGACAGTTTTTCAGGATGAGGTTTAGCAGGTAAGTCAGAGCCATAAAGTCTTTTTTTCTGTTATCAAAGGGTTCAGCTTCAGCTGCTATTTTTAGGCATTTAACACAGAATTCATTTGAATTTGATAGACGAAAATGTCAGTGTACAAATTTGAGAGTCTGAGAAGGATTTTTAGAAATGCAACTTACCTTTTAGCCAAGCCACGCTGAAGGTAAATCTGAGAAGATAAAAGAAAGTAATGTTCTGTGTACCAAACTGCAGAGTTTATTTCTACTTATTACTCTGCCTGCAAGTAGCTGGATGGCCCAGATGAGAAAAAAATAGTCTCACTATATCTTACAAGGCTTTTTTGGAGTCAAAATAATGTTTCCTGTGTGGCTTTTAAAAAACAAAAGTTTTATCCTTATTTTTATAATGTTATGGTCCATTGCTAATGTATGGGCCTCTTAAGCCTGCAAAGATGAACAACAGAGTGCTGTGCAGTTTTTTTGTTGAACCTTAAAAAGTGCCATGGATGTTTTTCTTTTCTGAGTATGCCAAATAGAGTCTGTCTTAAAAGGGGGATTTTCCTTTTTTTGATAGGGATTTCCTAAGAAGTGGTTTTCCTTTTTAATTGATTTTGAAATGAGCTAACTGGTGTTTTGGTCTTCCTTATCCACGTTCACCTGCTTGACTATGTTGTTAAATTGCTTTATTAGTGAATCTCTATGTTCATATTTTTTGTTCAGAAGATCAGGTAATTGAAAACAATCTAGTTACTCCTCTCCAAATGCCTTTGGGGATATTTGGAAACACTAATAGTAAAAAAGTGCTGCAATCTGAATCTTGCTGATTTTCATTTGATTTTTCATTTGTTAATCTGACACAATGGAGAACAAATGTTGCTTATGTAAAATGAGACTGAGGATGCAGAAACATGGAAAACATTCTTATTCTTGTGAGTGGTACGATGTGTAAAAGCTTATGATGAGGTGCAGTTGAAGAGCTGTTATGAATAAGATGGATGCTGCCTAACACAGGTCTGGTAGAGCTGCAGTTTCTGGTTATGTACTTCTTCCCTTGCTTTCTCTGATTCTTCTCTTACAGCACTGTTCTACATTTCTCATTCGTGGGGAAGGAAGAGTTTATGGGGGAATACTAGTTGGCAACATAAGCATGCTTCTAGCTGGACTCCAATGATAAAACACAAATATGTTCCAAAAATGCACTGTAAGAAGGGGGGAAAGGAAAAAAATTAGCCTTAGGAGCTATTCTGTTGTGAACTGGGGCAATGTGGATTGCATCTCAAGGAGTTATGTTTCTGTGCTTTATGACAAGTTGGTAATTATAAACTGAAGATAGCAGAGCACTCTTTATGTAATTTCTTGTTAAAATTGTTATGGATATTTACTTGAGATGTGATTCTCAAGAAAAATAATAAATCTGAAAGCTTGTCCAAGATCAGGCTACAGAGACAATTATTCAGGAGCAGAAGGCAGGCATAGATGTTTCTATGGGTTTGGGAAGTCTATTTGGGCTTGAGGTTGGTTTTTGTTTACTTCCTCCTGAAGTATGGATCTCTGTATTTTTTTTAATCAAATGTAGGTACCTAGTAATGAAAATTGGTAATGTTTTAACTGTGTACATATTTTTTTTTGTCAAATTTGGCAGCTTAAAAAGAGGTCTCTCGATGAGCTCAGCAAAACAGTTATTTACTCTAGAGAGTAACTATGGCAAATTAAACTGCCATGGAAACTCTACTGTGGCAGCTTAAATTTCATTCTAATTTGTATTATTTTCATATTATTAAACCTATAGCAGTGTTTAAAAATCATGCTACAAATCTCTCTACAGCCCTATGCACTTGGGTGGCCACAAGCAGTGGACACATTTCCTTTTTCATTGTCCTTTCCAGTCACATCACAGTTCTCTGGATAATGGTCATTGCTACTTGACTGTGCCAGGAAATTATTAAATACATATCGCTGCATTTTTGAATATACAACTTAGGTATTACAGACAGTTGTGCTGCCCTTGCATGCAAGTTGAAAAATGGAAGAAGGTGAGGAATTAATTTAGAAAAAATAAACAAATAGGTCCAAAATAATTAAAACAAATTAATACATACAGATATCCTATAAGGAAATTAAAACTTAGATCACTGTGAACATAACTAAATGTAAGCAGGTCTGAATAAAGGAGGATCTTTGAGACACAAGCATAAAGTACTCCTTCAACAATAAAAAGCGGAAAAGGATTTTGTAATGTCAAATATTCATGCCTGTTTGCTAGACCTTCTGGACCAAAAACTTTCTATCCAGTTGAGAAGCAAACCAAAATATATGCATTGTGTGTTTTTCTAAAGGCTTGTTTCCATACACATTCCATAAATAACTGCTTGAAAATGTACTGACTTAAGCATTTTGTGTCTTTCTATGCAAGTATTGAAGAATTCATGCACTGGAGAAATAGTATACTGATTTCATTTTGATACATCCTAAACTGAATAACAAAGTGTATCTATCTCATACTTAAAAAGGAGGAAGATGTGAAAATAAGTCTATAACAAGGTATAAAATGGAATGTCATTAATATCCCTGACAAGCATGGAAATACCTAATCCAACTTGAAATGTGATTTGTAAGGCATATAGAGGGTACAGAGCATTTTGCAGTTTTTGTTTGTGTTCTTTCCCTGATCTGTCATAATAGTCAGTGGATTTCTAGTGATGAGGTCCATAGGGACACATCAGCAAGTTTAAGAATGGACCTGATTTCCCAGTTCAGAGCAGGGACAGAGAGGGAAAGGTTTTCTAGTGTTTCCCCAGTAAGTTCCTTTCTTTTATCCCAGAAGGACAAGATACAGACAACTAGAAGTCAAGCATGATTTAAATCTTCCATGTAATACCGTGTCTTTTCAAACAGATGTCTGAAGAGATTACTTAGTATTGTTACCAGAGATCAAAATTGTTATTGAACCAACTAAAAGAAGGAAACTATACAGAAGGTGTCTAGTTCTTAAGTAATCAAACCTAGTAATTTTTAACAGATAATTTTGAGGGTTTTTCATGTTCACTTACAAACAGTGGTCTCTGTCCTGGGGGTAGCTTTGAGCTAAACAGTGTATCTTCAGAGTAGATTTTCAGAAAGTAATATTACTGATACTGCTCTCAGTGAAGTGGAAATTTTTAATGTTGACTTTTAGATGTTAATTTATGCTGACTTTTAGACATGAATTTAGGAAAGCAGAATTGTGTCCAGCAGGTCAAGGGAAGTGATTCTCTCCCTCTCCTCTGCTCTCCTGAGACACCCCCCCAGAGTACTGCATCCAGTTCTGGAGCCCCTGTTACAAGAAAGACATGGGTGTGCTGGAGTGTGTCCAGAGAAGGGCCATGAGGATGATCAGAGGGCTGGAGCACCTCTCCTGTGAAGAGAGACTGAGAGAGTTGGGGTTATTCAGTCTGGAGAGGAGAAGGCTCTGAGGAGACCTTACTGTAGCCTTCCAGTACCTGAAGGGGGACTACAAGAAAGCTGGTGATGGATTTTTAGGGTGTCAGGTAGTGAAAGGACTAGAGGGAATGGATTCAAACTAGAGGAGGATAGATTTAGATTAGATGTTTGGAAGTCCCCATGAGGGTGGTGAGACACCAGAACAGGTTACCCAGAGAGGTGGTGGAAGCCCCATCCCTGGAAGTTTTTAAGGCCAGGCTGGACAGGGCTCTGAGTAGTCTAATCTAATGGGAGGTGTCCCTGCTCATGGCAGGGGGGTTGGAACTAGGTGATCTTAAAGGTCCCTTCCAACCCTGAAAATTCTACGATTCTGTGAAAGGCTAATTACTTCAATGCAAGGAGGATTTTCAGATCAAATTGTCAGGACAAACCATCAGGATTTGGAATGAATCCAGTCCAGGCTGACTGCACCAACTTCTGCAGAGCCTTTGAGGCAATTCTGGTGAATGACATTAATTTAAAAGAAACTAAGTTTTAGTAAGTCAATAAAGAAAAAAAGAGCTGACAGTAGTTTAATAATGCAGATTATTTTTTTCTTAGTGTATATTGAAGGACTAACCTGAGGCACTGAGAGTTCAGATTGATGAACTCTGCATAATTTACATTTCAGAAAATATGAAAGAATGAAATCTTGAAAATTCTTCTTTAGATACATAAATAATTTCACCGTAAGAGGAGCTGTCTGTTTGAGGGCTGTAAACAGCAATCTAACTTACAGGAGCAGACGTCCTCAAAAAACAGTGTTGTGACCTTGAAACAACTTTCTTTGGGTTTTTGAGTTGAAAACAAGTTTTAAATGCAGGCCAAAAGTGTGGGTTCAGTACCTATCTTTTTACATGTCTATGTTAGTGGGTCCATATGACTAGTTCAGGTTCTTTATTAGAATAACTTAGAAAAAGAAATCTCAGATTCTCTCACACAGTTGCTTAGAAATTTGAATGTATTTTCTCAAGATGCTGTCAAAGTGCAATTTTTTATTTAATCAATATTTGCTGTTGTGAATAATTGTTGATATGTACAGATCAATAAACACCTGCTTCTGGGAAGGAATGTTTCAGTACATATTTTACTTAAAGAGGAAAAAACCACAACCTAATATTGAAAAAAGAAAAAAAAATCAAACAAAGAATCAAAAATTCCACCTGATCTAGTTTAGAAGTCAGTTTGTTTAAGGGACACTATTTCTGACTCCCTAGCCATAAACAAATTTTCATTATATGTTCTCCTTGACTGCTTTTTATCTGGCTCTACTATTTGCACCTCTAAAAATTTCGCTGGTGTAAACAGAAGTTCTGTCTGTGTGAGAAATGAAGTATTGCAGCCACCCGAGTGAGAAATTTCAGTGGAGTGTAAAGATAGACTTGCCTCTTGTATCTATTCTTTGGCAGAGAAAGAGAGTGATTGAGGAGTGCAGTATATGAAAGACAAGTTAAAACAGACACACTGACATTATAATGCAATGTCTCATCGGGTGATGTGGTGTTTTGACTACGTGGCTGCAGCAGGTCTATAATTTAAATGCCATTAACAGCACAAAAACCAGTATCATGGAGACAGGAATACTGTAAAACCTCTGGGTCTGTATTTACAATGCAGATAAAATAACCCTTTGAACTTGTGGTGCCAAATGTTGTCCAAAGTTACCATTCTTCCACAAGGAAAGCTGTTTTTGTGGCATTTTATTTCTTCCCTTCCTCCTAGCACACACACAGACATTTTCTTTTTATGTTGCTTGGCTTGCTACAAAGACCCCAGGCAAAGGGTGGCTGCTTGTTTTTTTGCCTAACTCATGTCCCGTTCACACATTCAGTGCAGAATTCACTATTGTGAATAGTCATGACTGTGTTTTCTTTGTGCTCGTTGGCTTTTGAATATGCTTCTTTATACTTTTACTGAAGTAGCACACAGAACTAATTTCACCAGAAGCTGTTGGTGTTTCACTGTAACAGAGTTACACACAGTCCTGTGACTGCAGCCCAGTTATAATATCTCATTTGTTTCGGCTGCTGTAATGTTCTCAGTCTTAAGCTTGTTGTCCTTTCTCTTGCTCTTCTGGTTTTTTGGTTTTCTTTTGGTTTGGTTTTTTCCCTCCTCTTTTTTTAGCCCCATTTTACACTCACTGATCTTGTTTTGCTTATTGAATTTAAGTATTTAAGCACATGTTTTCATAACCTTACAGAAGCCAATGCATCTTTAGTGAAATGTGTGCTCTAATTGTTTGCCAAATTAGAGCAAGCGTTTCCAGAAACAGTTCCTGGTCTTTAAGAAATCTTTTTTGCTTGTTTGTTTGTTTTGTTTTGTTTCTTTGTTTGTTTTAGCAGGTTTATTGTATGTAAGTCTGGCACTATACCACATATATGCTAGCTGTTTCCAATTCTGGCTAAGTGGATGGACTCAAAAAATATTCATGCAGTGCCAACAGACTTTAAATCAAACTTAGGTCCATGGATAAATCAAAACTTCATAGTAATAGTTATTAAAGGGATAGGTACTGGATTTCAGAAAAGCTATCTGTGCAGTAAAATCCTCATGTTCTAAGTGTGGTAAATGTGTGCATGTATGTATACCTTTCTTTTCTCACTTAGAAATACATCATACCTAAAGTTCAGTGCACATTTTTTCACTAGAAAATATGACATGGATCTATTTTATACTGGAGGTAAAGAGAAATGAAGAAAAATAAAGCCACTGTATAATTTAGAAAGTTTGGATCCTAGCAGAAGTTACTTATTGAGAATTATCTTTATAATACATATAGATATCTATCTTTGAAGCAGTGCTTTCAAATCTCTCATTATCAAAATCAAGTGCTACTGATCCCGTGCATTCATATAGCAACTCATGTTCTTCCAAAATCTAGTACTAGAATGAGCAAAAAGCAACCTTATGACTTCTTTGGACTGGGGAGGAATCTTCCTCAGAACAATCAATGAAATGCCAAAAGGTACACTGGCCAAGTGAAAGTTGCTGTCTGTGTTTTTCCTTCTGAGGGAAGACAGAATTCACTTAAACCACTGTGCATGGCTACTAAAATCAGTACTTTTCAGTTTTGCCACTGGGGAAAGGGGGTTCTTTAAAAAAGTGTTTAGTGTCTCTAAATAAAGCCTCTGTCAGGCAATCCAAGAATTTTGACTAGAAATTATGCCTGGATTTTGGAAGGTTAAGTTTTCTCAGCTTGTAACAGCAAATGTAACAGAAACTTAGAGTATGTTGGGGCATTGCACCATTTCTTCTTTCTTTCTTCTAGAGATCACTCTTCTTTTTTACTATTATTTGGAAGTGTCATGTGTAAAGTATCAAAATTCTGGGTCTTGGGATAGTAGTGAGAAAACCTGGCTTCTCTTTATTTTGTCTTCCTATTTTTGTTTCTAGTTTAGTCACTGTCCTGCGAATGTACTAATATCTCATGTTTGTTACAGTTTGTCTTTCTGCTTGATAGTGCAATAAAAATTATGAAAACAGAAATGAGATTTTCTTGTATTTTCAGTGCCAACTGTACCTTTTTTTCTTTCTTGCTATCTCAAAGGAATCGTAACTATAAAATCCCTTGGCTTAGTGTGGCTGTAATTTCTAGCTATGGCTAGTCACAATGATTAAAGCAACCTATTATGGACCCACAATTTTAAACCCCCCCAGTATTTCAAATAACTAGAGGCCTCTGAATTTTTGTGCTCAACTTTCTGAATTCTGTGTTTTGCAAACAGACTTTTGCATGTGTCTGTGCATGTAGGTTATGATTTGTCATGTACTATTTACACAGGTGTGTAACCTATGAGTGTGAATTTTGGGTAAACTTTTACTTCTTTCTTATGTCTCTTCATGCAAGATAAAAATGACAGGAAATGCCTCTACCATAAGCAAAGAATTTACCTATGTCAGTTACTGAAGTGTTGAAGGAGACTAACTACTTTCAGAACTCTTACAATTTTGCTCATGACTTTTGCAAATTAATTTCTTTCTTAATACCCTTGTCAAAAAAGCTTGGCCTGGAAGGTTAGGAATTCTTTCCCCTCGTTCTTGACACCCACAGAAACAAAAAATTTACCTGGAGCTTAATCACCTATTCTGGAATCTATTTAGATTGTGGAACTCTTTGTAAGACTGATAAGAGTCAGGAAGAGCTTAGGGATACTGTAACAGCTGCTCACAAACTTACTTTCTTATACCTGTGAATGGTCACAGACTTTGAAAGAAATGCCCAGTGTTTTAATGTTAACAGGCGTAATCTTAAAGTCTAAGTTGTAACATATTTTAACAGGAAAGTCAGAGGAAATGCTAGAAAAAGTTGCAGTGTATTTGCATCACCTTCCCTCACTTACATGTCCATGATGATCAGAGGGACTGGTCATAAGTACCAGATGATTTTTAAGCATGGAAGAAACTTTGAAATTAGAAATAGTGATATTACTAGTAATCTAATATTGAAATTAGAAATTAGAAACTTTGAAATGAGAAATTTTCTGTACTCTGAAAACTATTGTAACAGCATAGTCCGCAGAAAAATTAAACAGTTGCTGGAAGCAATGGAAAAATAAATATAAAGGCAAAAATCTCAAGAATTAGCTAACAATTCAGTTAAGAGTATTTGGAGATGGTAGGATAGTGTGCATGTACTTCATACAGAATGGACAAGTAATATTTGAGTAGCATCTAGTCCTCACAGTCCTCTGGGAATCTAAGAAGCCAAATGAGATGTAACAGTGAGTCACAGTCCTGTGGTTCACCTATACGGAAGGGAAAAATGTCTAAAGGTGTGCATGTGCGTGAATATTGGAAAAAGGTAGAGGGGATGACAGCTGTTATGGTAAAACATTAATTTCACCTATTTTCATTTATCTGATATAGATCAAAACATCAAGCAGCCACTTTCCTGTCATATAACAGAGTTTGAAGAGAAATTAGTAATTTTTCTTGCACTTTTTGGCACAAAGCCTCTGTGAGGAACAACATGAAAACAAAACACAACTTGAGAGATGTAATAGCTATCATTTTCCCAAATGGTTTTTCAATTGAAATCAGAATATAAGCTAGTGAAAAAAAGTCATCTTATTGGCAGGTTTGGTAAAATCAGTATTAGGCTATTTTTCTACTTAATAAATAATTTATCAAATTAAAGGGAACTCTTCTTCATGCTCAACTGGATTTTAAATATAGAGTGAATGTGCACAACTTCTCGTAGACATACAAATATATTATGCACTTAAATAACTAGTTCCTAATGTTAATTAAGAACTAATTTATTGTGCTTTGTACACAAATAATTCCTTCAGTAATTCCTTCTGTTAAAAGGCCTGAGTATATTTGGTAACAATTAAAACTCTGAGGAGCGCACAGCTCGCTTCCTGATGCAGCAGTGCAGTCCCAGCTGCCCTCAGGAGAGTGCAATTCCAGATGTTCCTGTTGTGCTGTATAGAATGGGGCTGTGATTGTTGGACAGCAAAGATATGATTTGGCTGACAGTGTATCTGTTGAAATACTTCCACTGTGGCTGTAGTGGTGTAGAGAGTGTATGTTATGAAGGAATCTATATCATGAATTCCATTCATATTGCTCGAGTGCAAGAGGCACTTAGATTTTAGGATATAATAAAGGCATTTCAGATCTCGTTTAAGGGGACAGTTAGCTAGTATCTAAAACCACAATGTCAGTGATTTGAACCTGTCATTCATAGAATCATTTAGTCTGGAGAAGACCTTTAATATCATAGAGTTCAACAGTAAACCTGTCACTGCCAAGTCCACCGATAAACCATTCCCCAGAGCACCATATCTATGTGCTTTTTAAATACCTCCAGGGATGGTGATTCAGCCATTTCCCTTGGCAACCTGTTTCAATTCTTGATAGCCCTTTGGTGAAGAATTTTTCCCTGATATCCAAAATAAACCTTCCCTGGCACAAGTTGAGGCTGTTGCCTCATCCTATCGCTTATTACTTGGGAAAAGAGGCTGACCCCCCACCTTGTTATGATCTCCTGTCAGGTAGCTGTAGACAGAAATAAAGTCACCACTCAGCCTCCTTTTCTCCAAATGAAAAGATCCCAGTGCCCTCAGCTGCTCATCATAGGACCAGCTCTCCAGAGCCTTCACCATGACCATGCTATTTGCTTTCTCTCATCATGGTCATGGAACATATAGAGAGGGGAAAAAGAAAAACCCATCTGTGGAAGTGTTGCTGAACGTTCAGTTCTGGCATTTCTCCAGCTGTTTCATGGGACACTTGAAGCTTAATAAGAGGTTGGATCAGTAAAAACCAAGAATGTGAGAACAACCTTAGTTATGGTTGTTCCCATCTTTTTGGCATTATTTCAGAATATGTTCTACCATGGTTATGTGCACGTGTTCAAATTTCTTGATCATTTTCTTAACTGGATTGGGACTGATCCAGTATTCCACACATAATTATTCCTTTAAACACTGGATATTCTAGCTGTGGGTTCTCTCATCTTAAATCATTACTAGATGTCATTAAACTGATTTTAAATGCCCTAGTGAGCAACCCACTTATGGCAGAAAGCTTTTTGTGTAGTAGAAGAGGAAGGCCAAACATGAATTTCCTTTCTGTTCCAGAAGCCCGTGTGGCTACTCCTATTTTCCTTATCTGCTTAGCCTGAAAACGGCTTCTTTTTTGTTCTTCTTTTTACAAGATGCAGCATAACAGGTCCTTGGTTTCAGATGATGATTCTGGTGTATTGCTGTAATAGAAATTTGTAATGAAGATTATAGTAACTATCGGTAGTATACAGCTCTTCCTTCAGGATAAGAAAAATGGATAATGATTCCTAGAATACTACTTATCTGGAGAAAGACTGGAGTGGCTAACATGGTCTTAAGAGTGTAGAGAAAAGGATATATTCTCCCTTCTGGGCATGTAGAATTGAACATTCACTTTGCTTTGTGGTGTGGGCTTCTCAAGCAAGCCCGGAGGCATCTCCTAAATAAGGATGCAACTTTGTAGCTTCTAAACTCAATTAGTCCTCTTTTCTGTTTTCTGCATACTGCATCAATTGTAATGGACTTTACTTTCTATGTGAGAAAGCAAAAGTGTGGGGGTCCCCATAACCAGCCACCTTCTTTCCCCATAGAGTGATGGAGCAGATGCACCTTATGTGGCCCTTTGCCAGTGAGACATCTTTCCGGAATCTTAAAATTTAAGTCATTCTTAAAGGGGCAATACTGGAAAAAAAAAATAATAATTAGATTGCTGAGTTAGCTTCCATGACCTGACATGATATTCCTTCAGAGCAGGAAAAATACCAAACTGATCTGTGCTTTGTGTGATATCAGCATAGAATGGAGAAATGTGTTTCTTCCACAATGATCTTCTGATGCTTGTGGTCTTCTTTAAAATGCAAACTTAAGAGAAAGCAATCCTATCACAACTAATACAACTTATGTCCTTAGAAAACTGCTATTCATAGGAATAAGAATGGATTAAGAGCATAAGAATGCTCTTAAAAAAGCAGTAGAACTAATAAGCTACCACTTTAAAAGTACAGGAATCAGCACAAAACACTAAACTGTCTTAAGGAAAAAACCCCTTGTTAGGGTTTGAGCACAAGAACATACTTGGTCTGTTTTGAACATCAGTATTTTGTAACATGCTTTTGTTGGATCACAGTCTTCTCTCTCCTCTGTATGTTCTAAAAGTCCAATTGTGTTAATTTAACAAATTAATGCAACACATTAAACTTGTAATATGATTAAACGCATACTAGAATTTTACAGAAAGAATGGGGTTTTTTTGGTTTGTTTTTTTTGTTTTCTCATTCTGTTAGAAATTTTTCCTTCATTTAAAGATGTGTACAAAAACACATCTGGTTGAAAATTTAATCAATTTCTTTTTCCCTGGGTGGAAGACTCAGGATGTTTTGAAGAAATATGTTTTGCAGTGGACGTTTTTCTGGGAAGGTCTTTTGCATGAGGAGAAATAAAAAGACCCTTTGCTACCCCAGAATGGTTGACAGCCTGGTGTTTTTGGTGTGCCTCTGGAATGTCAGAGCTCTGTTGTTGTTGGAGAAGGGCCTGGAAACCTTGGTTTCAGATACACTGTGTGGAAGTCCTAACGATCAGACTACTATCTATCTGGAAAGTGATCACACTACCTAGTTTTTCTCCTCTTTCTTTGCTGTGACCTCCTTTCCTCAAAATAAAATTCAAATAATTTAGATTCACCTCTCTTTAATCTAACACAGAATAAAAGATTTCAAAATCTCTTCTTGTCTCTCTGAGAAAGAGATATCCTTTCCTAATGAGTCTTAACAGTAACGCAGAGATCCATTGTTTATGTTGTCTAAGAGGGAAAAAAAAATATAATCTTGATGGAGAGTTTTCCCTTAGCAATGAAGTGAGAGAACAATCTCTGTATGGAAAGAAAAGCACTGTAGCTGAAGAACTCTGTTTGGAGCAATAGAAAATTTTTGCGTTTATTCCACTGAGTCTTGCAAACAAGCATCTTGCTGTCTGTGCACTTGTATATGTACTTCATATTTTGTTTTATGCATAGTGAACACTAGAACTCTTATTGGGAATGTGAAGGCAGGTTTTAAAATTACTAACCAAAGAGGTACAAAAATGTGAGGAAAAAATCTTGTTCATGAAGTCAAAGTGACCCTTTATGGAAGAATAAAAAATAATCTATTTGATATATCTGAATCATCTTTCATTCATACTATAACATGCAAAGTCTTAGCTTAATTTTATTGTCAACTATTACAGCATCTCTTTTGAAGCAGAAATTTAAATTTCTAACTGAAATTTAAAAAGCTTCTGTCAAAAAGTTCAGCATGCATGCTAAGATGTTAAAGATTTTTTTACATGTACCTGAACACAGATGTCTGATTTTCTTGAACACTTCTACCAGTGAGGAAAGATAGATGGTTGAATTGTGCTTCCGTAGGATGCACCTTATTTTTAGTACTTAATGTTCATTACTTAAATGTGTGTTTTGGGTGTACTTCTTAATAATTACATTACAAAAACAGACATTGCTGACCATCTCCAGATGAGTTTCCACTTTCTTTAAAGATTAGTGATTTTCTTCTTTGTTTTGAAAAGATCGTTTTCAATTAGATTCTGCTTTCCAGATAATCTGGATTTTTTAATTCAAGGGAACAAGAGGAGATAGCATTGGGACATATTTGTTCGCTTTGAAATATTGCAGCCCGTCTTCAAAAACTCACAGCACTGGAACTTTCTCTTGAAAGGCTACTGTGATATTCAGATATTTGTTGGCTGGACTTGAAAGTATGCTTTGGATACTGTTTAGAAAAATCTAGTACCCCATAAATGCAATAGACAATACGAGGAAGTAATGCTCAAGATCTATTGTGTGGATTGCTGCAAACCGTTTTTCTCTTAATGCTTTCAGCTTGCTGACCTGGAGAAAAGGTTATTCCTACATTATATTCCAGTAATTTATGTGAAATTCATTCATTCAAGTTCTTTTTGGATTTTCTTTTACTTATTGTTACATTTTTTTAGTCCTGTCTGTTTAAAGCATGTGCGGCCAACAGCTGCACTGCTAAATTCCTGTAGATATTGTAGGCTGATGTTTTTTATAACTGCCTCCATGAGATTCACTTATGGAAGCCCTGATTCAGGAAAATGAAATCATATTCAGTCACGGATGTCTTCAAACATCCTGACCTAAACAAAAAACAGTAAGGTATTTTCTGACACTCTGTACTGAGCTGTCTGTGATGGTTTTCTTCTGGGGCTCCTAAAAAGATCAGATAAAGTTTGGAGCCATCCAATAATTGCACTTTCCAAGTTCCTTTTCATATGTCCAGCAATCCTGTTAATGATGTTTCTTTTAAAGGTCTTTGTGAGTAAATATAATCAGATATAAGGCTACATACCCTGGACTTCTATTTCTGTAAAAGTACATGAAATAAACACAGTATTACCAGCTGAATGACTTCCCAGTTTAGTTGGACTTAGGGTTCTAGTGGGCTCTTACCCACAGGTATGGCTTTTTTGACTTCCCAACGAGGGGGTGTGGAATTTTGTTTATCAGATCATCTCTATTTTTTTAATTCCTTCAGATGTGAACCTGCCCTAGAGCAGAAAAATCTCTAATTATATTTATTATTATTATGAAATAGCTATTATACTGTTAATTTTAGAAATGTGTTTCACTGTTGAAATAGTGGCCAGTGACACTACTGTTTTATATCTGCGTTTTTATGTAAGAATTTCATACATTTAAATTTAACAATTGAGTTTCTTTTCCAGATATATTTCAGAAGGATAAGCCTTAAACAGATGTGTATCTATGTGCTTATTTGGGAACTAAGTCGGATGTTAGGGCTTTCTGGAGGGGGAGTGATAAAACACAGTGGCAATCTTGCACATGAGTGCACTACGCAGTTGTTTGCACGACTTCATATGTCACTTTGCATGGATTTCAGCTGGCTTTAATGTTCTCCTTGCTCTGGAAAAGTGTTTTCTGTGGTGTGTCCTAGATTTTCTTTCCTCCCATCTCTACAATCAAATCACTGTATCAGAGGTATACGTGCAGGACCTTTTTCTTATTATGGTAGTTGTTAAATAATGCCGCCAAGTTTGTCACGTCAGAAATATAATCAGTCTCAACAGCAATTTTTTGAGTTTGAGATTGAAAAGGAAATAAGCAAGAAAATCAGCACTGCAAGTCAAGAGTTGCAATGAGGTATTGTCCAGAGGAACAAATAGTAAAAGTAAAGCAAGGATTGATTGGTCCTATTCTGTATGTTGGTGCACAGCATTGTCTTTTTTTTTCACTTCCTTATGCCCCACCAAAAAACCTGCGGGCTCCTCCAGTTTAATGGGAATTAGAGATAAAAAGATTTAAATTTCACTCTTTAAAAATAATTTTCTAACTCTTTTCCTTCCTAAGATAGATTGGAAACCATAAACTAAAGGTAAATATCAGCTAACTGCTAGACTTGAAAGAACCAGGATCTGGCTTCAGCTTATGAAGCAGAGAAACTGCGTGGGAGGAGCTGTAAAGAAGCTGGGGGGGAGAAGGGGGAGAGGGAGACTGTACTTAGTATGGTTTTTAACCTTTAGAAGCCCTTTCCTGTTCTCTCATTCTTGGACTTGTATGAAAATGTAAAACGATGATTTATTTCCAGAAAAGGCATTGGAGAAAGCCTCTATGCTACTTAAAATTTGTTTTAAAAAGAAGCAGGATACTTAATTTGGCTACATCAGATTTGTGTCTGTTAAAATTTATCATATGAATCATTTATGAAATTTAATGAATAATTGTTTGCAAAGCTCTTGAGTGTGCCTCAAATCACATGCAGTGTTTTGCCTTTCCATCATTAGAGTAGTAACGAAATGGCAGCACCTAAAAAATGTGTATTTACCACAAATTTGAAATGATGGTTTGATCTGAGTACAAATGAATATAGGGGAAATAGATTGGGTGATACTCAGTCATGATGTATACACAGAGATCAAATATACTGCACAGGTGTACGCTAATATAAATTGAGACAAATTCTAGGTTGACAATACTGACCTAAAAGCTGTTTAAGTGAGGCAACTAATGTTTCTTCTAGTTCTAACAGAAAGTCCATGCCTGCTGTCTAGAAAAGACAGTTGTTTTTTAAGTGTTTTAAAAAACCACACTTTTAAAAGTGTTTAAAAGTGTTTTTTTATGTTTTAAAAGTAACTTATTTTTGCAGTAATTCCTGGATTCTTCTTCACTCTCTGATACAGAAAGCATTACAGATCTTCATTAGTTCAAGGCCTAATGATTTTTTCAACTTATTTTAAAAAAATCAGGGTAAACAGACCAGAAGCTGAAGAAAAGATTCTTCTTAAAATCGTCATTTATAAAACAAAAAATATATCTGAAAGATGTGGTGTCAATTAGTCTGTCTTTCAATCAGAGAACTTATGTAGATGCTGATTTTACTAGATAGATGAAACTGCTCTCAAGGAATGGTAAACGTTGTTCAGAATGGGAAAATTATTTTCACGTATTCAATGAACAACACTCATCTGCAAAAAAAGTTAGTAGAACTTCAACTCTGTTATTTCACCCCCTTTTCTTTTAGAAGTGTCCTTTCTTGTTTGCCGACAACTCCCACCATGGAGCACTTGTTCACAGTCCTGGGAATTACTATGAACTCCCCAAGACGGGGGTGGGAAATTAGAACTGGTGAGCCAAGGGCTGGAAGGGTACCAGCTGGAGGATATACATGACAGATAAGAATAACAGGAAGAGAGAGAGAGAGAGAGAGAAATACAAATGGTCAGCTCTTTTGGCTTTTTAAAACTGGGGTGCAGATGACTTGCTGTTATGTTTTTGCAATGTCTTATTTCCAGACTGCTGGCTTAGTCAGCCACATCCTTAATTTGCCCAGTCTATAACAGCTGCCTCTACTGCTACCACAGAAAGAGAAATTATAGTTTTCAAGTATTCATTTCATCCTACAGTCCTCAAGTTCTAGTCTGACCACTTGAGTAGGCTTTTTTAGTTAGCAGATCTTCTGGGGCACTCTCAAATATGTTTTGCATATACAGAAGCACTAAACAACCTTGGAAACGCGTGATGATATGAAAACCATCCTGCTGTGAATATAAAGTGTCACAGTGCCTAGAATAATGATTTCCATAGTTAAGATTTTTATGGGCTGTATTAGAAGGTGCCATTTACCTGGGGTTCTCTCCTTATGAAAAGGCAGAAAAAACCCTAAACCTTTCAGCCATTTAAAACTTGTCTGTTTAATTAAGTCTCTACAGTGTTCTGTTGATTGCTCTGAAGAAGGCTTAAGGGGTTTGGCAAAAAAAAAACAAAAAAACAAACAAAAAAAACCCCAAAACAAACCACAAAAAGGCTGAGATAAAAGGTAGCATTCAAATATTTCTCTGCAGGCTGTGGTTCAGCTGTACTTACTCGATTTTCCCAAATGAGGCAGGTGGAGTTTCATACTGGTATCTTCCTTGTGCCTGAGACCACTGTGCTGCCTGATCATTTGGCTGAGGTGACACATTGTTAATTAAGTGCTAATGAACAACCTAATTTGGGAAGGTACACTCTTCAGTAGAAGATAATAGCTCTCGCTGCTACAAGTATTATAATCAAAGAAACAGCTTGTTTAAATCATTTCCTAATTGTATGGCACAACCAACTAATCTCTGTGATGTACCTTGGAGACCCGATTCCGTTTCATCGACTTCTGGGGAATTGACACAGATGACAGTCAAATTGTCCTCAGTTCACTTCACTTGCTGGTCTGTGGCTCTGTGGTGATTTGTCTAGAAGACAATGAAATAAAAAATTTTACTTGATAGCTTTGGATACACTTAATAGATCTGTTGGTAACTGGTCTTGACATTACCCAAGGAAAAATCTCTAGCATCCTTATAAAGGTCTTGAGTGCTTTTGTACTAATTATTTTCTTTGGATTTTCAGGTAGACAATATTGGGCTTCAAGCTAGATCTGAGATTGTACAGAATATTAAACTGAAACACAATACTGTAAATAAGTTTTAGATTTTTGGTAGTTTAGACATCATAAATAAATAGGTCTATGGTAATCTGTTTCATGCTTTTCTAGCTTGTTTTTGTGAGATTAATCAGATATACAACACAAAAATTTGCCAGAAATTGAGCTCTAGTTTTATTTTTCACTGCTACAGATAAGTGTTGATAATATCCTTCTCTGAAAACTCAGAGATACTCAAAACACCCTCGGTGTGCATCTGCCTTTTTCCATAGTATAATTTAAAACAAATTTTCTATCTTAAAGAAAAATAATAAAAATAATCCTACTTTAAATGACCAACTACAGGTCTTTGTAGTGCTTGATATTATAATATATACATATACACACCAATCCTGATCAAATCTGAAAAAATCCTGAATATTTTCAGTAGCTCCGAAAATCATTCCATTAGCCTGCACTGTTCAAAGGCTCCTGAGGAGCCACATAAATGACTATCCCTGTCCCTGATGTCCAGTGGATTCCCAAAGCCTTTGAATTCTTGGCATTCAGTATTGAAAATGCCAGTGCTCAAGTAACAAATATTTGACTTCCTTGTTAAATCCATGTTATTAAATTGGACTCATCTGAATAAGCTCAGTATCAAGTAGATACGGTATGTTTGATCTAAAAAGAAAACTTTTCAAATCTGTTATTTCGAATGGTCTAACGATTACTTTTTTAAGATCTTGTGGTCTGCAGAATACTGTAATTACACAGCAAATGCTTAAAAAGACTGATCTGTAGTATTAATGTTCATGCATTTTCATGGAAGACATTTTGAGAATTTCAGATCCATCTTGTTCAGCTGCACCTTCTTTATGATTAATGGAGGAAGATGCAAGTTCAAATTCTTCAAATAGCTTTGAAAAATCTTGCATTTGTTACTTGTCTGTTTTATAGGTTGTGAAAAAAAACCCCACCACCCCTCAGGGACTTAAAGCTCAGTGCTTTAATTACATAATGCCTATTAATGCTAATAATTTTAATGTTAAAGACCTATGCTGTATCAGTGCCAACTAAAACATAAGTCTCTTTCCTATTCAAACCCTGTGGCACGTATTGCCTGGATATGTAGTCATTAAAATGAACTGTTACAACAACAGGCATTAGACAGAGACATGAGATTTAATTTTAACTTTAACAGCTTTCATAGGTGGAAATAATTCTGGATTTGATCTTCAAGTAATCTTTAAAAGCATTCAAATAGGAATAGGAACTGTTCAAAGGGAACAGGCTGCTATAGAGGTGAAATCAAGTGATAATATTTTTCAACTGCTGTAGTGTTTCTATAATCTGGTATGCATTGAGTTTTCTCTCAAAAGATTCCTTTGTAATATTAGTTCATAAGTCTTGTTTCTTATTTGATTCACAGGTCTCTATGCCTCCCCTAGTCAATGCCTGCAGCCTTTTTTTAATTTTTTTTTTTTTTTAATTATAGCTCTGTTCTTAGCAATCCTTCCAGAATCTGACCCCTGAACTAAGAGTCTTTCTCTTGCAGTATTTCTTGAAATCAGGCAATTGAATCACTCTTGATCTGTTTGTTAAAGTGCAGCAGTTCTTCTGCTTTCCATGGGTGAAGTGCAGAAGGAGGTCGAGATCCACTTCAGAGCACCAATCTGGTAGATGCAGACTTTTTTCACATCTCTGTAGCAAGACAACATCCCTTTATGCTAATGAAACAAAACTCTGATGGTGACTTAGTCTGGTTGAGACTGGAGACCAAATGGGAATAACTATGCACAAGGAGACTGGCATTTTGTCAGAGTAAATGAGAGGATTTTGTAATAGCAGTAACATGAGAGGAGGAGGGGCCCAGTGATGCTCAGATGGTAAAATTCATATACAAGAACAAACAGCATTTAGATGGTGTCTGGCTATGAAGACTTAGAACTGCTTGGACTTATGAAGTAGGAGGATAGTGGGATCAGCCAAAGGGGTGTGAAGAAAGCTAAAGAAAAGTACATTTAATGAAAAATAAATGTAGTCTTGCAAATAAATGTGTAATGTTCAAGGTTTGTTCTTGTGCTCCCTGTCCTCCACCTTATTTGGAATATGTAGAACAGGGGTTTTTTCTTAACACAATCTTTGAGTTTTCGTATATTTTTCTTGAGTATCCCAATTGCTCTATAATGATCTGTGTTAACATCCTGAAGTGGTTTTACTAATTAGTCAAAGGACTGCCAGCCCTTTCTTTCATAGGTTTATCACCAGCACAGTCTTCAGGTGTAGTCAGAAGGGAAGAGCAAGGACCGTAAGGCAGCACACGGGTTCAGAGAACTCTGCAACATCCTCATGGTCTGGGTGGGCAGGGGAGGTGCCTTCAGGAGGCCTGAAGGGAGAGTGAAAGTGAGCAGAAAGCTCTCAGCAGTTGTATTTTAGCCTCAGTCACAAACCTGTCAATTCAGGGTATTAACCACATTTGAAGTATTTTCATTATGAAATGTTCTCTGTTCTGCTCGTACTGCATTAGTGTTTCTGCTGAAAGACTGGCTGAATTTGGGTGGTTCTGCCCCTAGATATGTAGAGGCAGCCTCACATGAAATAAAAAAAGGCTGTTATAAGCAGCGAATTTGTAAGAATGCTACATGTTGATGAGCAGCAATTATCAGAGCTAAAAGCATTTTTAAAACCTTGCTTATGATTAAGCCTCCATTTTACACCTCTGTTTCCCAGATTTGCACTCTGGTAGTAGCTCATGTTATTTTTAACAGTAGCTGCTTTTGCCACTGAGTCCTAATGAATTGGATTCACACTTCAAATAATTAGCAGCTTTTAATCTTATATGCTGTTGTAAATATTCTTTTTCTATTTTGAAATTAGTGAGAAACTTGAATCATCTCAAACCTTTCCGCCATGAGTTGCACTTTTCCTCAACTTTCTGATTAGTTTGAAAATGAAGTAATGTTGTTGCTTTTTCTTCTGCTCTGCTTGCCTGTGTTTGCCTCACTGGTGATCTCCCTGCTCAGATGCAGACCCATTCCAGCTCAGATGAGTGCCAGTCCTGACAGACTAACAAGCCAAAAGTAGTAAACTTGCAATGAAAAACTTGCAGACTTGGACGTGCTTAAGTGCCAAGGTTTTAAACTCATTGCGACTTTATTAATGGCACCCTGGGGAAAAAAGGTCTTTTAACAGTAAACACATTCAAGCAGATTTGAGCTTAAAAAGCTGGATTTACTCTGTTTTCCTTGCGTGTATACTACAGCATTATCAGGAGATGATTTAGAGCAAGAGCAGTGAACTCTTTATCTTGCATCGTGTGGAACCCGATGGTCCTCCATGACTGAAAATATTTATCCAGCTTTATGGGAGCTTTTCCCCCCCTCTCACCCCCTGCAGTGTTTCACAGTTCAGGAAGAGCCGTGCATTAAACAGCATTCATTGAGCTTACTGAATAATAAAATACTATTTCAATTTTTCTTGAAACCTTCATTCCTGCTCTGCTTTTGAAATGACACACATGCCAGCCTGCTATTCAGCCTGGTAGTTTCTACATGAAATCTGTTTCCCCTGAGAAAATGGAATCTTTGTGTCTTTGTCTCCTCAGTAGCTTTCAGGCATGTTTTGGCAGGAGCTCCGACTGTCGAGGCACTGGAGAGGAGGAGCCTTGCACTCATTTGTTAGGTTTTTTTGCATCTGTAATTTTTGTCCACTCAGCAGTACTAGAGGGGCTTAGAAAAGGGGGAGAGTTCATAGCTATGGAAAGTCAAACTCTTGAAATAATTACTGGACTGTAACAGTTTGGGAAAGGTGTGTGTGTCGGGGGGGGAGGGGGA
>JAAWXA010000008.1:8232799-8445788 GCA_038090715.1 Florisuga fusca
GAGGGGGGTGGTGTTGAGAGGGAAACTACAAATGTTTCTGTTCAAAACAACTTTAGGTTTAAGTTTCTAGCAACTCTGTTTCATGTAATTGCATGCCTTTCCCACATCTATCTGTACAGGCAACAGTACTGTGTTTATAGACTCATTTATTGCATGTCAACAAACTGGCTTTTTTTTAAAGGTGATGAAAATTGTTTCACTGGTGTTCAAGACCTGGTTGTTTCTGACCAGTGGCTTCATTTAAAACATTTAAAGTCATATAACATTTGTCTTAATTCTACTCTGCAATCCTCCTTCACAGGCTTTTAGCTTTCGTCTCCTTAAGTAAAGCAACCAAACAGAAATGAGTTAATTTTAAAATTATTATTTATTTGCAGACAGATCCCTTAATATTACAGAAAACCTTTTTTTTTTTCCCCCCCCCCCCCATCTTTTTTTATGGAATATTAACACTGATATCTCCTCCTTGTTTCAGTAGGCTATTTAAGCACAGGACTCACACTGTGAGCTGTTAATTAATCAGTGTGACAGATGAAAAAAGTATCCAACTATGAAAAAACCCATACTTCAGTGGCTAACAATAAGGATGTGAGCTTGAGTGATTTAAGGGATTTTTTTGTGTGTGTGAATGCGTGATAAGCTGTTTGAGGTAACTTTTTTTGCTCAGTTTGTGTCTCTGCATGAATATTAAAGGACTCATCAATATTTTGTCTTGAAAAGTCTAGACAGGAGTTAAAAGAGCCTCTCCTACAGTTTGAAGAGATCCTGTTTCCCATAATTAATAACAGGAAGTAAGTAAATAGGGCTGTACTGGCAAATGAAACTGCAACAGTAACATGTACCTAGAAACATTAGCTCCTAGCTGAGAAATGTAGCTGAGGTTTGCTGGTTTTAGTGTACAAGAAAAGATTGCTGTGGAAGTGTGTTAGAGCTTTGCTCAAGTTTAATTCAGCTATGTGAGAGCAGGCTAAGAGTCCAAACCCCACAATAATGCATTTTAATTATTGAGAGTGATTCCTGACCTTTGTTTACATCTGTGTTATAGTCCAAGAATTCTTCTGTCATTATATGAAACTCTTTCAACTCAAAAGGAGATTTTAATGTTTATTTAAGAGCTACCAGAAGGCATCTCAGACATTTCCTGGAGCAAACTGTATATATGTATTTTTGGAAGATAAGAAATGAAAGGAAACTGGAGGAAGAGCTTTTAATTTTTTCTTTTTGAAGATTGTATTTTCCCTTCAAAGCCATTTCAGAATGTGGATGGAAACCCTTCCCTCCTCAATTCAGTTAAATTACAAAAGGAGAGCTAGATCCAAATCTTGTCTGTACTGATATAAAGCCAGAAAAGTGCTATTTGTCTCATGAAGTTGTTAGGGTCAATGCAGTAACCCCTTCAATGCAATGACAAAAATTCAATCTATCCCTCCCCTGCCATACTTTATGACTTTCTCTGTTTTTTTGGGTTACACTGGGGGAAGAGGTTGAAGGAGGAAGAAAAGGAAAAGGCTTTTGTGTGTGTGGTTAGTGGGGGAGTTTTTTCCTAGGGAAAAGCAATGACTGAATGCAATATTCAGAAGCAGTAGAAAACACATATAACTCCATGCTTTGGTGGACCTAAGTCTGAGCTTGTTGAATTATGTGTTCATCATCTGGCATGTAGACTCTCTGATGCACCCATGTAACACAGATTGTATGTCATTTAGTGCTGACCTTCAAAAGAGAAGAAAAGTGAATTTGTTTCACTGCTTCTTAGAGACACTAGACAGTAAATCCCTGCTCTAGCTATTTAATTTACAGTTAACTACTAGAATTATATTTTCCTTTCTGGAGAAAGCCCAACAGCTCATCTACTAAAAATGACAATACAGGCCAAAATAATCCTGTTCTGAGAGTTAATGTTTTTCCTTTTCTGTACGTTTTGGAAGATTAACAGCCGTTGCTGTACAGGAGCATGGTGATGAATACTAAATAGCCCATCCGTAAGTCATTTTGGAAGGAATTCAGGAAATTCAAAGAAGATATCCCAACAGTCTATCCCATAACTTCAATTATTTTTTCCATTGACTCTATCTAATGCTATGAGAGCAGCAGACTGTATCCAAAGCAAAGACACAGTATTTACAACACCTTGTCAGGTTACAATATATGCTGATAGATATTCTTTTATTGCTGAATGATTAAATAAGAGATCTGAGCACATGTACCTAACTTTAAGCATAGGCCTTTTCCATTCAACTCAATAAAATGATGTATTTCCATAGCTCCTAACAGGCCTTTTGTTATTTTCTAAATGCATTTGCCTCCCCTGCTAAGTACTGAGTTGTGTCACCTTGCATCATACACACCAGTATCCAGCTATTAAATGAGACAGCTCGTGGAATATGGTGCTACTTGACACAAGTGCTTGGGTCCTTGCTGCAAATAACTATCTCTGATGTCACTTCAAATGACTTCTGTAACTGGAAAAAGTCAAAAAGACAATAATTGAACATATGCTTTCGGGGTAATTATGAGGTATTAATTCAAGTTTGTTCCTTGGCTCAGAACTGTTATAACTAGCTAATTCCTAAGGGAAGTTTATTATGGACAATGTGCTTTTTCTCTATTACAAAAAAGTTACACTACACAGCTTTGGAAAAATTGTGACTTTTTATTTGCTTGGGATCTTTAAAAATCAGGCATTTATATTCTGCATGTTATAGATCTAGGGTTAGAAATTGCTCTAAGAAGAAGACAATATACAACCTTTCTAAGAAACGATTTAACTATCTTCTATAACACATCCCAGAGAGAATTTTGATGTCAAACTTAATCTTTGTATTCAGCTTTTGATGTGTGTTTCGCACAACTAAGAGAAAATTTTCCTGTTTAGGGTGCTTTTAGAAAGAAAGGTGACTCATTAGTGGACAGTTTGAATTCTTTGAGTTGTGAGATATTCATTACTGCTCTTGTGTGCCCTGGTACATGTAAATTGATTAAATACATTTCAGAGAGATTAAAAAGGGTAGTAAATTGCAGAATAATGTAATATGAGGTGCCTGACAGGGACTCAGTTTAATCTAAAAGATGTTAATATGAAAAAGTAAAGTCCTAATAGGACTGAGTATTGGTAGCACAGTTTTGTTATCTTAAACCCTATAGGTACGTAGCTCCCAAGTGCAACTCTCTTGATAACTGCAGATTCTAGGATATTATCTAGATTTTCTCTTTATTTTGAGTGGTATTGGAAGTATCATCTTGTGCCTTTTTCAACAGGAGGAGGGATGAGTTTTATAGTGTATTATCCAAAGCCCACTCTATTAAAATTGCAAGGTTTGAAGTAATTGTAGGTACCCTGACTGTACACCTTATAACAATATTTCTTTTATTTTCTAGGATTTTTTTATGAATTTGAGCATATTTTAATTTTTGTGTGTTTGTTGTCAGACTTGCATTCCTTCTCTAGCATTTTAAAATATTTTTGATTGTCTAATTTACTCCAGATAGAGGCAGGCTTATTTCTGGTATAGTGGTAGGCTCCTTACAAGACATCTACCTAGAATAAAAGTGAAGGAAAATGCATTTGCATACAGCTTCAAATATTAAAATTTCCAATAATATCTCAAATTATTATTTAAGCATTATAAGGATTGATTTTTATAGTATTTCGCATTAGGGTAGGAACTGTTTTACAGATCCTTATAATTCACAGAACTTGGGAAGCTCTGTTCATTTCTTTTAAGCAGTAACCTAGTTTGGCACACGGTTTAAAGACAATGTTACTGTTCATCCTCCTTTTAAATGAGATAATGATAGTATAGTTGAAAATACTGTAAATTACTGTGAATGTGTGAAAGTAGATGCATGCAAATGGATTATGACTTAAAGCACCTGCCTGAAATTTTACTTTTACCGTGATAAATATTGGCCAGCTCTTGGAAAGCTTGCCCTACTCTGTTCAGGAGCTTTCCAGGCTTCCACTTAGCAGTGCAAAAGGAAAAATGTTTCAGGCAAGTAGCAGGTGATAAAAATTACAGATTGCCAATAGGATATAAGAGTTCATTTTCAGAGATGTTTAGTTTAGAGACTCAGTTTTAAATCTTTAAATGTTTGGTTTCTTGTTTTTAAAATATGAAGCAGAAGATACCTGCTAGCATTTACACAATATTAAAAATATTTTTTTTTTTGTAAAACAGCAGACACCTATTGCTCCATTTATTCAAGAAGAATAGATGAAAGGTTCCTGATGCTCTGAAGTATCTCTCTGCCATTCAACCTGGAAAGGGGTTGAGAAGAAGAGGTGATGCACAGCCCTCACTGTTCTCTCTCTGCCATGACAGTCAGTGGTAGTGCCAAAAAAGGGGAGAAGTGCCAATGCTCCAAATACTATTATTATAGAAAAATAACACTGTATGTTTTACATACAACAATAATTTAAAGACAAAACAAATTTCAATACCCATTTCAACCAGACTTGTACTGACATGCACTGTCAATCAGGAGGAAGAAATAGTGTGTAGTAAGGAGTTGCATCTTTTCTTTTGGCAGCAGAGGAGAAAGGCAATACCTGCTGCTATTATTTTTTCTTGGTTAAGTTTAAAATCAGACTCATCAAACTGATACTTACAATGGTCTTTAAAAAAACTACCTGTATTTTTTGAAAAGACAGGAGATGGGACTCTGATAATGAAACTGGATTTTTGTTTGTCTGCTTAAAGGTCTGCTTCTTTCCAGAGGCATTATTTCTCCCAGATAATCTAAATATAAATAAATTCATAAATTAAAAATTTAATAAGGGAATTTTTTGTATTTATACTAAAGCATCTACGAAGAAAGAACAGATGTCTCTCTTTCACTGTTTCTTTTCCCAAATGGAGATTTTCTGTTCTCACAAACAGTAAATTCTAGTTTCTTTTGTAAGTAGCCAGCAATTTATCTTTTTTGAAAGCTCACATCTTTATTAGCTTGTACACCTGACACAGGTGTAGTTAGAAGCCTTCATTTATGAAACAGGAATGGAGTTTTGTTTAATAAGTCAACCGCAGATTTTTTAAAAATTTTTTTGCCAAACTCTTTTACAATAGTTCCTTAAGTAAAGTTAATATAGGAAAGAAGACTGATAGGAAAAACTTGTTTCCTGAGTACTGGAATCCTACTATTCAACAAAATTTCCCTCTGCAAACACAAGTTCTTAGTGATTGAAACCTACATTCGTTTTGATACCTTATTTGACTGTTAATAGCATTTTTTCTCTTGAATATGCAATTACATTTTTTGTAATTTTTTTCTGGAATTTTTGTAAAGATCCTTCTGCTTTAAAACACATAGAGAACTTCTATTAAAAATCCATGTCATAAAAAAGCCAAACATGAACCTAGATTACCAGGATTTGAAGTATTAATGCTCTCAAGCATTTTTCCCCTTCATTTTTAAAATTCGTTTTTAACTATTGCACACAGCATGCCTTGCAAAAGTTCCCTACAAATTTTGTGTTTAGTTCTGTCTTGGGTTGTTATTCATACCAAGAAACTTTGATGTACTTCCGGCCTATGACATTAAACACTAAACTTGGAGGTTACTTTTTTATCTAGCCTTACGTGAAGATGAGGTAAAGCAATATGACTCAATATGTTGAATAAATATGACTACTGAATGCAAGACTGCTAATTTATACGAAGTCCCTCACAAGTAGAAACTAATTGTTGTTTACCATTTATTACTTTTTCCAGCCCACAAACTCTGAGATCGAAGCTCGTTCTGTCCTACATGAGATTTCAGTTAAACTTAGTAAGAATTAAGAGATCTTCCTAAAATAGTCTATGTGCTGATAAATGGGAATGAGCTATTTTCAAGTCTGCTTTTCACTATAAATTCCTTTTAATCCTTAAATATTTTTTTCTGAGGTTTTCTTTAAAAGTGTTACAACCATAAATATGAAGTTTAGCTTCATGAACCACTATTTTCCAGCTTGACAGAAAACCTGATGTTCAAACACTCCACTGTTGTGAATTAGGAGTCAAACATGAAGTGAAATCTTACAATTTTGTTGAGAAGTACCACTTGATCCTTGAGGCAAACAAATTCACTTCAATCTATGGGACAGTACACATTACTAACAAGTGAATTGGCAAGGCTACAGGGTAAGACACTGCTTTCTATTGACTTTTAAAAATAGAATTTATTTTTTCCATTTATGAAAGTTCTATTACTTCATATGGTTGCTTCTGCAAATGAAAAATGGCAATGGTCCTCTACAGAAGTGGTCTGTGAATTACAGAAAAGCAGCTTATGCTGACTAGTGTGGCACAAGAAGGTGCCAAGTATGTCATGAGAGAATACAGCACAGTCATGCGGAGATTATAGAGCCCATAAAGTTTAGTTATGCAATGTCTCTCATTCTTAAAGAGAGAGGAGGATGCATCAAAGATTGTTATGGCTATATATGTTATTTTAGCAGGTTCATCAAATATGTATGCATTCAGACATTCAAATATGTTCATCAAATGACCTTGTAGATGGTCAAGATACTTAAGAGTGCCTGGACAGAAAATACACACAGAGAGCACATAAAAGTTTTCTTTGTTTTGTTAATTTCACATGTTTTCATCAGCACCCTGATACAGACTACTACTGCCAGGTTTTCAGGGTGATATAAAACTTTGTGTATGATATATCATGCAGAATTTCCTAGATTTCTTTTTTACTCTAAAGCAGTTCAAAATAGTCTCAGTTTGCTTTGCTTTCTAGTAGACTGAATAAAGGGAAATAATCTTAACATTAAGATTATTCTTGAATGGAGTAAAGAGTATTTGTTTTCTAGCACAATGAATTCAATCCTCATGCTCCTATCTGTGATGTTTAACTTCCTAAAACTAGGAAGCCTGGCAGTCTGGGAATAAGTGGAGTTTATTGTATTACTTCATTCTGAATCTCAAACAGGGGACCAGAGGAACCCGAGTGTCCTGCTGTCTTCCCCAGTAACTTGCTCTTTCCTTCCCTGAGAAGAGGAAAAGGAAGGTTTATAAGAATGTTTCAATCAAAACTAATAGGTTTTGGTTATTACAGACTCTGATAAAATTCCACTGTCTGTTGGAAATACATTCTACATATACCTAAAAGTAACTAAAAGGCTCACATATAGAGGTAATGGAATGAATGAAGATAATGTTGCTCTTTGATCTATAGTTCAAAAAATTCCCTTGTTATAACTTTGTTGTTTTAAGAGCTTTGACACAATTTTCTTTTCAATAGTTTGAGTCAGTGGAAGAATTAAAACAAAGACATTCCAAAGACTACATCTTATTTCTTGTTTTTAACTCTAGTTCACAAAAGCTTTCACTTACAATAATAAAGACTGGAGTTGTAATTGGATTTTTTTAAGTGTTTTTCACTCCAGCTGCACCAGACGATACTCTAACTTGTAGCTAATACATACAGACATATCTACTTATTTTCTTTTGCATTGCAGCTCATGTGCTTCCTAAATTGGCAGCTTGCTCTTTATATGTGGAAAACAAGATTGTGTTAGCACGAGGGGGAAACTGGGATTTCATACATCTGCAAGGCACAAATATCTTGGTTGCATCAATGAATGGAGAAGAGATAAAAATTTTAGTTTAGCTATTAAGATTATAACACACTTAGACACTCTGTAAAGTCAGCCGTGAGTTAAAAATAATTGAAGTTCAAGTTAGAACTCAGACTGCCCTCACAAGACTTCATATTCAGACCACTTATTAGTTTCAATTGATGGTGATAGTTCTATATAGAAATCCAGCAAGTGTAGATACATTCTAAAGTCACTTATTTTTCCTCTAATGCTGAAAATTAAATCAAACTCTGGAGATACTCCTCATCTCCTAATGTGGAGAGGAACAGTGAAGGCTTTTTATTTTTATGGAGTTAAACATCATAGGAGCAAGATGATTGAACATAATGTGCTAGAAAATAAATACTTTTTACTCCATTCAAGAACTAGAAAATTACCATAAACGTTCCCAATTTTTCTTGCAAATGAGAGAAGAGATGATGCAATTACAAGAGGTCTATCAGGCACTTTCTTATTTCCCACTTAAGTGAATGTATTGCTAATCTTCCTGAGGGTCATTTGGCACCATGTTTGTGTCATCTAGCTATGCCAGCATGGTTTAACTTGCAGGAAAGCATCTGAATGAATTCTCTCTCCCTAGGAAACCCTTGCAGCATTTTGAAATTTCTCTTGCCGAATCTTTAGTGAAATTGATAATGAGTAGAACCAGCTGTAACACTCTAGATCTTGTCTGAAAAGGCAGAGGTTTCCAATCTAAAAAGTTGTGGAAAAGACTTATATGTAACTAACATGGATTTTTGAATTATTTTTTGGTTTGGTGGGATTTTGCGGTTTGTTTTTGAGTTTGGTTTTTTTTGTTGGTTTGCTTTGTTTTTATAGTAAAGACCTTGCACATATTTCACATCTTTGTCTTTAGGCCACAAACCTGAAATATTTTAGAAATACTTTCAATTAGTCTCCATTTCGGACTTCAGTATCCTGAAGTGCATGACACGTGCTTGTAGAAATTCAGGTCTTACAGATGATGGAGTGAGGTATATAACATTTTCTATATTAATAGTTACAGACAGAAAATTATTGTATTTTGGAGACTATGAGCCTGCCAACCCCAACTGAATGAACAGGTTTTGGGTACTCGAAAGCAGTGCCTTTCTAAACAGAGTGCTTGAATCAGATGAACGGGCTCTGATGACTTTCTGACACTTGCTGTCTGCTATAGGTTGCATAAGTCTCTGCCGAATGAATACTCAACTATAATGACTTGAAAAGAGTTGATAGAACTATGGTCAAATGAAAATTCTCTTTTCTATAAAACCAAGGTGGTCATCAATGAATGTAGTCACACAATATATTGATTATTTAATCATTAGAGATGACAGGAACAGTGGAACGCTACATTAAATGTAGAAAAGTTTGATTCTCTCTTCCAGGTTTGTATATTATAGTTCTTATCATGAATTAGGGGGTCCAATAGCTTCCCTACTGCAATCAGATAGAAGTGACAATTGTAAATCCTTATAATCAACTGGTTTAGAAGTCTGTGTAATCTTCATAGGTTTAACTAAAATCTTCAACTGATACACCTAACCTTTAACCCAACCTAGCTATGAAATTACCCAGTTCCTGCCCCAAGGAACTCGTTCACTTTCATAAACTGTTTTCAAACATGATTTCTAGACATGTTTTGTCAGCTGAAGCAACACAGTGGGTAAATATATTCTCCAGACAGTGCAAAGTGATCTTTTAGGTATTATCAGTACTTTCTAAAATATTTTTGATTTAGGTGTTTGTATGAATATTCTGATGCCATGCAATTGACTTTGCTTTTTTTGCCCACTTTTATCAACTAATTTTACCTTGTGAGCTTTTCTGGTAATTATGGTGCCACTAAAGAAAGGATACATTTCAACACAGTTCAGAAGAAGTTGGATGGTGTAATTTAATCCCCTCTATCAGCCCCCACAGACTTGATTTGTCTCATCAGCCAAATCTATAATGTTTTGCTACACAATTCTGATACTGACTTCAAAGTTCTAAGGATAAAGTAGTCCCTCTTCCTTATTGACTTCTTCAAGATTCCTGACAAATATCAAGTCTTTTAGAATCTTTATTCCAAAATAAACTGTGAGTTGAGATTCATTATTATAATTTTAAAATTACATGATCACACACATTGTGTAACTTTAGAAGTATATTTGACCTGCTTCATACCATTACAAACATGTGTCTCTCCCAGATCTTCTTGCCCTAGCAGGCAGTCTATCAACTTTCTAAATGTTTAAATGAAGCAATCTGATTTTATTGGGCAGCTAACAAATTCTTAAATACTTGCTTACTTTTGAATTTTCTATAATTCTTTTTTTGCCTGAAATCTGTTCCGTTAACTTTCCATAACAAGTCACTGAGTATTTGCTCCTACTAGAGATCCTTTAATTAATACAGATAATTCATGTTAAGGTCATTGTTACAAAACAATGGATCAATCACCCTTATGAAGAAGCACATGTAAAAGGTCTTAAAAAAGAAATGTTATTAACTGAATTTGAATTTTTATTTGAGAGAGAGAAAAATGCTCTTTCAGCAGGTGTTCTTTCAGGATCACTGAGACAGGTTGGTGCTGGTCTGTTGGAGAAAATACTTACTCACTGTTTGTTTTAAAGAGAGACTTTGTAGGTTTGTTAATCTCACTGGAAGGTAGAGTTACCAATTCTGGAAAGCAAAAGTGCAGAACTTACATTTGCCTCATAGCAAAGTTCTGTATTTTTTCTGGAGTTAAATTGAGGGTTAAAATAATGAGTATGTCTTAATGTTTCTTTCTACTTCCATGCTTAGGAAATGTGTTCTTGATTTATCAGGATAGGTGTTATGATAGGTAAGAATGGGAATGGCACTGTATGGGTGAGTCATTTTCTGCTTGTTGGTCTTTTTCTCCTTGTGGGACTTTTTTGAAGTTATGAGAAATATTTTTTTATTATTATTATATGAAATGTTTTGACTTTTAACTAAAAGGTTGAGTTCTACAGTGCCACCATCTTTTAAAGATTAAATCCTCATGGTACTACATGGAGTACAATATCCATTGTTCATACTTCTTGAATGACTTGGAATCATGTGTTAACATGATGAAACCAGATGGGATGTTCAAACACTAAACTCCATTTAGTGTGAGCCAGATGTCTTTCCTGGAGAATGGAGGAGAGATCCTCCAAACAGCAATTTCAGAAAAGATATTAATTGTCAAATTTTGAGGAATTGCTTCAAATGATAAATATGCTCTATTGGTTAGTCAGTAATTGGTTCTCTGCTTTTCTTGACCTTTTTCTTGATGCTTTTCTGAAGCTCCTGGGTTCAGATGTGGGTGTATCATGATCAAAATTTTGGGGTTTGTGGTGTTCTGGGGTGGTTTTTTTTGGTTTTGTTTTTTGGGGGTTTTTTATCAATTTTTTTTTTTTTTTTTTTTTTTAGTTTTTGCCAACTTAAGAAAAAGCAAAATTAAGTTGTCAAATACATTGGGAGATAAAGAGTTTGATTTTGTTTCTCAACTAGCTTCTTAATAAATGGAAAAATAATGCAGTAGAGAACAATACAGGTAAGTCAAAAGCAAGTTGCAGAATGTAGCACTAACTATCAAAAAACCCACCAAAGTCTGTAAAAAGGTTATCAGTCACTCAGAAAGGTTGTATCTCTAAATTAGATTAACAAACATTTTTATAATGAGCCATCTATATGCATATTTATGTTTGCAAAAAGTTCATGGCTATCTTCTGGTGTCTTGAAAAACAAAGCAAAACCTCTTCAGTTATGTTACCTTTGACCCTTAAAGAAATTCCACTACAGTGGGCTTGCAACAGTTTAGAGAGACTGTAAATGTGTTTAGACAGCTGGCACAGTCTGAGGCCTCCTTAAGGAAATGGAAAGCAATACAGAAGGTCTTCATTCAGAAATATTCTCATATTATGAAGAATGTCCAGTCCTTTTTAATACAGAACGTCTTTTTCTGTGAATCTTACTGTTTGTCACGAAATAAAGTGTGAGTTTTCAAACAGAGCAATTGAGATATAGGTCTCCTCCACAATTCTCTTTCCTACCATGGTAACCTCACTTATTTTACATTTGTGCAGTAGAAGAAATGCCAGCCAAGTTAACCTTCTAAATTTAAAAAATACTGGATGATAAATATCTGGCAAGAAAGAATGCACAATTCTAGACTTCATCTCCTGTTGTAAAGAGCTGGGGAAAAAAGGAGCAGGAAGGTCATTAAGCTCTTGTAACCAAAGACCACAACTCCTTTACCCATAAAAGTCTCGAATTTTCTTTACTATCTCCTCGCCTTTTGCAACATCCAAAACACACATTGGATCCTGAGGGCATCCAGCAGGAAAAGATTGCTGTCTGTTCTGTATAAATCCCAAAGAAGGGAAGAAAAGGACAGGACGTGGGCACTGCATAGCAGAGAGCCATTGGAGGACAACAGAGTAGAGAGCTTGGTCTTCATACAATAAAAAGTTGTGAATTTGGCTAAGTCCCTCTGGTGATCACAGTGGTCTTCTCATAATCTGTGTGTGGAAGGCATCAGTCTTCTTCCAGGAGACTCAAGGAGTGTGTTGGAAAGCCAGAGTGCAGCCCTAACCCATTGCAGTCTGCCAGGATGGTGCTAAATGTGATGCCCTCTGCTAGATGCTACAGAACGCCCTGCATGGGTACAAGAGTGTTGCCATCTCCTTGGGGAGACAATTCAATTATGCAACCAAGAAATGTATTCATGGGCTTGATGCACATTCAGCATTAGCCTCTGTTTCTTTTAACATATTTCCTTCTTAAAGTTCAGGATTTTTTAATAATATACAAATCTAAAATAATCTTTCAACAGAAAACTCCTCTGATACCTCTTTGAAAAGGACATGAACTTTATCAGCTTTTTAAGTAACTGAGGTTTTACTTCCTTCATTAACACCACCAATAATTTTTTTCTTTTTTTTCATGGAAAAAATCTTAGTCAAGTTAACCAGATTTTACCACTGAGCCTGAAAAATTCAGCTGGAATACTGGTGATGATAGAATAGATCTGATGAATGACTCTCTCAATGAAGTTATGTAAACTTTATTCCCTAAGTATTAATGCAAAACTGGTGGAGGATATTGTGTAGAGGGATCTGTATTTTTTTTTTTTTTTTTAATTATGTGGTTTGAATTCAAATATGCTTTAACCATAAAATAAAGGAGTAAAATTTAATAATAAACAAAATTTAAAAATAAAGTATGTGAGTACTTCACCAAGGAGGTGAAGAGGAAGCTTGAATTTAGAAACATAAATGTGAGATGAATCCCATATATTGAAGTAACAGTGGTCCATATTTTAACTTACTGAAATTTCACGAGGTAATTTTTACTCTACTCCATGCTGTTTTGCATACCAAGGAAACTTGTCTCTAATTTTGCAAGTAGGGAAATTATGTAAGGGAGACTAATCAGCTTGCAAGCTGATTATTTATTTGATGTTTCCACTAATAACTAAAAGGTACATCTGAAGTCCTAATCTTTCTTGTGTCCATTTAACAAAAATGTTTATCTATATCTGAAAATTTACTGCCCCAGAAGAAGTCACTACTATATTTACATTTGTGCTTTCAAATAAAATTTTTAAAAAATCTCATCTTATCAAGAATAACTTTTCATATTTATGCAAATCAGTTCCATTTTACATCTTTGCATCTTACTCTTTGCAGAGAAATACAGCAATTCAGGGCAGAGCAGTTTAAAGAGTCAGATTGGATGGGGGTAGAAGAGATGGGTAAGAAACAGCTCAGCAGAAAATGGGTTTCACAAGGGGAATCTGTCTCTAGTTTTAGAATTTTATGAAGTAATGCTCTGGAGCTCTCTTGGGCTGTGATCCTCACAGTGCACAAGATCTGGAAGGAAGAATTTCTTCTCCCATGCCCATGATGTATTAGTGTCATTTAAGTGTTATGCAAGACTGAAGTGTGTTATATAAGAATAACAGGACCTGGTTTTTTTGTTATGACTTGCTTCAACTGACATGGAAAAGAACTTTTAAACCAAGCACCATGCAAACATAAAATGTGTAGCAAAGGCTTTAGGAGTTACTGTAATTTAGAGTCTGAGGGGAACACACATTCACAGAAAGAGAAGGTTCCTCTATTTTAGGTGCACTTATAGCATGTAGAAGGACTAATAATTCATAAGGGTAAATGAATCAAGACACTAGAACATTGTCCTACTTGTACCATGCTGCTTTTCCTGCAGATGTTGTATGGTGTGTAGTAATGATAGCAAATAATTTTAGAATTTACAGAGAATAAGGTTTGTATGAGTCTTTTCCAAAAGATATTATTTTGATGCTCCAAAATTGCAGAAGACTAAATGAATTTATATTTTTAATCCATTTTTTCTTAAATTAGAAGCTGGATTAATTTTAGTTTTATTCAATGTTATACTTGCAAGTAATTGCAAAATCAGTAATTTATAAACATGACAAGAACTTCCCCTCAAACTGCAGTCCTGAAAAATAGATTCATAGCAGTCCATCAAAACAAGACAAATGAAACCATTTTTTGCAGCCCAAAGGGTTTTGAAATTTTGTAGGTACCCAAATGCCTGCTTCCACTATTTCACTGCAACCTCAAAAGTTATGAACTTGAGATAGGAGGAGAAAACAGTGTGAAAAAATTACTTCATTCTGTTTGTTTCAAGTCCAGCTTTTTAGTACTGCGTGTTTCCTTTTCAGAAACAATGTCTGGTTTCAGTCTACAGAAGGAGTTGAATTCTCAGCTGTGCAAAAAATTACAATTATGACAAGAACACTTGACCTCCAGTGAAATTAAGGAGTGTACCACCTGCACTAAATATGTCTTGTAAATAGTGTCAGGAGCAAAGGGATGCAGTCTGTCTAGAAATCAAATCCAGTTGCATAGCTTACTACAATAATAGCATTTCAGGTTGCTTGAAATTTTTCACTTCTAATTGTACCTTACTCTTAAATAAGGAGTGTTGATGAGTTGTTAGCAGCTGCACTGTGAACAGGAGCACTCGTTGTGCTGAGACAAAGCTGCCCAGATCTAGAAATAATCTGTCATGAAAAAGACAACTTTTTTTTCCTCTCTTTTTCTTTCATTCAAATGTTGTTACAGATGAAATCAATGAACATAAAACTGTTCCAAGGCACTTCCAGAATATTTTGATCCCTTGACCTGTGTCTAGTCCTAGAATAAACTAGTAAGATCCACATTTTATTCTAAAGAAAGAACTACTCCAATATCAAACCCCTTTAAAACTATCTAGATAATGAAGATGGCCTAAATTAATTTATAAATAGATATCATAGGGAAACCACCAAATATTCTTTTAGAAAGCGACAGTATATGCCAGGGTGCTTATTACATCTGAAAGACAATCCAGTAAAATAAATACTTTAATTGAGATCACACATCTCTGTCATGGAAGTTCTCTAGATGTAAACCCTCAACAGACGTCTTTTTATGCAAAACTTACCTTCAAGTAATGCTGAACTTAGATGAGGTGTTACCATGGGTTATTTTGACTAGACTGTTCTGACTAGTAAGGTTTTCCATAAAGGCTACCTGCTGCTAGTTGTCTCTTTTAAACCAATCCTTTTCCTCTTTTCTTTTGCATCAGCGTAATGAGCATCTCTGCATTACAGCTTGGAGTAGAAGGAATGGGGGGGGAAGTCAGTCAGTTATTTAAGGTTTTTAAATATCTAAGTCATAATTTATAATTTTTTTTTTTTTAAGGAGTAATTAGCTGCTATAGATTGCAAAGTGCAGGAAACATCTTTCCAGTAACCTTTATTAATGTGCATTAAATTACAGTGCATTAAATGCACTACAGTTTTCCTTATGGTGGAAGGCCTGGGGATCTTAAATGCCAGGTCCACAGCTGAAGAAGCCATCAGTCCTGCAGCACAATATGAACAGGAAAAATGTCTTCCTTGCCCTCAGTGGCATGAAACATCTGTGGTAAGCTTTTTGGAAGCAACACAAAATCTGTAATGGTCTTGAAGGTGATGGTTTACTTCATCCATTCTCCCCACCCGAGTCAAATTACAAGCTATCAAAAATCTTAGCAATACTCTACTAAATATAATGCATTTATGAATACATGTTGCTTATGTATGTGCAAATTTTTATATTATCTGCATAATGGACATTGTAGGATTTATAGAATCTCATATTTGATACACGTTTTACTACACTCCTTTTTTTTTTTGTAAATCAAAATTGCAAACTACAATTTAGTTCATAAAAGGTACTACAGACCTTATGCAGTTTGGTTCTTTTAATTATAAGTCTGTAGATCTGTTCTTTTGCTCCTTAAAATTTTACCAGTCCCAATATAACTAAGAACTGTATGAAAAAACAGTTTCTTTCAAAGGAAAAAAGGCTGAAGTGCCTTGGATGTTTTGTAGCAATGGGTTCTGGTTTTGCTTCCCATTTCCATAGCAAAGAGAATTAATTGAAGAGATCAATAGTTTTGTGGGCAAATGTTACATACATAAAATTCAGCGCTATGGAGTGTGCAACGTGAGTTTAAACTTAATCTTGTATGTTGTTGTATAGAATTATGCAAGTAGCTCACCCTGACAATACTTAACGTTTTTATTAATTTAATATAGTAACATAAAATAATAATTAAAAAATCATTGTGTGTGCATAGGATAAAAAAACGTACTAAGTTTGATAGTGGGTATGTGTAATGGATGTTGTGGAAAATGTTTTGTGCACTTTGCAGAGTGTGAAACCTGCACAAACTTTCCAATAATGTAAAAGCACTTGCAAAAATGTTGCACCTGGAGCAGGGAGGAGTAAAGAGGGCAAAGGTCAGCATTAGGCATTAAGACACTGACTAAACAGACTTTGCACTCGGTGAAAAGTCCAGACAACCCCTGCAGTGTCATCTTACAACTCTGGTTTTCTTCTTTTCAGGACATAGTAATCCATAAATACACTCAAGTCACCAGCAGCTTAGCTCTTCCCCCCCCTTCTCCCCCTTTTTAACTCTCCTTTCATTTTTAATTCTTACATAAAGATCTGAAATTTTAACCCTTTCGATGCCTTTTAATCAACCTTGGGAACTTTTGTCATTCACTGGACTTACTATCTTTTTAAATACTCTTTTTTGAAAATTATCTTAGAAAAGTGGCTTCAAATGCACTACAAATATTGCTCGAAAACAGTGGCACAAACTTAGTGTATAGCTAAGACATCCTGCGAAATTATCAGATTTTTATTTAAAGAAAAAAAGGCCATTATCAAACTCTGTAAACAATCTATATGCATCCTTTTTTCTGAAGCTTCTTAACCAGAGACTTTATGTGAAATATTCCATGGGGTGTAGTTTAATATTTGTTTTTAGAACTTCTCAGCTTATGTGATTGTGTAGATGAAACCAGTTTCAACTGGGATGATGCAAGAAAATAATTACCCTGCTTGCCATTGTTGATTTTTTTTAAAAATCAAACAAGCAAAAAACTCAATTATTTCTCTGAACTGGAAAAAAGTAGAGGTAAAACACAAAGAGGTGTTTGTACTTTTATCATACAATTAAGTCTTTCAGTTCCACATTTATTATACTTACTAGCTGAAATCATGAAACCAAACTGATTTAAATAATTTTATTTGATCCCATTATCCACATCCCACAGCTTAAGAGACTGGATATACTCCTCATATAGTCTGGAGCCTTAACAGTAAAAATAAGCTTGTGAAATACAGCCCATAAATTGCACATAACCATGCAAAATTTGCTGACTTCCTTTCCTTGTTCTGAGCACTCGACAAGGCCATACTTCCATGCAGCATATTTTCTTCTTGTCTGCTTATTACTACCCCAGGCCTTCTGCAAACCCAGCAAGATGACCAAGAGATCTGCCACGTTATCTTTTTCTTAATTAATTTTTACAACTTCTGAGCAGCGTTGACAACGGTTGAAAGTCTGAGTATTTCTTTCATACTGTGCATGAATATTGATTAATGGAAACATTCAGCAGAAAATGTTTGTTTGGGTTTTTTTCCTTTCACACAGATCCCTCATATTTACTGCTAGAGGGAAAGCAGTTTTCAGTTCCATGTATGTGACACTGTTGCTTCAGTTAGACACAAAATGGTGGCCTAAAAAAAGCTGTGGAAGCTTCTCATCATCTTCAGGCCTACTGATTCCTGCTCCTCTGCAGTGATTTTTAGAGTTACTGCCCAAGGATTTCTAATTCAATCTGTTCAATGGAGAGAATTAAAGAATTGTCAACAAAAATAGAAAGGTGAAGCTGGGAACACAATGACCACCAGCAAAGCTGGCAGAACCCATGCAAAGGTATTTACTTCTTGTGTCTAAGGGTTCTATAGACATTAAAAACTTATTTCAGCACAATTCCGTAAGCATGTAGTGAACTTTGAGAATGGAAATGGTTTGCTAGACCACCGTCAGACCTGAGGAGTAAGAATATGCTCAATGTTGTCACAAAAGCAGATCCTTGGTGCGCAAACACTGGAGGTAGTAAATATCTAGGGCTTGGGTTCAGTACCCCTGGTCATGCAGAGCAACATTTCAGCCTGTAGCTAACATCACTGGTTTCATGGGACAGTCTGTTAAATAAGCCAGTACTCAACAGGAGTCAACATTTTAGTTTTAGGCCCTGCATGACAGCACTTAATGTTGGATATGCAGCGTCATTAGAGATGAAGTAGTAGTATCCTCTGTTTATCCAAGATTCAGCTGTTCTATGCATGTTAGCAAAAAAATAATAAGTGAATGATCAATTGCATTAAAAACTTAAGCAAACCTCTAGGAAGCAGGCTTTGTATCTTGTCTAGTTATACAAATACTACCAAAAAAAAAAAAAAAAAAAAAAAAAAAATTAATTGATTTAATAAAAACAACAAAGACTGCTGTTCTGCCTGGAATTTTATATTCTTTCAAGTATCTGAGGTGCCGCCAGTACCCTTTGCTGTGGTATCTGAATGCCAAGTTTGCAGTAATAATCACAAATTCAAAACTTGAATTCTACTAATATGACGTAGATGAGAAGCCAGGCAATTAACTGATTTGCCCAAGGCTACAAAGCATCTTGCTGGAGAGCTGAAACCAGACCTTTTACCATGTCTGCCTGGCCAGTCCCAAAGTCTGTGCTTTGTTTTATGTTCTCAGACATGTTTCTTCATGCACATGTTACTTGGACACCATGCTTCACGTCTATCAAAAGCCAGGCTGCCCACTGCATTTTCTCCTGGATTGTTTTTTACTTTCCATTTTAAAAGTTTTTTTAATAAAACCCTAATTCAATTGAAAAAAAGAAGGAAATATTGTTGAAGCCACTTTCATAGTTATTTTTCAGAAATTATATTCTGGAGTTATTTTATTGTGTCTTGATTTCAAGGTTTAGTGATAATATGAAACTATCAACCACTCAAGTGTAATGTTAAACTGAGCTGTGAACAGTAGAGGCAGTTTTTCAGAAATAGATATAACAGATATAATAAATCTGTTGCTAATTTCTTCTCTTTGTGTTAAAAAAAAACCCCAACAACAAACAAAACAACAAAACAAATAAAAAACCCCAAAAGAAATAAAAAACCAACCAAACTTGATCTGAATTCCTTTCATTTGGTCTTTCACCCTCCCTTTTCCTGTAAAGGATTGATTTTACCCCCTTACTCTGTCCATGGGTTATGTAAAAATATGTTTAGGATCTCATGCCTCTTTTACAGAACTCTACTTGCTAAATCTTGATAAATATTGTTGTATTACTCCAAAGACATCTCACTAAATCCAAATAAAATGGTAGGTAAGACTTCGTTGACTGTATGCACATTTTTGTAGGTAGTTTTTCTGTGTGGTATATACCATATTTACAATCTGTAATTTGCATGTAGATCACACACACAAGTGAAATTGTGATCACCAAACTGCAAATAGCGTGGGCAGGGTTTGGGTGTGTAAAATCTATAAAGAAAAATTAATAACAATTAGAGATTACAGATGTTTTCAAAGTGAGAATTTTGGACAGTGGAAAATTACTTTTTTTTTTACTTTTGATATTGTTTTTTTAAAAAAAATTGAGAAGTAGCATATCCTTCATGCTTTCTGACTTGATTAAAAAAGGCAAAACAGTTCATGCTTTAATTCACCCACATCTTTCTTTTTTGATGTTTACTCTTTGTTGAGGGTTTTTATTTCTCTTAAATATTTGGCAATTAAATGATGCTGAATACCTTTTGTGTCTGATCTGTGATAGACATACATACACTTTGATGCATGCATTTGTAAAAGAGAAATCATCACAGGAACTTGTGATGATTTTTGACTGAACATGGCTGGATTTTCCGCTGCACAAATAGTATAAATTAAATATTCTTAATTATTTTAGCTCATGCTAGAAAAGATTCAGGACAAAGGGGAGATTGATGCAGTGTGCCTTACAATGGCCCTACTGATTTCTCTACTGGCCCTTCCTCTGCACATGGTCAATTAGAATTGAAAATCCTGTGCTGATTTCATTCGCTGGAATTTTTAAGCAGGTCAGGAAGAAAGATGTTATTGAAAGGAAAAGTCTCATCTAAATAAGAAAAGAACACGTGGCCATCTGGTCTAACTGTACCATGCCCAAAGTCATTTTGGCTCAGCCATAGTTTGGTTCTTACAACAGTGTGCCAAAATACCAAGCAGAAACATCTTTACATTAAAATACTTTTTGCTTTTTGTTTGCAAAAATGCAATGCAGAGTTCTCTTCCTATCTGTAATGCATGAGCTCATTTGACCCTGTTACCTAACTGAGACTGCCTGTGTTTTAAGTTACTTCTGCTGTGTAAAGCTGTAAGTGAAACAATCAAACACTTGGAAGTTTTGGAAGAAAACCTTAGCATTTTATCCTTATGACTAAAATTTACATTTCTGCATGAGCTATGAAAGGCTCAAGCAAGCAGATGCAACAAAAGAAGCATGGGGGGAAGAGAGGAGAGGAGAGTTTAAAAAAAAAAAAAAAAGATATTAGAACTTCAAGTTTGTAGCATCATGGAGTTTGCACAACCAATTGCAGGCCATAGGCTATGAGCTGTAGTAGATGAGCTGTAATAGACATCATATTTTTAAGGAATGGAGTCATAAATATTCATGAGTTTCAATGATTGCTTTGTTTCAACATCAACTAATTAAAAGTTCATCTAAGTCAGCAAAAAAAAGTGCCCGGGTCAGAATTTTTCACATTTAGGTAAATATCAGGTGCCTGGACTGCAGCAGCTGAAGGATATTTGCAAAAATGCTGGGCATTTTTATCTCCTGCCTACTTCAGTTAGAGCTGCTGAACACCCAGCATTCACAAAAACCAAGAGACCTTACTGGGAGAAGGGGAAAGTGTTGAACGAAACTAAACTATACAGGGCAAGGGCCCTGTATCCCTATGCTCAGGTTTAATATTTAACTCTTAGGTGATTAATTTTGCATTGAAAAACATGTATAAATTGCCAGTTGAAATATCACTTCTAACACAAGGTAGTGTGTAAATCACTTCTGACAGAAACATTAATTTATGCGGAATTTTAGTTTTTAGGAAACTGCTAAAAATACGATTGCTTAATGCCAATGTATGGAAGTTCGTACTTTGAAATATAGCTGCGGGCATTATTTTGAAATATATGATACATTTTTTTGAAAGTGATAAATTTTGAGTTACAGATGTAACTCAAAAGTATACACTTCCCATATACTACCATTGTGTTGAGTTACCTTGAGTGTTACATTAAGATACATAAAACATTCCTTCACAAAACTATGAAATCCTATGTTTAAAAGCAAAACAAACAGGAATATATAAAAATTTGACTAGAGCTGTCAATCAAAAAAATCTTTTCACTTCTCTGAAATCTTTTTTCTCGAATGTTTACCTTGCTGCCACTATATGCAACCTTTCGTTTGTATATCTCTGCTGCTATTTGGAAAGGAAGCCTTGTTTTTTAAGACTAAATTTACGGAATACTTATACCAAGTTCCCTTTTAATAGTATTTATTGGCAATATTAAATAAAAGAAATTAGAAACTCCTGTCTTGTTGTTAAGATACATGTCATTGTGACTAAATACAGTTTAAGACTTTCCAGGGAGTAAATGAAAAGCAGTGTATGTATGTGTACGCGCATGTGTGTATAGAAGCTTATTTTCTTTTAATTATTTTCCTCAGAAGTCCATACTGAAAAGCAAAAATTAATCACTATGTATAACATTACCATAATTTGTACCCAAAACCAGTGGAATTTCACAGAACTTTCAGAAAGTAGGTCCACATGGCATACACTTAATAACTAAATAGAATAAATGCTTTGAATCTCCCTTTTCCCTGGATGTCTCTGCTAACCCCACCCATAGCCACACCAAATGGAGAGCAACTATTTTGGGGAGTACTGCATTCCCAAGACCAACTTTCTGGCACAATGACACTGGGCCAGTTGGTGTTTCTCTGGACTGTGGCAACGGGAAGGCTGGGGTTGCAAGGCCAGCTAACTAAAATAGTCCCCTGCCACGCTCCCCTTCTTTGGTTTGAAGGCAAGCTACTCGCAGAGCATTTTGCTACTGCCATGTTTAAAACTGCCACAAAACTGCCTGAGAGATCTTGATAATCTCTGTAAAGCCCAATATGTTAAGTCTTTTGGTTTGAATGCCTTTCAGATGTAGGGCTGTGCACACTACCCTTTATGTACTACGTTGTATACATCTACAAAATCTTCACAGAGTATTCAAGAGCTTCACAGCAATGATGTAAGTTATGTATGAACTTCACATAAAATACTGCCTTGACTATAAATCTGGAGTGGAAGCCACCCTAAAATGGGGATCTGCAGATGCACCCAGTTACTGCGTTGGAAAGTGTGTGCACATACGCGCCTTTAGTACAACAGCGAGTGTGTATGTTTACAAAGTTTCTTATTTCGTATTTTTTGCAAATCACAATGAAGTTGAAACTGAGCCTGGCCGACATAAGGAGGAAAGGCTGGTGTTTGTCTTTAATCTTTCTGCAGCAGGGTTCAGACTTCTGTCTGATCTGCACACGGCAGAGCTGAGGGGCTTGGCGTGCATTGCGTGCAGGCTCCTTGATTGTGGAGGGGAAAAAAAAAAAAATCTGGCTGGAATCCAGGCAGGCGAGCGCAGCGCTCTGTTGATCATTATGTCTAGCCTTCAGGTGTCTCAGCTCACAGTGGGCGGCAGTTGGGGGAGGGGGAGATAAGAAGAGAGCAGACAAAGAATAAAACGGTGTATAAAAAAAACCACCCCAAACCCTTGTGTAAAAAAATCACACCAAATCCTTTTTCAAAAAATGCTTCTTTTAACGTTCCTTTCCCTGCAGTGGGAGCGAGCAAACATCTGTCCAGGAAGATTTATTTAAGCCATAATTAGTAGCGTCTGGAGTCTTTCAACAATTTCTCCTTATTGCACTTAATTTTTTTTAAAAAGAAGTCTGCTCATCTTTCACTTAGAAACTGTTTTCACTTCATGCTTTATTAGAGATCCAGCCTAGCCAGGACTGAGTCAGATTTCTATTGTCTGCTTTTTCTCTTCTGATCGTAGTTTTCAGAATTGAACTTTTGGCAGGGGGGGTGGATGGGAAGCAGCGTGCAGGCGGGGGGGAAAAGATCTTATTAGAGATCTTCTGAACATGGCGGGGGGGAGAACAGAAATACAAATCTGTTCTTCTGGTAATACAGTTATCCATTTGGGTTCAATTTCTTTTCTAGAGAAGAAGAAAAAAAATGCTCTGCTTTGTTGCTTCTGTTTGAGAACTATCATAAATCTTGTCCAGAAAACAACTTGGGCTTAAGGAGATCTGGCCAGCAAAGGTCTGGGAAGCAATTGCAATGTCTCTTGCTATGGATAGTCTCTTCTTTCTGCCCCCTTCGTCCCCGCTGCCCCCTCCACCCCCGGCCTTCTGACGTTATGCTGCAAAAAGTCCCACACCCTTTCCCACCCCACCAGGAATCTGAACGCAAGCCGCAGTCTAAAGGCAGTTAAAGTTGCTTATCAAAAAGCCTCTCCTTGTGCTGAGTGGGTCCAGATATTATACTTGCTGTGTTTTTTCAGTTCAGCCATAACCCTTTTCTAACACTCCCCCCTTGGCTCGCCTCTCCCCCTCCCCCCGTGGAAGGGGTGGGATGGGAACCTTGCTTGACTTCATTGTTCCAAATGTAAGAGCTATTTGCCCCAAAGTGTCTTCGCTGTCTTTCATAGCTAATTATAATAACTGTCAGATGTCTGGAGAGTCTGGGCTGCCCTTGCTGGCGGAGTTAAAGTTTGCCTTTATTTTTTCCCCTTAGGGACCGATCAGGCCTGATTAGACACAGAGTACAAATAAAAGTGAACAACATACGTGTGTAGGGCTTTTTGTCTTTGTTTTTCTTTATGAACAAAGCAGCATGCTGGCTGTGTCGGGAAGCAGTGTGCATGCAGGCACTGCCCTGGAGGATAACTTTTTTTTTTTTTTTTTTTTTTTTTTTTCTCCTTTTACTGAAGCATGCAAGAAACAATTCTGAATTTGAATAGCAATTTAGATATTTGTTCATCTCATAAGTAAAAGTAACCACCGATTTAGTGCACATAGCATTTTTGCAGTTTTAAGATATTTGCTTTTCTGAGTGAAAATAAAAATAAATAGACCCTGTACTCACAGTTCTGTTGTGCTGTGCAGGTCGCTGTCTCCTTCTGCAGAGACAAGGAGGGTTGGAGAATGTCAAAGGTGCAGAATCCCAGTTTAATTCAGGAGAAATGTACAAATTTCCTGAAGTCGCCTGGAAATCACTTGTGCTCAGACATCCCATTGCTGCTCTGCACGCTATACTATCTGCAGTTCTGAATTGAACTAAATACTGCCCATGTGAAAGACAGGGGAAACACAGTCATGTGGGACACACAAATCCACTCTATTGGCTCAGAAGGCACAACTTCAGCATTCTTGCATTTCCACCATTGGTTAACAGTTCAAGCTGAAAGAGTCCAGGTCCTCCTAGTGAGTCCGTTTTCCCTTTATGTGTGGAAGAATGACTGTAGGATTTTACAGTGACAGGATTAGTTAAGAAAGGGACTGAAGTCATCCCTTTGACTGAAGCTGGTGGGTGGGGATTGGAAGCTGTGCTTTTCTCAAGTCGACGTTTTTCCTTTTTCTGCCTGCGTCTGTCTCAGGAAATGCTTGCAGTTAACTCAGGCAGCACAGACAAACTGAAGTGACTTTCTCCAGGTTCAGGGACAGGGACTTGACTTTTAGAATAATACTGTGTAACCGTCTGTAATAATTATTTTTACAGGACTAACTCTATTCTGATTGGCTAAAGAGTGATTATTTTCTCTTTTTTAGGTTGGGTTTTTTTTTTTTCTGTAGCTTAGAAAGAAGTGTAGCAAGATAATCTAACTTGAGCTTTTGCATCACATGAGCCAGACAAATGAATCCAGCAGTTCCAAGGCCTAGATTAATAATTCAAGTGATGACAAAAAAAGATTTTACAGAAATATTGGATCTCTGGGGAATATTAAGATGTGTTCATAGTATTTTGAAAGAAGAAATAAATTCCATAAAATCTATAATTACTAATATTTGGTCACTTCGAGAACAACAAAACTATTAAGATTAAATAGGAAGAAAGAAGTGTATTCTCTGTTTTTGATATTCTGTCATTTGCTTGATTTAGTTATACCAGCATGAGCAGTAATTTGAAACTGTACTCAGTCATGTGTGACATACTTCTACAATTAACCCTTATTAAAAAGACCTCTCCAAAATCCAACATTCATGTTTTCCTAGAACCACAGAAAGCAGAGGTAGGATAGATTTCTTCTACTATGTGTCTCTGGGCAGGTTTGTTTCCTCTTCTCTGTTTTCAGAGTTTTGACTAATGTACCTCTTAAACACTCTGAACATGTGACTCCTGTTGGTGGGCTATTGAGCTTAGGGCCTAATTTTTCAGTTGAGGGGCTTAACTATACTTGGAAATTTACCAAAATAATTTTTCTAGAGTAGTAAATTAATCATACACCCATGGTGTATGCAAGGCCAAGCAGAAACAGACTCCACTCCTGCCTTTTGAACTGCATACAAGTTCCAATTCACCAGCTTATAGCTAGCTCTGGGTTTCAGGACATCATTTTGTTTCTACCAGTCAAGGGATGTTCAGACCACCTTAAAACAATTTTTCTTCCTCTTTGGAGTTCAACGTCTGAAGCTATTTATAGCCTTTTATCATCACCTCACTGGCCACCCTTGTCATCACCTGCCTGAACACCATACTCCAGGTGTAGCTATGTAAGATACAGGAAGGTTCCTCCACAGCCTGTGACCTGGTATTGCTGCAGGAAATCAATATGTGTTTGCCTGATATGTGAGCATCAAAAATATGTATTTTAAAAATGTACTCACACACATAACAAACAGGATTTCAGAGATTCATACACGATATGTTCTACTTTGCAAGGCTTTCTTTGCTTGTAACTGCTAAGGAGATGTGGTGTTTATTTTTCCCTAGCAATATCACTTAAAAATAACATTTGGTAAAAATATAATAAAAGTGAGATTTGGTTTTGTAATTGGTTTGTTTGTTGTTTGCTTTAGTCTTCATGAAGAAAGGTAATTGCCTGGTTTGGGTAAAATCAGGCTACATCAGTAGCATCAAAACTTTCTCTACTCCCTCCAAAAATGTTTTCAGCTCCACCGGGTTTTCCACATCTGGACTCCAGAACACTGAGGGGAGAGAACTGAAAACCCTGGGAGACATTTTCTTTTTTTCTTTTGCAGTGCTGGTGGTCTTCATCATTTGAGTTACTTTCTGTTGTTGTTTAATTCAAAGTGGGAAGAAATACTAATAAAAGAAACCTTACTCCAGAGAGCAGTAAACTCCTTGGTTTTAAGAGCAGTACATGGTCTTGTCTTAAATACATCTTTTTCATGAACGTCAGTTTCTGATTTTAAAATGCTGAAAAGTCACTTAAAGAGAGGGAATAAACATCTGAATTCATTTAGTATTGTCCAGCTTTTTCCTCAATCACATCATGAGTGAATTTCAGGAAAAATTATGGAATTTGAAGCAGTGATTATTTACCTGCACTTCTTGAGCCATGAGTCAAAGACTTAGGTGACATGTGCAGATATTTTTGTGGCCTATAGTACTCTGGAAAACAAATCAGTGTATGTAGTATCATTATTGTCTACAGGGAGAGAAGTAAGGGTATCTTCACATGTACCTATGTGTTTCAATGGACAACTTATTTTCTATATCATCTCCATTGAAAAGAAATAAAAATAAAGATTTAAGCTACATTGTGTTTACTCTCCTTGAATAATAAAAAGTTTTTTTCTTCATTGTGGATTAGTAGAGAAGAAATCATAACTGTATGAGCAAAAGAATAAGAGCATCATAAAATTGGCACAGTCTGGAAATAAGATTACTTTGCAAGTACTTTCATTGTGATGACACTTAAGACATGAGACAACATATTGCTGAATGAACAGAGCTGTCAGAGTCTGGAGATTTTACTGCTATGTGGTCCTCTATGACTCCATCCATTGTCAGAATGGCCTTCTACTTCTGGGTTTGGGATGGGGTTTTGGAGGTCTTGGGTTTGTTTCCTTGATCTAGCAAAGACTGGTAAAGACACTGAACTCCTGCTTTGTATAGGTCCTGTTCCTAAGAATTTTCACTGTCTCCTGGCCAGGAACTCCATGAGAGAAAAGAGAGAATTGAAACAACGTAGAAATTGTAGTCAATAAAATAGCTCTTCTTCATTCTCTGGAATTATTAGAGGCCATAAGATGTGAGGGGAATAAATCAGGAAGGCCTTGTTCCTCTCATATGGGGTGTATTCTGAAACACCCTTACAAAACAGCTAGTGATTTTTCCTTGTGTAAATCAAAGCTCGATGACTGTTTCAGGGAAGGAGGCAGTTTGCCTCTTGGCTTCTTTTTAGCAATGTGTTCTACATTTAGAAAGGCAAAATCCAAGAAGACAGATAAAGTTCTTTCAGAAACTCTTCAAATAAAGCCACTTATGCAGTTTGAGTGTCAATGTGTTGTATTATATAAATGAATAATTCTGAAAAAATTTTAACTGTGTCCTTAGAAAACCAAATGCAATTCTATTGTGTGTATAATGTAGATTTCATGTTGCTCAGCACTTTGAAGCCTTTCTTTTTTTCTTTCTGTGGAAAAAAATTGAACTGTGATGTATGGACTGTGTATTTGCTTGCAACTTTGCCAGAGAATTCTTGCTGTTCTATACACCTTTGCTTTTTATAATTCAGCAGTCGGTGGTATGAGCTAAAGTTTATATCTTATGTTAGTCATTGCTAGTAAAATCCTTCAATCTTGGTAATGCATGAGAAAAGAGGAAATCAGTCAAAAAATCCAGGAGATAGTAGAGAAGCTTCAAAGAGGTAAAGAAACAGCAAAGTCATTGAAAATATCTGAGGGGCAGGCAAGTGGACAAAGGGCACCCAAACGCCATTTCACAGAGAGGAATTACCAGAGCCTAGAATGATGCACATCTCTTGCAGTGTGTGCATATATTCTGGAAATGGGTTTATGCCCCAGCTAAGAATAGCCCCGAGCTAACAAGAAGTGTTTTTCGAATACATCTGGTACAGGAGGGCTGTGAAGGAGGGTTTCTTCTCAACTCCTGTACCAGGAGTGGTGCAACTTCCTGAAATGCTATCTGAGGAAGTCACCTGTGCTGTAGTACATGAACCAGCTGGCCAGGTTGCAATATCTACCATTTACATAAAGAAAAATCAACTCTAAAGATGTTAATATCATAACTGACTCTGTGGGGTTCTTCTGGGTTTATATTTTGTTGGTGTCTTTTTTTATTTTTCCAACCAAGTCTTCTCTCTCCTCTGACTCCTCTAGCTACTTATGTAGGTAAAGTGAATGAAACCACATGAGGTACTGGGAAGATTTTCAGTAGGCAGAAGTAAGGAAGCTGATAACCCACTACTAGTAAAAATCAGAACTTATTTATATTTTCTCCATGGGCCTTCTTTTTACTTAGGGTCAAGTTTTGGTGGATACCTTAGGCACTCTGGCTGCAATATAACCACTACAAAAACTATTTCAAATCCAGTAGGTTCTTGACCCATATGTACTAAAATTCATGGATCCTTTGAGCTATTACTTATAGCTATTATTTGTTAACCTGATTTTTGTCACGGGACTGCTGGTGAGGAATTCAGATCTCATCATCTCATTCGGATAAACTGATAACGTGAGGAAAAAATTTCAGTTTCAAATGTAGAAGTCTTTTGATGTAAAGGTCATATGTGGTCTAATTTCAAATTTTTATATTGAATGTATCCATGGGATAAATTGTCATTTTTTGCAGAGGAAGTAGATGAATGTTTAAGTATTTCTCACTATATGTAAAAAAATTAAATAGAGCATTCCCTCTGTTGTCCCACCCCTCCAGTAGTGCCTGCAGCAGAAGGGCAGTCCCATTGGTGAGATTAAAACATAGCAAGGAAACAAGTCATAAGCAGCTGAAATTTCTTTTTGTAGTAAAAACATATTAAAGTTAAAATATATTTCAAGGTTTTTCAAAGTACTTTATTTTGTGGGGACTAATATAGTACATGTTGGATATTACTTTTCTTCTTTTGCAAGAATTTTCATCTGAAGAGATCTCCCTTTTTTTTGATTCATTGTTCTTGTCTGATACTTCAGTCGTCTAGGGATTATGACTGTAGGTAGTTTGCCCCATTTCTGCTTCAATTTTGGGTGGTCATAAACCAAGATGGTTTCAAAAAATTTTTTTCTTAACCATCTACCTTACACATTTTACTCCTTAACGAAATAATTAATATTTTTCTTTTCACAAGGGGACTTATTACTGAATAAAAGTAATAATAATACCATAGTTTTCTTTAAAAGAAGCCAGATCTGTTACTTTAAGGGTGTGCATTTTTCCTCTGATAGCTTATGAAAATTTAAATTAAAAGGATTTAATAATTTAAGCAGCATAGTTTAGTGAGTTAGTGTTGAAGAACAGAGGAGTTTGAAATTGCTGGGAAAACACTAGGCATTTCAGAGAATATAGTTCAATGCTGCCTTCAGGCACTGATCCTTGCTAGGTGCATGCAGGGTAGAGATGCTTTCAGAAATAGAATATTATATAGTTGAATAGAACTGCTACTCTAATAATAACATTTTATCCTTAATTATATATTGCATTTTATATTTTATATGGATTAATGAATTTCTTATACACCAAAGAGTAAAGCATTCCCTTACCAAGAGGGTTTTGATCTTGGTTAAAGAACAAAGTGTAGGCAGAGGGGATGAAAGAAGAGGGGCAGGACATGGGGAGAAGAGGAGAGGAAGTAAATGCAAACTGTAGTTGTTCAAACTGCAATCAGTCACCAGAGTACATTCACATACTTGTCTGATAATTGTAGAGGAATAAAATCCTACCCTGAACCCTCCTAAAATGTCTTCCTGCTTTAACTTAGAATCATAGAATCAGGTTGGAAAGAACCTCTGAGATCATCAAGTCCAACCCTTGATCCACTCCCACTGTGGTTCCCAGACCATGGCACCATGGCCACATCAGTCTCAAAAATCTCCAAGGATGGAGAATCCACCACCAACTTATTTCTACCATGTTAGTGATAGAAATATTCATGATATGAATCTATCATGCCTTAACAGAGCTATCATGATGCTATCTGAATATCCTGTTACTGAGTCCCTCACCCTGTTTCTTTTCTTCCTTCCCACTGTTTAATTATGGAACTCATTTGTGGCATATCACAACATTAAATGGAGGTTTCTTGCTTGAGACACCTTGACTGAGATCCTGACCTTAGAGAAATCAAGGAGACGAGTGGCTTTCAGTGTCTCAAGTGGCACCAGGATTTCACCCCTGCCTTTATTCAGGTCACCTTTGGACAAAGGGAGCAAGTAAGATTGAAGTGCTTGAGTATTAAGCCAATTATCTCTTTTAATTAGGACATGTATAGAGAACTCTTAAACTGAAGGAAGAGTGAAATCTGCTGAATAAATTATTCAGAGTAAATAGTTCACCCAGCTCTGGTTCTGACAGAGATAAAGCTGCAGTGGCATCAAAGTGTCTGATCTTATAGGGCGTTGCTCTGATACAGATGTCAAATGACAAATCAACATGAGGTGAGCAGATGAGTCTTATTCTCTGCCTTGCTCAGTTGGAGAGATCACTGAGGGTGGTGAAATAGGCTCCAAGGATGCTTTTAGAGCATCTCTTAACTGTAAAAGATAAATAAAACTGGCCAGGATGTAACTCGGTATAATTACTTAAATGTGCTTTATAGATATTACAAAGGGAGCTTTTTAGTACATCTTGAAGGGGAGGGGCTGAAATTAGTAAGATCTTGTGACCACCTCCTCTAAGACTGAGAAAGAGACCTGAAAATTTAAGTTTTTCTACTGGTAAAATGGTTGTTGGGAAAAAGTTTCACTATGGCTCATTTTGCCAATATTCCCCTCCATATTCTTGGCTTGTTTATGGTGAGATATCTTAGACACTAAGGTAACACTGATTGAAATTATTGAAGATATTATGAACAAACAGTGATTCTGGAGGCAGTGTCTCCACATTTCATGCTTTTGTAAATGTCATGACAATCATAGTTACCTTTCAGCTTCTGTTGCCCTGTGAAATTCTTGTACCACCTGTTGAGTAACACTGTCTTCTTAGCTCATTTAGAATTAGATTAGTTATTAGAGACATCTTGTGAGGGTGGTGAGGCAGTGGCACATGTTGCCCAGGGAGGTTGTGGATGTCCCATCCCTGGAAGTGTTTGAGGCCAGGTTGGATGAGTCTTGGAGCAAAACCCCCATGGCAGAGGGTTTGGAACTAGATGATGATCTGCAAGGTGCATCCCAACCAAAACCATTCTACAATTGAGTGTGTAATCAAAGAAAATGGAAACCATTGGCCAGAAGGCCATTTAGATGCTTCTTTAGCACGGGCATGGACAGGACCTTATTCATAATATTCACTGTACATTTAGGAGTTAGGGAGGCCTATTTAAGTGCAAGCTGTGAAAAGGGTCCTGTCTAAGTGCAAGATCTGATGTGTCAGGGGCCTGATGCAGCATCAGGAAGCAGTGTCTGCAGCTCTGTAGCAACGAGAGGAAATTTCAGAATTCAGATGGGATGCCTCTCTAGCCATCAAGCTGTCATTTATGTACTTCAAATGGTATAAAACAAATAAAGGCTAATTTTGGGGTGAAATTATCGTTACAATACTAGATTTTACTCAATAAGACAGACTGTTAAGAGAAAACACATTCTTTCACTCAGTTCTTTAGAAAAAGAAAGGAAACAAAACAACCTGAGGACTTTTTCCTGCTTTTCATTTCTTTTTCTGCAAGATGGCATCATCTTTACAAGCTTTGTCCTGAAAGTAACATTTCAAACTATAATATAAAAGCAGTTTAATTTTGTATCAGTTTTTTTGCATTCTTTTCATGCTTTTTTAGCAACTCTGTGCAATGAAGTAGAAAGGCAGTTTACAGTCATTTGACAGAGTGAGTCCTTTTGCAGCACTGCATTTTCACAGAGTAAAAATTATAATTAATGTATATACTATCTTGTTTAAATTACTGTAGGTTTTTTTTCTAATATGTGCAAAAATTTCTATAAATAAGTACCACATAGGTAGAATTGTACTGAAGAGAAATTTTATCATACTGTTAAAAACTGTACATCATAGACAAGCAATTCATGTAGAAATATGTGCTTGTTCCTTTGAGAGAGGTGAATAGATAAACTGTCCAAGGTACAGGGAAATAGAGCATGGATAATTTGAGTTTGAGATATTCTGTTGCTTAAGTGATGCATTAAATCAATATTCTGCAAAGCTTTTTCTTGTTAAGTTATTTACTTGGCTGCCGTCACAATTCACCATTTAGGTCATCATCTTTTTTTAAAAATATTTTTTTCTTGTGGCCTAATTTAACTTTATCTAAATACTTCAGCTGCTCAAGTAATGAAACTTCTTCAAATTCTAGAAATATATCGCTGTTTTAATGCCAGTAGTTACACTAAAATTCCTTACTTGGTTAACAGGTTAAGGAAAGAATTTACTTTAAAATTAATTACTACTTAATCTGCATGAAAATCTATTACTATTAATTTACAGTCGAAAGAATAAAAAGTGATCTTAATAATTTAATAAAAAATGGGGAAAATTCCTTAATGAGGTTCTGAAAAGAGAATACTTGAAATGGCAAACAAGTATTGTTTCTTTAGCTTTTTTAAAAATTTTTTTTAACATACCTGCATACAAATGGAATCCCAGAAGTTGCTGCTTCTCACCAGTCAGAATAACCATTCAAAAGTAATTATTGAGATAATCAGTAACCTGTTGTAACAAGAACTGAAGGTGTGCACTCAGTAACAATGTGAGGGAACCTCAGGGAATCCTTCATCCTCAGCCATTCAGGTGGCTGAGTAAGAGCCACAGAACTTCAGCACTCTGGAAGTATTTACTTTTTTAAAAAAACCACTAATATCCCGGATCATGAATCACTCTGTTGTGATAAGATTTTTTACTGAGCTTCAGACAACAAAATAATTTTAACCCAAGCAATTTATACCTTTCTTTTTTTCCTTTAATCAAGATACATAAGGATAGGAATACTTTTGTAAACTGTCTTATTGGGCTATCATCTATACAGTTCTGCCTGTGAGATACCTTTTACATAAGGTGTAATTACTCAGTGTCTACACAGGCATGTGCTAAGTCTGCACTTCTGTTTTAGGTGGATTTTTTTTATTTTTTGAAGATTTTTTCAAGGAATTATAATTACTAGTGACAGCCACAGGGCTGTGCTGGTTTTTTCCTTTGTTTTGTTTTTTTCTTAGCACTTTGTTTTAATATTAATCTAGACTGAGAAACAGGGTCTCCAAAGATAATTTACTCATCCTTTTTATGGTATTTTAGTAATATGGTGTTCAAATAATGATGAAAATGGCCAAGTAAAGGTAGGGGGGTGGGTGCAGGATATTGAAAAGATCAGGATTAATTATTTAGGAAGAAGAAGAAGTAAAATGGGTCAGGAGGAAAAAAAATTACAAAGTACTGAACCTGGTAGACGAGAGAGACTGGGAATGCCTTGTTCCTTGTCTCTCTCACAAGGGATGAGAGAGACCTTCAAGCTAATCTGAAGACAGAAAAATGAAATAATTTTATTAGGCAGGAAGTGCTTTTCCACACCATATGTGATAATGTCAAGATTACCAAGGCTAGACCGTGGTAATCTTAATTGCTACCTGCATATGGACTGCTGTCATGCCCTTTCATTTTTTTGATTCATTCATATTTCCTCCCAACCTCATCAAGTTTTATTAATCTGTTTCTATGGTTTTTTGTCATCCAACTTTTCTGTTATTGAGAACTGAATGCAAAGCAAAACATCTACTGTCTTCCTCTCTACTTTTCTTTAAATTGTAGAACCTTTTGAAGAGAATAACAGGGCAGTGTAATTCTGCTTCACCAGTACGCCGAAAGGTGGTTATGGGGTCATTTAGAAAAAAATAAGCACAATTTGATGACATGCTATGAAAAAATTAAGGCAGATCTCATTAATGCTGCTTAGATAAAAATGTTTTTGGCATGTATCTATTCCCCAAAAGATAGCTACCAATTATCAATTGTTGATATTATGTGAAAAGAGGAACAAATCTGTTCTTGAAATCTGATAAATAGAATTGTAACTATATAAGCCAATGCAGCTGGTGAAGGTAATGGTGAAAGATTAAAACTGTCTGGAGTAAAGTAAAATGGTTCTCCGACTAGTAAGGTAATGAAGAAATATTTGTATAAATAAATATGATTTATTGAATAAATGAAAGTGGAAAACTTTCTCCAGATTTTTATTTCTACCAATAGGAAAATGTTTTATACCTTTTATCATTCCTTCTTTTGTGGAGGTACCATATTATATTTTTATTGACAAATGCTGTATGCAACAAAATATGTAGGATGTCTATCAAAAACAGAGGAAAATACATTTCTTGAGTAGACAGAACAACTAAACTGCATGAAGCTGACTTTATAATTGTAGTAGTGGCACAGGAGATAGTCCTGTTACTGCAAATATAGAAGCAAAACGAATCCTTTGTCAAACTAAAAGCTTTTATTATGTTCTTTGTGGCCTGAGTGCAAGATGATGTTACTGATTACATGGAACAAATTACAGGAAAAAAAATGATGGAATAGCTCAACTGATGAGAGCAAGAAGTTCCAGCGAGCCAAAAATTCACTAAATCCAAAAATGTAAAGTGCTGACCCTGGCTGACCTCAACCAGTCGTTAATTAGCAGAGGATTAACACCCTTTTCATGTGATGGCAATCACTAGAAAATAATGTGCATGCATCAAAGAACTTTAGGGTCTAACAAAGGATAAAACACAAAGATTATGTGGATTATAAAAGGGGAATCTGAAAGGGGCACTACACTGTCCAATTTGTAATTTTGAACAATGCCTCTGAAACTAGAATATTTTGGGAAAAAAAAGAACTGAAATAAATCCATAGTTTAGAAAACCTTATTTCTATTTTATTAATTTCTGAACTCAGACTCAGATTTTAACACTTTACAGCAAGCGTTATTAGAGAAAAATCTAGACACACTTGAAAATATTGCCAATGTATTATAAGGTAGCCAGTAAGGAAATCCTTTTTCTTGAACTTTTCCAGAAGGGCTTTAGAAAGTTTCATTCATGTTTTAAATGGCTATGGATCAGGTTTAGTGTTCAGCACTTCACGTAAAACCATGGCCTGAGATGAACCTGGTAAAACAAAACAAAAAAAAAAAAAAGAAAAAAAACAGAATCCCTATTCTTATGAATCTTTTCTGGGGTCGCAAAGGCTGATGGGGCTTGAATTATGTTCTGTATCAGTGGACTGGTGAGGGGCAGAAGCATCCTGCCACGTTTGAGGTGTCAGTGTGCCTTGGGGACTCTGCTCCTGGGGCCAGGGGAGTGAGAGCCCAAAGCCCCAGCACCACCCATGCCCGGGCAGGCAGAACCTTTGTGGGCTCCAGCTTGGGTAGACGAAAACAAACTGAGAAGTCAGGCAGTGTTAGTCTGGGCATTGGCTGGATCCCAGCAGTTGAAAACTTAAATCACAGTGTATTAGAACAAGCAGGGATAAGGTGGGGTTTTTTTGGTTTTGTTTTGGTTTTGTTTGGGTTTTTTTGAGACTTCTACAATGACCACAATTTATAAATGCATTTCTAATAGTTTTGAATGCAATGCAACTTCAAAGGTGCATTTCTCCCTCTAAAAAAGTTGGTTGCTTCTAAATTCTTAAAAATGTGGCTAATATTCTGAGTGTACCCGCTGCAAAATATAACTGATTTCCATTCAAGATGCACACAATACTTCATAATTTACTTCTGTAGTAGGTTTGTAACTTTTATTCTGATTTGGACCCCAGAGGCCACACGGGTGTTGGAGCGATGCCTGTGCTATGTATCTGCTCTGTCTCACAGCCTGTGCTGGCACAGCTGCACACCTCTGCTAAGTGGAGAATGTGAAGAAACCCAAACCCTGTAGAGCTAACTGTGGCTTTCACTGCTTTTAAAATTGCCAAGATCAGAAAGTTCTGCTATCCTACTGCCCACTGGAGAAATTTATTCACAGCTCCTGGCCTTACCCATGTTGGTGATTTCCAGCATGAACCAGTGGGATGATGAGAACTTTTCTCTTGTAAAAACCCTCTTTAACTTCACTACCCACCTAAACAAATTAAACTCTTGGTTTATCTAATCATGTGCAGCTACTAGTAGTTCTGCAGGTTAGTTAGGTTGTGAAAATGTATCTCTCTCTTCATAAACAAAGAAATTAAATTTTTTAACTTCAGTATTATTGGAAGTACAGTATTTCTGCTGTCATAGGATTTCCTGTTTATTTTTACTTCACTTGTGTCTAGTTTTATCTTACTGAAGTCCTTTGTCTTTTCTTTCTTTGTTATAAATTTGATATATTTAAGTCTTCACTATGGACGGATTGTGGAGTAATTTGTAACATGAAAGGGGAGTAATGGTGATTCCAACCGTGATTTTCAGAGATGAATTCATAGCTGCATTCATCAGAAGGAGCCCATGCTTTGACTCTCATATTTAAGGTATTTAAGGTCAGTCTTGCAGGGTTAAGAGCTGAGAAAAATATTTTTCAGATAAGCTGAGTGAATCAGACCTGGAAGTTTCTGAAAGATAATGAACAGGAAGCTGTGCAACTTTTAGACTTATTTCTTAACAGAGCCACAATTGAAGCACAAAACATTCTCACTGTTGTGAATTTGATCTCCTGATACTTGTGGTAGATTCTCTATTTCCAAGAGGATTTTTCATTATTAATTATACTCCAATGATGACTTGGACATGTTCTATCAGTATGTTTGGTTTGTCTCTAACCTGTTCAGCTATTGAATAAGATTTTGAAGCTTCCTGTTGAAGCATAGGTCTGCAAATATATATGATTTAATGTTGCCTAGTTAATTCCCTGATTTTTGAAACATAACCTGATTCAGCTTTAGAATGTATATGTTAATAGCTAAAAGAAAATGAAAATATACTTTTTTTTAAAAGAGGAGATTAACAACATGGACTCTAATCATGTGTAACCATATATGAAAAAAGCTCTTGGTAGCCTAAGTAACCAAAACATAAGTTGACACTAATTTCACTCTCTTTTTCTGAGTTAATAGGGAGTTAATTCAGAGAGGACTCATATATGTCAACTAAAAGTATGACTGTGTTTGATTCTCTGTTCTGGCTGCTTTGGGATTCTGATGAAATACTGCCTGTCTGTTATCTCTCTTCCTAATTAGATCAATGTTTCAACCAAAATTCTTGGAGGGCCAGATTTAAATTGAACTTCCAGATAGGTTCAAATTAGCAACTTTCACATTTGCTTTCTGTAAGTTTTCATGCCAGAAGAGTTGATTATTTAAATGCTGTTGTAAAGCAAGGAAATTCAAATGAGTATTCTTGAAAAGTGTTGCTCTCTCAGACCTAGGAACTGAATTTAGAGAAATATATTGTGTTAGACCTTCAGCTGCACAGCTGTAACTGTTTCCAGAAAAATCTGTACTAGCATCCATCAGATCAAGCTTCTGTCCTGGTTCTGTAAATATCTTAAACTACTCAAATCATGCCTCACTAAAAGGCAGCATTGACCTTTCCAGTGGAAAAATGTAGTAGGGGATGGAAAAGGTGGGACTTTTCCTTTTCTAAGCATAGTTTTAGATTGGTGTAAACAAACCATGAACTTCACCCAAAAGGATAATAGAAAAGTCAAGAACACAACCAAATAATTCTTTTTCATATGATTTCCTGCTACTTAAAATCTTAAATTTAGATCAATGATTCATTAAAATTCTCATGCTTTTCTCAAGGTTTGACAAAATTATATTATTTTAACTCTTCAAAGGTCACAAGCACTATCTTCTGTTCACAAGAACTAACACTCAGAAGAGTAGAAAAATACTACATATGAACTTTTAAGTTTTATGTTCCTGGAACTACATTCCCATTTCAGTATTTACTGTTTATTTTCAACCCTTTCTCTTAACGAACTCAAATGAAGCTTGTTGCTATAACTAAAATCCACAGGCACTGATGCATGTACTACTTGGAATTACTTAGAATAAAGATGGTGGTCACAAACATACTGGTAGGTTCTTTTTTTCCTTGAGCATTAGATTAGATGTGGCATTTGCATGAAAAATATGTGCTGAGGAGATGTAAAATGCTTTCCATATCCAATAAGAAGACAGACTAAAAGCAATTATATGTGCATGGAGATGATTTTATGAAATCCTGAGCCTTTCTTGCAAACCTGTCCTGGAGAATTCAATACTGAAGTTACTGTGAAATGTAGATTCAGTTCAATTATAAGACTAAGTGAACCAATTCCAAGTTTTCTCTTGAAAGCACTGGCTTTCATGATTTTGCATTCTCTTTCCCTGTAAAAGAGTTTGGAGGGAGAGAAGGAGCAAATTTCCTGCTTTTTCGGAAGCTGAATTTGTCATGGAAAGCTTAGTGGTTGAACAGAACTAAGTGTGGGGAAGTAGTTTGTGTGTAATAACCCTACTCTTCTACTGTTCTTGCTATTTCCAAGCTAGGCCCCTGCTTATCACAGGGTTGGAGCTATTCTCATCATTTCCTCCATGCAGCTCATGTCCAAAGTTAGGTTAACACTGAACATTCCATTTATCACAATCTCTCAGTATGGAAAAGCCATATGGTGATCAAGCCTGGGAATTGTGCCCCAAGTTTCACGCTAAATGCACTTATATGGTCTTATGGCTACTTACACTTGGTGCCCATCTGTTAGGATGGCAGGAGGCCCACTGCTAAGTTGGCCAGACAGTTGCCCTTGAGGATAGTTGCCAGACAACGTTGGAGCTTCAGTGGCAATGGAAAAACCATTGTTTTTTGCTAAAACTGACTCCTTATACTAATGTCTTCTTACACAGAGAATATATGAAATCTAAATGTGACAGTGAACATTTCTGTCCCTCGCAGAGGTTATATTGCAATGAACAGATGTAAAAATCATCAAGAAGAAATGTTCTAGGTCAGATTGCACTTGGTTAAAATTACAAATATTCGGCATACAGGACATTTCACATCCAATAGAAAACTAGAAAACCAACTGATGCAATACATCTCTGGTAAAACTAAAGGTGCAAGTTCTCAATATGCTCCCAAAATTCATCATTCAGATCCAGAGAAAAAAGATTGTACGATTCATGTTGGTATCAACCATTCAGAAGGTGGAATGATATTTGCTGCTTTCAAAAAACCAAACTTATTTTTTTCATTGTAATGCTAAGGAGTGAAAGTATTATTTGGAGTATCAAAATAAAGGTAGTCAGAGAAAAATAACAAGGCATAAAGGAATTCATGATATAGCAAATGAATTTTGAAGGATATAAAATATATACATAAAAAAAGCTTATAAAAGAGGAAGAAGGAATTGAGTAGCAGAGAAGGGAGTATTGGAATCAAAGAGAAGAGAAAAATCAGTCAGGTTTTCTCATTTCATTAAAAAAAAAAAAATTTTACTCAAAGTCTTGGGTACAGACTAAGAATTGACTACGTTGAAGATAAAAGCACACAGTCATGAGTCCCAGAAGGAGAGAAAAAACATAAGCAGGAAAAATCATTCAGTCTAATTATGAAAAAGATGTTTTCATCTGAAGGGGAGCTGGGAAAAAAGCAAGAAATTAAAAGCAGGTGGTAACAACTGAAGTTCAGCTCTTCCATTGTATGTCTGAAGCCTTGATTGCTTAACAGTGACGCTGAAAAAAAGTAAAATTCTGCTACTCTGGATCTGGGCAGCTTTCTGCATCTGGGCAGCTCTCTTGCATCTAAAAGGTCTACTCTTTCAGAATATTGCCTTTGTCTATGCAGATGCTGATTTATTTACTGCTTTAGTAACAATACTTTCTGTATTCTAAGTTTCCAAGAGGCTTTAAACACCATATTCTCATTTGAAAAAATCAAGTTCAGCAGAAAAACTTGTTACTGAAAAATACCATAACTTGACATTAAAACTTCTCATGGCAGTATAGGAGTTTAGATGGAGATTGGCTTGGAAAAGATCTTTGTGTCCAGACAGATAAACCTAATTAAAAACACAGTTTGGTGATCAGAACAGTTACTTATGGTGGAGAAAGCTGTATGCCAGGTTTTGTTGTACCTGATTCATTCCAGGAAATATTTTTTTTCCAAATGTTAGGGAAATGCCCTGTCTGGATTTTCTGGAGGAAACGGTCACAATCTTCACAGTCTTGATTTCATTTTGAAAGGGATCACGGGAATGGAACATCTTTAAAAACATCAAAAGTTCCAGGGCCACAGGAAGAAGGAGCTGTTTTCTGTGAAGGTTTAATAACGAACAGGAAATTATTGATTCTGGGATGTGGTGTCCCATCCCCAGAATGTGGGATGTGAAAGTTGTAGATCCATTGTCAAAACTTCCATTGGATAACAAGGAAAAAGGTCTAACTTTGTTTTTGAAAATGTTAGTAACCACCTTGGCGCTCCCCAGTCTGAAAGGGGATATCATTCCCTATTGAACTAGTTAGTTAAAGAAATACTTGAATCAGACTTTTGTTAGTGAATCTGGTCACTATTCTGCCCTATTTCTAACATTCATTTGTTAGTAAAAATAGCTAAATAGGTATTTTCTAAAACAATCATGCAAGACACTCACTGTTGTGTGCTCTAGGAGATTATGTCAGACATACTGGTAGTGGAACCATTGATGCAAAACAATAATTTTTTCTTAGAATCATATTTTTGTAAGGACCCTTCACTCCGTAAAAATGTTTGGTTGTTTTGTTTTGGCTTTATGGTATTGGATAGCAATTATGAGATTAAGAGGTCAAAACTAAAGTTCTCTCCTTTAGTATGTCTTTTCATTGTGTAACTCTTATAAAGAGAAATTACCTAGATTTGTGTTGACTTTCTAGGAGGCTTTTCAGATGTGAACAGAAACCTTAATTTAATTTTAGGCTTGACTCAACATGTAGATTAGACACATGAGAACAGAGATGAATGAACACAGTTCATTCTGGTCCTGAATTCTAGCAATAACTTTTGCTTTTTAAGTTTTCCTGAAATAGCTGAAACACAGTACCCAGTAGTAATTACAAGATGTAATTTAAGAAAATGCTTTCACTTTTAACAGATGGACCTCTCAAAACCAACTATTTGAAACTAGTTTATTTTGACTGTTTTATTCCTGGAGGGACAGCATTTTATTTAATCATCATAGTTCTTATTTGCATATTGTTTCATTTGTTTCATGACCACACTAATTAGAAGAAAAGACTATCTTGCTGTACATGACATTTCAGCTCCTGAATGAAGGAGGACATGAGCTTCAGGCAAGTTGCATTAATTTGGTCTGTATAGAAATTAATAACAAGTGCACTTCAAACTTTCCCCTCAAAAATAATTTGAATATTTTTGCATTAGAAAAGGCCATAACTGACCCATGGCCAAGAGATTATTTTGCTGGCTTATACACAGGAAAATATTTTATGTTGATAATACATTACATGAGGCATTTTTGAAACATAAACAGTGCATACTGTTCTTACAGAGGCTTGATAAAAAATTTCTTTCCTAGATGCTTGATTATGACCAGAGAGACTACTCTTGGTCTGGGAAAGGAAATGTCAAATCTCCATTTCTGAAGAAGTTCTATATGTAAGAGATGGGCTTCTTCATGAAAACCCCAAATGTTGGATTGTGGGTGTATAATGATCAAAAGAAAAGAAGTTAAGTAGGAATGTTGGCGTAATTAATGCATTCTGATAGCAGAATATACTTTACCAAATTTAAACTGGTGTATTGCTACTGAAAATGTTTCCAAAACTATCTTTTAGAAAGGCATTCAATCTTTAAGTGAAGATTTTGTGAAGCAGACACTCTGACAGTTCCTACTGTAGAAAAGTACAACTTTACAGGGAGATGTTCTGACACTCCAGTGCCAACCATGAAGAGGATCTTCAGTTGAATAGTGGAAAAAAAACCCAAAAAAACAAAAAACAAAAACAACAACAAAAACTTGTTTGGAACTATAAGAGAAATTTCATCACATAAACCTGATTTCTGGGAGGTGGATTTTTAAACCTTAGAAGATTGATCAGACAATCTAGATAAGCAAAGCATGCTCAGAGAGCATAGCTTCAACAAGAAGCCTTAAGTAGTCTAGAAAGCCATGTGGAAACAAATACTTTACTTTGAAGATATTGCAGTCCTGAGCTTTCCATTGGAGAAGAAAATTATTTTCCACTCCTCATTTCCTGGAGTATTTTCTATTTGCAGACTGCATACCTTTTAAGATCAAGGAGAACAATAGTTGTCCTTTTACCTGTGGCTTTCTGATTGTTCATCTGGAACCTAGGACTAACTATCCTGCCATGAACTTCACAAGATTGTTCACTTTTAGGAAATTTACATTAAATAAAAAGCCTTATCTTTAAAGTCATTGTGATTAGTGCATAAAAATAATTAAATAATGTTTAGAAGCTATTTTTTTACCATAGTTATGATGTTGGCATGGGGAGATTTTGTAGCATCTATCTTTCTACGTTCTTATTTTATTTATAATATCTTCTTTCTGCCACCCAGTTTAATGGGTGTTTAAGAAGTTCAAATATATTCCTACAATGACAATGTCATTCTCATTCTCAGAACCACCCCAGAAAACAATTATTTTATTTTTACTTTTTTTTTTTACATTTACATTTTTTTTTCCTATCTTTTACTTCAGCCTTATTTTCCTACCATTTCAGTAATTCTAGTTCCAGCTGAACCTGAATGTTTTGACTTTCAGATGGATTGTAATGGACTTTGTAGACACTGAAAGAGAAAATGAATTGAGGCTACAGAGGAAAGGCCAACACCTTTATATACGACTTTGTGTACCTTATCCTTATCCTAATCTGAAGACAAAATATCCAAAACCTGTTTACAATGCTAAGAATTTAAAAAGCCATATCCCCTTCCGTGTTCATTGCAACAACAATTTCTCAAAATAGGCACTACAAATAATCATACAAGATAGCAGAGATCATGTTTATTCTCTTGAAGCCTCAGACACTTGCAGACTTCTGCTTTAGCCCTGAGGTCAGTGATACTCTATCTGCTTCAGCCACGTTTGCATGAATCCCATTCATTTTACCTGTGTGCACTGGGTATTTTTTTTCTTATTCCAAGTTCCCCTATACCTTTCTTGCAGCTTACAAACACATTCTAATAAAACAATTGTATCTGGTTTTCCACTAGTCTGTCTAGGTCCCTGTTTAATCTTGTTAATGCAAGCAAATTATGTTTAAGGCAGCGGAGGTACCCCAGCAAATCTTCTTTTATTCTGCAGCTCTTTTCTTGCTAGCATTCTGTTAATTTTTGAGTGCTGCTCATGAAGCCAGGAAAGCAGTAAAGTCTTTAAAAAGCATGAAATAAATTCGGTTCTGTGAGTGGGTAATTGTTCAAGGTCATCTGTTCGTTGTCTTTGTCTTGATTGTTTGAATTAGTAGCTAATAATGGGGCTGAAATGTGAATGAATTATTATCCATAGGGCATATTTTGAGGAGTGTAAGGAAATATTACAGGGTAATTAAGGTTATCCAATAGCAAGGCTGTGCTATCAGCAGATGTCTAGCAATTACTATGTTTAAAAGATGTGGGGATTAAAATATGATTATAGCGTTTATATTGTCTGCTTTTAAAAGTCATGTTTGGAATTTATTCAGTTTGTTCTAATGCCCTTTTCCTTTTGTTCTGTCACTTAAATTCCAACTTTAACACAGGTCTTTCCTGGTGAATTAAAATAAACATCAGCAGATGGTATGCAGTGCATGTGTATGCGAAATAGCAGTGTGGTTATTGAGGGCTACAATGATGACTGAATTGATAAACTCTTTACTATTTATTTGTTAGCAACTTCTGAATACATTCTAGAGCTTGAACAGTAGGCCTTTTAGGTCCTAAAATGATGATGGTTTTGGAAATATTTTTCAACAATTTAAGATGACAGGAGAGCTCACTTGTTAATTTAGTATTAGTTTGTTGAGTTGATCATTTTTCAGCAAAATCAAAAGTCCCAAGTTCAAAGTTCTGCTGATATTACTGACCCTAAACTGGCTTAGTGCTACCAGAGGCCAGGGAAGGGGAAGCATTTTTTTTCAGTCCCCGATCCAGCAAATTTGATTTTAGCAGATGGGATGAAGGGAGATAATGTAATGGACAAGTATCTGTGGCATCTGCAATGTCTGTATTTAGCACAGTTGATGGGAACTGGGCTGGGGGGATGGTGCAAACGCTGTCTGCAGGGTGAGCCTTAGAGGTAAATGATAAACCTCTCAGTAGGCAAGGGTGATGACTAGGAGAAAACATCAGGACATTAGAGCGTTTGCATCCACAAAAAAGAAAAATGAGAGCCTGAAAAATGGAGGAGAGGTACAAAATGAATGTGACAGGAAAGGATAATCTGGACAACAGTGAGTTAAGCCTTTTGAGCTTATGTTCTTTCTGGGACCTCTTTGGACAAGAGCACACTGGCAGCTTGGTTTTTTCCTTACCAATAATTAAAACCACAATTGAAATAAAAATTCTCTTGGCATATTTCAGGTAACTTCCTGAAGTCTAAAACTTATTGATTCTGCCCTTCCACTCCCTTGCACCCTTTTTCATCTGATTGGCATTAAGCATGAAGAGCTTTGTATTTATTTATTTTGCACAGTGCTGACAGTGCAAGAGGGGATTATTCAGAAGCACTATGGATTTGTCTAGCTACTGTGTTAGTGATTTTTATTAATATGTGGCTAGCAGCAGGTGTAGTAGTCTGTAGCAAATGCTACTAGTTGCCTATCCACGCCTCTGCTCACTCTGACTTCTCTATCCATTTTATGCTGATCATAGTGATACCCTTTAAAGCACATTTTATAATTTCAGAATTTCTCACCACACTAGAAGACATTAATTAACATTGCATTGGCATCTTCTTTGGCTTTAAAATAAGAATGGTAAGTGTTCTTTGTTTATGACTGAAGTTTGCACTAATTTTAAAATACTGATTCTGTACTTGCATGCATGAACAAATCAAAAATAACCAGGAGTAACCTGACAAGCCAACAAGCCAAGTAGCTTACTGTGAAGATGCAGTACTAGGATCAAACTTTGTGATCAACACTCTAGGATGTGTAATGCACAGTAATTGCCTTAATTGCCTTAATTGCATATGGGTTTTTATTAAAACCAAAGGAATTTTTCATGATCTAAAATAAAGGACGGCCTCAAGGTTTTCACTTGACTAAAATATTCTTACTAAATTCTCACTTTAAGAAATTGAAATTAAAATTTAAAGACAAATATGCTCAGAATCAAAGCTAGACATTTACAAAAAAATCAAAGCTAGATATCATAGATACTTTTTGCTTATTAACCCGTTCTGGCATTAACATTTCTGTTGCAGAAGAAAAGCTGAGAACATGTCAGTGAAGGGACAGGGAACGACAGAAACAGAAAAGAGAACGTTTGGGGTTTGTGCAGTTAAAAAGATAATGGTGAAATATAAGGCATCTATGAATGTCTCTGTTTGCAGTTACCCTAGTCCATATTATTCATACATGTATTACAGCAGAATTTTCATCTATTTAGGTTTCCTGAGTTGAAAAAATACAGACCCCTCATCAAATCAATTAAGAACTTCAATAGCTTTTAGTCCCTTCATTGAAATATTGTAATGCCTCTTGTTGGTCTTCTAAGGTGTTGATATCCATATGTTAAGATGATAAATGGCAGAAGCTGATGTGAAATGCTCCTAGCTTTATAAAAGACATCCATCTTTCTTGCCTGTCCAGTTATTACTATACAAATGCCTGAGCCAGGGCTTGTTTAAACTTAATGAGAATATTTTTACTGACCTCATTGTACTTTGGATCCAACTAGGAAGCTACTCAACTTTTCTTCAAGCAAGTTATGAGTTTTGTTTAACGAAAATAAGGCTGACATTTTGTTTGGTGGAATTAGTCAAAATACAGCAGCGGGGAAAGAGAAAGTTCAAACACCTAATCTTACCTTTTGATCTGATTGTAAATTAACAGCCACTGAATTAGCAAAGCCACTGTAGTTTTTATAGCATCATTTTCATATAGCTGGGGAAGGAGCTTAATGGAAAAGCTGTATTTTACCCTAAAGCTTTTCTTTCACTTTGTAACAAGAAGAAATGCCAATGGTCACATTTTCCTATGCTAACTGAGTTTACTGTTGCAACAATAAAGCTTTTACTGAAGTCTCAGCACTCCCAAGCATAAGCAAAGGCAGTACATACACAGGGTGCTGCATTACTCCTTTGAGTGTGCTAATAATGACCTTGGGTACCTCAGAGAAGAAAAGCAGTCACTGCAAGTTCATGAGCCTCTCTTCTACAAGAAAGGGGATAACACTGGAGCATTCATTAATAATGAAGGAATAGAGAATGTGAGGAAGATCTGTTGCTTGTGAGACCCAGACAGATCCTGTAAAGGTGAAAAACACAACCATAGTGATGCTTTGACTTTAGGACATTTGCAGATTTCCTGAACCTTAATCAACGTGGTAAAGCCATGCTTTAGCTCACATTTGGAAACCTGCCTGTGTGTTTCTCTAAACAGGGAATGTACTATGCTCAGAGTAATGCTCAATAACCTTCAACAAATCTGAGAAAAAGAAGTCCTCTCTTGTGATGGGAGTCCTTGTTTAGAGATCTCACAAACTGACCAAAACACTAAAGTAGACTTAACAGTCTAAGTTAGAGAAACTAATGAGGTGTGTTAGTAGCTCTGTGGAATGTATGCTTGATAATGTATACAGATATATATATATATATAGGCACAATATATGTATGTATATGTGTATATATTTTTGTTGGGATGAGACATCTTGCTTTTCGTGTTGTGCTGAAGTAGATTGGAGAGGAATTTTGAATTTTTCTTGTCCCTTTTTTCACCAAGAAGAGAATAAAGAGTTCAGAAGAAGATATGCAGAGTGAATACTTTGTCTTATGATTTAGAGAAGGAAGAATCACCATTTTTTTTAGTACCACCACCACATTTGAGTCTCAACTGTGAACTGGATGATCAATACAAAACAGATGTAAAAAGTCAAGTTCAGAAGTTAGGGATGCTAGTAGACAAAAAAAGACTTCTTCGTATTACTATTTTTGCAGCTCTGGTTAGAATTAAGAAGTGGGAGAACTCTGAACAGTTTGTGGTTTTGTTTTAGACCTCAGAACATAAATACTTTAAAGCTGTAATTTTGGGTGGATGATTACTAATGACCTTCTTTGATTTAAAGCTTAACTATTTCTAAAATTAGAAATCAGTGTATATAAATCAGTGAAACAGAATCTTCATGTACTTAACTTTGGAAATATATAGGATTGCTCACATATAAGAGGCTAACCTTGTGTTGGCATGTTTGCATGACCACAGTTGTATGGGTAGGGAAGTTGCACTGACTTCAGTTCCTCAGCTTGCCATGCCAAGGTTTTTCAGATTACATAAAATGTCTTTTGTGGGTGAGCATGTGTCTTAAATCAAAGTCTGCATGCTGTCCCATGTGGCATGGACCAGCCCATCTCCTGGCAAGTTCAGGCTGCTCCCCTGCAGTCATGTCTGCCCAGCTGGAAAGCACACTGCCCAGCTGTCTTCCAGCAATCTGGCATTGTTAGTGCCCTGTGACTTGGTAATAGGGGGGATCAAGAGGTATCCTGACTCCACTGTCAAGGAAAACGTGAAAGAACAGCTGATTTGCTCTAAGAAAAGAGTGACTGTTTCAGAAAAGTAAATATTTTCTCACTTTTGGCTTGAAGACGTTTATAGTTTGAAACTGTCCATAATCGAGAAGTTTTAAAAAAGGTTAGTTAATTTGAAAATTAAATTATTTTATTATCATTCTGGCCTAAGGCTTAAAAAGTTTTGGTTTGGCCTCTCAACTGAGACCCATTTTGCATTGAGTTATTTTGTCAATCTCATCACATGGAATTTGAAGCTGTAATTTTTCCTCTGAGAGGAGAACTGTGAAAACTGTTACAGCATATGTGGCAATTCCTCATCTGAGTCTAAAACCTTGTGAACTCCAAGGCAAAACATCTTGGTGTGAAAGCTTGTAGTTTTAACTGCTTTTACCTTCAACACCTTTTGGATTACTAAAGCTTAAATCTGAGGTACATTGAGCATTTTTATGGACATTTGTTTTTTATCAATCAAGAATGCATGCTCCAACATAAAAATCTTAAAAGTAGGGGAAATAGCTCACTGCCATTTCTTCAAATCCCTTTTCTACTTTTCTATATACCTTTAAAAATATCCAGCCTAAGGATTGCTGTCTTTGTAACTTCAAATGTAAGTTGTTATAGCTGAGAGAATAATTTGATGTTTATTTTTGATCTCCAATACCCTCATCTGGCTCTGGATTTAACAAGAAGGATGGCTGGGATTTATTTTTAACATGTTAAATCAAAAAGGCAAGTCAAATGGTCATTTCTTGAAACATAATTTGCTGAACTCTTAAAAAGCAAAGGGTAATTTAGCAGGGTATCCTGTGACAGGAAATGACAAGCTGCCTTCAGCAGGGCATGGGCTGTGCTGCAGCACTTGGATCAGTATAAATCTGTTGACTTAGGAGGGAGATGCTTGCACAGGAAAAGCAACACTTGGTTGGAGTCACCGACAGTCTGAGGATTTGTGGAGGAGGCACGGAGGGGCTGAGGGTGTACATTCAAAAGGCCAGAGTCATCAGACTTTAAAATAGTGTGTGTGGCCTTGCTCAGTGAAAATAAAGAGTAATGTGGCTATAAAAAGAAAGTAAACTACCAGTTGACTGCCTCTTTTATGCCCTACACATCTTTGAAGGTAAAATTTGTTATTTTGGAAAAACATATGGTAGGTTTGAACGGAAAACCCGAGTTGTTTGGCTTCAGGTTTTTATTACGTGGACTAAAAAGTCATCTTGCACTGAAGAAGTGAAAATCCTCACCTTTAATGGAGTTTTGATAATGAACACGTGTGCTACCTTTTTGAATTCCATTAATAACATTATTTAGTGTTTAATTTATAAGTATAGTTTATAAACAAAAATTATTATTAAATAACTAGTAAAACTGAAAGGGAACTTTACGGCTAACAAAAGTGCAAAGAACTAGGTGTGCATAATGCAAGTATTTCTAGTTAAAATTTTCTACATCCGATTTTCAACAAATACCATTTATTTTTTGCATATTACTGTTTGTCATACATCAGCAATGTGCAGGCAGAACCAGTACTGCCCTTTTGATTTTATGGGATTACTGACAAAGAAAAAAGAAAGAAAAAATATAAGTAAACTGTAAAGACTTTAATAGGAAAATAAAAATAGACATCTTAACCTTTCGTTCCTTTTATAATGAAACACAAGTTTCCTATAAGCTAGACACACCTCTGAATTTTCTGGGACAGTAACATTTAAAACGGGGTTATCTCATTTGACTAACATTTTTCTGGTCCTAAGCCTTTATCCAAACCCATCTAACATCTAACATTGTTTTCTTTCTGTCTTAGCAGCAGTGGAGCTCAGATGTGTAAAGCTAGAGTTATTAACATATTAGCTTAGTATATACTAGAAGTGGGCAAAATGCTGGAAACTTTTAAAGCATTTTTAATCTTTTATTTATTCAATACTGAAAGCATACTGTTAGCTCTTTTGGCTCAGATCATGTCTATTAAGTTATTTAGAATTATTACTCCAGCTTTTTCAGACTCTCCCATCACACCAGCTCACCTGGAAACTGGATGTTTTTGCAAATACTTTCTTTGGGTTCTTTGCATATAGCAGATGTTCATTTGGATCTCTACTCAGCTTTAGCAGTTAGGGGCAGTAATCAGTATTCTTTAAGTTATGACATTTTTTTACCTTTAATTTCCTTTAGAAAGTGGACCAGTTGTTAGAGACATAATTATTTTGTATGTGTGAATTTTTTTTACAATTAAAATCATTAATGTTTATTGCCAGGCCAGGCAAGTATTGAGGTATTGAAAAGATTCATCTGTATTAATTCCTTTCAAGTAGTCATATCTGAAGTGAATGTTTAGAAAAGGTGGCTAAAATTATAGAGTTAAGATAACACTGCTGGGTGTACTATTCTTTCCTTTTCACCTATATAATGTGCTGGTTACTCTTAATGGTTCCTTTCCTCTTCTGAAGAAAATTTCTCTTACATCTCAGGGATTTTCTTACTCCTGAATTTTTAAAACAATAATTAATACTTACAAAAACTGACATCTTTTAATGGTTTAATGAATGTACGATGTTAAAAGGCAACTGAGTCATAGTCACCGTATAAAACATTTGGATGATGTTACATTTTAACTTCTTAATGAAGCCGAATAGCTAGTTGGTTCTTTCACATATTAGAAATTTTGCTCACATATGGGATTTTTTTCTGATAAAGTTATTTTTAAGCATAGTATAGTGACAATTTCTTCTGTTTCTGTTCTGTAGTTTTCTATTACAAAGAAAACATATTTTAAGAAAATCTTCTTGAATTGATTGCAAAATAACTCACAAAAAACTTGTTTACCTGAAGAAGGCAGCTGGAATAGGGGCACAAAACAAAAAGGCAGGAGAGATTGGGCTTCTTTTGGAGGCTGCAGCACTGCAGAATTTCTCACTGCTAAGATTATTTCATGAGATGGTGTTTGGATGTTGGTTTGGTTCAGTGTGATAACCTAGACAGTTCATGTCTGAAGGAAATGCAAACATTTTAGGTTACACTATCTGCCTTATGGCATCAAATCAATTAGGGTAAACACCTCACCTGGGAAGCTGGTAAATAAACACACAGATGTGCCTTGCAGTGTGCAGATTTATAAGGAATTCTTTTTATTATTGAAAGTCCATTTCTAGCATATTTTGTGACATAAGAGAGAGTGAGAAGTATTTCAGAGCTGGCAGGTCTCAGGGTTTTTCTTCATAGGTGTTAAAGAAGTGCAGATCATTGTGCCACCAGAGCTCCTGGAGCAGGTGTGTCAGACTTGTGTGTGCACAAAATGCTGAGCCTAAGGTGAAAATGTCTCTGGGTGTGTCCAGGTGGTGGAAGTGAAGAGGAAGCAGTCCTTGAGCTTGGGACACAGAAGGAGAGAGAGGGAGTAGCTAGCCCAAGGAATAATCTCAACTATTTCATATGGAGTTAGGAATAATAACATAGAATGACTCTGCCTTGCTGAACAAGGCAGTATGAGAGCATAATCTGGCATTTAGCAGATGATGGTGATCTCCATTTCCATCTGTGCAGTTTTAAAAAAATGAAATAATTTCTTATTTCCTCATGTAAAATATCTGTGATAACCTTTTCCTGCTTTTTCCCTCATTAAAAAAGGAGGGAAAAGAAGTTTTCAGAGACATGGGAGCTAATAAACCCCTGGTTATTGCAATCTAGAAGACTGCAATAGAAAAGCTATCATTTTGTGACTGACTGGTACTTACTCCCTTCATTAGGATCTGCTGATAGACAATACTTGAAGCAGGTTTGATACCACAACAATTTGGGGCCCTCCAAGGGGTAATGGACACAAACTGACATAGAAGACATTTAACTTAAGTATGAGAAAATACTTCTTCACTCGGAGGGTAACAACACTGGAATAGATTGCCCAGGGAGGTTGTAGAGTCTCCATCTCTGGAGACATTCAAAACCTGCCTGTATGTATTCCTTTCAAACAAGCTCTAAGGGATCCTGCTCTAGCAGAGGGGTTGGACGAGATGGTCCTCAGAGGACTCCTCCAACCACTTACCATTCTGTGTTTCCAGTAGGGTCATTTTACCTGCTTATAAACAGGTCTAGCCCAGGTGAGATGGCTGCTATGTTAGGGAAGCTTTTTCTTCAGCTCCATACTGGAACAAATCTTCCAGATCATAACATTTATCAAGATGCAGTTCCAGGTCTAAAGGGCTGGGAAGGGTGAAATTTTGCAATAGCTGACAAAGAGGACAAGAAATCTGTACCTTTGGGAGATTTCCAAAAGCAGAACAGAAAACTGAAGATGAGAGGGACTTCACTGAGTTGTCAGTGGAAATGATTTCCACTGCAGGGCTGGGCAGGCAAGCTAATGAAGCAACAGAGAGAAAAAGCCAAAACTACCACCATTAAATCCTAGAATACCTTCTATATTTCAGTAAAGGACGTGAAAAGATTTCTGCCCTGCCAGGGGTCATTTTCCAGTATTGAGGAAATAAGACACTGTGTATTGCACTTCTTTTTCTCTCTTCTGCTTCAGGAATCCTTGGGAGGTCTCTCAGTGTCTCTGCTCTTACAATTTCATGTACTTAAAGAGGTGTCACCAAACCAGACAGCCCACAGTGTCAGAGCACTAGAAGTTTTGCTTTGTGACTGCAAAGTGATGAAGTCCCACATACTATGGGCAGGGTGACAGAGCTTTCTCTGAGAGCTTACCTCAGGGGGATATGGGGTGAGAGAAAGAGACCCTAGCATGGCTGAATGTTTAGTTTGACATGGGGACTTCCCTGTTAAGACAACTCGGTATTTGTTAGACAAGGTGGGATCTGTGGTTCACCAGATGTTACACAAAAAATGAAGAATCATAGCTGATGCATGTATTTTGACATTTTCTCACCTATAAATACTCTCCTTACCACGTGAGACAAACTTTGTTTTTTTTCTGGCATGAGAAAAGGTTGATTTACATTCTTATCTTTTATATTAATATTGTCTATAAAATCTAAATCTGTCTTGATATTGCAAAATGAGTTTACACAACTTCTGGAAAGGCTGAATAAAAGCTAGATTCTCTGCTCTAAGTGCTTTGTGGCATAACATTGGTGTGCTGGAGAGGGCAGTGGGTTTCTGTGCACATTTTTTTTATGGAGGGAGCAAAAAAAGTTGCTAATATAGCTAACAAGTCAGTGTTTAGTCCTTGCACTGACAAATATTTGTCTATCTATGTATAAGGTACTTCCAAACAAGCTCTCAGTGATGTATAAAAATAAACAATCTAATACTTATGGTCTGATAAGGGCATATATTTACTTATAATGTTGAATGTGCATGTTAAAGCCTGACTCTCATTTTGTTACAACAGTATGGGTTCTACAATGAAAGGCTGAGCAATTTCTAATTTTAGTGGTTTACATGCTCATTGATTTAAAAATGAAACTAAGGTGTATTGAATAGCTGTTTATGAGTCTAACTGCATGCACAGTGTAATTAAAATGTAAATTTTAAATTTTTGCCAAAAAGAATACTCCTCACTGACTCAGATTCTTTTAAAACTGGCAAATATTCTCATTAAATATAACAGATTCTGAAATAAAATTTCTAATTGAAACAAAAAAATTAAATAAATTTTTAGTGTCTAGATTAAAACTTTGCATTGTATTTAGGCCCTATGTATAGCTTTAGCTAATGGAAAAGTATAAAACTGGCAAATATAGAAAAGTCAAACAAAAACATAAGCCATGGGATGAACTTGTCTGATGTTTTAATTCAAGCATTGTAATAGCTGAACAATCTTGACATCCTACTAAAAATTTATAATTATCCCTTAGAAGCAGAAGTAAAGCTATTTTCACTAAATGCTATAAAAATAAAAAATCTAGTGAAAAATACAGACCTGGATTTCATATTTTTTCTTTGAGATACTCTCTAAATAAGTAGAAGAAATAAAAAGTCCATCACCTTCCTATGTTGTTATCTTCCATTTTTTTTGGTGAAGCTTTCTGGGTGCTGTTCTTTTTTCCCCTACTACTGTAGGTTCTTTAATCCTTATAAAAATTTCTACTAACACTCCCAGATCAGTACCAACATTTCTCTCTGAACTCCTGTGTCAGTTAAGCAAGTCCAAACAGTTCTCATTCTTAGACCTTAAAAATCTTTCTGAGAATTAAGCTTATTGTGAATTTCTACTTAGGCTGAGCTGTCCAAGTAACTGTTCAGGTAACTTGTGGTCTTGTTCTCTTTCTTTTAAAATTCAATTCTTTATTTTTCTTGTGTTGCTGCAATACAGAAACTCTTACAAAAAAAAAGAACTGATAAATTTGAATTCATGCTCTTGCCAGGGAACCTGAATGTGCAGCATCTCATTCTAATGTTAAGATATGTTGTTTTAATAGTATTGCTGTATTTTACATTAAAACCACCCACTGCAAATTAAGACATTTAGCAATTTTAGTAACATAACAACAAGTTTTAGCAATCTTAGTATTGTTAATGTATTTGTAATGCTTTTTGTTGGAGGGAGAGGAGATGCTGTCTGTTGCCTTTAAGCAGTTGTAAACATTCCATAATAAAAACCTGTAGTTGAGGTTCTGGGTTGTCGTACATAGATTCATAGATTGGGTGATTCTCTGTAAGCCCTGATAATTCATTTGGCTGTCTAGTTCATGAATGCATCAGAATTGACCTTTCTGGATAATAATATTAATTTCTTTTAAACCTTTATTTAATCCACTCTTCCCTAAAACAAATTTGGATGAATGAAATTCTCTGGTTGTGAACAGCCAACAAAAAAAAAAAAAAAGTTTCAAAATAAGTATCTTAGTGGTTTTTTCCTTTGATTGCAGACAGTATCCCAACTAGTCAGTAGATACTTCTTCAGCAATTTCAACTGTAGTTCTTACATACAATCTGCTTAACACTGTTTTAGTGATATCAACACTTCATGTTTTATGAGATCAGAGTATATCAGCAATAGCTTCTTACCATATTCTTTTGTGGAATTGGCTGTTGGGTGACTGATTTTATAAAAATAATATATATTTCTGTGACATTTTGTTATCACTCTTAGTCTGCATGTCTTGATTTAAAGCACTTCATTTTCAGGGGGAGGGGATCAATCTTTAGCATTCTGTGTGGAAACCAGTTTGTATTTTTATTAGAGGCAAGTCTATAAAAAGGTGCCAGTTTAGATTTTTTGCATCATGTAATCACCTTTTAGCCTAAATGAAGTTTGGGCACGCTTCATTAAATCATGGTCTTTATGAACAGTTACCAGACTATGTCATGTGCAGGCATTTCTGCTGCCCCTGTCATTGCTTTTATCTTTATGAAAAACAAGTGAGCTACATATGTGAGAGGGAGCATACAATATTTGCAGCAATTTAGTGTATGTCATTATTAAAAAGCACATTGATATGCTGGGAAGTTATAATACTCTCAGTTACACCCTAAGGAAATGCCAGTTAGTTAAATATTTCACTGCAATTTTGGATAAATGTGTAGGTAAAAATTTTATCCCAGTAAGATTAAAATATACTTCTCCTAATGCAGCATGAGCTAAAGAAGTCAATTGAGAGTGCTCTGGAAAATGAAGCAAATATTAAATTCCCAGCAAAGTCAGCATACGTCTGTTATTAGATAGTGCCTCTTGGAAAAAACAGAGCTTTCATATATTTTTCTCATTTTAACCAAGATTTACTATTAAAATTTCTTGTAATTTGACACAATATGGTATAACTCAGACCAGTGGGCTTTGCTGTGTTAACTATTACTCTTATAACAGTTATATTGCATGGGAAAAAGTCACTTATTTTTTAAATCTGTAAATTTTTCAGTAAAGGACATCGTACTGTAAGCCTGGCAAAAAGGATGTACCCGCCATTTCGGCCACATCTGCTGCCTTCACACATTCAGATTGGTTTGGTTTATTTTCTTTACACAAGAATTGTACACCTAATTTTAATTTCCTTGAGATGTTATCTCTTTTAACAGCCTGGCATGCAGACATTTGTAAAGCTTCTCTTAAAGTGAGACTTTTTTTCTTTTGGTAAGGTGGAAGTGGCAAGAAACCGTTAAAGCAGTGGTTCAGAAGGTAATGTCTGTGGGTAGTGATGGGAAATAGTCGTTAGGGGAAAGCTGCATCACCACACAGGAAGAAGCATAAAAACCCTTGAAAGCATTTTCTCCAGCTGGTGTGGAAGAAGAATTTAGACAGTAGAACTTGAAAGCCACAGATCTTGTACTTTGTTTCTAGCTGAGAAAGTCCTTCCAGAAAAAAAAGACTGATTAGCTGCATTTTTTAACAGCTCTCACAAAGGCTCAGCATTTCCACAGAGGAAATGTGTTTAACAGTAGGGAAACAAGCAATTTCAAATACATAATCAAATTTATACAGGCTGGCCTTAAAGCTTTGCAAAGAAAATCACAAAATATGAAAGAAACATAATGAACCTTCAATTTTTGAAACAGAATATAGTTCCGTAATTCATTACCAACCTGTTTGCCAATAATTAACAACCAGAGAGATTTCTACCAAAAATTACATTTAAAACAATTTATGAATTCAAGGAACCCTTCACCCACTCATATGATTTCTTTACTCTTTCAGCTACCACATTCTGTGTTAAGGGCTGGGCAATATTTACTGTGACTTTGAGTCATTGAGTTGTCTGCAAGGGCTTGAGCTGTCACCTTAGAGTTCCCCTTTCTTTTCCTGCTCCCTGTAGTCTCTTTCTAAAAGTAGAGAGACTGTTTTTCCCATATAAATGTCCTGTGCTCTGCCATTAATTAACTTCAACACTTATTTCACATGACATATTGTTGGTAGCTATTCTGCTTCTAAAAGATTGCCCCCTAGCACCCTTGGAATAAATATTTGCAACTTTTCATTAAAGTATGAATTTGGAGATAAAGCAGACTAGCATGCTCTTTAAGCCAATATTTTTCTTTCATGAAAGATGTAAGGAAAGCAATATGATAGTTTATAAGAGTAGTACATGATTCACTTAACAGATGGTGCATTTTATAGTCCTGTTACTGACCTGTTACATCACCACAGGCAAGATATTTCAACTCGGCTTTTGTCCTTTTCAAGGCAAGGGTGATCACTATTGGATTTGGACTGTGTATTTTGAAGCAGCATTTGGTAGATTGTGTCCTGTGTAATGAATACGTGTTTCTGTATGTATGCTTGCAAGACTTGCATAGCTATCTTTAGTCATAATTTTTCACCACTTAAAATGGTCATTTTTTTTTCCCCAATAAGATCTTAAATTGACATCATATGAAGAACAGCCTGTCCACCTCCCACCTCCAAATAGAAGCCATGTCCCATTGTTATCAGGGACACTCAAATCATGGTGTCTATCAAGCCCACAGGACTGCTTTTCTTCTCCAGTGACACCAAATCTGGGCTGCACTTTGGATGGCATGTTTTCAGATAGGTTCTAAAGCAAAACACATTGCAAAATATTCTCCAAACACTAGTTAACTATCCTCTAAGGTTTATAGCAGTCTCAATATTAAGCAGAACTGGGTTTTTTTTAATGCTGCTTCTACAGTGCAAACTTCAGGTTTGATGTGTTGATGTGTTTCCATGACTTAATTTATAACAGCTGATTTTGAGATACTTGTGCCTGCCTTTATTGGCTCAAGTTTCTAATTTAACAGGTATAGATTCTATCTAGAAATAATCTGTATGCTAGAAGTAATCTGCATTGTTTCATATTGCTAAAGGATGACAAAGAAGACAGTAATGCCAGGTTACACATATTGAAAGGTGCAAAGTTGCAATCTGTGTTACAGTCAGGAGTTGGGAGTCCTAACTGAGGAAGGGAAACCGAATGATGCCAGACAGGATTATTTAGACCATCTTTGGAATTCAGGATCTTAAGGCAATAATAGACAGAAACAGTACAGGGAAAGGTGTTTGCAAATAGTCTGTAGTTCTACTGTAGATTATTTTTATCATTTGCAGACTTCAGTCACAGGAAATGATGCACATATGGATTTTAGAAACTACTGCATTTATAGAGCTGTTGTTCTTTGGGGAGAGACCATGGTTCAATGGTTCAGCAAAAGAATTCCTGTAGGCTGGTAGTCATCAAAAAATCTTGTCACAACTGGGCGAAACTGAGCATCCATACAAAAAATGAAGAAAAGTCTCCCAGGCTGAGAGAGAGGAGGACACGGTTTAGTCTGCAGTTCCTCTCTATGATGTCTAACTTCTGCAAAAATAATCTTGGGTAAAACAACTTTTCTGCTATGCAGACAGCCCAAGAACTCTAAAAATACATAGATTTTGTCTTTCGTATGCATTCACTTGACTTTATTATCCTGTCCCAGAAACAATCTCTCTCATGGTGACAGGCTGCATTCTGTATGAAGTTAAAAAGTGATGGGAGCAGAATGAAGCTTCCATAGTTCAGATGTTACTATTTGATACCAAGAGTTGCATAGGCTGTGCTTTTTAAATGGAAACCCTGGTTACTGTTTTGCTTATGTTATTATTTTTATGTACTGATCCTCTTATGCAATATCTCAGAGTAGTTTTATGTCATCTAAAAAGTTTTGTCTCGATGAAAAACATTGGGATCTGAATTTTTGAGAGTGGCCATTTGGGGCTTTTTTCAAGTTCTACCAATTATTACGTCAGAGCAATACATAGAGGAAGGAGTTTAACAAAGGCAGATACCTAAAAGGTTTGTCTGAAACATGGGAAACAATGATTCTCTTCTGTGCCACAGATACCTATGCCATTTTGAACAAGTAATTGAATATTTCTGTTCATCACATCTCCACTAAAAATGGAGACACTGTGGAGACATTTCTTGGAAATGTTACCTTACAGAATCTACTGTACTTGTGGTTAGATGCAAAATATTTTTGGTTGTATTGTTTGCCAGGAGCATCCTGTTCCCACAGATTATAGCAGTATTATTATCTTCAGAGAAGAGAGCTCTGTCAAGGACAGCACCTAAGAGAGTTCATTAGGTGCTACTTCTTCTCTCAAAGGGTCACCTGAGAAATATTTTAGAGGAAAAGAATTGCTGTGCTGTTAGTTTCAACTCCTCTGATTCAAACACTGAAAGAAGGAGAATACCAAAAGTTTTGCTACTTAGTCTCAACGTGGGGATGGGATTAAAGATGCTGCCTTCCTGTGTCTACATACTTCATACGTGAGTAGGATGACACACTAGAGATGTATGTATATATATAAGAGCAGATGGTAACTGTCCATAGTTCAGGCAGCCTGTGAAAGCCAAAAAACTTCTGAAACTCTTCCAAGAATAATGACTTTTTCTCCTAAGACAAACTTATTCAGGATGCGGTTACCAGACAGAATTCAACATTCTCTATGAAGTGAAGCTGTTTGAGCAAAGGCAGTTATTACATACTATGACATTTTGAAAATGAAATTGATGGATTCTTCTCACATCTGGAGCAGACACTAATGGAAACTCTTGTGTGTATTCTGGGACCATTTGAACAAGCCACTAGAGAGCTAACTGCTGAAACAGTGTTGTTAAGCCAAACCATACCACCAGTTCTTATTCAGTGATTATTGATGCATGACTCTGGTCCTCCCCACCACCTCTGAAGTCATCCAACAAGGAATATTATTCTTTGCCAAAATATTTAGGGGAGAGAAAAAAGATGGTGCAGACTATTTAAACTATTTTTCAGTTTTAGAAAAGTCTCCCTTTTTATGGAAGTTTGCTTCTAAATTTGGAAGTTTGCTGCTGCTTTGAAATAGCAGGAAGTTTGTGTCAGAGAGGTATCTAGACTTCAAGGTGCCCAAAGATATCTGAAGAATCATGGAACATTTTTATTCCTTTGGCTACCACTATTTCTATAAATTCTTTTTGAAGCATTTCTCAGGGAGATGACCAGACAAAATTTTTCTTTTAAAGCAAGCAAAAGAAAGTCACATACTCTTGCTGTCCTTTGCCTTTTGGAACTCATTGAGACCAACTTAAAGTCTCATCTGAGATTTCAAACCATCTGGCTAATTAATGTGATAATTAAGTCTTGAATTCCATCCTTCTAATTCATAATTTAAAACAACAATGACAACACTTTAGTAGTCAACGCATTTATATTTTTGTTTGTTTGGTTGTTTGTTTTTTTTTTAATTCTGTGCAAGTCATGCTTAAATCTCAATGTCTGAGTAACTATTGGCAGTGTCAGGCAGACTATTCAGCTTTAACCACTGATACTCATTATTTAGAGTTGCCTCAGATAGCATTAAAGAAGTAGTCTTTAAGCAACAACAATGAAAAGACAACCAAACAAAAAAACAAACCAGGAAAGGGTTTGCTTTGGAAAGGAGTTTTATTTCTGCACATAAATTTATTATTAATTTAACTGAGAGAACAGAAGAGGTTTTTTGCTGTATTGTTTGCTAGCTCTTTATAAACTGGTCAGTGCAATTTGTTTAGTGGTCGTTCCCTGTTCACACTCTGATCCATTGGAGAATACACATTCCTAGCCTCACATGTAGCCTCACTACAATTCTGAAGATTTCCAGTACAAACAGTGCAATTTTGAAAGAGTGAATTTGTTTTAATCCTATGTAAATATTGTGGAGTAATAGTGTTGAAGAGCACTGAGCAAAACTTGGGCCAACTCCATGCTAGAAGATAAGGCCAGTGTCTCCAGTGTGTGCTCTTATACAGGATCTTGAACAGAGTACAAACTGTTCCTTAAAGTACCCTGAGGAGGCAAGTGGAGGGCTGCTGTGTGACTGGGAAGTGCTGGCATCTACCCACAATTCTAATAACTTTGTTAGATAAACCTGTGATACAGTATTACCTGAAAAATAACCACATAGTGTCTTCTGATTTTTCATTGGTACAAATAGAGTCCCAGAATGTAAGGGGGTTGGTAGGGACCTCTGAAGATGATTGAGTCCAACACTCCTGCCAGAGCAGGACTGAAACTAGTGACCTCACTTAGAAGTGCAGTTTGAACTCTTAAAAATAGAGTTTGGTTTTTCTAGATATCACATAACATAACTGAGCTTAGTAAAATGTTAGCTAGTAATGATTTTCTTGTGTTTAAGACCTATGGAATTACACTCATTACAGTTGTAAGGAGATGTACACAATTATCAGGCATTGCTAAGGAAGGCAAAAGTCTATAAAATGGTTATCAAAACATCTGTACTTAAGCCAAGGAAATAGAAAGGTGGTGTAAGTTAGTCTTGATTTCATCAGGAAGCGAGAGAGTATGATTTTCAGAACTCCTTTCCAAACTAAGCCATTCTATGTCAGGAATATTTTAACTAAATATTCCCCTGTCCAAAAGTCTTAGTAACTTGAAAACAATACTCCTTGGGGGAAGATCTTGATTTGGTGAAAGTTATGCTGGAAATAAGGAGAGGGGGGGACAGAGGAGACCAAGGTATTTGGGTTATTCAGCTGACATAGTGACACGAAGTCCAGACCTTGATCCAAAAAATAAGTGAATCACTTCTCTTAACCATCCTGTGTTTTTTAATTGATTGTGAAAGGTCTGCTATATTTTAATTTGTAATATAAACAAATAATGGAACATAAAAAAATGTTGTAAACCTGGTAATTCTTGGTTTCTTGCCAGGAATTACTCAACTTGGCCTAGTTAAGGGAAAACATTAGGCCTTATGCAGTCTTATTGTTTCATTTTCTCTTTTGACTACAATAGAGAATTGGCTAATGATGTTTCTTGCAAATTATATCATCTTAATTAGGAACGCCTAGTAGTTACTTCAACATATATTCATAAGAGGTAGATGCATCTGTACTGTTTCACAACTGTTTTAGGAAAATCTGTTCTTATAATTCACTCCCAGCTAAGACAAGGGTAGTCCAAAGAGCATGTAAGAGGTATTTTAGTGATCTGGACAATTTACAGTCTAAACCAAAAATATAAAAAGAAGAATTCAGAAGAATTCCAATAATAAGGATAAATATTTTTCTTTTCTGTGGGTGAATATCCATATATTAAGAAAGGTATGAAAATAATCACGTTTCATTCATCAGCTATAATAAAGAAGAAGAAGAATAGATGAAGCAAAGTAAATTTAAATTAAATATATTTCTAAGGAAAATTAAAATATTTAAACCTTCCACATCATAATTTGGTGACCAAATGAAAATTGTCTATAAAATTAACTACTTCTGTAGCCCAGTAAATATTTAAGGACAAGAGATGTAAGTAATTCACTTCTCTCAACAGATGACAACAATGATCTCACTCAGCATTGTATAGAACAAGAGAGTAGAAGACTGCTAGAAAAATAGCCACACTTCTTACTGGTCCAGTGAATGTAAATGAATAAATGTTGATGAGACAGTGTCTCTCAGAAGTAATATGGAACCAAAATAGGATGCATTATCTAGGAAAAACATCATGTTACAATTTATAGTCTAGACCTAAACTGAATAATTATGATATGGTGCTAATACCTGTTTCGCTCTTCTATGGAGCAGGTATTTAACACCTTGAGATCGACTTACTCTAAAACACACGTGTTTTTCTTTTATTTCACATGTGGGTTCTGCATTTCCCTTTTTCCAAAAGCTAGGGCCAGCATCATATGCTGTGATGAGTAGAGTTATTGATGTGATATAGCTACGAAAACAATGTGGGACCTACAATAAAATATGGTTGTTCTCTTTTTTATTTTGTGGCACAGGCCGGTGTTTCTGTTAGGATTAGAAAGTGAAAGTTTCTCCTATTGGGCATAGTAAGTGTCCTTCACATCACCCCACCCCCCAAGCTTTAGTAATTTAACTAAACATTTACTAAAATTTGAATCAAATGTTGAATCAGTCTTCAACGATAAACCCCACCGTGTGTCTTTCTTCCACCATGGGAATGCTGTGAAGGAAGAATCTGCCACAAAGCTTGGGATCACCTATTTATGTGGGTCTTTGTGTCTGGAACTTTTTAAACCTAGCATTTTAAGACAAAGGACTGAAAACCTTTTTCAAATAGAAGGATAATTAATAGCATTAGTTTATCAAAGTGAAATCAAAATATATATTTAACTTGAAAAGCATTTCATGTAACAATGTCATTTCCTTTCAATACTAGAATATAAACATATTCCATAATATTTCCTTTTGTTATGTAGAGCTACACTACAGCATAGTGCAAAATAAATTAAAGTCCCTGTCATAACAATGTGGTATATGCAATTCTAGCAGAATTGTTTGTCCAAGAGAATTTTCTTTCTAGTCAGAAAACCCCTAACTGCCATGATGAAACTGTCTTTCCTGGCACGAGAAGTTCCCTTGATCAGTGCTACATCCCCACAAGGGATTTTCTTTTGTCTTATTTGGTCATAAGGATGTCTTGCTATGTGAAACTAGTTCAGTATGGTAAATGAAGTCTCAGCTGAAAACTGCTTATGTAGCACAGTGCCTCTTCCTAATGCATTATTTCCTTTTGCTAGAGCCTCTGTTTTTAAAGAAGTGAATATGGAAAGTGCATTTGAATTATAAATAACCTGGAAAGGAAAATCCAGAAAAGGGACTTGCTGTCTTTTCGAACAGGCATCAAATATCTTTTATGTATTTTAACCACTGCATTTGTGCCAAGACTCTTTATTCTAGTTAGAATTCAAGGGAATTTATTGCATATATTTGAGCATGCTCACTGATACTGAGAAGTAAGATCAGAAGTTATCTAAAACAAAACTGTTTGACCTAGTCTACAATTTTATTCACTCTTCACAAGCCTGCAAACATAAAATTTACTTTCATGATAACAATCATGTAACAAGTCTGTAAATGGCATTAAGTTCTACTGTTTAATTAATATCAGATATGTAGTGCTCCTTGGTAGTGCTGCTAGTCTAAATAGAGGAGTAGAATTTTGGGGGAAAAAACATGAAATAAACCCTGGTGACATTCTGAATAAATCAAATCAAGGAATAGTTTCAGTTCTGGATCAGAGCTGAAGAATGATCCAGAATGGGAGATATTAGGTGATCACCTGCTGTACAGTTTGAGGGGGTGCACCTTGGATTTTTCTCATTGTTGACCAAACATTCAGTGAGGCAAAGGGATGTCCATGCAGCCTCACCTTCACTAGAATGTGAAATATTTAGTGGGAGAAAAGTGAAATATTGTCAGCTCTACTCTCAGTCTATTTCCCAGGGTTTATGGGGTATTGAGGCAGGCTTTTGATTCTAGCTTGTAGAGATAAAGCTAGACAGGGAGATTGATCTTGTTTTCCCTGCATGAAAAATGAGAAAGCATATTTGGCTATAATAGCAATGAAGAAGTCCAAGTATAGCAGTTTTTGCTTTGCTGTTTGCATAGGTTCCCAAAACCAATCTCTTGAAGTTACAGACCATGGCACAGGTAAGGTAGAAGCTGACTTGCACATTGCTCAGGATTTCTCACTCACTAGACAATGAGATGTTAAAAAGTTGTGTGGCTTCAAAGTTTTAAGGAATGGAATAAACATTTTCTCTCCCTTGCCCTGTTTTGTTTTTGGTTTTGTTTTGGGGCTTTTTTGTGGTTTTTTTGTTTGTTTGTTTTTCTCTAATTCAAATGAGTATTGGCCTCAATGACATTATTTTCTGGAAATTTTTGGCTCTAAAATGGAAATTCTTAAGCAGCCTGTAATGCTATGCAGCAGACATGTCCTCTCCTGAAAGAATAAAAGAATAGTGTGTAAAGTGTACATTGTTTAGAAGTAGTATATGTATACTGATTATTTTGGTCTATGTAAGAACATACACCTAAGCAGTGTTTGCCAAATAAAAATTATGTATGCTTTGTTCTTAGACTGTTGGTTCTTAACCAGAGGAGTGTGTTATTCATCACACAGCTTCAAAATCTACACTCAGAATTTTCAGAAACATTCTTGAGTCACAAACTTTCAGAGACTGCTGGCAAAGCTGTGATTTAACCTTTTGTCATGGTGCTAGAGAACTTGAATTTTTTGGCCACTGTATTGCATGGTGTGTAAAGGTATAGTTTTATTACTGACTGGACAGATATTTTAATTTTATTATTTTCTTTGCAGTGCAGAAATACATGCTGTAAAGATGGAAGAAAAGTTATGGATGGGTATACAAAGGGCACAAGTAGAAAGGAAATGTCAGATCTCCTGACTGACTCAGTACAAGCATAATTTTATTATTATTATTATATTGTCATGTGATGAAAATTTTCAATGATAGGAGATGACTAACATGTAGTTGCATATAAATGTTTGTCAATCTCTTTGTTCTCTGAAATGAAACAAACAGGAAACTGCATGTCTGGTCTGTTGGTTATGTGCATCTTTTTATCACAAATAGGAAAGTCAACAATCTAGTTTGTATTTTTTCCATCACCTGTATTCAAGGTCTGTGTTAAAACTAGCTCTCCTTTTAGAAGGCAGCATAAAGCTATGACATATAAATATTTCATGTAGATTGTTCTTGAAAAAAAGCAACAAAAACTAACCTTAATCTGAGTAAAGATTATATTTTAGCAAAAGGAAACAGTCCATAACAGAAACAGGGAGACTAGAATAGTGCTTTAATATCCATTTGGTTTCCATTGCTGAGAAGCTAGAAAAACCTTGATTTCTGTCATCTATTTACAAGTATTTAAAATCTTTCTAACTTTGAAATTTTTGTGACTTTTAAACCCTTTTAAACTTTTCTCCTATTCAGAAGCTATATTACAAGGAATTGCCTTGGTAGAGAATGAATAATTTATGTGATGAAGTTTCATCTTCAGTTCTGTGCTTCTTCGACATATACGTGTAATGCTCTGAAACAAAGATCTTCCTTTTAAAAAGGTTGGTTTACACTGGCTAGTAGGGCATTTTAAGCTATTGTTTTTAAGTTGTCTATTTAAACAGAATGAATTGGTTGATGGTGAGGTTTTTTAAGCTTTGACTTGTCTCTGAAGGGCAGGGAAAAAAAAAAGAAAGAGGGTCTATAGGAGGTACTGTCAAGCCAAAACAAACAAACAAAAAGAGACCAGTTTTCTTGTAACAAGGGAGGGTTCATGATTTACAGGTTAGAAACTCTAGCAGAGAAGGACCAACTGGGCTCTCCGACATTTGTGTAACAAGCAGTTAGCCCAGGAGGGCCTGGGGAACATCTGCTGCTCCTCCTCCCAGAGGCTGCATGGTAATTCTAAAACCCTGTAACAAACTTCAACCCATGATAAAACATCTATGGTCACAATCAGTGTGCCACAGGACGGAGGCAGGAGACCTTGGAAGGTCTGATGGTATCACAGAACAATGCAGTAGTAGGGAACTTGCTAAGTGAAATTTTAAGGTGAGCCTCAGCTGGGCTGGGGCAGGGTCTGGGTGCTAGCAGAGGGGACCCGGGGGATCCCAGAGACTTCTGCTGGGCAGTCCTGTGGGGAAATACCTGCAACCTGTAAAGGCTTAAGCCAAGCATCACACACGCTTCAGAGATTTTTATATCAGCCAAAGTGTTCTGTTCCTATTTCTAGCTACAAATACATTTCCTCAGAAAAGTACCCCAGAAGTCAGCTCACATTTCATCTTGGGGAAATTGGTGGGGAACAGCCAGTGATGTAACGAAAAGCTTCTAGATTCTGCAGCAATCACTGAGATTGCTGAAGCAAAAGAGAATACAAGCTTAATGCAAATGTCCTTTTGAACCATCTCGTCACAGCCATCACAGGGTATGCTAAAAACCTATGTGGGTGTAGAGAAATGCTACTTGTCTGCAATGAGCTACTCCTTGTGTACTCTGTACCCCTTCCCACCCAGCAGGTAGGTCAGAAACAGGAGGCTTTCTGGATTTTGGTCCTCATGACTATGAGATGTGGGACTAGAAAGAAATGTAGAAAGGGTACTTCTGTGTTTTGGTAAAGATCAAAGTCAGTCCACATCTAACACAGGCAGCTGGCTTCTGTTATGGTTGAATGAAACAGAAAACAGAACTGAAGAACCCCTGAATTGTTAGGACAATCTTGTTAAACATTTCCAAAAATACTTTTGCAGTAAAAAGCTAATAAGTGTTAACTGCAAACTTGAGATATATATGAGTATTAAGTGTTTTCCTTTGTGACTCTTTTTGAGAATGGTCTGTTTCTGAAGAAATAATGCTTGACCGAATCAGTTATGAAGGTAGTTAGTAATCATACATATGTTAATAATATTGGCTTGTTTTGATTGATACTTTACCTCATTAGTGCCTCTTAGCCTATCTTTGGTCTTTCTAAGCTACTCCAAATTTTAAGGAAATATATGGTAAGGTCATCTATTGGACAACCCCTCTGTATCATTAACACTGAAGTTCAGCACCATTTTATATCCAATACTTTTCATTCCTTTTTCTCTTACACCTTAACACAGTGAGGACAACAGGATGGGGCTGTGCAGACTGGCCTTCCTCACAGAGCACATCCTCTCCTCTCCTCTCCTCTCCTCTCCTCTCCTCTCCTCTCCCTGTTACCTGCACAGACCTGAGCAAAACAAAAACATACTATGTATTACTCTTTTCCCCTCATGATAAAGGTAACTTGAATGTACCCTTAAAACATTCGATGCATCTTTGTTAAATCAAAACCTGTGTATTTGATACATCTGTCTCTAGGTGCCTAGTTCCCATTGCTTCAAATACTTTACTTGAATGATCAGTGAATTCCCATGAATGATTTAAAGAACTTGATATAAACTGAAATAAGTTAAATGCCTAATTTTAAGCATAGATAATTGAGTGTCCCACTTCCTTTCTGCTTAAGATGTTCAAAGAGGCTTAATTTCAGTTTCTGATGGATGTATTTCTGCTTTATCCAACTCTCTTAATCCCAGTCTTATATAAACCACAGCACAGTGTATTTTTAAGCAGAAGACAGACACAAGTTTCCATGTGTATACTCAGAGAGTGAACGTGACTTGGCACCCTGAAAACTTTGATTCAGACTAACCTACTGGTAACATTTCTTGGGCCTGAAGAGGATACAGCATCTTGAAGAAGTGTGAAGGGGAAACGTTCCTAACACACTGTCTGGCAGAGGGTGATGGAATTGCTCTTTTACTCAAATTAGTTCAGGTCTGTATTTTAGTGTGGCAGTTTGCAGGCTTTAGTCCTCTCAGCTCCCATATGAATATGACTAAATATGTAACTCAGTGGTTTTACAGTCAGACAGGATTTTTTTTTTTAATCACAGGCTTAAACAATTAACTTTTCAGCGGTGCTGGAAAAGAATGGGAGGTCTTAATTTTATGTGCTCTCCACACCAGCTCACAAACCATGTAAGCCCAAAACCCTAGAAAGTCAGCTCTGAATCTAGACTTCCTCACTATCAGTAGTTCTCTCCAGCTTGGATTTCATCTTACCCCCTCAAGAAACACAGGCTAAGATTTGTAAGGGACTGGATTCAAACACTGCAACTCCAGTTGTGCAACAGAGACTGTGGCTGTTTCCTGGTTCTAGAGTGATTCTCAAGCTTTGGTGGTAATACCTTTGCAGTACAGGTATCGCTAGCATAGATTTAGTGCTGTTCAGTGCATTTCATAGAATTCACAAATTTCCTTATTTGAAGGTATGCCATCCAGAATATGGCTTGCCCCACAAGTTCATCTGTGGACAGCAGAATCCAAATTTATGAATCCTGTGAACTAAATGTATTTACAACACACATCACTAAATTACTGTCCTTATCTACTGTTTCTCTTCACATTTTCTGCTTTTTATATTATTAGCCCTTGTTCATTTGCTGTGCTGACACTTATCTCCCTGGCTCTCAAACTTGCTGGGCTGAAAATAGTTCTGCAGAGTTAATAATACATTTGTTAACCATGGGTATAGTGTAAATGATACTATAGGTTTATTTGTTAAAAAAATTAGAAGTTCTGCCCAGCACCTAGCAGCAGTGGCTGATTTAAATAAAATGTCCATCTGTATGCTGCAGGTGGTATTAAAGCTCATCCTTTTATTAGGAGGATGAGGAAGCTTTGATAAAAAAGCACTGATACTTCTTCAGTGTGACAATTTCTATATTTTTTTATAGTTTATACCATATGTTAGGCACATATACTGTATATCAGTTTTGAATTATGTTCTGTGACTTAAGAAAGTTGACTTGGTTTTTTTGTGCAGGAACACACTGCCTTACAGTAAGCTACTTTCTCCCTGAGGTTTTTGACCACTGACTAAAATAGGATAGGTTATTTTTTCTTTCTTCCCTGTCTAAGCCTATTCATTTCACATATGAACACGGACACCATTTTTTTCAAAGGCAGTAAATACTGGCAATGTCAGTTAAGACTACAGGAGCAGCAGGAAGATCAGTTGAAAAATAACAGGAATAAATTTGGCCATAGACTTTTATGACCTTTTGTAACCAAAAAAAAAAAAAAAACCAAAACCAAAACAAGGGGACATTATCTATATATGGCAAGGTCCTTCACCAACACTACATTAAGAAAACATTTCTCTATTCTTGTAATCTCTCTTTTCCACTTAAGACTTTGTGATTAGAATTTTATTTTGTGTTACCTAAATTTAGATTTGAATTAGGTACAGTAGCTCAACAGAAGACCACACATTAAGATCCACACTGAATTTCACATGACAGGGTTTATGTTTGCTGAAGGCTTGGGAGCTATAGTTTTAACATCATCTCACTCGCATTTAGGTTGAACATAGTTTGATGCATGTCTAGGAAATTTATGTTTTGCTCACACGGGGCATGATTCAAGTCTACAGCTGTCGCAAACAGTATGCAGGACCTAATTCATGAATAAGCTGCCAGTTACTCTCTTCCCACAGTAAAAGTAAATAAGAATCACAAAAGGAAATTGGCACGAAACATAAGATTCGATTAAAAAAAAAATATTATATTTTATTGGTATTAATTTTGCATTAGTGTTCACCTTAAAAATTAGGACACATATGCCTACATTCCTTCAACTTACATTATTGCCATCAGATCTCTGTAAATCACATCTCATTTATGGATGTACAATTCTATACAAGAAGAGTATTATTTACACTTAAAAATAAAATAATACATCTACAATACCATGAAAATAGCTATAATGAGAAAAATGTGTATTTGTGTAATCATGCTGTTCTCCAGTATTTATGCCATCAGATGACCATGTAAGAAATTTCTAAGAAATACCATGTAAGAAATTTAGCCTTTCATAACTAAAATGACATTTCCATGAGAACTTGAGGAAAACCCAGCAAACCTTTCTGAAAATGTCTGACATTATCTCCTAAGGCTAGGGTAGAAACATCAAACACAGAATGTACTTTATAGTAGATTTTGTTTCAGCCTTCTGTGTGCAGGATATTTTGCCCATTTGGCCATAGTACAGTATTATGCATTTATTCAAAGAATTTTACTGAAAAATGTTTAGATGGTCAAGTGACATTTCTAGTCTTTTTTTCAAGAATGGAAACAAGAATGAAGTGCTTATTGGTATAGAAGTGCTGATGCACTGAAGTATTTTGAAAGCTATTATTTGATCCATTTTTTTGTACTAGTACCCAGGCTGTAGAAATTATTATAATTCAGATACATATCAACTGGAGTTAGATATAAGCTCATTATACAAAACTAATTAAGTTAGTACTTGATGAAAAATAAGGACTGGTAATGATTTCATATCAGACAATATTGTATGGCATTAGACACTCATTATTTTTATTGAAATGAACAAACTATGGAAAATATCAGAAGGAACATATTTATTTAGTATTTCTGTTTGTACATTTTGGAGCCTTCTTGCTGGAAATTTGTCACCCAAAAGATCACTTCTGTTCTGTATGTTTTTCTCTTATGCTTGCCTTTACTTTTGGCTGATTGTGTGCATGGAATTATGCTTTATTTCTAAATCTTCGTTTCTAATCTAGATTTGTAACATCAATATGAATTTAGTTCCCCCATTTTCCTTCTTTTTGTGTCACTTGAATAAAAATCTCCACTCAGCTTACATGGTGAGAAAGCTCACTTTCTCTGAAAGTCTTTTCCAGCCAGAGCTGCTTTAGAGGTACCAAGACCACTCCTTATTATACGAACATACTAAGATACCTTTCTCTTTTATGTTCCAAATTGGTTTGACATCCCAGTGACACTAGAAGTATGCATGCAATAACACATGTGCTCAGGCTGTTGGTGGCTCAGATCTCAAGAGATGTATGTGCCCTAGTTGGATAAGAACAGTTAAAAACTAATCTAATAATTATTAGTGCAACATAAAAATTATGGTGCAAAATTGCCCTGCTGGTAGAAACAGGTGCTGTTCAAAATCTGTGTTTCGTATGGGAAAGCTCTGTAACCATTCCTGAATGTTGTGCTGTACAGAGATTATTGGGTGGCATAATTATTTAAAATCATAAATTACTGCATTTGAAGTTAAACTAAATTCAAACAAGCTTGTATTTTTCAGAAATGAATGTTTCCACACCCTAGGTGAAGTACCTGGCACCACATGTTGCCAGTACACTATGTGTTAAAGACCACTAGGATGCAAGCTGGATGCCCTGTAACATCCATCAAATAAGACCTCTAGCAAACAGAATATCATTGCAACAAAAATGACCACGGAATTGTTTCAGACAATTAAAGCTGCACCACACAATAGATCATTCGTGTATGTAACTTCACTTCCAGTTCAATTGTCTCTGTGTACAGATCACTCAAGTGCTCTTATCTAGTTTTCTTCAAGCTTGTTCTGACAAGTTTGAATAGTGGTGGTTTGTTCTGAAGCAGTCAGTCCTTCTAACAATGCAAAGAATTAGTCTTTTGTCAGTGCATACCAAGCACAACAAAGGCACTGTTCTGCACAGCCTGATTCAGGGGCTGTTTTTCAGCAGAACTGATGACTACATTTCCAAATTGCAAAAACTTATCACTGCTAGAGTGGATGAAGCTTCATTTTTATTTTTTTTCTCACATGCTCGGTGCCAAAAAAGCTCACAGTTTAAGTTGCAGCTATTTTAGAAAATCTCATTTTATTGTTATGGTTGTTGGCTTTTAAAGACAGCATGCCTTAGTTTCTGGGTATACATAGTCATACTTGTTATTATTTGGCATTTAGGGGAAATGTCATACCATTTTCTGAAACATTTTGAAATACTTAAACACTTCTGATCATGGTTTATTCTTCAAAACCTCTCTAATTTATTGCTTAGTATTCAAAGAGAGAATTGTAGGGAAGTGACAGTTGATTATAGTAATAGCAACTGAGATTTGATTTGGTTTATTCTGCTCCAGTCAGGTCTAGAATAATACTTATTTATATTTTTTTAATTACATAGATACATATTTTAGATCTAAATTGACATTACATTTATACATTATTTAGACTGGTATTAACATAATGATATGTGTTCCCACATCAGAAAATGACCCTACCTCATTTTCAATATGCCAGCAGTGAGTGATTTCACTTCCAGGTGTACGAAATTTCTGCCCCTGGAAGTCTTCAACCCTGTTGAAAGATCTTTCTATAGCTCTTGAAAGACTATTAGGTATAACACTCATATTATGTGTGGAAACCGTATACGGAATAGTGTGTGTTTTATAAAAAATTGAATAGTGATCATTGCCCACTTTATTATTTAAATGAGTAATTCCTTTAACAATTGGGCAATGTAGAATGTAAAGCATTATATAGAAAAGCAGAACAATGAACTTGTATAGGAAAGGAGAATAGATGAGTTTTTATGAAACTGTTTTCAGTTAGAAAATGCATTTTAACAGCAAGTCTATTTTCATTTCACATTTGTGTAATTATTTTATGTTTACTTATATTCATACTTCAAATATAACTTGTAACATTGCTAAAAATGTAATTTCATTAATATGTTAAAATACAGAGTATTGAAATTTTCATCCTGAGCAAAATTCTAAGGTCCTAACTTGTTAAACTTTGTCTTCAATATGAATAAGAATAGTCAGCATTCACCTGAGAGACAAAACTCTTTTTTCTAAAAATGGAATTAAGGTAAACATCTTTGATCAAGTGGTTTTTCTATTATTGGAAGTTTAAGTATAATTTACACCTACATAATTTAAGATATTTTAGATGGAGGTGAAACAGTTTTTAAAGTGCTCAATGGCCTTTTATCTTGTGAGGCTTCTTTTCTGAATAAGTATATTGGGAAATATTCGTATGCTCTGAATCTGTAGACTCCATGTGTCTATCTGTAGGAAAGTAAAAATTGAAGAGACACAAAATATAACTTGAAATTTTAAATAAATGTATCAGACAGGCTGACAAACACCAAGCTCTGTTAATAATTTGAGGATAGAAACCACCAAAGTAGGTAAAATTCTGTCCTGGCTTGAGCCAATAAAGTATCTTCTAAGTGACTGCTCTTGCTGCAATTAATAGTATGTTTTTCAATCACTGCTTGCTTCTACTACTGATAGCACTGAATGTTTATAGTTACTGCTGGAAAATGGTATACAGAACCAAGGCCATGGTTTGGTTCTGAAAAGCATCTTGTGGAAACAAAAGGGAGCAAAGGGGCTGCACCTGTGACCCTCCTCTGGGGAGGAGTGGACCAGACAGGTGACCAAAATGGACCAAATGAAGTCTTCCATCCCAAATGCATCATATACCACTTGGTATAAATTTGAGGGATAACAAGGGTCAAACCCTCTTCATCCATGGCTGTTGTCCAGAGAGGACCCTGTCTGTTCATATGCCTGCCTTTGACTTTGATCCATGCGTTCCTGAATCCATACTTTCCTGCATGCATCTCCTTCAGAGCAGAATCCAGGAGCTGAGTCTGGGACATTTCCAGGGCCTGCAGCCTCAGTTGTCATGTGAGTGTTACTGGGAGGGAGCAAGATAATGGTTTTATATATGTTTGTGTATATTTGTGGATATTTCATTATTTTCCTTTTCATAGTTACTGTTTCATTAAAGTTGTGTGGTTTAGTTTCCAACCCATAAGTTTCCCTCCCTTACTCTCTTTCCTTTTCCTTTCTGGGAAAGGAAAGAGGGGTTAATAGAGAGCATCAGTCATTTGTTTAATTGCTGGCCCAGCTTTAAACCATGACACCTTCTGAACTCATAACTGTAAGGGTAGAATGGATTCCAGGTAGAGATTGATGAACTTGCAGTGGGGACATCACTGTTTGTTAATTTTTCAGGTTTTTTTTAAATGAGATTGGGCTTGGGGTCAGAAGGTATATATGCTGACATTCACCAGATTTATGTCTCCACTTTGTAGTTGACAGTGAGCTGGTGTGAATGGTGAACAAAGAGCATCTGGCTTCCCTTCACCCTTATTACTAGAAAACACCATTTGCAACCTCCAATGCCTACATCCTGTGCCTGGTTCTAAAGAGAGAATGTACTGTAGTTACCTTTGTACCGATAGACAATTATGCATGGTTGAGAAGGAGATTGAGAGCTTAGTGACCTCAGTGTGAGTCCAGATGCAGTACAAAAGTGGTCAGTTTATGGAAGATAGGAGTCTTGCAGCTGCATCTTATAGCTGCTATGTAAAGACTTTGGCACAACCCAAAGGTGAAGTGGCTGAGCAGACGCTTGGGAGCACAAACTGTGGTGACTGGTGTGAAGTTGCAGGCTTGGAACAAGGGGAGATTGGGCTGCCTGTACATTTCCTGAAGCTTGATTTTACATGTGTATAAAATTTCCTCTTAATAAATGGGGTTGTGGAGAGGGTGTTTAGCAGTGCTGTAGTATCTTTTGCGCAGGTTTCTGGTGAGTAGCTTCCAAATGGATGTAAATGATCTGTTCTTTGATGTGACTTCACTGAATATGAAGCACAGATAAAAGGCTCTCTGCAGTTTATTATAAAATTACCAGACAAAATTAGAAACCATCAGGATATACTCAGATCCTTCAAAGTTTGCCAAGTGTGTTTAATTGTTCCTGTTTCCCTTTACAATGGTGTAAGCTGCAAGTGAATCTCAGCCCTACCTTACCTTAGATGACAAGAGTGGTGCTCTCTGAGCATCGTTACTGCAGGACTACAGGATTACATCTTCTGGTTTGTTCCCTTTATGTAGACACAAAGCATTCTCCTTTTTGCAGTCCATTTTTATTCCTTGTGCTTTTTTTCTGATTTCCACATCTACTTTAGTGAACAGCTGTCTGGTCAGCTATTGATGGAAATGTTGTTTTAAACAGTTTCAGAGAGGATTTCTTGGGGAAAAGGTTCTTTCACAGTTACAGAGGGGGGTATTTGGTGAAACCAAACAAAAATCTTTAACATGTCTGGACAACTAAAAACTTCCTTAAAGTGAGGAAGAAAGTAAACCACTGATTTTCTATAGTAGATTTAGTGTCAAATAACACGTACTTCCCTTTCCAAGTTAAAATGTGTTCACTGACTTGCACTTATTTAATTTAACCTATCTTCACATGGGGCATGAAATAGAGCTTTCTGTAAGGTGGAGTATCATTAACCAGCAGCCTCTAGTGTACAGTCTGCACCATGTGGAATATTTAAAGCAGAAACACGTACCACTCCTTAGGAGGTTGTGTGCCTATCCCACCACTGTGAATGGCAGGTACATGCTCAGGGCATGTGGGGAGGGGTAGAGGACACACCTGAGTCCTCTTCATGAGCATCCATGTTCAAATCATACAGCTGGATATATGTTGGCAGTATGTTAGCCTTGCAGAAGCTCCACAACCAGGCAAGGGTTCCTATTTCTGATATATAAATGATGAAAAATATATTGTAATTAGTGAAAGAGTTTTGAAATAAAACAGAAAATGTAGTCTTTATTTTCTTCAGACATGATAATTACTGGAATGCAATCCTGGGAGTTGATTAATATTTTTTTTCTTTTCCTGATTGGCATTCTACATAGAACAAGCTAATGTTTGATCTAGCTTGCTCCCATAGTTTATCAGATTGCACCACCACTAATAGGGAAGCTAAAACTGAGAGACAATACTGGAATTAATCAGCCACTTACAAGGTCCTCATCGTAGCTGCAAGGTTTTGCAATGTATTTGAGTAGAGTTAGAGTTAATATGCAACCTGAAAAATTGCATATAACACAAACATTTATTTAAATATATTTCATAATACCCTTGTAAAATGTGAACACATCATATGGCCGTGCTTTTAATTAAGGTGACCACTGATAATTTCCCATCCAATATATACTTCCTCACTTAAAAATGCATTTGTCATTTTTATCCCACTGTAAAATCCAAGATTCCCAAGAATTTTTCTGTCTTGCAAGTGTAGTCCATAACAGTCTGTATGTGATCACTGGTTAAGAAATGACATTTGGCAAGATCCATGATGTTTCAATAAATACTGTGAGCATTTTAATTATCTTCAAGAAAAGTCTAAGCTCTGGAATGCATGCCTGCTAATATTTCATCCTGGCTTTTTTCTTTCACACTTTTCTTAATATTCAGTCAATTCTTGCATTTTCTTTTAATAAGAGAATTTACTGAAATTTGCATCAAATCTCTTGTCTTTAATATGGAAAATTGATTTTTTTTTTTTTGTGAAATAGAAATTTTATTATGAAAATCCAGATGCCCACTTTGTGGTTATGGCTAAAACAGTTGATTTTAATTAGGCAAATTTGAGTTATTTTTCAAATGAAGGGTTATTCCCGGTCATATTCTTAATTGCAGTATTTTCAGTAGACGATTTATGTAGGCTGCTTTGCTTTGTTACTCTGTTTGGAATAGTAGTATAAAAGCAGATACTTGGAGAAAGTCTGTAGCCAAGAATAAGATAAGACTATTGTCGTTTAGTTCTTTTATTATGTGAGAAAATTTTTATCCATTCCAGAAAGCCTTGGTTAGCTTCCAAAGAAGCAATGACCTATCTGAACAGGTCTGTTTGTGGCAATATTTGGGGCCACTCTGAGATACAAGGAAATACAAGGAATTTATTATGTCCATGCAGAGTCTACGAGCTGTTGTAGAGACATGTTCTATTCTTCTGCAATGTCAGGGGCCACCTCATAGGCTCAGTCACCAAATGGGAGAAGGTAGGGAGTGGTTTCCCACTGGAATCCCGGCAGAATAGTGGATGAAAATCAGGTTGACAACAAAAACAAGTTTTGCTGGAACAAGAAAGTGGGGAAACACACTCTAAGAAATAGAGATGATGACTATGTGGAGTGAAAGGTAGCAAAATAACAAAAAAGCTAACTCAAAAAAACAGGTGCTGCTTATGTCCTGTGAGCTTACCTGGCCATCTACTGGGAAATGTACTGGCAGTACACTACATGGGCACCTTTGGAGGTGGCAGATACCAAAGGGTTTGGAAGAGAAAAGAAAGCCAAACTTTGGATACATTCTTATTATCTGTGTATTTTTCACATACTTAGTCATCCAGATAGACCCAGTATGAAACTAAAGCCATAAACATGACTGAAGGTTAGGAGGAAAAATAAAAGTCTGCAATTTACGGTATTTAAAGAGGGTTTGAAATACTGTAGCACTGGAGAAGTGGCATTTCCAGAAGATGCAATGAATTAATGTTTCTGTTAAAAAAGCCTTGTACTGAGTGTCAGCTGTGATCTGGTTTCTCCAATTTAAGCAGTTTTCTGTAAACCATAATTCTTTCCTTTGCCAGATGAATTTATTTGTATTGTGCTGAATGATATTTGTTTGGAATATCACTGTTCAGTTATATTTAGACAATAAGAAACATTTAGATAGCACCTTTGAATGGAAAAAGTTGTCATTTGAATATGCTTAAATATCTCATGTATTAGACAGTAATAGCAGAATTCATTTTGTTGGCAAATAGGTAAAAATTGGGAAAAAAACCCAACAACATTCCCTTTCATGTTAAATCTACTTAGGATTTTTTTTCTAATTATTCTTACAGCCCCTCAAGCAAATCAAGCAAAGGTTCTGATGTGCATTTGTTTGTATTTAAGACCTTAACCTGTCTAAGAAGAGAATATGATAGAGGATCATATTTCAAAACTGTGAATGTATTCCAGCTTTGTGAATCAAAGACTTTCTGACAGAGCTTTTACTTGTCAAAATAAAATATGTATTTTAACATTCTCTCTGCACACCCTGATGTATATCCTTTTCCAGTCCATATTTAAAATGTCAATTGCCTAACACAGATTGAGAACATCCACATAAAAAAAAGACTGTCTACGTGTTTGAAATCGTTATATGTTTTTTTTCTTTAAAAATCACAAATATTTCTTAAATACTGAAGCCTCCACTAATTCTTTTATCTGTAGCAAACTTTACTGTTCTGTTGACAAGTTCATGCTTTATCAGCATTGTGCTTCTCTATTGTTTCAGGTACAGAAGATAAAGTTAACAGGTTGATCACAGGTCATGGATAGCCACACAACTTTGTCATGATGCTTTATATTCCAAAGACTTTATGAAACAATATTATGACTGTTTTTTTCCTTAATTTTCAGAAGATTGTTACAAACAAATGACTGTTGTTATCTTGACCTAGTGTATTTCGGGTCTCATGGGTCTTCTCTTCCACTACAGACTTTGAGATCTGTCCCTTCTAAAGAAATATTCTGATACCTCTTCCTTCAGAAGCCTACAGACACGTACACAGCAAACCAAGCAGAGTGGCACAGGAGAAAATTCAGATTAGTGTTCATTTCAGCCAATCTGCAGAGCTCACTAATTTGGTTGAAACAACAGTGTAGACAATTTACCAGCAGCAGCACTGGGTAGGACCCTTCTAGATAACAAAAGAAGTCTTTAAAATGCTAGAACACCTTGCCAGCAGTGGAACAGAGGGGAATGAGATCATTACTTCCCTGCATAAAACCCATCTTTTTACCAACCTGAGAATGTATTTCTCACTTGTCAAACTGGGAGCAGTCAGGTCAGCTCTCTGTAACATGACAAAGCACAAAAGGATGTAGAGTCTTCACTCAGAGAGCTGGCAGTAGGCAACATCAGAGAGGAATGAAACTATTCCCCTGCATAAGGGGACTGGAGCTGAGGGCAGATGGTGTTAGTACAGACTATGATGCTGTATGCTCTGATACTTCTCACCCCTCTATACCACTGAGGGAAATTCACAGTTCCAGTGCTCCAAAGAAGACTTTTTGACTTTTTTTTTTGTCAGGATAACATGTTTTGTTTATTCGTCAAAGAATATATTTGATCAAAGATCCCAGGGCCTATCTGTCTCAGTTTTTTTGCCATTGATTATACAATGTTTGTATTTTCTAGGTCACTTACATATTATGCTTCTATATGAGCACGTCAAAGAAATGTATTCACTAATGTATGTTTAATTCATGAACACATCTAAACTATTATTTCTAACTCCTTAGTATTTCTTACTCCACTCAACCTGAAAATTAACAGCTCTTACTTTGATATTATCCATAATCCCAAATACTATCAGCACATATATTAGGTTTAAAAAAACAGAACATTTGCAGTTGAGCCTTATACTCTGATGCATGTTATTCACTAATTAACCTGTTTTAGCTGTTTTGTGTCCCAAGATGCTCTGTATTCATCATTTATATGCTCTATTTAACTCTTTTCAGGCAGAAGACAATATGAATATATACAAGCAAGCTCCTGCATATGTTACCCCAGTGAATTGCTCATTGTTTGATGAATGTGCTAGCTGGATAGTGACTATTATAACTGAATAGAAAATTCTTGTTCCCTTGCTTTAAATAAAAGGTTTTTTAGTTGCTTTTTCCAGGACATGGTTTTCCTAAACGTGACAGAGTGATTCTATGTGAAATAGAAAATACATCCTGAAATTCCCTTTTTATTTTTTTTTTTAAAAAAAAGGTTTTCAAAATTGTCAGAGAGCAGCTATTTATGATACAGTGTGAAATATTGTAACACTCCTAAGCAACAGACCCTGCAAAAACATTGACAGTGTCTCTGTATTGTCTCCACAGAATTTCTGAATCGTGTATATGTTTGGAAAACTGTTTCACCAAAAACATTTAAACCTGGAATGCATGATTCATATACAAACAAACTGAATTGGTAAGTAGGTATTATTTATTTTTGCATAATTTAATGAGATCAAATTGAAGACTTTTTTTTTTAATTATTTAGATAGATGAAACAAATTAGAGCATTCCCTTTCGCACCTGGAGAACAGAATGTTACACATATTTAGAACAGTTAGGATTTTAACAATGCTATGCCTGGCAACCAGTGTTTGCCTTACTTCTTCATAAAGTGAATAACAAGAGGTTTGAATGCCCTGTTGTCACAAAAAATGGTGTAGACATCCTTAATAGAGATTTGAAAATCTCAGCCTACATGTCTAATAATGTTCAGTTTCACCTGGGATGAAACACACTATTAAGTGAGTGTAATGTAATCTCCAAGCTCTCATCTTTTACTGAGATGGTTGTCTGGGATTGCTTTTTTTCTGGACTGGGCATTTGTGACTAGATGAACAAATTTTAGTGTAGTGCCTACCAGTCAGATAAGTCAGAAAAGGGGCAAGGGAAGAGTGAGTTCATCCTTATGGAAACCATTGACTTATATACTGAGATGTTTTTAAAAATATGTTTTAAAAATCCAAAATCATGCAAGAGTAAACTCTATTCAGTAATGCATCATAAATATCTATATCATCCACTTTGAATACAGAATATATACTGGGGTTTTTTTGGAGTTTCTTTTCCAGTAACGTGAGATGTTACATAGTGCTTATGGTATCACATTGGTTTTTAGCCTGATGGATGTTTCCTGAAGTTGATAGTGTTATATTTAGAGATTATTCATGTGCAGTGTGATTGATTTGAGTACATTTAAAAAAATGAAGGAGAACTAAATCAAGTGGATATCCAAGTTTGGTTTGTGATTTTCTTTTTGAACTACAGGCTGGTTTAGGCTGTGTGCAAAACCATGCTCACTCCTCTTTTCTTGTGCTGTATGAGGTGAAAATATTATCTTTATATAGTTTGTTTCAATGAAAATGAGAGTTATTATTAGGTTTGTTCCTACGAAATTTTATACTAAAGCTGCTGTTAGAAACAAACTTTACTAAAGGGGCAACACAATAAATAAATAAATTAAAATATTAATCAATGGCTATAGGGGGGTGGGTGAGAACCACCAAAGAGCTTTATTCAGAAATAAATATTTTTAATGGATATTTAGAAGGCAGAAACCTGTGGCTGGAACAGAAAATTAAAAAATTCAACAGACATGAAACTCCAAAATCAAAATTTGAGACAAACTAGAAAAGGAAACAAGAAAAGTTTGTGTTTGGAGCAAGTAATTATCCTATATGATTTTAGCCTACATTGTATGAATGTGCTGATGCCCAATTTGGCTTGGAGCACAAGTCCTCCATTCACTGCTGAACTCCTGTTTCTGTACATGAACTACGTACTCAGACAGCATCATGCACTGAGAGTGGTTTTAATACACTATTTTACAACATCAAAATAATTTCCTATGTGTAGTAATCATCAATGATTTTAATATCTATGCCTGATTATTCCGCAGGAAATTTCTTTCTCTAATATTGTCAATAATATTGGATTGATCTGCAGCCTGAACTTTGTGGTACAGGTCCCAGAAGGACAGTAGTTCTTTGGGCAAATTCAGCTTCATACTAGAAATATATCATTTCTTCAAGAAGTCACAGACAGAGGAGAAATTCTTTCCTCCTCTGGAAATTCTGCCTTTTTCCCCCTCTTTGCATTTCATAGTACCAATGTGCATTTCTTTTTCCAGCACCCAAATTTTGTCAGTATGTTAGAATGCTTTCATTGTGCTGAAATTTGTTGCACATTCAAGTTTTATTGTAATTGACAGTTCAGCATAGTGTTGTCCCTTGAGTTTTGCATTTTAATGTCTGTTGAAGTGTTTACTACCTTGCTCTGAAAATCTCTGCCACTGAGAACAGAACAAAATTTAAAAAAAAAAAAAAAAGAAAAGATTCATTTCAGAATCACTGCAAAGAGACCACAGATCAGAAGGATAGACACTGGTGTAAGAATTACTCAGAACTGATTTGTGAGCAGCTGCAAGACCTTCCTTTCTCCTGGGATAATTTTAACCATTAAATATGTGAAGGTTGTCTTCCATTTGCCAGGGAGAACGCAAATGGATTCATAAAGGGAACCATGATTCCTAAATGAGATTCATCACACAGATCAATAGCTTGTGTGATTTTCAACTGTTTAAAGCCCAGGACAGTGTTTCAGGATGGATGGCCCCAAATGAGAATTTACCAGCTTAGCACTTAATAGCATTCCAGTTTCAAACTTTGGGTTGTGTGCAAAGATAATTATAAAGTGCATTATATTATACACATTACATAATTTTGATAAATCTTAACTGATGCAAAAAGGGAAATATATTGGCCATGGGTATATCACATTTTGCCTAGGGAGGAATCCTCACATCCCGACTTTTGAGAGTTGCAATTAGTTAGGTCCAGTGAATACAACAGTGGTGGGAGACAGCTGAAAAGGGCTCAGGCTATTCCCAGGTGCTCTGTAAGGTTTTCTTCCCTGACCTCACTGTGTGTGAGATTTGATCAGTGGGCCTTATGCAAGGACTTTGACTGTGCTGTGTTCAGTGCAAGTCACTGGAGAAGGCTGCAGGTATTCCTCTGCTGCTTTAATTTTCTATTTTATTTAAATATTCCAAATATTTTTAGTGCCTAGCAACTGTATTACAAAGAAGCAGCAAGTCTTGAGAGCATCCGTATTTCCTTGGGAGTATTCAACATTTTTAAGAACTGATGTTTTCCTGGATGGATTTGGCATTGTCAGTTTGCTTTCACCATTATTTTCTGATTGTTTCATCTACATTTTTCCTCTAGTTGTCACTGGTGTCAAAAGAGAAATAAGACAACTGATTCAAAGGTCAGAGACACCATTTCAGATTTGATGAGTCAGTGACAAGAGAGCTCAGAGAAGTAGCCCTTGGCAAATTTAAAAGCAGTGACAGTTTTGACAGTGAAATGGTTACAGGCAGCTGTGAAGGAAGCTTCTTTCTATATAAGAAAGATAAATAATAAACTAAAACTTCTATTGATGGTATGTGCTATATGGACAAGAGTGGTCCCTAATTTTCACACCCTGCAAAGTGATGAAGATTTGAATATTAGAGATGCTCCTATGAATGGGTCATGCTCACCAGCAGGTTGTAGGAAGCAGGTCCTCAAGGTCTGAATCTCACCCTTTATACAAAAGCATAGAGTCTTTCCCAAATGTATGCCTTGTCTTGCCCAGATATATCCCTAGTGCAAATGGTCCTGCATAACTGGGAGAGAAGCTGCTACTTATACAGCATCAGTAATATATTTTTTTCTCCCTGAAGCAAGGAAGAAACCAAAGGATAACAGTGAAATGTAAACCTATGTTAAAAACGAAATGTTTTCTATGTTGTGGGTCCTCAGCAAGGACAACTATGTGCACTGCTCCACACCCTAGCCTATCCATCCATCATTTAATCACTGGAAAAGTTGGAGAAGGACTCAACTTTAAAATTAATTTCTTACAGAGGAAACCACTAACTCTGTCACCCACGAAATGTCCACATAAAATTTCTTTCCTGTTAACTCGGCATTTGAGTATAAAGCAGAGAGGGAATCTTAGATAATATTAAAAAAAAACTTTCCAGCTTTATGCTTTGATTCTTGCCTAGAGTAGGAAACTGGTCACAGAAAAAGTAGGTCACTGAAATAATTGCTGTACTGAAAATAATATAGTCTGACAGTTCTGGGGTTGAGCTACTGTATGTCCATTGGGCTGTAGCAGGCTTGGAGTCCATGTATTAACATAAGGATGGAAGTCTCTAGTATTTCACATTAGTTGTGTACTTGTGCCTAACCTCCCATACGAGGTACTTTCTCGCCAGTTAAGTGAGAGCTATTTTTGTTTCCAGAGCTACCTGCCAACTATATTTTTTTAAAAAATCATTTGTAGTTGGTCTTGCAAATACATTTTTATTTTGCCAGACTGTGTATTTTTATGTCTTTTCTGATCTTCTTTGCTCCTGTTGTCCAGCTTTGTCCAGTTATTTAGCATTTACTTCCTCTAATTTTTGTGAAAACTTTTAAAATGTGTTCCTTCTTTTAGTAACATTCCAATTTCCAATTCACTTACACAACGGATATTTATGTTGAAAAAAAAAAAAAAAAAAGACAAAGGGGAAAGGTGAAAAAAGGTATCCAAAGGCCAACTGACAGTCAGATTGGAAAACCTATGTTGCACTGATTTCCAACTGTTGCCTTTCCTTTAACACATGGTGTACCATTGGAGAAAGATTTGACTGTGCTATGTGATCTCATGTCACAGATGTGCCATATATATATAAAAAAGGGAAGATTTGAAACCTATTAGTAAATGCACTCCTTTATAAACTATTTAAATAAATCAAAATAAAGCTAAGAATAAGGTTATGACTTCCAATAAAGATACATAAATTGACAGCAGAAAAAGTCTGAACAAAATACAGGAATGAGCTCCAAATCATAGGTTCTACTGAGGAAAATAATAGAAAAATAAAACGTGATTGTAGTTTTAGACACAATACTATTGCTTATGTTTAACAATTCTTTTTCAGACAGCCAAAAGCTCTCGCATGTTAAAAAGCCATTCCTCATGAATTATGCATTTGTTCTTTTTCATTTGGCTACAGTACCTTTGTCATATGAGTCCTCAAGATACTGAAGATGTATGTATGGTATGTCGACGGGTTTTTGGCAGTATGCACTGTTGTCTGCTCAAGATTTTTGATTTGTTTTGTATATTTATACGTTGACTAGATTATACACTTTCTTTGTGACAGTGATTTAATTTTTTTTCTGGTATTTTATGTTATGTCTGGTGCATTGCTGCTACCTATTTTTTTTTTTTAAGAGTTCAGGAAGGTAGGTATCATTTTAAAATAACTCCTTTAATTTTTAAGGAATTGTAGGACAAAAGTTGTGCAATCTCCATGGTCTGAAGGTGTATACTGCAGCCCTCCTTTTTCCATCTGAAAGCCAGTTCTTTTCTCTGCCAGTCACAAAGCCCTAACCAAACTGCCCTGCATGTATAATGAGACAATAAGTGTATTTAAAAATAAAAAAAAAAAGCAGATCCAAAAATGCATATTTCTCTATTTTTCATTTTGGTGTTATTTAATTTATGGCATAATTCAGCTTGAAAGGATGGTTCTGCAAAGGATGGTTCTGGTGAGCAACATAATCGAGGGTGTGGGCTCTGTTTTACCAGGGATGACTTGTGTCACATTCTGTCAGTAATTCAGTTTTTCTGTCTTCATCCATAAAGTGAGCGAAAATGCCCTAGTTCACTGAAATATTTTGAAGGTAAGTAGACCATCTTTTTTTAAACATTGAGACACCCTTCTCATGGAAGTCCAATAAGAATCTATCAGAGATCAATGAGTTGTAGAAAACAAGACACTGAGAGAAGAAATAAACAGATTTGTTCCTCATTTTCTCAAGAACATTTACTTTAGCACTGAAGGCAGGGCACCATCTTACTCAAAGTGCTTCCCCTGACCTCTTCTTCCTTTTCTGCTTAGCTATTCCCAGCATCTCAGATGCCAAAGATTCCTTTTTTGGGGTCTTCACAGTCACTGAATATTTTGCCTCTGCCTTTCTCTGCCCTGGAAAAGGTACTTATTATAAATAAAAGAGTTTTTCTGCTTTCCAAAAGCTCCATTAATGGTCAGTAGTTCTGCTCTATCAAATCTAAAGAGGTGAAACTCTTCTTAGACCTGGGGTTTTGGTGGGGGTGGCGTATGGTTTCTGTTTTGTTTTGGTTTGTTGTAGTATAGTAGGCAAAATAATACCTTAGCATCTTGGATGGTATGATGTGAGTTTAAATCATGGGAGTTTGTACAGTCTGAGCATGGGTATTATGAGATAAAATGAGCTAATACAATCTAACAGTCTCATTGCTGAGCAAGAACTTTTTATCCATGTTACAGTACTTCTGTTTTTCTTCTGTCAAAATGCCTGTCTCTGATTCATGGCAATTATGAACACTCAGGAGTTGTAAATTACTATTATTTTGACACATTTGTCTTTGTTTCTTTCTTTTTAATTCTGTGGATATTTTAAGTAACCAGTCTTTTTCTGTTTGTTTCTTAAACCATACTTTTTTGGTAGCAGATTTGCCAAAATCTGGAGTAGAATTCCTTTGGATCTTGCATAAGCTCTGGAAGGAAAACCATCTGAAGTGGAGGGCAGCTCAGGGGCAGACAGCATGGCTGGGCAAGGGGCTGCTGGTTACTTCTCCCCTTCATGGCTGAAAACTCATGTGTGGGGGTCCTAGGAACAAGAGATGCTTTATTCCTCTGCCTGGCCCTAAGCAGCATGATGGACTGCACCAGAACCTGAGCTTAAAATGCAAAATTAAGCCTAAGATGGCCAAGTACAGCTGTTACCTGCACGTGGACATCAATACAGGGTGTACCACAGAGCCCGTGGGATCTAGGGGAAAGATCTTCCACCTTCCCCAACCTCAGAGATCCCTAAAGATTACTAAAATTATATTACCACTACTAATAGTAGAAATTATACATGTTTTATACACCAAGAGCACAACAGTAAAACTACAAGTTGCACTCAAGAAAATGTGAAGTTCTTGCAGTTTCTTACTTAGCTGAAAACTTTAAAATTATATATAAAGTTAGGAAACTCTAACTTTGATCTGTCTTTATTTTCTTTGTAATATGTTTAGGATAATTTTAAAATGTGTTCAGTTACTCATAGCAGTACTGAAATGACAGAAGTTCTGTACTTAAAAAGGTGATGATAGAGAAAAATATAACGATATTTTACAGCATACTTGTGGCAAATACTGGTAGGACACAGCTGATCTAAGTATAGGAATTCCATGCTCTATGTTGATGACATTATTTTACTATGAAGAGTTTGCTAAATTAAAGCACAATTTTACCTCTTTCAAATAATCAGGACTTCTTGTTTGTGTTTATACAACATAGCTATAAAGCTAACAACTCTTCTTTCTCATGTACTTTATTTATATTTGAAATATTTAAAGCATTCAACTCAAAAAGCTGATTTAGAAAAAGTCAGGGTATTGTATCTTATCAGTAATTTGGTTGGGTGAAAAATGAAAACTAAGAGGATGTGGACAGTGCTATGGTAATCAAATAAATGAACTGGATGGTATTTCTGTAAAGTGGGAGACAGAGGTATGGAATGAGGAACATTATGAATGCTACAATATGCTACTGACTTCTTTATCTCAGCACCTATGATTTTCTGTTCTTCCATATCTGAACACTTGACACCATGGTTAACTTTGTAAGTATTTATAGGATATTTTTAGCCAACATAAAAAACACTCCATCCCTTTTCCACCACAAATCTGTGGAAGCAGAGGGTCACATAGCTTTTACAGCAATGCTCAAGCAGCAGTATCAGAAAATCCTTTCCAAAAAGCAGACTCTCTCCCAGGCCCATCACCAAATTTGTCAAACGTTGACTGGGCTGTTTGCACAATTACTGCTGCAGATCAAGGGTCATCATGACAGCAGGAAGAAACCTGTCATTTGAAAATGGACTCGAAAGGGTAGAAAATGTGAGGCCATGTGAAGGGAGGTGAGCGGGACGGCTGTGCTCTGGGATGCTGCAGTGCGGGGGAGTGAAGCTAATTCTTCCTGATGTGCTGGCACTGGGCTGCTGGGAGCCTTGGCCTCTCAAAGGGGGGAAGGACTGTCCTCCTCCCCAGTGGTATATGTGTGAAGCTGCCTGAACGCAGCCCTGGAGGATGAGAGAAAATCTGAGGGTTCTGTTCACCCCTCCAGTACTGTTTTTAGGTACCTATTCAAAAAGTTACAGGAGAACTGGACACCAAGGGACAGCCGTATCGGTGCCACGTTTCCTGTAGTTTCATGTCAGTCCAACTACAAGACAAAAACAAATCCAGCGTTTTCCCAAATTATAGTTATCTGTACCATTTAGGACTGAAAAGGCTGCAGTGGTGAAGGGACAGTGTGGGAAGGTATACAGATATTAACACTGCAGGAATTCCTGCCATTTTCAGGACAGATGCAAAAAAGCTGTGCAGTGAGTTGGCTGTAGCAGCTAAGACTGAGAGTGTTACAGTGTGTTGCTGCCTGTAATGAATGATATCCAGGATAACAGGAGCTGCAATCATCCACAATAGGTCATCTTCAGACATATTAGAGTTATTTACAGTTTAACTTAATTGCCTGTGCAAGTTTTAGGAGTTGGATTGCTGCAGTGACACAATATCTCATTCATTTTCCTTAGCTCTAGAAGGCATTTCTAGTTTTCAGTAGGTAAACAGGATGATGAGACAGCAAATTCCTCTGTTTATTTTTTTGTTTGTTTTACTTTGGAAAAAAATGTCACAGATACATTTCCAACCACTGAATGTGGTTTGCTATCTGTCAGCTTTAGAGTGCAGACTGGTATTCTGTACTACTTATAAATAAAAATACAAGTGAAGCCAAAATACTTGCCATGTGCTGCAGAGGGTATTTTAAATTTTAAAAAAACAAAACCAAAACCAAACAACCCCAAAACAAACAAACAAACAAAAAAAACCAAACAAACAAACAAAAAAAACCAAAACAAAAACAAAAACAAAAAAAAAAGCAAAAAAAAACAGGAAGGTTGGCTTGACTTAGATCTTGTTTTCAGTTATCCTTGTTATGAAGGGACCTAAGAACAAAAATTTTAAATAACATCATAAATAATGCAGTAAATACTGTGAAGAAGCAGATACTATGTACTAATAATTTTAGAGTTTAGACTTGACAAAAGTGTTACTGCCATTTTCCTGCACGTGCCTTACAAAGAGGAGGAGGTGGGCCATGCTAGCCCACTATGGAAAGTTTGTCTTCCTCTCGCCAGCATGGTAAGGAGGGAGCAAATCAACCTTAGATGACTTCATGGGGGTGAAGTTGAAGGAAATGCCAATCATTCTTCCATGCATTTAACCCAGAATTTTTTGCATGATGCAAAGTGAGTTTCTCTCAACCCTGTAATATGCTGGGACTGAGCAAAAATTGCTTGTTTGTCATGACAACCAAATAATCCAAGACTGAAAAAGGAACTTGCAATTAGATTTCCAATTTAAGCCAGAAGGTTTCAAACACTATTTTGAAATCTCTTTGATTTTTTTTCCTTAAGAAAGCTTTAAAAAAAATTATCTTACATCATTTGAAAGAAAAAACGTTAAGAAGTGTTTGTTTATTTAGGTAGCATCACTTATGTGATGTCCCAAGTGCATTGAAGAGGTATTTTCTCTCAGAGTGTCTGGAGAAAAGAAATGTCCTTCATTGGGGAAGATGAAGGGGTTTTTTTCTTTTTTGAAGAAGAGAAATTAGGAGGGTGATTCACCAAAGATTCTAAATATAGGTTCCTAAGGCCATACGAAATATTAAGACACAGGATTCATTGGCAAAGTTACAAGGGCATGGTTTCCTCTCATTTTACAAACATGTTGTCTGTAATGTCTGTATGAATTCCTAGTTAAACATCAATATTCTTTCCTTAACCAAAGATTAGATAAAAGGTTGTCCTGCCGTGATTGGAGCATTACATTCTGGAGTGTACTGAGAACATCAAAATTAGTTGGCATTGAATAAAGTTGAGGTGCAGAAATGCAATACTTACAACAGAAAGGTTAGGTGGATGTCTGCTACAGTATTTGTTGTTCTCTCCATCTGCTTGAAAATAATCAGCTACATTACATTTGCATCAGACATCTCCCCTCTAATTCTTTGCTGGTTATCTGACAATGTAGAAATAATTTATAGATGTATGGATAGCATTTTTTGGTACTAGATTTATTTCCCCATGTATGGGGACCTTAGGGAAAATCACTAAAATGGAGGACACTGAAGTAAACTAAATTAAGTACATCAATGACTAGACATGTATTACATGAAGCTCATGCAGTTATATTGGAAAAAAAGTCTCATGTTAGTCCTCATTGTTTCACACGGTGTCAGTGAGTGAAATATGACAACATTAAAAATAATGAATTTTCAGTGACACTATGTACAGGACTATATTACCTTCTCCCATTAAGAAAAAAAAAATAAAAGAGGAGAGGAGCACCTGAGTAAGACTTCTCAACAAAGAGTGGGGGTTATCATAGGGTATTTCAAGGTCTGAATTATGACCATCGCTAGAATTGTAGGAAGGTTTAGAGGTGTGACTAAATAGACAGGCTAGAAAAGCTCATTTCTCTCTGGTTAGAGGAATGAGCAGTGGAGAGGATTGCTGTTGATAGCAGTCACAGGCAGCCACATCCAGCCTTCTCCTTCCCCAGCAGGATCTCAGTGCCTTCTGACTGGGGATGTGAATTTAAGTTGATATTTAGATGTCTTTAAAAAATTGAAGGGGTTAATAAACATAATGGACAGAGCATTAGAGCCTTTAAAATTGCATGAAAACCCCATAACAGGAACAAGAAACTGCTTTCAAATGCCAGACCTGCAACACTAGGCTACTCTGAAATGCTGGTTAGAAGCTATGGCTCTGCAGTTTGCATGCCGATTATCTGGATGTCAGTGATTTTCTCTCATTCTGTGCTGTGATAATAGATAATAAAAGGGTTCTTTTCTTAGGGATCTGTAAGCTCGGTTATTGGGATGCTGGAGGCGGACCTTTCGTGGAGAAAGCCTGTCAGCCCCAGAATTTGTTTCTCTTTTGGTTTGTCAAAGCCACTCTTTTGACCTTCAAGGTGCAGAGCAAGGCTCATCTATTCACTCAAGCTTTTGCCTGCAGAGAAAAGACTGAGGGAAATCAAGTCTGTTCTTGGATCACAGTCTATTTGGCTTGACGTTGTCAGTAAGCATTATATATCACTGTAAATGTTTACTTAGTCTATTGGTGAAGCAAACTTTATAAGATGAAGGATATCTAAAAGCAGTGTGCATATGTGTAAAGAGGAAGACAGTTAAACAGCACTGGGGATGAAAAAAGAAATGAAAGAAATCTATTTCACTGTAATCCACCACAATGAATCTGCACTGAGGTGGACACTGGCAGTTCATTTCCATGATTTTTGAGACTATAATATGTTTACTAAAATGGAAGGCCACGTGTAGGATATATTGCATTTTACCTCTGTATGAAAGATGTATTTGAATTTAAAATAGAAAACCAAAAGCTGCACAGCAGTAGTATTTACAGAAGGCTGATCTGCTCCCGTTTAGTATGTAGACTGCATTGAAAGTAAAAGCTGAGTTTGAACATGAGGAAAACCCTCCATCCAAGGGGCTGTGAGTCTGTATTTTCCTAGGCTGCTCAGGATTCTTCTGCCCACAGACAACAGAGCTTCTGAAACTTTTTCATGGCACGGCTGACTCGAGCTTTCTTGCTCGGAAGTGCTCCATCAGCACTACAAATAGGGGTATCAAGAGCCCAAGATCTGTCATTTGAGAAGCTTTTGACAATGTTAGGAAGGAAAGAGAGGTATGCCCATGAGCAAGTCCATTTACTTGCATAGATGGGCATTCACTTTTTAAAAGTTTTAAACAAGTAGCTTTTACAGATGTAGTAGCTGGTCATGTTTCTAATTCTCAAATTATCTTCAAATTTCAAGCTGTCTGGAATGTTTTGCCTGAAAACATTTTGCCAACACAAGTTGGGATTTAAATCAAAAACAGAAGTTTTGTCTGGTAGTAGTAACTCATTTTTTAAGATGCAATTTTCTTTCAGTTGTAACTTATGGGGGGGAGGGTTGGGGTTTTTTGTGTTTGCTGATGAAATAGCAAACAGTTATATAAAAATAAAAAAAATATACTGGGAAAAAAATTTTAAAAATTACTCTCATTTGCAAGCAGCAGGACTTGCATTTTATGGCAAATTTTTCCAATTAATGTTTTAAAAATCTGAACAAAAGTATTCTGGAATTTAAGAAGAATAGTTTTCCTCTGCTTTTATGAAATACATTCAGAAAGTATATTCTTATTCTATATTTTTGCACTGATATGTGCACAGCAAAGGCAAAATAGATCTATTGCTGTGCTTCACCCAGCAAGCCACTCTGAACTCACCACAAGATCCATGCAGTCTTGCTGAATCTGAATGGCAACACCCTACACCAGCTCTTTGTACAGGTAAATATAATGCAAAATTGTGTTGTAAGAGAAAAGCATTTTTGCAGGCTCTGTGTCTCTTGAGAAATCTCTGTCTCATCCCATCCAAGTCAAAGCAGTTATGGCTGTGTGACTGCAGCCAGCACAAAGTGATGCAAATTCTCCTTTCCATTTACTATCACTCAGTGTAAAAATAGAGCATGGCTGGATCAGGCTGCTGGCTAGACCATCTGAGTGTGGATTTAGGGAATGAGAGAGATTTTGTGAGTTTGGGTGGGGCTTTTTAATAATTCTAGAGACTATAAAAATCGGCTTAAATATCAAATTTCTGAGAAATTGTTTCTATTAATAAATCTGATCATTTTAAACTTTGCATCCATCCCCCATCCAACACACTTGGTGAAAAACGTCACCTCTGAACATGCCTCCAAATGTTCTGAAAATGCAGATGTGAACATCCCAGTTATTGCTAACATATACCAGTGTTTAAAAATAATAATTTACCATGAAATTCTGGAGGCAATGTGTTAGGAAAGGAATTAGGAAATACAGTGAGTAAGAAATAGATTAGCTTAGGCTATTATAACCAACCTACATTTTTTAAATGGCTGGCCAGTTTATCTCTCGTGCAGCTGTATCAGACCTTGTAATGGGATTAGGATCTTCCTTGAAAAGTTTTTTTTTTTTTTCTTTTTTTTTTTCTTTATGTCATGGGTTCCTGGTAGGGAATAGTATTCCAGTTATCCACACCACCACCACCCCCAAAGATGCAATGCACTTTACTAAAGGCAAAGTGGGGGCACCCATGAAGATTGATTCAGAGGGTGAATTCATTTCACCACGGTGGGGAGTGGTACAGTGTGTGCATGGCACAACAGCTTGGTCCTCATTTTGTTTAGATAAAAATGCTGTACTGGAATAACTTTATGGTTCAGTAATAGGAAAGAAGGAAAGAAAAAAATCCTATGCTTTGCCAGCTCTCACCTGACATAAACTGATCCAAAGTGCCAAGTAAGCGGCAAGTGTTAAGAAGCCCAGAAAAGGATCAACATCCTTAAATTCAGCTTTTCATTGATCTCACCTGTCAAATGGTGGTGACACTCTTTCTGTAAATTTGCCCAGAAAATTACAGGGCATCCTGACACAGCTGACACCCAAAACTGGGATATCAAAAAGCTACTAATACTAATAATGAAAAAGCAGGAAGGAGAGATCCTGTGATTAAGGGAGAGTTGCTGAAGCTGTTGAGGACATCTCCAGAGAGACATGCTCTGTCTGGCAAATGGGAACATATCTGGGATTCAGTTAACTTGGTCTGGTAAAACATTTATTCCTTTGAGCAAGTTAATTCAATACCTCTGTGGCTGCTAACTGCACCATGGTTTGCATCCTGGAAGCATGTAAAGCATTCAGCACTCACTGGACATGCAACAAGCTACTTCAGTGCCTGCAGTGCTCTTTCATGTACTTCCAAAGGGGTACTGCCAGGGTCACATGCAGAGCACTGAGAACAGTACTGTCATTGCTCTTGGTGATTTATTTTACTCCCGATTTAAGCAGGATTATGAATTGAGGTTAAATTGTACATCTCTTTAATCCCTATTGTGGGTAGCTTCAGGACAGATATGCATGTGTAAGGAATTCTCAGTGGCAACCCTGTTTAGCATGGATGAGAGCAGAGGGGGCTACACAACAGGACTGGCTCCAAAGATAAATTGAGAAGCTTGGAGCGGGCTTGGTCCCTGGGATGATCTGGGTGATCCTCTATAGGTGTGGAACAGTTTTTTCTGCCAGGCCAGCACATCTTTGGGACGCTGTCCTAAAGCACGATCAGTAAAAGCCATAGATTTGTGCCATTTTTTGGTGTTTCTGCCCCAAGTATAAGCAGGATTTGAAGCAAATATCTAATAATAATAATAATAAATAAATAAATAAATAATAAAATTTAATCCTTACATTACAGTTGTTTTAGTATAATAAATAAAAATAATATATAAGAATACGTATATGTGTATAGTTCTGTATGTACATTAACAAGTACATATGCATACAGACAGAGATTCATGCACGTGTTTCATGCAGTCTGGTCACAGTCTGGCTGTCAGGAGCTGGCACAATATGACCTGACCCTGACTGGCAGAAGTCAGAGTGCGACTGGAGCAGATGATTTTATGGGGCAGCACGAGGTGGCACTGGACCATAGCAAAAAGGGCTGCAACATAATAATCTCTTACTATCGCTTCTCTCTGGTAATTGTTGCAAGCTGACACAGAATCTGCTTTGAACGTTCTTTTGTGTTTGTTGAATACAGCAGTATGCAGGGTCTTATGCATTAAGCATGACAATCTGGTTTTCAAATGGATACTGTCCTGAATTTATAAGTCCCAATCATCACTCCTTATGCATACATGCAGCAAACACAGCTTTGCAGTAACCCTACTGATTTATGGTTTATCATTTTAGTTTATTTTCATTTTTTGTTATGGGGCTGATTCCTCTGTGAAGTAGATGTATTGAGTGAATATGAAGCTGAATATGCCCAGGTCATCTAGAGGAAGCATGTTTTTGCTAAGGTAGGAAACTATAACTTCAGTGAGCAACATTTGCATTGGAATGTCTTCCTTCCAGTAGAAAAAAGACTGATAACATAGGTTTCCTCATCTCCTGGGAGTTCATTTATGGCCTGTCTTTCTACAAGTTAAAAAGTGTTGTCTTGTATCCATGTATGATTTTAAATGAAATAGCATACTCTGTGCTCTACTCCAGAGGATAAACAAACACAGACACAAGCCTTTATTGAGCTACAGAGAGCTGTTCAGCACAGAATTGAACTCCAGCCAACTCCACCTTTCAGCACTGTCTCAAGAATAGATCAGATCAGACCTGTGCTGGGATTAGACAGGCCTAAAAAGAAATGGAAGGGAGAAAAAAAAAAAAAAAAAAATCACCTTGAGGTTAGAGCTTTCAGTTAACCAATAAAAAAGAGGGAGATGCCTAGGCAGGGGAAATATACCCACTAGAGCCTCCGAATACAATTTGAGTACTCAGTGTGAATTGGAAGCAAGTTAAGTATTGTGGATGGCAGGACAGGGAAAATACCACAGTGAAAATTAATATTCTCCAAGAGATGTCTCTAAAGAACTTTTTTTTTCTGCAGAAAAGACACAAGAAAATTTCTGCTCATAGTGGAGGTACCCATTCACAATACTTGACTTGTGTCTATTTGCTGCAAAATCTACCCATCTTCTTGAGTTGCCTAAGCCAGGCAGCACCTGGCTTAGGAGAGGAGGAGATTTTTGGTGTGATACCTTCAGTGAATCAGCTGTTCAGCAGACATGAAACACAGTCATCACAGACTTCCCTCCCAGGCTCCCTCCAACTGGTTGGAATACAAAATGTGTTCCTGGAAAATCTGATGGTCTGGGCCACTAAGCATGCCAACTTAGTTTGAGTTGTTTTCTAAAAGAGGGTAACCTGTGTAGAATAAAATAGGACTCTTGGCCCAGAACGTGATCTAGAGTGGTTTTACTAGTAGAAGCAAGATAGGAGCAAGGATGGAAACAATGCTTGAAGTTGTTTTTTTTTCCCCCCACTCTCAAATGAATACAAAGATAAAATTTCTAGTCACAAAAAGTGGCTGCTGTTCTTATCTTTTCCAGGCCAGAAGGAAAGAGAAGGAACTAGTAGAAATACTGGGAGAAATCTAGTTCTCAGGAGAGATGTGAAAAGTTTTAGGTTCAAGAAAAAGATTTTCAAAACCAGACAAATTTATGCATTCTAATCACCACTATTTCCCCCTTTCAAAATGAGTAAGCACCAGGCAGTCCCACTGTGATCAATAGTTTTTAAAATTAAACTGTCTAAACAATGGATTTTGAGACAAACATTATTTTCCATATAAATAATAAATTTTAAAAAATACTAATTTTCCATATAAAATCAGCAAAGGAAGACTACTCAAGAGACTTGGTTAAATGCTTAAGTTTCTTGAGGGTAATTATCCTAAACAATTTTCCAATTCAACCAAAGCTACATTTATGGCAATTCCAGATGTGTATAAGANAAAAAAAAAAAAAAAAAAATCACCTTGAGGTTAGAGCTTTCAGTTAACCAATAAAAAAGAGGGAGATGCCTAGGCAGGGGAAATATACCCACTAGAGCCTCCTGCTGGAAAAAGGTAAAAAGTTGAGAAAGTTGAGAGGAATACAATTTGAGTACTCAGTGTGAATTGGAAGCAAGTTAAGTATTGTGGATGGCAGGACAGGGAAAATACCACAGTGAAAATTAATATTCTCCAAGAGATGTCTCTAAAGAACTTTTTTTTCTGCAGAAAAGACACAAGAAAATTTCTGCTCATAGTGGAAGTACCCATTCACAATACTTAACTTGTGTCTATTTGCTGCAAAATCTACCCATCTTCTTGAGTTGCCTAAGCCAGGCAGCACCTCCAGGAGGAGATTTTTGGTGTGATACCTTCAGTGAATCAGCTGTTCAGCAGACATGAAACACAGTCATCACAGACTTCCCTCCCAGGCTCCCTCCAACTGGTTGGAATACAAAATGTGTTCCTGGAAAATCTGATGGTCTGGGCCACTAAGCATGCCAACTTAGTTTGAGTTGTTTTCTAAAAGAGGGTAACCTGTGTAGAATAAAATAGGACTCTTGGCCCAGAACGTGATCTAGAGTGGTTTTACTAGTAGAAGCAAGATAGGAGCAAGGATGGAAACAATGCTTGAAGTTGTTTTTTTTTCCCCCCACTCTCAAATGAATACAAAGATAAAATTTCTAGTCACAAAAAGTGGCTGCTGTTCTTATCTTTTCCAGGCCAGAAGGAAAGAGAAGGAACTAGTAGAAATACTGGGAGAAATCTAGTTCTCAGGAGAGATGTGAAAAGTTTTAGGTTCAAGAAAAAAATTTTCAAAACCAGACAAATTTATGCATTCTAATCACCACTATTTCCCCCTTTCAAAATGAGTAAGCACCAGGCAGTCCCACTGTGATCAGTAGTTTTTAAAATTAAACTGTCTAAAAAATGGATTTTGAGACAAACATTATTTTCCATATAAATAATAAATTTTAAAAAATACTAATTTTCCATATAAAATCAGCAAAGGAAGACTACTCAAGAGACTTGGTTAAATGCTTAAGTTTCTTGAGGGTAATTATCCTAAACAATTTTCCAATTCAACCAAAGCTACATTTATGGCAATTCCACCACATTTCAAAAACTCCTGGGTATCAAGCAAAGGGAGTGACTGTGTCAGTGGATGAGGGGCTCCTTAAGCAAAGCTGTCAAAGCCAAGGGCTTTGAAATGTACTTCTAAGGAAGAAGGGCTTCCTAGAACATGAAAACCTGCTCAGGTTAGAGGCTTTACAGAAAAAAAACAGTTATGTTCCTGCACTCATTTGTCTATTTATATTTAGGGTGCACTTGGCATCAATTATTAACAAAGGTGTTGTTAATACAGGATTTCTCCTCTTACTGATATTCAGAATGTCTGCATTGCATTGGAAAATTTGCTTTGGTTTGAATATCATCAGGGTCTTCTCTGCTGTACACACAGCTACAGCACAGCTTTATTCCTTCAGATGTCATTAGAGAGGAGTTGTTGAGACTGTAATACTTATTAAACAGTTTAAATCCCCCAATTTCATAAACAAATGCTGTGCCATCCTTTTTCATTTGGGTGTAGAAGCTCTTTGTATGCAATCCTTAATTAAAATCACTTTCCTCAGTGACTCTCAGGCCCCCCTGATGCAAGGCATCCTTGATTTCTGATTGTGAGTCCAGAAGTTAAAAGCACCAAAAGAATTGTTTTATTTCTAGTCTTTGTTTTAATTTGTAATTTTAAAGTGCTTCCAAAGTTGCCAGACAACAGCGCTATTGCCTTTTTAATTGCCTAATGTGACAAATGTTTGCCAAGTGCCTTGGTAACTGAAGAAATACTGCAATTTACTGATTAATAAAAGCCTTCTGTAATTTAGTTTTATGTACCATACTGACTTTCAGTCACCCAAGGAAAATGCCCTTTGGCATGGCCTCTTTTACAGTCCTTGATTATTTGAACACAGCTATTTATCTACATTTTAGATATATTTATGTACAAAAAAAGACTTTAACAAAAAAATATGCTCTTGCATGAGAAATATGCACAAATTCCATGGATCTTCTGTGTGACTTAAGCTGCATAATTGTACATTTAGTTCCAAAAATGGATGACTTACACAAGGGAACACTAGCCTGCAGCAATGGTTGAAAGTGCATATTTCTGTGAAATATTTAAATGTGAACCTGACTTTCCAAAGTGAAAATGAAGATATACATGTTTGATAAGATCTGGAATTGCTGTATGTCTTGTAGCAGACTTAGATGTCATATGGGCCACTAGAAAGTACAGAGATTGTAGTAATGAAGTGATTGTAGTTCAACAGGAAGTATCACTCAAAGAGTAACACAGCACAGAGTATTGTTAGAGATCATCTGCTTTACACCGGTTTTAGTTACAAAGGGGAAATATTAAAAAAGTTGAGGGTTTCCATTTGGACAAGCCTTCGGAAAGGAGTGTCCTTATCAAATTTTCTTTTCTCTAAACATAAGGGCAGCTTTTTCTAAAAAAAAAAAAATTAAAAAAAAAAAAAATTGGTCTGGATGGAAAAGTATGATCTACTTTATCTGAAGTTTGCAATAACTTGGTAGTTACCCTGTTTGAAACAGGAGCTTAAAGGAATTGTAATTTATGCTTACCCATCACTTATTCACAAGTTTCACAAAAACATGAAGATAGGGAAATGTTTTTATATGGATGAGTTAACTAAAACCCTGCAGTCATAGTGGCTTAATTTTTCAAGCTTTTTAGGCAGCTGTAACTGGCAGTGAAATCATTTTAGTCCCCGTTCTAATTGCTTTCCTAAAAAACTTCCTGTAAGTAACTCACCTGCCCTGTGGTATTGACAAAAGGAGATGAGTTAAGTACAACAGAAGAATTTCTGGAGGCTGTCTGTCTAGAGCCTGTGAAAGAATTTACTTCCAGCCACAGTTCATTGTTGATATCAATCAATGGGACAGTGGTTAGGATCTGCAAGATACACAAGTTTTCTTTCCTGCTTTTATCTAAGACTAGAAATATCCCATTTCTCCTCTGAGCTGGATCTTCTCTACCAGGCAATGAGTGACTCCTGTGCAGGGCAGCAGCACCACCAGCCCTGGCTCCTCCTTGCCCCAGTACAGGATTAGGATTCACTCACTATTTGAAAATGGGTCTCAGAGACATTCCTGCCTGTGCAGGCTCTTAAAGTGCTTGCTGGCAGCAAGCATGTGATTAGGGGATCAGTGGCAAGCACCGACATAAGCAAAGAGCATGCCCAGAAAAATCTGCCTGCAAGAGTAGTGCAGAATGTTTGATTGGACCATCATGGATATTCAGATACTCCATGTGCCAGAGAATGTTGGAATTTCTTTCAAAAATTATCGATTTCCTGGCATCCTAAGCATTACATCTTCCATGGCAAATCCATAGTAATCTTCATCCTAATGCTTATATAGGACCTGATCTTGCAACCAAATATTGGTGGTTGTTCTGATTATGAAATAATTTCTGGAGATATATATGAGTAGAATAAGATCCTACCTAATGCTCATAAATCTGTAATTGTTTGTGAGTTAAGTCATAAGGGAAAATTGTAAATATTTATCATGCTTTCTATTCCTAAACCTAAACCTCAGAGTTAAGAAAGAAAACCTTACGCTGATTTAGAAAGGGAAGTATTTAAATCCAAAAGAGGGATAATTCAGTAAATGAAAAAGAAAAAAAAAAAGTAGAACTAGTAGAAAGTTTATAAGGGAAGCAAAAGATCTAGAGAAAAGTCAATGGTTATTAGAGAATGGTAATATACTAAGATTAAAGGAACACAGCAATTATATGCAATTACTAGATGAAAAGGTAATGGAAAAGGTAATGTCCTTACTCCAGGGGAAAGCAGATGTGTTTAATAAATATTTTTATTCTATAGCTAGGAGAGACGTTGATGATGGGATTGATGAAATATTTTCCATTCTTGTGGTTATTCAGTAGCATTTTTAAAACAGCATCACCTAAAGCAACAGGTACAAAAATTTCCTTCAAGTGTTTAAAAGTTTCTCATGAGCATTTTGGACTGTTAACATTTATTTTTAATAAGTCTTGGAAAACCGTGAAAGTCCCAGAGGCCTGAAAAAAAACCCAAAATAACTTATGTTGTCAATTGTTTAAAAGGTTAAATGGGATAGGTTAATTAATTGTAGCTCTTGTGAACCCAACTTCAGACATTCAGAGAAATAGTGGAATTGCCTATATTACTCTAATGCAAGTATTGAAACAATGGCATTGTAAATAATATTGCTCAACAGAGGTTCAGAGAAATAATTTTTACAACAATTTATTTGCAAGATTGTATAGCTAGTAGTGACAATCTATTTTATAAAGCTTTTAGCTTAGAATGGTGGAAAATTTGAAAAGCAAACAAGTTGGTGTGGCACATATTAAATGAATTAAAACAGGAAGGTGTCAAAATGGAAGTATAACCAAGGTGTCATCAAAATGTTACTTTCCAGAATAACTGAACATTTGAACCTTAGAGTACTGGTTTATATTTCATCCAAACCTATATGAGACGTTGTGGTGAAGAATACTTCTGTATTAGCTATGACATCCAAAAACAATCTGAGAGGAAATTTGAATTTGAATAGCCTACACTGTAAAAAACGTTTCAGATGACCCCAAGCATAATAAGCATTTGCAAACTTCTCATATTCTTGTCCAGTATGTTCCATGTAGGGGTGTGCTATTTTAGATGTGGTTTAGTTTGAAGTATTTTTACAGCTTTCTTAGTTATTGAAACATAGAAAAGATGTTCAAGTCCCATGCTTTGTATATGATAGCTTTTATTGGGATTCTCCTTGTTTGTCAGTGAAGGGAAGTGTGCAAATTAACTGAAGTAGGAGAAAAGTACAGTAAAAGATGCGTTGTGTCCTGTGACATGATGACACTTGAATCTTAAATAAAATCCACTCAGTCTGAAATTTGTGTTTTCCTCTTTGTGTTTGAGGGATATAACACAACCCAACTGAGCCTGAGGTATTATCTATATTTGGCTTTCATTTGAAGAACCATGTTTCTAAACTGAAAAAATACCCTCCATATTGGAAATAGATAACTGCTCTAATTTTTATCTCAGCAAGATGGAATTTCTCAAATATAAACATGCTTCTTTCTTAGTGTCTCTTTGCCTTAAAATGCCTGCCTCACCTAATAGTTTAGAAATTCCAAGGACAGCAAATCTTGTTTTCCAGCTGACTTCAGTGCCTAGTGTTGCTGTGGAACAGTACTCCCTGATCCTTTTTTGAAATGTTTAATTTATATCTTCTATCTATCCATGCATAATGATATCATTTTTGACATGTCTTATATAAAACACACTTGTAACAAACTTTGCATTCACAGTTAGGTTTATGAACATCACAGATTCTCTGTGGAACAATTGCCAATGAAACCAGTATCCAAGAGGTCACTTCATTCATGTTCAGTCTTTACTGGGTTTATTCTGCAGTTCAACCTAAGGACTGTGGGCTCGGTGGAAAGTTTTGAGGTTTTTCCAATATATTTTTTCTTAGGAGGAACAAATATGAAATCCATGAAAAGCTTTATGACTTCATTAATATTGATTTTGCTGTAACTTAAAGAATGTTTCCTAAAAGCAGGCCTGCTGAAAGCAGGAAAATGGGAAGTATTAAAAAAGACTCCTGCAAGATGCACGTATGAAAAAAGGAAAATGCTGATGAGCTTTAGAACAAAGAAATCCCCCAGGAGCAGCCTGAGTTTCCCATGAACCGGCACACCCCATGGAACCATCCAGCTCTGCTTCTTCCTGGCACTGGCAGCAGCCCAGAGCACACACATGGGGGTCAGTGCTAAGCAAGAGGCCACAGCTCCAGGGTAAGGAGCAAACTGTGCATGGTCTCATGTCCTTTCTGTGTTTATTCTCTAAAGAGGGTTTTTCCACATATTGCTTCACCTGATTTTAATAGTTATTATAAGCTTTGTTCCTTCTTAGTTTCAAAATACACATTTTCTTTGTTGTTTGGTTTGTGTTTTTTGGTCTGGCTTGGCCTTTTTACCACTTGTTGCCAGGGCATGTGGCTATGTCAGGCTTCAGCATCATGGCAACCAGGAGGTGACATGCCCTGGCTTATCCCAGCTGACTTCATGGCAGCTACAGTGAAGACACTTGCATGGACTTTAGTGTCCCTGGATTACCAACAAGAATAGGTAAGTATAGCCCACATGGAAGCCCAAACTGTTTTGTTTCTGACACTCTGGAAGTTGAACTTGTGTGGGTTACAATCTGATCTTGAATACTCTGGCTGTGGTGTTAGACTACACGCAGGCTCCAAGAGCATCACTGAAGTTGCAGTGTAGCATGTGCTACATCTCTATAGCTGCCAACTTTATGCTTGCAAGGAAGGTATTGCCTTCTGGCATGTCCTAACACTACAGGGTACATATATTTTCTTACCCTGATAAAGAACTTTGCTAGTATTTAACTGGACCAGGATTTCATTTCTTACATATTTATAATTCTTAGATGCAAGGTATGTAAGAATCCTTTAGCTATTTTGTTTTCCTATAATATATGCTACCAGGGCTGGAGACACATCAGGTTTTTCTTATTTTAGCATTAGGTATGTCTGCAAGCTATGTGTTTCTGTCTAGCAGTTGCAGTTAATGGTATAGCCCACTTATATGTCCCCATTTGGAATTATAAAATTATGTTGTTCTTTTATCTGAATTTTTAAGACTCCTCAGGAAGGATTTGGTGTAAAATAGAGGATTAGACAAAAATAATATACTTAGTTTCAAAGCAGAAAAATGCAATTTATGCCACTGCACTAGTTAGCTCATCAAACTGAAGATGCTGAATTTATGTGACATATGATTTCTTGTTGCTATAACACATTTAAAAGATTACGTTGAAATGGAACAAGATACTTATAAAAATGAGGTTAAACGAGATTTTCATATGCACTTTCAGGACATGTGAGACTAGCTAGCTAGCTAGAAAACATTTATTTATTTACCTCTCATCCACAGACAATTTTTAGTAGAAAGTTTGAAGCAACTTCCACATTTTACTATATTATTTTTAGTATCAATATTCCTGGGTAAGTTTTGTGCTGGCTAGTAATGCTTGTAAAGCTATTACAGACCATAGGATTTTGTGGGGTTTTGAAGTCCCAAATTTGGCTTTCTGTAAGCCAGATTCATCAATTTAAGTGGCATATAATAATTAGTTCTGCTTATACTGTTCTGTTTTTCTTAAAACCAGTAAGTATATTTTTTCCTGCTGCTTTTTTTCCTCTCAGGGGTCAGTTTTGTACTAGAGTGTGATGTATAAAAAAACCTCAGGCATTTGCACATAAATACTTATATAATGCTTAAAGATATTTATGTTCTAAACTGCTTTCAAATAACTGTGTGTACACAGTGACGTGCATGTCCCATTATCAAAAAGAAAAAACAAACCAAAAAAACATGAATCTTTACTATATATTTCTCCGTTTAAACCTGTACAGATAAATGTTAAGGAAATGCAGAAGTATGAGCTATCTGACTTTAGTCCTTTCTGTCAGAAACTTATCATTACAGTCTGAAGTTGCATGCTTGATTGTTTTGATGTCTGCTCTCACATTGCACTTTAGTTAGAGCTACTACATTAGATGAAATTAGGCTTAAATACTTATTCCTAGGTGCTGAATGTGTTTCCTGTTTGGTTAGTATGTGATATTCTTTGCATGTGCAAGATAAACCCTACCCTGCTAAGGTTCACAAATGTATTGTGCTACCTCCTGTGCTATATTTTGCTGTCAGTTTGTTGTGAGAATGTGCTGTGGTTTTCTATGTTTCGATATAAGTTGTGGTCTAAAGACTAGGCTAAGATTAAGTCACACTTGGAAAAAAAATTGCAGAGAATGGATTTGCTGGCTGTGTGTCCAGCATATTCTTGTGACTGAGCTGGATGGGATGCTCTGTAGATTTCATCTGCAGATTCTGCATTTTCAGAAGATGTGTCCCCTTCTCTTTGGCAAATCTCACATGAAACTAAATTGAAAAGGTGCAAGAAATATGAAATTCAGACAGGAAAATTTATTTGGTCATGTTTGATCACTGTAAAACAAACCCACTGTGTAAGTAATTTTTTCAGTATTTTTGCAGTGATTGGGGCTGTTTGGAAAAGAGATTAAGTTTAGGCCAATGTCTAGTCAAAAATCCATGTTTTAATATGGAATGTTACCCTGCCAAACTCCAACACCAAAAGTGTTCTACTGACATCACTGGAAAAATCTTGCTAATCTACATCTTTTATAATCTGATGAACTGGCTCTGCCAGTGCAGGCACATGTGCCAGAAGCCCCAGATGGACTGTGTTCAGACTCAGCAGAGCTCTACATAGGTGAAGGAGGGCAGGGGGAAGGATTTTATGACTACCAGCAGCCCAGAACATAAGATTGTCAGAAATTAAACAGAACACAGATTAGAGCAGAACAGTGATTACAATGATCAGTTTACAATAGGCATGTAAACACAGTAGGCTTGTGATTGTGGCTGGTATTGCTACAAATTTAGGGAGAGTTTCATACAGTTGTGCTATTTCTTTAATGAAGGAATACATCTGGACCTAATTTAGGTGAGATTATTGAAGTTAGTTTGAAATCGGCCTGCTAAGAAAATCTAGGAACTGGAGATAAATTATGAATTCTGACAAGAAGCTGTTGGGTCTCATGGCTAAAAATAAGATTTTTAAGTTTCTTAGACTGGTCTTCTAGTAATGTTTCCTTATTACTTTTCAGTTCTAACCCACTGATATTTAAAGGAGCAGTCACATACACATTATTGGAGAAATTTGTGAAGGCATTGAGAGGGAATAAATGCAACTTATTCCCCCTTTTAATGCTTTGCTGTGTAGTTTTTATAATATTGCACCATAGCATTAAACATTACCCATATGGAGAATGAGAGAATCAACCTGTCTTTCAGATGACCAAATCACTTAAAGTTTGGACCTATGGGATAAGCATTAACTAAGTCCACAGGGAGGAAGTCATTCATTTCTCATTTCATTTTCTGTTACAGTGTCTGTTTCTGGCATGCTCAAAATTCCAAGTAACAAAGATTCAGGTATGCAGAATACAGTAATCATGAAACCAGCCAAAACGAAATTGCAAAATGTTATGCGTGTCCACAATCTTCTTTTCTCATATCTAGGCACTAAGAGCCTCTTAAAAAGTAAAAGCTTACTCGGATTAAAAAACACTTGGAGTCTCACTTGTAGTACTTCATTGAAAAACAGTCTTGAGTATTCTTGTGAAATGCAGAGTGCTTAATAACCTGCCTCAGCTGTGAATGCTGTCAAATATTTATGCATCCTTCCTTCCAATGTTTATTCAGAATGCATTTCATACAGATGGGAAGGTTGTTAGGAGCTGATGACTGGGTCTGCAGAATGACAGATATTCTTAAAGGGGAAGAAATGAAAAGTTTCCATCCAGAGGATGCAGATGTTGATGTAGCTTGTGATGTGTGGTATGAATTAGTGATGAGTAAAGTGGCATCCATGCAAGATGAAAGATTAAATCTTAGTGAAGAGGATTCCTCAGTAAATGAGTCTCTTGGAAGGAAAGCACCACTTAGCAGCCCAGATTTTACCAACTTGAAACACAGACACAGAAAGAATTAAATTATTGACTTATAAAGACATGGGCTGGAAGAAGGGGGGACCTTTGAAAGTACAGTGCTAACTTTTTAATGATTTTCCCATCAGATTGAGTACACTTCAGTGACAACTACAGTCAGGTGTCATCTTTGTGTAAATTGTTCTGATCAGTTCTAACAGACTAAAATAATTTTAATTAGCAAATAGATAAATAGTGTAGATTACCATAGTTAAAAACACTCTTCAAAATAATTTTCTTTAGAAGTTGTCATTCTCATTTTCTTTAAAGAGGATAAGTCTTCACTCTCAGCAATTACACCACTAATTCACAGTACTTCATATTTTAAAATAGCTGTGCAAACATTACGTAATCTCCCAGCATTCCTGTGAGACAGATGATGTTGTCTTTCACATTTTGTGGATGGAGAGATCAAGACTTAAACAGACAGTGCTCTCTATATAGCAAACGAAAGGGCAGAGTAAAACCAGCAGCTCTTAGCCACATGATTTCAGCTATTTCAGTCAGTCAAAGTTACTACTCTGCATGCCACCCATTTTCATGCAAGTACAGCAGCAAGTCCGTGATCTTATTTCTTCTTCAAAGGCCTTGAAAAACTTCTCTAGTCTCCTTAGTGAACATACTGTACAGCAATTTTCATTCTGGCTCCGTGATACAGAAAAAGACAACCTTAAATTGACAATGTATGTTTCAGCAAACCACTCTCCTAAAAAAAACCCAAAACATGCTCCTGGTTCAGCTAAACTGCTCCTTGAGACTAGGCCAAAAGAAAGATCCCCTCCTGATCCGTAGGCCTATTAAATTCCCATTAGCCTTCTTGCAATTTGTTCCATCAAGAATAATGAGGATACAAGCTTCCATTCTGTATTTGCAAGGTGAAAATAAAAGCTGCGTGACTGAATTCTTAAAATACCTTGACACAAGGCAAAAACGAGCCAAGGAGCATTTCTTTTGCAGAGGCCTTGCAAGCTCAGGCTCTAAATACGTCTTTCTGTACCTAGGAATTTCATGCCAAACTGTTTGCTCCAAAGTACTGGACACCTAAAAAAAAAAAAAAAAATTTTCATGAAAATTGGGGGCCTGGAACCTAGGTGTCCAGTAGTTTGGAGCAAACTGTTTAAAGAGATGATCATCCAAATGCAAACAGATAAAACGATATAAAGAGATTAAAATATGAGGTATGCCTGAGAATAAGAATAATCTGATTTGAACACTTATTAGAGACGTTCTACGTTTCTCACACCATGTATTGCAAGGAGTGGGTAAGTGACGCAGAAGAGCACTTCATTATTTTCTCTTCATAAAATATAGCACTAAGTCTATTAAGTCCATATCAAATAAACTGAAATAACAAATTTGGCGAAAAAGAGTGACCCATTTTCAAATGGGTTTTTAGAAGAAAGCTCTTAGAATCTTTATTTTACTTTTAATATGCCAAAGTAAAGACAATCAAGTTTAAGTATCTTTTTCTTAAATCACTTCTGATTTCATGTGTGTAGGCCATTTTGTATTTTAAATTCACAAGTCTAAAACCATGTATTTTTCTCTCTGTTTATTGAAGTAACAATCATAATGTAATTTAGAAAGTTTTTCAGACAAGTTTAGGTTGGAAGAGACCGCCAAGATCATCCACTCCAACCTTTGACTAACACCACAGTCAACTACTAAACCATGTTCTTAAGGACCAGGTCCAAATGCCTTTTAAATGCCTCCAGGGATGGTGACTCCATCCTGGGCCATTCCAATGCCTGACAACCCTCTCAGTGAAAAAATGTTTCCTAACATCCAGCCTAAACCTCCGCTGATGCAGCTTTCATCCATTCCTTCTGGTCCTATCACAGTTTACTAAGGAAAAGAAGTTATTTCCCTCCTCAGTCCAACCTCCCTTGAGGTAGCTGAAGAGAGCTGTAAGGTCTCCTCTCAGCCTCCTCTTCTCCAGACTAAACAACCCCAGCTCTCTCAGCCACTCCTCACAGGACTTGTGCTCCAATTCCTGTGCTCAGGCCCTTCATGAGCTTTGTTGCCCTTTTCTGGACACTCTCCAGCCCTTCTATGCCCCTCTTACAGTGAGGTGCCCGGAACTGAACACAGTACTCAAGATGTGTCCTCACCAGAGCTGCGCACAGAGGGATGATCACCTCCCCATTCCTTCTGGCCACTGAGTTCCAGCAAAAGTAACAAGAAAACAGCCAGTGAAAATTAATAAAAACTATTAACTTACATTATGATCTCTCAAAATCAGATAGAAAGCGATTCTTTCATAGCAGGAGGAAACCAGATTCTCAACTGTGAGAACCTTTTTTGGAAGACTAGTTTTTAAATTAAAATAAAGCAAAATACATTCTTGAAATTAGTAAAATTTCATTGTATTTATGTTTCTAAACTGCAATCAAATTTAAAGGTGTATACAAATATTGCAGTGGCTGAGAAAGTATATAATAGTATATATAATATACTATATTATATAATATATTATATAATAGTATATAATGCAATTCAGATGACAACTTTTCTAGCAGGTTGGTCTGCATGTGAGGGCTGCAGCCCTCTTAGTCAACCTACAACCTGCAACTCTGTAATCATCTTAGGAAAGAGTGCATTGATTCTTAAAATACATCTCCTTTTCTTGCAGCAAGATGAGATCATTACACTGTGGCAACAGTTTACACCATAGTGCTAGTCCAACTACAGCTTCTATGAATGCATAGATTTCTCAAATGGAGTTTTAAGAAGGGTATAAGTTAGCTTAAAAAATAACATATGAGTAAAAAGTAGAAATTCTCAGGATTTTTGTGTAACTTGTAAAATTCAGGTATAAGTTTTTTTTTTCTTTTGCTACTACAAAGAAAAAACCCACGTGCTGAAAACCCTCATTAAAACAGAATCACTTGCACAATCTTTCTCATGCCCTTAGTTTCCCCTTCTTTCAATACACTCCTCCTCCCACACCACAGTAAATATCTTTCATGGATTACAAGCGGAACAGCAATGGAAACAATAGTTCATACTATAATGGTCTGAATTCAATCCATTTGGAATACTCCTAGGAGCACTGGTGGCACTAGCAGCCTCTTACTCTGCAGTTTCCCACTCCTACTGTCTTGCACAGCTGGAAAGTAGGAGAGCAAATTTCAGAGAAGCATTGGGGCCCACTTCTTGTTTTCACTAAGTTAATTTTACACCACTGTAGAAAAATAAATACTCCTTCCATATATAGCCCTCTAGAGAGTTAAAGGGTGAAGTTTGAGGGAGTGGAGAATTTAGAATCCAAGCTTTTATTCTGCCAGTCTAACTGCACATGTGTCTGTTACATTTGTACTGGTATAAGCAGTGGTATTGAAGAAAAACTCAGATTTCTGAAGAACTAGCAGACTGGGGGGGGATGTGTATAANGTGTGTGCCACCACTGACCTGCCAGGCACCATATGCTGGTTGTATGATTTAGGGTAACTTGTGAGCTCACCCGGTGGGGTGGGTGGGAATCTTGCTAGTTCCAAAATGGAAATATCATTTCAGTTTTGCTGCTACTTATTTTCATATAATCACATTGCTTTTTGGTTGCTTTCTTGTAGTTTCATTTTCTCTGTCATTCTTTAAAGCTGAGCTGTTTGATCTGCTGCAGTAGAAAGAGCTGACCTTCTCAAGGACCTGTCTATTCTTCTTCTGTCAAGTCATTGCAATATGATCTGATGTTAGTCCTTTCTTTTCCTTAATTAACTGAAAAGTTAGTCCTATAAGTGGATACTTGTTTAATGCTTTTTTTCCTGATGCCTCATCCTAACACTCAGTGATTCCAAAATCCTTTCAGAATGAGCAATACAAGAATTTATTTTCACATTTGAATGTGATACTCATCCTTTCTGGGTAAGAAATTGCTGTATTCATTCATTTCCAAATTAATTAATTTTGTTACAAATCTAATTTAGTGTTTTGATCTTTTATTATAATTTTCTGCCTGTGGAAGCCTTTAGTGGATGGTTTCACTGCTTCTTTTTCTCCAATTCAGACTTTGCTGTTTTTTCTTATTTACTGTTAGTAAGAGAGCTTCATTTTTGTGCCCTCTACAGCAGGTAATTAATGTTCTTTTCTAATGAAGCCTGATCTGTGAGCTTTCATGGTACCAGACAACTGACCTCACTGTCCACCACAGTAGGATACCTTTTCAGCAAGGCTTGACAGAAGATGTCCTCTCACTCTGGAGAACTCTGCCTTTGGTAGTGCCTCCAAGGCAGGGCAGTGTCTGGGACACCAGGACTTACTGCTCATTCTCTTTGGGATATGAGACCCAGAGATAACCAACTGATGTACAATGGCTCTTCAGCTCCTCTTCTTTCCCGGGACCACCTGTCACGAAGGAAATAAAATAAGGAGCCACAGCCCTGCCATGCTGCTAGGGCTGCACTGCATGGCACAGTGACTATTACTGTCATCTGGCCCTTAGGGAAATCTGGTACTCAGGGTCTTGCTGTTGAGTTATGAAAATGTTATGGTGTCAGTTGGTAGCAGACACAGGAGCTAAAGACAGAGCTAAGGAAGGAAAATGAGTTGTCATGGGTGAAAGGGGACCCAAGACTGATGACTGTGAAGAAAATACTTCTATCCCTGCAGGATCTGAAGGACATAGAAGTGCTGGATTGTGTCCAGAAAAAGGTCAAGGAGGCTCACAAAGGGCCTAGAGCACAAGTGTTATTAGGAGCAGCTGAAAGAGCTGCGGATGTTTAGTCTGGAGAAGAGAAGGCTGAAAGGAGACCTTATCACTTCAACTACCTCAAAGGAGGTTGGAATGAGGAGGGAGACAACCTCTTCTCATTGGTGGTGTGTGACAGGACCAGAGGAAACAGATGCAAGCTATGCCAGGGGAGTTTTGGCTGGTTATTAGGAAACAGCTTTTCACTGAAAGGGCTGTCAGACATTGGAATAGTCTGCCCAGGGCAGTGGTGGAGTCACCGTCCCTGGAGGTATTTAAACAGCATCTGGACCTGGTCCTTAGGGACATGGCTTAGTGGTGAGCTTACAGTGTCAGTCAATGGTTGGAATGGATGATCTTGAAGGTTTCTTCTAACCAAAGACATTCTGTGATTCTGAAGATGTCAAAGACCTTGTGAGAAAAGCTACCAAGCTAAGCCATATTTTTGAGAGCCATTGTGTCCCTACTCAACATCCCAAGGCCTGCTGTTACTATCTTTTATTTCTGAGGGATGGACACTGAACCCTACATTGCCTTTAAAAGATGGTAAACTACATGACCCCTGGTTGAAAAAAACCTGGGAAAATGCAGGAAATCTAAAAGGTTCCCAGTCAATTCTGTTCCACGCAGGAAAGTTCCTTGAAGATTATTCCTTTGAAATCTCTTATTTCTTAATTTTTAAAATAAAGATAAAAATATGCTGCACCTTTTACCACAAAAATTCTGTGGATTTTTAATAGCTCTTAGTTCTGCATCTTTTTTGTCTGAAGATCTGGGCAGTCCTTCTGCCTCATTTTAAATGCATGACACTTGTAATGCATTGCATGCAGTACACTTTTGAACCTGAAAAGCCTATAAATATGTTACAGCTTTTGTTCTCACCCCCCATTTCTCCCATGCCTTCCCTGTGTGAGCTGTATTCTGAGTACAGAGCCATGCCACATGCAAAAAAAAAAAAAAAAAAAAATCTAGATATTTGTTGTGAGAGTAGCATGCAGGAAAGGGAAACCAAAACAAAGCAAAATGATTTTTTGTTACCAGCAAAAAGCTGTTGTTATGCTCTTGAACTTAGAAGAAAATTAGTTGAAGGGAAAAGGGAAAAGAGAAAAGAGAAGTTTCTTGCAAAGCTGGCTTCTCAGCCCTGAAAAACAAGACACCTCTGTTCTGTGAACAACATTAAAGAGTTAAATAAAACCGAAGTCTACAGGGGTTGCATTACAAAGAACTAATCAAAGCTAAATGGCTTAAAAGGAGGGAGGAGAAAGAGGTGTATTTCCTTGTATAACTCCTCCCTCTCTCAGGCCACTCTCGGGGATGCACCACATGAAAACCTCTTCAGCCAGATTTTCCCTCCAGCTCTGCACTGAACATCCTGACTTGCATTCACTTGCATTCCCAGGGCAGGAGAATACCGAGTGGGTGAATGAAAGCCACTGCATTCCCTCTCAGATTCAGTGCTTTATTTTAAGTTATTTTTCTTAACATACATTGGTGCTTTTTTTTTTGTTTGAGGTATGTTGATTTCTTCATGCTTAAATAATTCAGCAAACTCTTTTTGTTGTTGTTACAAATTGTACTGTTGCCAAAACCTCATGGAACTCCACTGTTAGTGCCCACATGGGAAACCTATAACACTGCTCTGAATGCTCTGTAATTCATTCTGCTCCATTCATTGGGGTTTCACGTTTCTTCTAGCACAGACCCCAATTCTCTGTGCTTTTTTACATTCTGTGTTTAGTCTAGTACTATTCCTTGCTTGCTGGCGTTTGTACTGGAAAAAAAGTTGTTGATATTATTCTGGTATATATAGCTAGTAACAACTACACCCTCCTCACTTTGTTGCTTTTAACTCACATTTGAGCTTCTTGATGGAAGCCTTTACTTTTTTTTAGGTTTTTTTTCTGTTCAGATATAGTAAACTTGGCTGTCTCTCAGACTACAAAAGGTGTACCAGGCACAACAGAAGGAACAATCTCCATTCTAGATGTGTTACGGTGTTCACTGTATTGCAATGTACTATCATTTCCCTTAAGCATTTCAGTGATCCTTTGGAGGGACGAATTCAAGTAGTTAAAAAATTCAGACACCTTTTTCTTTCAATTAACTGATGCCTGCATCATGAGGATCCTCTTTTTACATTTGAAAGTCAGTTAAAAGTTATTACCCTGACCAGAACATTATGCTTCTTGATTAGTATTGCAGTCATTTATAGTAATGAACAATTCTTGTGGATCCAAATATTAAATTCTGCTCTTAGCATAGGTCTGTCTCTGAAACACAGAGACTAAATTCTCAAAAACTTTTAGCTACCTCTATCTCTCAACTGAAATAACCATTCAAGTTGGTGTTCTGCAAGAAGTTTGCTTGATACCAATGAACATTGTTTCCTACTTTTTATTTTATCCGTAGACTTCTTGTGCAAGCGGTATGTATGTGATTTTTCTTCTCAAGCTTCAGCTCAACATAGGATTCATGTTTACATGTGATCCGACTGGAATTCATTTTCCTGTACACTAAAATTCTTTTCCTCTTCAAGAGTGTTAGTGAAGACTCTAAGGTGAAAATGAGAATAGGATCCTTCACCTTCAAATAACTTGCTGCATCAGAGTTACAGAAAAAAACTAGATCATGTCTTTAATCTTAAATCATAAATCAGAACTGTCTTTTAGTATTGAAGTTCATAACTTTTTATACTGTTTTAGCTGAGGTTTTGTCCCATTATGGCTATAGTTATATTTGAATTAAATTATGTTGGTTGAGACACAGATTATTTCCTGCTGGAAGATAAGATATGTCATTATTTGAATTACTGTCAGCCTTGTTTTTTAAAAAACTATAAAAGATATTCCTAGAAATTATGGACCAAGGGATGTCATTGAAGTCCCAGGTACGTTAACTGAAAAAATAATTATAGACAATAGTAAACCATCTGCAGAATCAAAAAGAAGTTATAAAATCTATAAAGATGAATATTTTATTGAAAATATAGACTAAATATCATCACTTTGTTGTGTAAATATGAGTGTAAACAAAGAAACTGGTTTATATATTTTTAGTGTTTTTCCAAAGTCTCTCAGATGTTGTTAGTAATGGTCTATGTGTACAAAGGTTTAAAGGTAGATTGTTGTTATGGTTTTGAGATTGCAGCAAATAAAACAGAAAATTTGGTAAAATCCCAAATTGTCAAAGAATTAACTGTGGAGTGCACATAATACAACCAGTTTTTATTAGAGTCTGGAAATGAGGGAGAACATTTGCAAATTAGAATTTGCATATGGCACAGAGTTTGTTAGGTTAGCCAAGACTAGAGAACTCTTGAGGGACCTATACAATTTAGACACTTGGGCAGCACAATGGCAGATGGGATTAAATGCTGACAAATACATACTGGAAAGGATAATTGGGTTAAAATATGATTACATCAGCTCCCTTAGCTGTTTAATGGTCTCATTTTTAAACATTGCCTTTGAAGTAGTTGGCAAACACCCATTTGTTTCAGTTAGAGAAGACCCAGATCTCCTGTCTGAAATCTGAGTGCAGCCCTATGGCTTGTTTGGGAAAAATATGCAGATAGCAGCCTATGCTGCTATATTTTCTTTCAGCTAGATGCAGAGATTCTTAATTATTTATTTGCTGGGTACTACCACTATTCTCCTCCTTCCCAGTCCCTACAGTATTTCTGGGTTGCATTGCGATGGCCACAGTCAACTTTTACTCATAGAAGCAGCTCTTAACTTCCATGGAGTCATTCATTGAGTGGGAGCAGTGGGACAGGTTGTGCCACTGCCATGACACCCATGGCAGCTGCTGTGAGCAGCATGTCCTCCTGCCAGTGGTGCAGGACCCCCCAGCTGATGCACCACAGGGACAGATACAGGCACCTCTGTGTGTGCCACCACTGACCTGCCAGGCACCATATGCTGGTTGTATGATTTAGGGTAACTTGTGAGCTCACCCAGCAGGAGGAGAAACAAAGCAGTGTGGTGCTCATTTCAGTTCCTCCCTCGTTCAGGTGTTACTGGTTTATTTGCCTTTTAGGCTCTGGTGATAACTCAGCATGCTAATGAAAGCCAAACAGGCCTGGTTGTGGGCAGTCATTTTGTATTAATAATTTTGATGCCATTCCTGAACCACAACTTTTGTTGTTGCCATCTTAGACAAATCACCCCTTTATGAATTCGGATAATTTCAGATGCATGCTGATGAGTGAATGACTGTTCAGATAGTTATTCATCCATTGGTGCTTGCATGCTTTTTTCCATACTGGATGTCAAAGGGACTGATGACATTTTCAAGAGTCAGTTGGCTTCTCTGGGTTGTTTGACCACTGTTTACTGTTGTAAAACTGTTTACCAGTTTACTGTCTGCTATTTTCTATGCAGCACGGTTTAATGGTCCTGTAGATGATTCTATGTGCGTTACTACAGGAGGTCCAAGACAAAAATCCATGTAATTCTGGACAATTTTTAAAGCTTTACAGAGATACATATGAACATGCCAGCCATGCTTGATAACTTAAGACTGACTGATAAAGCCCAAGTAAGTATGGCTGCTGAAGTCATCATTCTCATAACAGATGTTCTTACTGAAGGAATGAAAGTGATTTTCTGATGGATTTTTGGGCTTTCCTTCTAAAATTTAATCACTTATTTATTGTTTATGAATTCTGATATACTGTGATCAACACGGGAGTTAAAATAAGCTACCTACTGTCCAAAAGAATGGACGCTGACTCGACAAATATCCAGGAAATTTCTCCAAAATATTCCTATAAATAAAAGTAATTTGGGGCACAATGCCACCCACCTGCACTTCATTTGACTGCATGCCCCACCTTTCTGTGGGCATAAGTTCTGGTATCATCTCAAGAAAGGATTATACACATTATCTCTTGGTTCCTGAAATTACCCATTCCCACTGTGTATCTCAGATGGGTATCTTCCTGTCTAAGGATAAAGTCTCCCTTTTTTAGTTAATTTCACTGATTTACTCCAGGAATTTGTATAATCACCTTCTGCCATAGTTCTCACAACTCCCTAAAAAAACCACTTGTCTCCTTCTCTCACTAGATTAACTTTTTTTATATTTTCTTCCACCAGTGTCCTTCTTCCAGTCCCTTGCCAGTGCTTAGATGTCCTCTGGAGGGACTGTATTTGCCTGCATCCTTTGCTGATGAGGCAATGAGCCCTGGCCTCTTCATCCTGAACATCCCCACCACCTGTCCCCCAGCAAAGGGCTGGGGTATCACTCTGAGGACTCTCAGACTTCTGCATCTGACTTCAAAGCTGTTCCAACACCTGCCTTTGCCTCTTCAGCACATCCCTGGTGTTCCCTCTCCACTACAGGCATCAGGTCTAGACTTGCCTCTGGCACTGGTCTGTTCCTTCTTCAGCAGCCTGGGGAAGGACTGGGAGTCAGTGGATGGTAAATGGAAGAGGAGGCCACTTCTCACATGAGATGGAAACAAAAGATTGGGCTGAGGAGAGCAGTTATCTCAGATGCCCTAGCAGGAGTAGCAGTCATTCCAAGCAAACAGATGAGGACTAAGAAGAAGTACAGGCAGGAAAGGAAAGAGGAAGGGCAGTGGCCACCTCCACTGTGCTCCACAGGTATCTTTTAGCCCTTTTCCACACAGACCGCTCTGATGCTTTTCTGCTTGCCTCTAAATCCTCCTCTCCTCCCCCTGTCTTCGTGTCTGGATAACCTTGGAGATCCTTCCTGCCCTGGAGTCATTCTGTTCCTCATTTCCTGCTGAATTGAGCTGACCTCTCTAGGTCCTCTTTGCCTTTGGCCCCCTAAACTCCCAGAAATTTGGATTTTGCCTCCATGGCAGAGACATTCTAAGCCAGCTCTGCACTCCTTGAATGGTTCCCTGGTGATTCTGGTAATATCAAACAGATGTTTGAAGGAACTGGGAACTTTGCCCATTCCTGAGGGAAGCTGGGCCCAGGCTTTCACATGATTAATGTTCAAAACTCAACTTGTCCCAGGCTCTGGCTATTCACTAGAACCATCTTCCTTTTTCCTAATGACCATTTCAAATCTCTCTAACAACATACTTTTTTGCCAAGTGGAATAGATGAATGTATTTACAAAACATGGTTTTTGGCTGCTATCATTGTCCCCCAAAATACTACGGAAGGTATGTGAATAAAGTAGATAATACGCTGCAGCAGGTAGGTTTTCTAGAAGGTGTGCAAAGTGAGAGTAATGACTGCAGAGATGCAATGTCAAGACATGCTCAACGATGCTTTTTAGTAAGAAAGGGACAATTTTGCAGGTACACTGTAGCTCAATAGGACTTCCAAAAATAGTGTAGGACATCCCATGTTTATGGTAATGTCATTTTGCTTTTGCTTCTATTCAAAATTGATTTTCTTTTGTTAACCAACTTCTATTTTAAGGATGAAAATGCTAAAATATTTACAGTATTTACAAATACACTGCAGCTCTCTGATACCTAAACAATGTTGCAGATTGCATTACATGTTCATAGCACCATATTTATTCTTGATTTCTAGTTCACTCCATTCAGATTGGCAGTAGGTTTGCCTTAATATAGGTGTAACAGTTTGGCTGAAATAACTGCTTTGAAGTTTCACACAGGTATCTGGGAGGTTTAGAGATGTCCAGAGAAGCTTATTCTCTCTGCTTTTTATGTTCATTCTTTCTTCTTTCTGATTCTGGCTCTAATTTGAGGCAACATGCACTACACACCATATATCTTTATATATCTTTAAAACCATCAGGTAGAGGTAAATATGCAAACTTATACATATGATAAATTCAGAGATTTCATATTTCTATGACAGACAAAATTTATGAGTCAGATACATTTTGAAGTCTACATGATTGGTATAAAAACAAAATCACTAATTTAGTCCACTTGTGGTCCTCAGAAATTTTGATATATAAAAAAAAAAGCATGTGCTGTTAAACATGAGTGCTTTTGGTAACTAAAGAATTACTAGCTTTATTATTGTTAATGTTTAGACCCCATTCTACCAAAAGCCCAATAAGACTGAAGTAGAATGCCTGCTTTTATTAAAATGTGGGGTTTATTTACATAAAACTTAAGATTTGTGATGTAAACAGTCCTGAGAGTATGTGCAGATTTTACCCAATCTGTTTTCAGCTTTGGTTGCTCTTGCTGCTGGGCAATTATAGCTGAGCAATTACTCATTCTTTTTCATTGACATTTAATGTAATGGACCGTTTTCTGTAAAGGGTTGCTTTCAACCAAGCTTATGCTTCTTATGAAAAATAAGAAATGCTGACCTGAGAATGCAGATTATTACAATGGAAACAATTTTAAAATACCTTTTTTTGGATCTATCACTCTTTTGTCTGGTTTCTGTAGTTCATGAAGTGCAGACTGATACTGGAAAACAGTCAATCTGACTTTTCTCTCTATCCAGTTTTATTTTCTGATTCACATCCCCTTGCATGGTCCTTGAGATGGATGTTATATATTAGAAAATGGATGTTATATATTAGAAGATATATAATTACTGTTTTGAGTTTTAAGTGATATTTTCTATTTCACCTTAAGTTTTGGTAAATCCCTGTGAAGTCTGGGGGCCCCAGACTAAGGGACAGTGTCCCTTTAACCATGGTGGAAGCTTCACAGACTTCCAACTTGGCTCCCTTACAGTTTATTCTCAATATAAATATACCATCTGGGAATGCTTGATTTAATGTTTCCCAGATAATTGCTTTCTCATGTCAATTCTCCATTTTTTTACTGTGTGAAGTAGCCTTCCGTAGTATTTTGGGGGACAATGATAGCAGCCACCACTACATCAGATACTGAATCAGATTAAAATAATGGTAGCAGCATGAAATGTTCATGGCTTGCAACATTTTGCAAGACCAATAGCCTCAGGAGGGGAAGAGACTGTGTGCAGAAAAATGAGTTATGCTCCTTCAGAAAAGGCATTGAAAAATGCTTAATATTAACTGTAAATACATATCTGGAACTTCATGGAATTAAAGCTCATGTTTAAAGGTGAAAGTGTATTTGAATGTATTCATAAACTGAAGCTATTTGCAATTTTTTTCTAATGAGACATTTCTAAGCTAATTTAAGAAATATTGCAGTGAGTTACTAGAAATTAATAGAAAGATAAATGTAAAAGTTAGTTTCACTCTCTATTTGAAACTAACATCTCTGAGGGTTGAGTTTATTTCTCAATTTTTCTATGGCTTATTTGTCTCCCATGTGACTAAAAAGCTGAGTTTATCACTGAGGTAGTGTAGCACAATTGCAAGTTTCTGTTTTGTAATCCATAAGCAGATTTTTTGGCACAGAAAAAAAAACCAACAACCCAGTAATGTTTCGGTTGCATTTGTAGACACCCAAGAATTTTTTAAAAATCTCTCCAAAGTACCATGAAAAAGTTTCCACTGACTTCCACACTGAGTAGCTTGTTTTCATTAGAATATACACATACTTTTGTGTTTAGATTTTGCATATTTATCTTCCTTTTGATATACAATATTTAAATAAATACAGATTTTGCATCTAGATGGACCATGACTTTGAAAAGTTTTTCAGGATATTTGGATAGCTGTCAAAAATTATGTTGATTTATTAATAACTACCACATGGCTGAAATATTTCTTTTTAGTCACATTCCTATCATGCTTTTATTCTATCTAATTGTTATTAACCTAGACATTATCTAACATAATAATGCTTAATAAATTCCTAGCTCATAGCCTGTAATTTTCCCTTTATAAGGCAACAGGTTGTCATAGAGGAGAAAAGTTTCAAACACCCTTTCATAGGTTTTTTTCATAAGAAAGCCCTCAGGTGCTTAGAATACATTGCAAAATTTTAAAACCTATACCATAAATAAATAAAATGTGCTACACCCCTCCATGTCCACTGAAATAACCTCACCAGTAAGACTTTTCTTCATGCCCATGAAGGGATTCACTGAAGAATATGGACAGGTTGCTACGTGTTGGAATATGGGGCTTATTCGAGTTTGCTCTGCTTCCTTCCCTCAGGAAACTTTAGATAGACATAGTCTTTTTTTGTATGATGTTTTAGTTAGTTTTCACAGAAAACATTAGCATCAGCACGTTGGGTTAGGAGGCTGGCTTTGAGAATTTGTATGTTTTGAGCAAGGGGATGAAAGAGTCAAGTAAGGAAGGATTCATCAACCAGTCTGAGAAGTATCATCAACTGGTAAGGGTAACTGAATTTCTGGGTACTGGTAACTGAATTTCTGGGTACTTCATTTCTCAATTTTATTTTACTTTGTAATAGACTAATACTTATCACCTTTTTAAATTATAGGTTAAAATTTTCTGAAGATGACCTCTTATCTCCACATAAGCCATTTTTTTCTCACTTTCACTCCTACCCTAACCAATTTAAAATCAAGGTGTTCTATTCTATTATGTCATAGAAACGGAATTATAATGGTGTATCAGGGTAGGAAGTATGCATCATGGAAATTAAACTCAATGTCTTGATTTTAAACAAACAGGTTCCATAAAAATTTAATTTTGGTTACTGAGTCTAGATGTCTGTTTGAGTAACTGAATGTCTCCCAGAGCTCTAAGCATCTTCTGTCTTCCTGACTGTCTTCAGCAAGAGAGAGCCCATCAGGGACCATTCAACATGTTTGTGTTCCCTACGCTGTCAGCATTGGAGCTCATTCCACAGACACAGCTTTAGGAAGTCCTGTGATCTCTTTTTTAACAAAGACATTCACTCTCAGTTCTCTCTCTGTAGGAAGGTTGCTTTTCTTTAAAGGTAGCATCTTTGTCTAAGTAGTCATTCATGGCAAAAGTTCAAGCATCCTGGAAGTTTAAAACAAAAAATATAGGAACTTGGCCTAAGTAATCTGCAGATGATGTGTTGTTTACATTGCAAAGTTTTAATCCTCCACCTTTTTGAAACTGATAATTCACATAGCTAACAATTTCAACCAAATCTGAATAAACTGGGAAAGATAAAATTGTAATGCACGTTGTTATTAATGTGCAAAATAAATTCCCCAGAAGTTTTTCCTAAAAGGTTATTGTCATTAAATAAAACATGCCTTTTTTCAAGGCTTTGTTTAGAGATATTAATGCTTCTTTTTCTTGAGGTTTTAGCAATAAGATATTTCATGTTCCAGGTGTAGGAGGAGGGGCAGAAGGCACTCCACCTTAATAGCCCTTTTGAATGTCTAGGCAGCCCTCTTACTCCTGCACACAACATTGTGGAAATAAGAGTTTACAGTATCTGTGACTGGTTTATTTTGATTTCTGCATTAGTCTTCATCATCTGGTTCCAAATCTCTTTATCTCAGGGATCTGTACTTCATTCACAGTCCTGCAGAAATACTGTGTGAGCTTGCAGCTTTTCCTACCAAAGGCAAAAGAAGTGAAGCAGGTCACCATCTGCCAGATGATATCCAGGGGACCTCCTCCCTGGTGTACCTCAATGCAGTACAGCCTTGGGTGAAGTTGTTACTCCTGTGCTTACACTCAGTAAAACTTCAGCTCATGTGAGCAGTACAAAATGCTTCCCTGATGCTCTACCATGCTTTTCCACTCTCTTTTGTCTATCTCACCAGTATTGCTGTACTTAAGCATCAAGGTGCCTCGATTCCTGCACTGATAATGGACAACTCTTTTCCTAGGGAGAGTAAACACTAATAAAATGGGCATCTATGTTCTAGTACAGGGGCAATTATAGACACAGCTGTCACTGCCTCTGTTTTTCCTGTCGTGCCTGATCATGGCTAGAGTGTGCAGAAAGTAGCAGCACTTCACCTGTGATTAATAACTCCTAGAGGCCATAGTGCCATCATGGACATCCTTGTCTTTTGTGGGTTTTAAGATAGATCACTCAATGGAAAGGCAAGTGCACTGACCCAAGCTACCTCTTTTCCTACAGTCAAAAATATGTGTGTCTATCTGAAGAGAAATAAGCTGGCAGCAGAACTCGGTGCAAGCAAAGCAAAGAGAGGGGTCTGTCCACCTTCCTTTAACTTCAGGGCTCTTTTTTTTTCTTTCAGGGCTCTTTTTTTTTCTTTTTTTTTTTTCTTTTGCTTGATCCTTTAAAAAATGGGCACAGAAGTCAGTTTGCAAGCCAGGTAACAAATTAATTTATGCAAAATAAGTACATTAATTTTCAGAGCATTTTTTGCCTAAAAGATGATACAAAGTGCAGAGAATTCAGTCGCCCATAGTATGATGATCAGAGTCTTGTGTTTGCTCTGTAAGCTTGTAAATCAGTATAACCATAAACAAAGAAATTGAATGTCAGCAATTATCCTTGACCTAGAAATCTGATCCCTTCACTTTAAATCCCTTATTTACCCTGTAGACCACACCTGTTCCTTTTGCCTGCCAATAAACACAGGTATAAAAATGTATTCACTACATCTGCCCAGCATTTATCACTCCTGATATTTCCATTACATGGGAGTACATGACTTTTTACTTTACATTTAATTAAATGTTTTTATGGTTTTATTATGAGACAATTAATCTGTCAGAAAACAGCTGGAGATTGTATATGAATCTTGGAGATATACCAGCTTTTCTCAAGCACTATTTAAATTATGTTTATTGCCTTTAATTTTATAGGTAATAACTATCTTCTCTAGCAGTGAATTCATTTGGGACAGAGTTGTGTTATCACAAACAATATAAGCTTTTTTCACCTACTGTTTGCTGTATTCAGTTCTTTCTCACAATGACAATGAGCAGCCTGTCTGTTTAAGCAGCTAGATTAATTATTCTCCTCTGCACATGAGATTGGTTTAAAATGGCCTGAAGTTCACCAGAAATATTGTCTGTGCTATGTTCCCTATTTGTTTAATTATGCTTCAGAAGTGCTGCTTTACCTATCACTCTTACATCTGGAGAACAAGTCATTCTCTTCTCAACAGTTCTGTGATGGCAAATACTGGCATTTTTTATCTAGAACCCAAATTAGTCAAGAGAGTAAACGAGAGATTTAATCTCCTGGGTTGCAAATCCTTCATCTTCTTCCATCACAGAATTCACTGCTATTCTGCTTTAAGACAACAACCCAAGTCAGGCACCGGAATGAAATTTTGCATTAAGTTTGGCCAAAATCTAACCCTGAAGTAATCCAAGAGAAAAGGCTGCATTATACCTGAACTGACCTTATTACTTTGTCATTAATCTGCTTTGTTATGCCTGAAGAATCGTGGGGGTCTCAGAACTGCTGGTAATCTCCTCTGCCATATGTGTGTTAATATATCAACACAGCAGGATAAATTAAGAATAGTCCCATCCTTGCTTTATTACTTGTAAATCAGCCCACTAATGTTATCTGAATGCAGTTTGTTAGGATTAACATGATGATATTTGAATTGCCACAGTGATTATGTCTCAAAAACTCTTTACTCATGTGAAATTTGAAACTTAGAAATGAAACAGTACTGAAAGCTAAAACCCCCTTCAAATGCAGCAAAATGAAGATGAAAGCATTACCTTATCAATAGGAAGAAAAAACTTGAATCAAGGATATGTAAAATATCTTTTGCTGTAGTTTTTTTTGAATCCCAAAAAGACAAACTAAAGACAAAGTATGAACTTGGGAGCTGGAGCACTTCTTGGTGAGGCAGCAGAGCTCATAAATCACAGATCAGTTTGAATTAATATTATGGAAGGCTTTTTTTTTTTTTTTTTTGTAAACATGTCTTTTGTCTAATTTACAAAGAAAATGTTTTACAGTACTCCCCACCATGCTCTGATCTCACTTGTCCTCACCTCTCTTGTTTTCTACTGTGGGATTTCTGTGAGCTGCATTTGAGAGATGATTACATTTTTCTTATTTTTACAGATTCTTTTTTAGAAAGAAATCATCTGACTGTCATAAAAGATAATATGCAAAGATAATATGACCCAGAATGAGTATTGGCTTCCCACGGGCAAAACCAGATTCGTAATAATATGTCTACCCTGTAAAAGGTTGTACCTTTTTCTCTTGTAAAGATATGCCAAAAAGCACTACATAAACAATATGTCTGTAATGTGATGAAAACTATACAGAAGAAACATCTGCTACATGATTAGAGGGACTTCATAGCATTAATGTTCTTATTTACCAAGATCCTGCCAAAATTCTTGTTTTTACTGAGCATTGCGTATAAAAGGTTCTGAAACATTTTAACTTTGATTTTGCTACATTAATAAAAAACCAGTGCTTTGGCATTGTACAGGTTAACAGCTTTCCCTTTGAGTTTTGCAATTGTTTACAGGAATATGGTAGAGATTTTAATAGTGATGAGTACATTGTGACAGCAAACTGCTGAGAAGGGAGGAAGAATACACCCTGCCTCATCTCAGGATGGAAGTTGCAGGGGATGCCCCCAGGGAGGGCAGGGACTCATTCTGCTGTGCCCAGCCTCACTGGGCAAGAGTTTCAGGTCCTAATACATGCTGTGGCCTGAAAGCCTTTAGTGAGCCTCAGCCAGAGCATCAGGGGAATCTTAAGGCAGCAGTTACAGAATGAATGTTCTATATCAATACCCACAGTTGCTCAGTCTTGTTCTGAAGCCCATGATGACATAGGTTGGAAGGTCTCTCTATGTTAATAAACCTTTAATTTCAGTGTAGAAGATTTTTTAAAGCAGTTAGTAACAATCAGTTGGTTTCTACAGTAAACTGTCTCAGAATTAGAGGGACTAGAAAAAATGTGGCAGTGAAAAATGGCACGTAAATGTGTAAGCCCTATTTGCAGCGGGTCTTGTCTGGCAGAAAGGTCTTACCATTCCATGGCAAGCTTGGAAGCCATCAACAGGCAGGAGGACATCTTGGTACTAACTCCTAAAGTGCTGCACAGTGAGAACAAAAGCTGTGAGAAACTTTCAAAACAGAGCAAGGCTGTACCTTCAGATTTTAACTTGTTTATTTTGTGTCTTAAAAATAGCAATCTTGCTGTTGGAAAGCCACTTGCAATTGGACATTTGTTTTATGTTCTGTCTAAAGGCGGCAGTTTTAGCAGCATGTCACAGCGTATCTAATCCTGGGATGATTTGGGGGTATTCATGTAGGAATCAATGCTCAAATAACTAATTATCTTTAGTACCAGTGTATGAAGAATCCAGTCACTGGTAATCTGTGGAAGTACTAATCCAACCTGATCTAGTTTAGCTTGTAATATGTGAAAGCAGCACAGAAAATACAGAAAGTCACACTACAAGAGCTTTGTATTCACATTGATGTAAGGTAAGATTTATTTTAATGCACTCATGGATTCTGAGAATCAGGCATTTCCTATCATATTATCCTATAACATGTCAGAGAAGTAATGCTTCCAAGAGAAAGATGGCAGATTGTCAACTGCTGATGATGGTAATTTGGGGATGGAGCACTTTTATGGATAGAATTACAAGAGAGCAGCCTTAGCTGCCTATGGCAAACATTTTTAGATATTGAGAGCATAGTAAGTTAAACTGAAATTCTTGAGCTCTTACTAGAGCACATAAGAATCTCTTAGCAGCTGGTTTTAGAATGAGCAAATTCGGGTATGGAAATGTGACAGTGACAAAAAATACACGTAAAAATGGCAATCGGAAACTGATAACTGATAAATGACCACTGTGAAGTCGTGTATCTAGGCATGTGTTTTTCCAGGTAGCTGAGTATCCTAGACTCCATCTTATGTTTTATCAGTTCTGAAAAAAAAAAAAAAAAAAAAAAAAAAAAAAAAAAAAAAGACCAAGACAACAAAACAAGGGCTTTGTACCACAAACCAAGAGACAATTCTTTCAGGTGCTACAAGCCAACACTTTTCAGTGGTTTTGCAAACATATTGTAGGCATGGATGCTTTTTTTTTAAGTGGGACAAATGTCACTGTTAAGATATGGGCAAAAGTTGATTGTTAGAGGTGGACTGTCCTGACAGCTACAGGTATGGGAGCTTAGAACAATATGGAGATGTTTAAAATGTTTTGTTTTTTAAAAAAAATTAGATAGGAGGTTTCACAAGAAGTGTAATTTCTTGCATAGATTTCATTCTTTTATAAAAAATATTTAATGCTTTTGAATTACTTTATAAGATAGATAAGAAGTCAGTTTCTTTTACTCTTTGGTTGATGAAGACATCAGCTCTTGCCTGTATTAACCATATTTTGAGATTGCCTTGTCTTGCCTCTAATTGCAAGACAAAATATCTACAAATCTAAAAACAGATATAGGTATTAATGTTGAGGTACAGAATACCTTCAGCTCTCAGAATTGTCACTCCCTGTGACAGTTGCCAGACTTGTGTGTGCAGATGTTTTTGTGTTGTTAGATGAATCCAGAGATCTGAGACTTAGAGCAAAGATTTATAGTCCCATCATTTCACTCTTTGTGTGCTGAATTCTATGTTATGTTCATATTTTATGACAAGTCCTTGATATATAAGGTACCTTTTACGCTGCACACTGATGTCATTTATGCATAAAAACTTCTGAGTAATCTGATGCTGAGCGATTCTCAGGGTAATTTTTTTTCTATTCAGCACCTAATCCTTTGTTTTTACCTGGCTTTGGCTCACTGAACCTAATTAGCAGTATATGTTCTTTTAGTTCATTTATGTGCTAGCCCCCCTAGCTCAAAGCTGATTCTTGTTAGGCTTGGCTACTCACTGCCGTGCCCTCTACAGTTCTTCCTTTCTCCAAGGATGGAGATTCTTTAGGTGGTTCCTTCCAGTGTTCAACAGCCATCATGGTGAAGATTTTTTTTCCTTGTACCTAACGAGAATTCCACTTGTGGTCAGTTGTGCCATGGCTGCTCATTCTATCATCAAGCACCTCTGAGAGGAGTCGAGCTCCATCTTTTCTGCATCCTCCTGTTGGCAGCTGCAGATGATCGTAGGGTTCTCCCAAAGATTTCTCTTCTTAGGGCTGAACAAACCCAATTCTCTCAGCCTCTTCTCCTTCATAACAAGTTCCAGTCCCTCACTATCTTAGTGGCCCTGCACTGGACTCACCCCAGTGTGTTAATCCCTCCTTCACTGGGCAGACCCCCTCTGGGCATCATTCTCCAGATGTGGTTCACAAGCAGCACAGAGAGGGGAATAATCAGTTTCCATCATCTTCTAGCTGCTCTCTCTAATACAGGTTGGACAGCTTCAATGGGGGAGCAGACTGATTTGTAAGTCTCAGCCCTAACTAATAGGTACAAAATCATGGTCAGGGATAAGATAGGATATTGCCTGAGCTGAGCATGTGCTGAACATGCCTTTGGTGGAAGTTAAAAATAAATGCATTTGGAATCCAGATGATGAATTCATTCTTTTTCATTCTGCAAGTAACATAAATTTGAAAATGTTTTCTGGACAGTGTTTCTGAGGTGAAGGACAAAAAGGCTGTTCAGGAAACAACCAATGCCTTGCTGGAGGTTGGATTTTAGATATCTTTTCCCAATTCATTTTCTTAAGAATAAGTAAAGTATCAGTGTCAGTGCCTTAACTGAAATCCTCTCTGAAGCATCGGGTATTCTAAAATGCTTATATTAGTAACTGTGAGAAAGAAAAATGTTGAAAAACAGTTTCTCTGATCACAGTTTGGTTTCATGAAACAGGCTCATCATTTTCAAGGTAGTAATCCTTGTAAACGGTGCTGTACCCATTTCCTGACAATTGTATGGATAAATGTCTTGTTGCCTGCTCCACTCTTATCCCAGCGGAATTCTGCACCAAGAACTTGGCAGACAAAAGTCAATTATTCTGCTTGTCCTCTTTTACCACCATTTAAATCACTGGTGTCTTGGACCAGAAGTTTTTATGAAAGTTGTTCATATGAACACAAGAAGAGCAATTTAGGTAACTAAACGTAGGGTACCTTGCCTGACCTCCAGCTGCCACTCCAGCTGAGCATGCATCAGCTGCAAGGTTTGGCCACGTCTGCCAGTCCTGTGCAGATGCCTTAGGTGAATAACAGTTCTACATTGAGAGTGTATTCATCCCCAGCTCTCAAAATGTTAACTTACAACAAGTTCAAACTGGAAGTACTTTCTAATGTGATAATCTTCAGAGTTTGAGAGAAGGCACTTGTTTTAATATTTATTAAAATGTGCTAGTTACATTTCACAGAACAAATCTAAAAATAACTGTAACAACAAATGTGTGTGATAGTTTCTTAGTAAATTATACTTAATATATAATAGAGTCCCATAAGAAAATTGCATATGGTTCAGGTAAAGATTCCCAACTGCTTTACATAAGCATATAAATACTACTACAATGGGGAAATTCAAAGACAAGTGACTGAAGACCAATTTTAAAGATATGATGTAGTTCCTACTCTTTCAAACCCCTCAGTTCTTAAACTAGAAGTGAAACACAGGTCTCCTAAAGCTCTTCTCTCATCTTCTGCCACAAGGATATATTGTCTGTCTTGAGATATAATGACACAGAGGCCATGAGTTATCGCACTGAAGAGTTCCTGCGTTGAAAAGACGTGTATTAGTCTTTCATAGAAGTCACATCATTTTTCAGAAGAGAGATACATAAACAAATTTCCTGATCTCAGACCAGACCTTATTTTGAATATATATATTTAAAAAAAAAAGACCTCCTATTATGTACCATGTTTATCCATTTTAGAAAGTAAATGTAATATATGCCCTCACCCACTAAGAAGATAGGAGCTCTTTTCATCCAAGAAGCAACCCTCTTATAAAAAATTAGTAAGTACTAGTTAGTTTTAACCCAGTCTTTGTCCTCTGCAACGCTGAGTAAAAACATGGTTTTGTCTTAAAGGTCAATAGACTCAGAATAGCTTTTTTTACTGTGTTTTGGATTATTGAACACAACATAAAACACTAATATAATGTTTTTACTTTTAATTGATAAAAATTATATTTAAAAGAAAAATAAAACTACAGAAATACAGGCACACACATTCACCCATCTAAAACCAAAATTGATCCAGTGTGCAAAATGTGTGTCTGTTTCAGAGCTCAGACCTTGAACACCCTTTGTTCCCTTAGCACAGTGGGAGTTTAGGGAGCCCACCATCTTGCAAGATGCAAGATTAGATAGTGCAATAATCTCCCACCCCCTCAATATTTACATTCTAATATTTCATCCTCCTCCCATGTCCATAGCCTTCTCTAAGCACGCAGAGAGACAGATGGCTTATAAGATTACAAGCTATAGAGATTTGGTGCTACAGACAGGTCCCCCAGTATTCTAAGAAAATTAACAATTTATTTAAACAGCTCTGTCAGATGCAATCCTCTTTGCCTCATTTTGTCTCCTGCTGGGTCTGTCTCATGTAGGATTGCCTGCACATAAATTCACTGGTTGCAGATTAAAGATGAAGCAAAGAAAAGACACATGAGCTATAAAAAAAAAGTCATGAGCTATATAACCTGTAGATGCACTGGACAAGCACATGAGCATAACTAGAGTATCAGACAGAAAAAACTCCACATCTCTTTTCTTTTTGGACCATCTTCATGAAAGAACTTTCTTTTGTGGCACCTAAAACTGATTCTTGCTTGTTGAGCATCTCTAAAATAACTCAAAGTATCATTTCTATCAGAGTGGTCCCAAGAAACATCAGATAAGGAGAGCACCAGTCTGATTTTGCACCCTGCAAAACTGTGTCTGCTGCAGCTGCTGCCTGGTGGCCAAGAAAGCTGCTCCCTGACTGGTGGACAGTCAATATCCAGCAGCATAAATACAACCAGCAGGTAGCTGTTTTGCATAGAAAAATCTTACAAGTCACTGATTATTGCAGCACTGTGCAGTTTTCTGAGCTGGCCAGTGCAAACAGGTAGCCAAACTAAGGATCCAGTTGTCATGGCAACTTACAGGATGGAGTGATTAGCCACATGGCTCAGTGTCACAGGTGGGGAACACAATCTCCCTTTCCACTTTCTTGCCACTGCAGTGCTGAAAAGGTCTTGCTGGAGTCACTTTCTCAAGGGGAATGATGATTATTTGCTTCCTTGTAGTTTAAGTCCAATGCCAGAGGTAAATAATTGTTCTTGCCACCCAAAGCTCTTACATTCAACCCATGGCAGTTTATTCAGCTGGAAGTCACACAGCTTCAGAGTCTGCTTCCCACCCTGAGGCAAGCTGAGAAAGAAGAGGTGTACCCAAAAGTCCTACCCAAGCAAAAGCCTCAACGTTCATACTGCAGCATTTGGTTTTGGTTTGAGGAAGATCAATGAAAGTAACCAGGCAGAGACAAGCTTGCTCACTGGGCTCTCCCATTTCTCCACATTCCTGGGGAATGCAAGTTGGTGGGTTAGCACCAAGGATGCAGCAACACCTGAGAAAGAAAAGACTGCAGGCAGTCATTCTCCAAGACCTGAGCAAAGAGGGGAATGTGTCTTACAAGAGTGTGCAGTAACATTAGCTCTGTAGGAAAATGGAAAACCTGGATGTGTGCTTATTTGCTTACTATGGGAATGCTTTTTAAAAATAGGGCCATTCCTTTTTTACTTAGAAAAATAAGTAGAGTTTCAGTAACCCTCATATGTCATGTATTTTAATGTGGCTTTTCTGAGTGTGACTATAATTGTACATGCTACCTAGTTTGTCAACAGTGTATTGTGTTTGCTTATCAGTGGAAAAACTACACCTAAGACACACTAGTACTGTGTTTGTCTTTTTCCCAGATGAATCACAAGGGATGTATAACTCTTATCTTCCCATTCCCATCCTTTTCCATTCCACCATTCCAGGTTGAAATTTTTTTGCTTAACAGCAACATTACTCCCTGTTAATTTTCTACTATTGAATTTCTGACTCTCTATCACTTTTTTCATTATCACCTACGATTTCCTCCATGATACTTGGAGTATCTCCTATTTTTACAGTTCACCCTCTTCAGTGCCATCATTGAATTTCATTAACATACTTCTCTCTTTTCTATGACAACCATTACTGGAAACATGAAACAGCATCTGTTCCCACACTGGTCCCTGGGGAAACTCAGCTCCTAGGGAGTCTCCAGTCCAGCAGTTCTGCTTTCTGAATGACACAATGCTGTCTCTCTCCACCAATCCCATCCCCATTTATACTCTTCTGTTCAGCTGACTAATGATTTCTCATGTGGCACTATCCTCAGATGCCTTAATCAGAAGCATCTAATCTTTTATCATTCCTTTTTCAAGCAAATCTGTTCTGCCAGGTAGTTTATGCTTGATCTAGCATAAGAGTTCTCCAGAAAATCAATGTAGGTTTTTTTATCCTATTTCCTTTTTTGTGTGTGTGTTTTCATACTTTTGTGCATTTACATTAATCTAGTCCATGTTTCATCCTTTTCCTCAAATGCTTAGTGACACCAGCTTTTCTTTCATTGTTCTGCTTGTATAAAGTTGAAAATCCTTCAAGAATCTTAACTTCCTTTGCAATACAAGCTAGATTTCACTTTTGCATGTTCTTGGTTTGCTCCCACTTTTTCCAGCTTTTAAGTGTTGCCTTTTTACTGCAGAATAACATTTTTTTCTAATTCTTGTACTTCTTTTAGTTTTATTCTTAGTTCTTCTCCCTTTTAATGTCTTCTCAGGAACAGGTTTTTGTCCAAGGAGGTCTGGAGCCTTTTCTCACCAGGTTCTTTTTTCTTCACTTGGGAAACAGAGCCCAAATAGTTTTCTCCATATTGAGAGGAATAAATATAAGTTTCTCTCATCTCCAGCCTTCCTCTTCAGTACTACTGTGGCTATAAAGACATACTGATCCATGGAAAAGAACTAGATCTTTACTCCCTAACTGGAATTAGAGAAGGCAAAGACAGTTTTGTGCAAATCTATGTACATATTTTATCTCATCTGGTTTTCCATAACAGTTTGGAAAAACTCAGAGAAAAATGAACTTCCCACAACTTTTCTTTGTTTCAATCCATGATATACTGAGGGGTTTTCTGATTCTTCTGCCTTTAATAGAAAGATGCCACATTCTTATACTACAGATATTAGTAACTGGCATAACAAAAGTTATTTAGGATGAAGTAAAAGTGTCAGCAATTCTATTAATATTCGAGGTCAACAAGCCTAAATTATTTTATATTATTTCTTTCTTAGTAATTGCCCCAATATACAGCTATATTAGAGCAATTTATCATGGTAAATATTTCAGTTTTTAACCTTCCTTGTCCAGTAGTTTGTACTTTTATAACAGGAGCTGTCCACAAACTCATTACCCAACCACTTTCCTCAGCAGTGAACTACTATATTAGCCTCAGGGCTATAGAGAGTCAGATTCACACATATTTTATTTTTTAAAGGAAAAAAAAATTTAAATCATTTCTTTGTAGCCACATGTCCTAAACAGAAGTATCTAAAATGAAGTAGCAACACAGGCCCAAAAGAGCAGGTGTGGAGAAAGAGAGATGGAATTGAGCTGTTTCTTGAACAGTTTTTGAAAAAGATGAGGTTGTGGGAATTTTTTGCTATAGTACCAACAAATCTTGCATCAAATCACAAGTTTTCAGGACTTAATTTTCACTTAACAGGGACATCTCCTTTCCATGAAGAGAGTGTTAATGTGTGTGTAAGTCAGACTCTCTTTGAAATAAGTGTCATTGAAAGGTCTTTGTAAAACCAAGAATTTTACATTTGACATACCTCTCCTCTCCAAAACCTAGAAAAATCAAACATTTCATGACACTTTATTAGACTTTATAAATAAGTATAAGTTCTTTTGTTTTTATTTATAGGATATCTTGCTTTCCCTTAGTTTCTCTGACAGCCCTGGTTTTAATTTGGCAGCTGTCAGTGGTCTGTGCCATATGATTCAGCTGTTCCCTGTAGCAGCCCCTTTCCCATATGAACACATTTCCAAGCACAGAAAGTCTTGGATATAATTTCTTCAATAAAAATATTGAAGACAATTCATAAATCAAGACCAAAAAAATTGAAAATACAGTTATTGTCATAGTAAATCCCCTTTTATCTGTCCCATCTATGTCTAAGAAGAAAAATGCAGGCAGGTGCAATAACTGATCACATTGGAGAAAAACCTGTTGAAAAGGCAAGTACACATTTTATCCATCCTCCAAAGACCAGGACCTTGTAAGAAAGGAAGGATCAACACCTATAGGGTGTTCAGGTGACTCAATAACTTCTCCAGCAGAAGTTGACTGAATATCCAAAATGAAGTGAGTAATTACAGTTTTCCTACAGAAGTATGTTCTTCTGGCCATAGGAAAATCTCCACAAATAAATCTAGTACATTTTTAGACAGTAAAATAAGAAAATGCCTCACTGAACGGGACAAGGAAATCTCACTGGCCCAATGTTTTTTGTTCTCCAGGCTACCATTTGTGAAAAACTGTTTGGTGCTTTAAGCTCCAAAACTTAAGGACAAGAATGATAGAAGATTGAATTATTCTTGCTCATAAAAATGCAAAAAGCACATGAGATGGTTCTGTTTCTCTGTGAATCCAAGCCTGTCTCTCTCTTCTGCTGTCGTTACCTTCCTTCTTACATTGATCACAGCAGCTAAATGTGAGTGATTAGCACTCTAATCTTTGAGGCACCTGTATACAGCTGAAGATTTTCTAACCTGCCTACAGTATTAGCAGGCCTAGTGCCAAAGTTAATGGAATTGGGTATTAAAATCACAGAGGGAGTTTTGAAAATGACATGGATGATCAGCACCCACCCAAAGCTGCTTTTAGCTCAGGGAACAGAGTTCCTTAGAGGACAGTCAGCAAGTGCAGTCCTGAAAATCCTGCAGCCCAGTCACATGCTGGATATCACTTAGTAGCTGCCTACTTGGTGCACTTTAGTTTTAATTCTTATAAAAAATTTCACAAAAAAACTTTTTTTTCAGACGCTGGATACATTATTCTGAGGGGGAGAACCCAAGTTTGTCTTTCTTTTATACACACCAAAGATGATATTCTTTAGTAAATTTATAGCAAGTGGTGGGTAAGAATGAAATATTAAAAGCATGGATAATTTGGTTCAGGCTTGTAGAGAAAAAGTGAAGCTGCGATCATAATTCTGCCACATAGAGATGCTATTCCACTGAGGTTGCTAATGACTGCAAATCTGAGAATCTGACCTGGAATAGAAAATCAGACAAGGTTAAATCACCAGGAATTCCTGAATGCATTAGCAACCAGAGAAAATGTGATTCCCCCCTCTGCCATGCAATGTGAAGGAATTGAATGAAGAGTCAATTTTAACTTCTGTGGTATGTCATGGTGTGTTGTATGCCTAGCAAGGCCAGTGAAGTGATATGATCCTTACACAAATGGTGAGTTGCTGAATATGGAAAACACTTTAGTAGCACATAAATGTAAGAAGACCTCAAGTAGCACTTCCAGGGAAATCACCGTGACATTAATCTGAAATATACTTACTATATGCCATACTAACTCTGTGATATTTCATGAGAAAAAGACTAAGTTTTTTTCATTTTGGAGGAAGGTTTGTAAAACCAAAATTTTCTATTCCTTTAATATCTACCCATAAAATATAAATAGTCTATAAAAATACAGAATGCTGCTCAGTATGACCAGGGTCAATCAGTTGAAATGCTCAGAATCTCTTCACAGATAATTTGTCTTTCTTGAAGTCTAAAATTTCAAGGCCTAGATTTTAAATTATGTGTCCTCCAGAAATACAGATCTAAAGCAAGACTGTTTCCAGCAAGTCTGTCTGCCTCCCCCACCCCCAACACACACAGACTGTCACTTAGTTAGGTCTTCCACTTCAGAATGAATGTCAACTTCACCACCCACATTTGATCAAAGAACTTCAGCTTCCTCACTGGGTCATGGTACCATAAGTAGTATGTCAAACAGGAATTATTTATCAGGAGATTTAAGGGGAATATTGTGCTGACATTTCCCATTGAGAACTAGAATATCCTGTTCTGAGCCAGGGGTAAGGCTGAAATACTAGAGATGTGCAGGTTCCCACAAGACTGAGGTCATCATCAAACAGATTGACAATGTGGCAGGAATGATGAGCAGTAGGTAATGCACACTTTGAGCTCCTCCTGTAGGACTCAATAACCTTTGGGAACACACTGGTACCAACAGTCTCAGTATATGTGCCCACCCCTTATGCAAAAATATTGAATGCATTGCTGAAATCTTGCCTGCACAAATGGTTGGATCAGTCATGCTGACAAGAACCAGTGAACTACCTGTCCTTTCCCTCTCTTGCCAGTCTGATCTCAGTGTAAAAAGTGGGCCAAGGTTGCAAAAGATTGTCATAGGAAGACATATAAACTTATTGAACTCCAATGGTAACTGCATCCCATGAACTTATTTATGGGAACTGGTTTATGTATAATGTCCATTCCTACATCATAGTTACTTCACCTGGGCTTCTAAATTTTCACCCTAAAAATCAGAAATCTGTTAATGAGAAAAAGATCTGGGTAGCTTTTCAGCCTTAGTAGTCTAGAGGTGTTTTGCAGAAAGCATTTAAAAGATTTTAAAGAAAGAAGTGACGGATCTTAATATTAAATCATTCATCATATTCCCTTAGAACCACAGAGAACTGACACATTAAAGACTTGTTAATAAGAGCATCCAATTCTCATCAAGTTTCCGTAATTGTACTATTCCCTTAAATACCCCGTAGTTCTCAACTTTACCATCTTTACATAGAGAAAGACCCTATTTATATTATGACAACAAATGTCCCTGAACACTGTGGCTTTACCAGTCACTATCAGTGTGGCTTTGTGCCTCAGCAGTGGGTGTGGGGATCTTTGTGCTGCATCTCACTCATGACCCCATAGTCTCCTGTGAGCATGGGGTTTGCTTTTGGAGCCCCCAGGTCTCCTCGCCTTTCATCCCACCAGACATTTAAGACAGGCCTGCATGTTACTCTATGAGGAGAGAAGCATGGAAGAACCCTAATGAACATATTCAGGCACGTGTGAAGCAGGGCTGTAGTCACAGATGAATTCATGGCCTGAAGGGCAAGGGCCTGGAGAGGCTGCAGCCTGGGCACCTGGGAGGCTGTAGACACTGGAGCAAAGTATCGTGGCAGCAACTGGAGCAGAGGAGTAAGAGGATGGAGAGCATATTTCAGTGCAATTATAATAATTTATAACTTGAGGTTGTTCTCCTGTTAAAATCTCAAAAGAAGAATATTTTTACTTTCTTATAAATTATTCACAGCCATTTGCTTTGCTTCATGACAAGTAACTTTGCTTTTCTTCAGACAGGATTTTCAACCTGAAAGAACTGACCCAGTTATGCTAGCAAACAAAACGTGAAAAGAGCTAAAATTAGAAACTGATAAAATAATCTTAATGTGAGAAAGAAATGATGCATTTTTCCCCATCCTGTTCTGTCTGACTTGAAAAGTGGTAAAGGTATTTCCCTTAAAAAAAAAAAAAAAAGAGAAGAAGATAAACTTTGAAATGAAACTGCTCAGAGAAGGATGAAATGACATATGTGGAACATGCTGTACAAATTCTTCATAAAAAAAATTGGTTTCAAAGATATCCTATACCAGAATTTAATTCCTAACCAGTTCTACAAAATGTTCATGCTACAAAATATTCATGCCAAACTCTCATGCCCAATATGGATTTCTGACACAATATTGAGAGCAATCTATGTAAACTGGGAAAGTATATACCAATGGGATATTTTATGGAGTAAAAAATGGCTGAGTGGCATAATTTTCCAACCTCTAGCACATTAAAATTGGATCTGCTTACTCCCAGATTAAGAAAAATCATTAAAAAGAAAAACTGAAAAAGCTTCATGGAAAAAACTGTGCACTTTTTAACCTTCTGGTCTATTCAGTGCTAATGCATGGGGTGTTACTCATGTATTGATTGCACATCCCATTGACAGAGTCTCAGTCGGTTAATGTAGGTCAAAAATTACTTACCTTCTAAGACATAGAGATCAAGACAGTAAAAATTATGAGACTTTCTTAAAATTCCTAAAGCCATAGTTAAAGCATTTAATGGGTAACTTAATTTTTTAAAAAAACCCTTGCACTTAAAATCCCCTCTAGGATCAGGGATTTAGGTTTTATTATCTGAAATACTTCAGAAACTGGTAGTAAATAGCACTTCATTAAATAGATTAAATAAGAAAATGTTTGTTTACATTATTCTCTAAAGAAAAGAACCTCACCATTTTAGTAACATGAACTGTGGTTGCTTTTCTAAGGAGTTAGCAGAAACAGGGTGCCAAGCACTTTCTTGTCTACTTATTGGAGACAGTCATGATCTTATTCAAGATAAGAAAGAGGCGTTGTGTATACATATATATATATATACATATACAATTATTTGAAGAACTAGTTTGCACACTTTAAAATGGCCAGATGCATCTATTTTTAATTCTTTTGCTACCAGTATTCACTGTATTTAAAATCTGTGTTAGTTCATAACTCTGGTCCCAGCATGCTCAAATGGTTATGTAAAGACAGCAAAAAATTGGGGGCTTATTGTCCTCTTCACTAGTTTTCCTCCATTGTTATGTCCCCTTGTGCATATCCATTTTCTTTTTTGCCAAATATTTTGCAGAATTATTCTATTTGTGGTAATTTCCAGTGGTTTGGTAATGTTCAATTGCAATACCCAAATCTCTTCCTGCTTGCACTTTAAAAGAATATACTGGAGGAACTAAGAAGCTTTGTGTGTTCCTGTTTACTTTGGATATCAGACCTAAACTTGGCTGTATTTGCTGCTACTTTCTTAGGTGTTTAGAAAAGTGGGTGTGGGACAGCAGGGAAGTATTTCACTTACAGCTGTTTATTTAGTGTCTATCATTTTAACAGTTCAGGAAAAAAAAAAAACCAAACATTTTCCAACCTCATTTTTTACAAGAATTTCCATTCAGTAAAAACTATCAACACCTTTACCAAGACAGAAATACAAAAAGCTGACTTTGTTCTCTTTACTTTATAGTTTATAGTGATTTTTTGGTAACTGGTAATCGCAGCATGTGGAATGGAGTCAGTCAAGAGAAACACATACACAATTAGCAATGTTCATAGTGGCTCTGAAACTTATTACAACATCAGAATTCTCAACTGTATTTGGAAAACATAATTACTCTCTAAAGAACCTGAAACTTTCAAAGAGAGAAAGCAAGGCAGCTGCATGGCAGGCAGTGATAAGCAAAACTGGAAATCAGGCTGTGCTAATATAGAATTGTAAGCCTTTTAGCTGCATTTTAAACCTTAGGAAATTACTTCCAAAATAGGAAGGCATAAACATCCTCTTAATTTAAAGGACTGTTACTTGATATTCTGATGGAGAAGAAATTAAAGGTTTGGGGATTTTGTTTAGCTTTGGGTTTTGCTTTCATTTATTTCTTCCAGTTCTTGACTACTGTCTTCACACTCTGGCTCAGATGTTGTGCTTTTCCTGTGAGAAACCTGTGCAGATTTCCCGAATGTAGATTACTACTGCTTAGGGAACAACATCACAGATGTAGTGAAGATAAGTGGATTTGTGATTTAATGATCCCCTTTTTTCCATACTCTTCTCCTTTCAGCAAATCAAAAAGAAGCTCATCTGGACAAAATTAAAGTGGAAGGAAGAAGTTTTGAAAGGATATTCAAAAAACTGATCTAAGCTAGGTCAAAATCTCCCATTGCTGTTACAAAATAATACCTAAGTTCCCTGAATTATTACTTGCCAAAAGAACATAACTTTTTCACATGAAAATGCTCTTCCCAGTTATATTTACCATGAATATTTCTGTTAGTCTTGTCCCATTGACCAGAGAAATGGTTGCCATTGATTGCAGTCATAGGAGATGAGAACTTCTGGTTCTTTTTAAAGGAAAGCTAATTAATTATTGCTGTGCAGTAATGCAGTATCTGAGCTGATCAGGTAGGTAAAAATTATAGTCAGGATTCATTCAGAGATGACTGTAGGGGAATCTGACTCTGGTCAGTACAGCAGCCATAAAAACTGTGATTTCTCAGCATTTGCTCCTGTTTGCTAGAGTCCTGCATTTAGTGATGTGCTATTGCTTTTACTTTTTTTTTGATTGATGTGTGCTATCCCTAACATGTAAAGGAGAAATGCTTACATACTAATAAATGCCTTTATTTTAGAGATGTGACTGTTGCACTGGCTGCATTAATTCCCCAGGATATTTATTTATAAGAAATTACATCCAGAGCCTTTTAGTGCATTGACCTTGTTTCAGGGTTTAGCTGGGAGCGGGGAGGGTTGGGGTTTTTTTCTTAAGCACTGCAGGGGATTTCTGTCAGGTTGCTTTAACACTTCCCATCAGATTCTTGCCAGGCTTTAGGGCTAAAGAATTTTCAAATGGAGCTCGCCATCAGCACGTAGGTCTGCATGGTCTGTTATTTTATAAATGTAAGATTTATTTCCTTTCAAGAAAACAGAAAACATATAAAGAAAATACAAAGCTACCAAATCAGAATCATGAACAATGGTAGCTTCTAATGTATCAAATGTATATGATACAGTGACACTGCATGGATAAGCTTAATATACTACATTAGTTCTCTGTGCTGAGATTTTGAAGGCTGCTATACCCCAAAAGAACAGAGGAAGAGTGGAAGTGAGATGTTACACTATTGAATTTTCTTTTCAAGAACTAGAGGTTTCTTAGTAAGAGGAGACCAGTTTCAGAAATCACTAAAATACTTACACTCTGCATCTATGAAAGTCTTAGTGATCTTCATCTCACTCAACCATGACCCTAACAGGTTAGCACTGCAACTTGTGCTCTCTCTCCCTGAGTGTTTTCCCATGTGTAAAGATACACATATGGAAAATGCATGTAGATAATTCTTGATTCTCATTCTCTAACTAATGTATCTACCACAAAGTAGCAAAAGGTGCATAGGGCTTTTTAGTGTGGATTACCAAATATGAGTGTCTTTCGTTGCCCCAGAATAATTCATTGCATCCATGAGAAGGTCCCTCACATATTGCAGGGTAACCATGTTAAACCATTGATTCTGGATTAATGTTAAAGAAACCCTGCTGAAACGACAACATCCTACCTCTCCTTATGGTGTAACAGGTAGAACTGTGTTTCTTTCCTGTTACTGCTTGATCTTTGAACTTCATCCCTCACCCTTCTGTCATCACTCCTCAATTTCATGCAGGGCTGTCAATGTGGGAAGTGGATATACAGCCCTCTTCACAGATGGGGCTTAGGCAAAATGCTCAGCTCCATGGCATTGCTGTGCTAATAATCTCTGCAGGCCTTTGGATACACCCTTGCAACAATGCACTTACATATACTGCTGCTGCTAGAAACCCTGCTTGAAAGGCAAAAGCTTATCCTCTCTGGGGTTAAATCTCAAGAAGATTTCAGTGGTAGTTAAGCTAGATGTAGGCAGGTGAAGCTGCACAGCATTGCAAAATATAACTCCACTGCCACTTGCTTTTATTAATGCCTCAAAGAAGAACTGGGCTATTCTAACTGCAGTGTTATGTCTAACTGGAAAGAGAGCTATTTGGGAAAATAATTTATTTATTACATTCTTCAGAAAAAATAAATCTCATCTTTCTTAGCAGGGAGGAAAAGCAGGCAGTAAATCTCACAGCAGTTCAGTGGTAACTAAATTAAAAAGCCAAATTAAAAGCTTGCTACTTTTATTCACAGTGAATGACTTAGGAAGGCAAAATTATTGGGGTCTTCCTGGGTGTACAGTCTGAAGACAGTCTTGCCAAGAAATTTCTATGGTTGTCCCTTAAAATGGGCAATTGCTGGCTCAACTTTGTCACACTGTATGTTTATATGCAATATGGTAATATATGCAATTTCAGTCACTCTTTCCAGCTCCAAGTTGAGTTTATCTGAATTGTTATTGTACCTAAAACTGTCTGAACTTTCATTAAAAAAACAAATGTTCCTATCATCAGCTTGGTAAGAACAGCAACAGGAAAAAAACTACTTTTAAATTTAAAGATGTATTTTTTTGTTCATGCTTGATCATGCTTTAATCAGCTTGATTAAATATTAGTCAAATATATAACTGTGGTGGCAGATAGGCTGTTTGGAAAGGGGAGGTAGTTTCCTTGCTGAATCAGAGGTCTAAATATCTTCCTGGAATTTTTTCCAATGCACTGACATCCTCTTTGCTGTGAGATCTTATGGAGGTCATTCAACTTCTCTGTATTTCAGTTTCTTCATCAGTAAAATTGTGATAATTGTTTTCTACTGAAGTTTCCAAGGGATAGGCTTAATTGTCATGCACTGCAAAACACTTAGAGATCTCAAATTGAAATGTGCTACAGAAGTGTAAAGTATCATCACTATGAGAAGTCCATTAGAGCTCTGTTTTTCTTTGTTCAAACTGGTCCTTTGGTACGTGCAGCTAGACAGCTCCTAATGTTATCTTGATGCACAAAGCACTTTTTGTGTGAGGTTTGACTCACAGTAAAATGCCAGCTAGAATTTTTTTCCTCGGGAACTCACTGGAGCTTGGCTTACAAAATCTGAAAATTAAATCAACCAAAATAGGTCAAACTCAAAACTATATGCCCTTATGTGTCCTCTTGTCCTCTTTTAGCAGTACAGCAGTTGTTTTCTTTTCCAGAAAGTTTAGGCCTGTTTTGTCTCTCAGTTGGCTTTGCTAACTTTATCATAATTACATTTTTGAATACCTGCTCATGCAAGTTTTCATTCCCTATTAAATATGGTCAAGAATGATATGCTCATCTGTTAGTTGTCCAGAAATGATGTGCCAGATACACAAGCATCTGACACTACTTAACAAAACAGAAGAGTGTATCATTGCATTACAGCTTGCTGGTAGCCATCATTAGAGATATTTTTGAACCTTAAAAGAAGGAAGAAAGCATCAGAAATGTAACCAAGTGTTAGTATAAGCTGTAGTTTTCCATTTACTTTTCCCCTGTAGCTAATTCTTTAGGAATTTACTCTTACTCACATTCTCTTTTAAATTGATACATTTATTCTGTGCCTAGCTTATAATTTTTATTCATTCCTGTGTTCAGTAGGTGAAGGTCCTGCTGCAATTAGTAATTACTTCAGGATTATAGAGTTTTTAATTGTTTCTTCATTACAGACCTAACGCATAGAATAAATTTTTGAATATTTGAGGAGGGAAGGAGGGTAAAAAAGGAAACATCTATACCAGTCACAGCCCAGCTTTCTGATTAAAACATATTATAATTTATTTAAACTCAATCAATACTTAATCTAAAGTTTAAATTCTGCTAAAGATCTGTGGCATGGCTAAGAGCAGCTGATGCCAGGGAATAAAATTTTCTTCAGACTGTGATTCTGATGAATTTATAATGCACTCTAAGGGTGTTACATTGACATCGCATTCACAAAAGCACTGCCATTCCTGTTTATTATTATGAAAGGTATCCTACCATAGTTTTGTTCTTTAAAATGTCATAAGGCCATATGAAAAGAAAAAAATTACAGGTTGTAGTAAGCAACTTCCTGAGAGGAAGCAGATGCATGCACATCCCTGGTATATCCTGGCTACCCAGGCTGTCAGCCACGGGGTCTGGATGGGTTTGTCGTGCTCCCCGGCAGCAGGACAAATCCTTGGCAAAGGGTGGGGAAGCAGAGGACAGCCTGAACCCCCTTCCAGCCTTGCTCCACTGTGAAAAGAACCCAGAACCCTCTCCAAGGCTTTGTCTGTGCCGCCTGCAACCACAGACAGGGCGGTGTCTGACTGTAATTCTGGGATTCAGTGCAGCAGTAATTTCAGCTCTGTAAAAACCCAGCAAACGTTTGAAGCCAGCAGCGAGGGCAGACTTCCTGAGAGGTGTGTTTGTGGTCATCGTTTGTATTTGTTTTGTTGGACACCTGAAAGGTGTTGTTAAAGGTGGAAGAAGGCATCTGTGTTAGAGAACGGTTTCTTCCTTTCTCTTTCTTTGGTCCCTTACTCTCAAATAGAGTAAGAGCTGTGCAGGGTTTTGTGTTCAGTATACAGTTCTTTAACATCCCTCAAACCCAGCCATCACAGGACAATACCTATGAGCACCTCTTACTGATGTGACTGGGAATTTCACACAATGATCTTTTTTTATATAATGATCAGGCCATTTGATTTTTTCAGGTACATTTTGGCAGACTTTTACTCAGGATCATCCAAGGGCTTTTCATAGTAAGTGGTGCCTATCCAGTGACCTGAGTCCTTATCCAAGCCTCCTTTGTCACATTGACAGTTGCAGTCAGATTTGTCTATTTTCATCCAAATTATGTGTTTCGGTGGATTCATAAATGTGCAAGACTTCTTTTGTTTTATTTTGTTTTTAGGGAAGTGGAGTGAATAAGGAAATAGATAGCAAATAAAGGATGAAAAACATCCTTAGTTCTTCCATGATGTGATATGAAGCTTCCCATGTGAAAAGCAGGAGAGCTCAGTTCTTATTTAATGTTACTTGAGCATTTCTCAGTTGTTGCTCTTCCAGCTCAGCTCTGTTCAGCCCCTGCTCTCTCTTGTTCCTGCTGCTGGGGCATAATATCAAACACTGTCTTCAGCAGCTCTGTTCTCATTGCATTTTGTGCCCACCTCTGCTGACATTGCTACCGTAATAAAATTCCTGTGGTGATTTATGCCAAAATAACTGTGGGATAGAATAAATCCACTGACTTTCAAGGCATTATCCTGCCTTTACCCTAGCACAACTGACAGCTGTACCTAGCACCATGACTTTATTCCACCTCAGTGTAGCAGCATCCAAAGCCATGCTGCTTTGGAAGAGCCCTGCTGTGTGCTTGCTGAGGTTTGCTCCTCAGGGCCAGCCCAGAGGATGAGAACAGCATGCAAACACAGCAGGAGCAACTGCTTGTTTCAGCTCTAGCCTCTATTTAAAAATATGAAGCTACTGAACAAAAATAAAAGGACTTGGATTTCAATCTCATACTCATACTACATTTCAGTCTAGCAGCAAGAAAGTTTGGGTTCCACTTGAGTTAGTTTTATTCTAATTGCAATGCTCAAAATAAGTACTTCAGGATTCAGGTACAGGAGTGCAGATATATTTACATGCTCTAAAGGTGGACTGGTGTCACCAAGCCAATCTGATCCACTTTGGAACTTTGCACTGCATCAAGCACAACTGCAGATCATGAGCGGCTATTGGTGAAGTTCTCTTTCCTGTTAGTGTAATAGGTTAGGAGCTCCTCCAATTAAATATGTGGAAAAATAATTTACAGAGGAAGATAATTGGACAGTCCAACTACAGTTTAGTCTGGAGAAGAAAAGGCTCAGGGGAGACCTCATCACTCTCTACAACTCCCTGAAAGGAGGTTGGAGCCCGGGGGGGGAGTCGGTCTCTTCTCCCAGGCAGCCATCAATAAGACAAGAGGGCATGGGCTTAAGCTCTGCCAGGGGAGGTTTAGGTTGGATATTAGGAAGAAATTCTTTACAGAGAGGGTGATCAGGCATTAGAATGGGCTGCCCAGGGAGGTGGTGGATTCTCCGTCCCTGGAGATATTTAAAAAGAGACTGGATGTGGCACTCAGTGCCATGGGCTGGGAACCACAGTGGGAGTGGATCAAGGGTTGGACTTGATAATCTCAGAGGTCCTTTCCAACCCAGATGATTCTGTGACTCTGTGATTCTGTAAAAGTTGAATCTTATTCCTTATAATGGTGCGACCAATTGAAACCTCCTAATCTGTCTTTCATTAATAATTTTTCTGTAAAATTTGATTTTTTTCTACAATTTCATTAACATTTAAGGTCTACCTTGCTTCCTGATGGGGAAAAAAAAAACAACCCAAAAAGCCAAACCAAACCAAAAAATCCCCTCGTGTTTGTTCTATCCTTGGTATTTCTGCTGTAGCCAATGGAAAAGTGAGCTGAAGCTGGTTTGTGTATAAATCCTGAGAAAAGCATATTCCTTGCCCCATAGGATGCCAGCTGAAGAATTGTAACAGGAGATAAGATAAAAATGGTGAATAGGTTGAGAGAGACAGACTGACAAAAAATGATAGTTTGTGAATAGTTTTTAGCTTATCAAGAGTAGCAATTGTACTTTGCTTTTGTGCCTAATCATGATTAGGTGCCAGTTTTCTCTCCATATAACAGAAGAGAGGAATTCCAAAGCTATGATTTGAATGAGCCTGGGAGAAGTGGCATGTTTTCTTAAATTCAGAGAGGTTTTACCTGGCGGGTCAGCAGACTGGTTTCTGTCTGTAGTTCACAAAACTGTACAATAATGTTTTTTCTTCCCACAGTGCCATGAAAACAAACTTTTGGCTTCAGTTCATGTGTGAAACCTTTTGCACAACAAAGTGATTTCTTGTGGCCAGTAAGACTAAGTGTTCTAAGCATTCCAGGAAGCATATAAATAGATTGGTACCCTTCCTAAGGTTATGGAGCCTTATTTCTCTCTTCTTTTTTTTTTTTTCAGTTTTATTTTTTCCCATTTATGCTCTCTTCATCTAGACAAAGACTAAGCTGAGTCCAGCGTTTGAAAATTCTGACTATCATTTTCCATTTTACTTGGGTTTTCCTTAGTTATATTTTCTGAAAAATTGTTTCCATAAATGCAACATGGTAAATTATCTTAAATTACTTCTTACAGTCCAGGCTAGTATTATAACATGAAAATTGTTACTTGGAGTCTCTCATGCCCCCAGCTGCTGCAGACCCATGTCTCCAGAGTGGGGAGAAACCAATCACAGTACTTACCCAGTGGATTCTGCAGGCCAATCCACAATGTGGAAAGCATCATTTACAGGAAGGAGATTTCTTTTCTTCCCCTCACAATCCTTCTAGATTCAGGAAAGTTGTAGTCCTTGTCAAAAACAACAAAAATTGTGATTCTATATGACGGGTAGGCAAATCTCTATGTGGAAACCAGATGAGAAATTACTCAAACCAAACACATTAAATCCCAGCTCATCTAAGGACACTATAGAGCAGCCATCCTGGTTTTTTGTTCTGTGATATTTGAATCTGACCGTGTGTTAGTAAGACATGTATGTTGGACACTGACATTGTCTTCTGTTGAACAAGAGTAAACATTGCATTTGTCTCTGTAAAAATATACTTCAATAGCTAAGAAGAAAGTGGAGATTCATTATTTTTGCAGTGCTAGAAGACATTTAGCAGCTGTGTTTATACTGGCAGGCAATTTGAATATTAGGTGGCAGGACAGAGAACTGCAGATGCACAATATTGTGCAGACATTGTGCACTTACAGCCCATTTCCAGGGAAACATGTTATTTTATATTTCCCTTGGTGTCATTAATCACATTTCATGATGTATCCCACTATTTCAACTCTTTTTGTTAGACTCATTCATTTTGTGGCTTGTTTGTCTAGTAGTTATTAAGCTCCATTTCAACAAATTCCATCTCAGCTATAGATAACAAAGTTCTTTTTGCTTCAGGGAAGAAAATTAAGATGGCTTTATACTGGTTACTGAGCCTACCTGTAATAATCAGCAAGTCTGCCACATCAGATAGATATTTGGCTTGCCTTTGGTCAGAAAAATATTTGTACTCTTCTTTGGTATTTATAAATTAAACTCATTTCCTTGAAGTAAAAATATGATTCTTATCTTGCCCTACAAAGGAAAACAGCTTCCCTTTTCTCAGTTCTTTAACTTCTCTAATCTCTCAACAGGCTTTGTTTTGGTTTTAGAGGTGAATCCCTTAATGATGGCCCATCCCCTGCAAGAAATATGTTGATATAAAGAGTGACGAATCCCCCTGCCTAGGGAGCTGCAAGCCTGAGGAACTTCGATGTATGGGATGTAACCCCAGGCCTTTTTTTGGCATAACTTCTACATTAAGAAGTGGCATTAAGTGCTCATGAGTAAATCTGGCTTGTAACTGCTACTGTGGACACCATGCAAACCACCTCATCCTGGAAGAATCCCCTGGTGGCCCTGTGCTTCTCCTGCAGCTCCCCAGCCTATGGAAAATAGTCCTGATGCATCACTGTTCAGGGAAAGAGAATACATTTGTTGCCTATACACCTGACCAGTTGGGCTGAGAGACTAGAAAAGGGACAAAGCTCACACAAAACCTTTTATCTCCTGGCACCAAACCATTCATCTCCTGTGCAGAAGCTCTGGCCTGGAAGGTGGGCAGCTCCCTGGAGGGCTCTGAGACAGAAATAAAAGACCTGCCAGGCATCCTCTGTCCTGCCTAAGCCTGGGTGTCTTACTAGGTAAGATTTTTCTGTTGGTCAACAAAGAAAAGGAGTTTTACTGACCCCTAAAGAAAGAGTAAACCCAAAGACTTAATTATACAGTGGATTAATGACTGTGAGTAGGGAATGATTTACCCAAGATGTTGTGATCAGCAGATTGCTTGAAGAAACCATAAACCCTGCCCAGTGCCCCTTCTGGTGATTGGTTAACAATGCTAAATATAACCAGGCAGTATTTTTCTTAGGAATAAACGAAAAGCAGAGACAAAAATGAGCTCTGATGGTCTTACGTTGCTTAGCCATGCCTTCCATCTCTTTTGTTTTAGAAGGCAACTGTGTGCAGGCTCTGTCCACTAACAAAAGTAGCAAACCAGCATGTCATACGTAATGTTTTTGCACTGCCAAAGAATTGTGGAGAAGAGATGGCGCCATGCATCTGGAGGAGGACTGGAGTGGATGTTAGGCTGTGCTAAGAGGTCTTCAGAATACCAGCATCTCAAAAAGATATTTACTTTCAGGAAGTCCATGGGATTTGGGAGGAGAGGACTCTAGCAGTCTTCTTTTTTTTTTTTTTAATTTTTTTTCCCCCTATAAACTAGTAACACATATTTTATAAATTTTCAAAGATTAAGTGGCTTGCAAAAGTTTATGGCAGAACTGGAAAAGTAATACAGCTCTGGGGAACCTGAAGTGCTTCAGAAGTGCTCTAGTCTAGATGTCATTTATACTAGGGAAATAATATGTCACTATTTTGTGGACCCCATAATTTTTCCTTTAAAATGCTTGCTCTTTCCTGTGATATTTTCCATGTTCCACATTCTTTCTTTCTCCATCATTCAGGTTCAGCTCTCATACGTGGTGATGGCTACACAACTGATGCTTAACACAACCTCATGGGAGCTGTCTCCAAGCCAGTAATGCTGGCAGCATGGCTGGAGGTTCAATCATTGCCAACATACTCCAACAAAAACGGATGGTATGAGTTTTCTTGTACATGGTATAATGTAGTGGAGTGCTAAATGACCTCTAAATGTCTAGTCCAAGCATTCATGAAACAGATTAATGATTTATCCATTAAAAGATCTATCAATAGGTGCTTCAATTCTGTTTCAAATATTTTGATCACATACCTTTCCCTTAATTCCTATGTTTTCTTCCCACTTGCTCAACTGCAAAGTGCCTACCTTCCTACTGTAAATAGATCAACAGCCTAAATCAAGACAATATTTCTACTGCCTCTAGTCTCCTCACAAAGACAGGCTCCTCCAGTTTCTTGTTATATATCCCATCTCTTGCACCTCAGGCATCTACCACCTGGTTACTGTTGCTGAGACATCGTTACACAACTGAACGACTTCCTGAGGAGGCTCAGGGAAATGACAGAGTCCTGCTTTGCCCTGCTTTGCCTGATGTTCCTTAAAGCCCTTCCCTGGAACATCCTTTTCCCTCTCTTCAAGACACTCATATCCATGTCCCTGTCTTCCTAGGCACTGCAGTGCTCTCCCTCAACATGACCTGGGCCCTTCCCCTTTGCTGTTGCCTTTGTTGACTCCTATCCCTTCTCCAGTCCTCTGATTCACTTTGACTTTCAGAGCCAGACCTGCTCCTGACAATTTCATGTCAAAAGAGATACAGCAGGCTGAGCATGTATTGGACCATTGCCAGATGAAGGTCTGGTGCAGGTCTCAGCCATTTCAGAGGGCATTCAGGATGGTGCCTTGAGAGCTGCACTCCACCTGCAGACAGCTCAGGAGAGTAACCATTGCCTCTCAGAAACAGAGTAAAGTAAATCTCTTACAAAAACCTTAACTAGAACCTAATGGAATGATCATCAAACACCACACCTGGAATCATTTAAATTTCAGCATTACAAGGTGTGTGTTTTATTTTTCCTTTTAAAATAAACCTAGGAAGTGGCTAGGTTAATGCATACGACCTTAGCCTAAAGGATAAACAGCCAAGCCAATAAATGTAATGTTCAGGCTCCTGCCTATTCCTGCCTATACAGGCAATCATCTGTAGCACCTGTGTCCTCTCTGATAGATGTTTTATGACCAACACATTAAAGTGTAGAGAAAGAAAAATGCTGGTCAAGTACAATGCATTTAAGTGAATATTCCCCTAGGAACCAAGGCATTCAGTTGCTGATCGTAAGTTCATGACAAAAATGTTTTTCTTATTGATTGTGGAATTGAAATATTACATTTGTCAAGTTGTTTGAAATTAAATTAACATAAAGTCTAGGCAAAATGCAGGGGACTCTCTGTACTTCCCTGAGTACTTGGAGAAGGAGAGAGGGAGAGGGTGCAAGGAGAGTTGCTGTTTCCCTGTATCCCTGTCCAGATCAGCTGCTCTCATGAGCTCTGGTTGCCCAAAGTCTCTGAGAGAATGCTGAAGCAATGCTGTCCAAGAGGAGTTAAGGCTCAAGAAATACGCTGGTATCCATTGCATTGCTGTGACTGTGGACTTAGCCAGCCCACTGGGATCTTATGAACAAAGCAGAGTCAAAGCAAGTGTCTAGTCTGGCCCCACAGTTATTGATTTCTCTTTACTGTTGCTTATTGAGATAAAAAAAGAACCTCAAATTCCATCTGTCAGCCACTTCAGGGCTTACCTAAGCAGCAGAAAATTTAGAAACATTTGCATTTCTATCCCTGTCCCATGCAAATACACCCTATCAAGACAGGGCAAGGAAGAGAAAGGGATATAGCTCTTGTCTACTTTATATGAAGTGATCACACCTGGAGGTCAGTAAAGAAAACACACTCCCTACTCCTGCCACCCCCCCCTCCCTTCATTCCTCTCCCTGAAGACACAAATACTTTCTTTGTGCATGATGCTCTTAGAATAGAATAGCATAGCTCCCCATGGACTCCATGGTATGCTTAAAAGGCACAAAAAGAAAAATGTGCATTTTGCACTTAACAAAAATCAAAGTGCACCTTCTGACAGGCACTGTTCTAGGTGGCAGATGTGAAATGACTTGCATATGTTCATGACTTCATAATAATGTGGCAAGATGAACTTTGATATTTTTCACCAAGAGTTTAAAAAGTGATAATGATATAATATTGTTGAATTATTATGCTTATCACTCAGATTTGCTACATCCATGAGTAACTTCTGTATGTATATAAATATATGTATAACCTTGCTAAATTAAGATAGCAGGACCAGTGCTGCTTCATATCCAAAAGAAACAGCCAAATGTAATATTTTAAAATTGGTTTCTGGGGATGTTACCCAATTATCTGAAATTGCAGGTTACATTTAATATCTGTATTACTTCACACAGTGCAATGTAAAGGAACTGGTACGAAGTGTCTTTCAGAAGTTTAGAGAATTCTACTGAGTTTAACTAAAAATAATTGCAGGTGATAGATTTGATAAAATGCTGATTTTTTATCACTCCAATGACCCCAAAATGAAGAAAACTGAAGGAATTACACAGGAGGGTCTTTTAACAAAGTCAGTTTTTCCTTGCTCTTTTGTGAACTGCCCGTGACAGCACGGCGTGGAGGGAGAGAGGCAGCAGGAGGAGGGAGAACTGGGCAGTGGAAAGGGAGCTGTGGTTAAGGCAGTGGCTTTGGAGACCATCTGACTGGATTCCTTTTCTGTCCCTGCCTAAGAAAGTCATTTAGGAGATGTCTGTGGCACCGTGCCATTCTGCATTTAGTTTGGCTACTAAACGCAACTGCTTTCACTCTGCTCACTGAAAGCAGAAGCAGACAGCTTCTCCCACAGGCTCTGCATTCTCTGCCCAGGAAATGGGAGAAGTAATACTTCTTCTTTTCCCTCACTCCCCTTTCTGCATGCCATTTTCTGGCTGAGGATGCTGGCACTAACAGGAGGCCAAGCTGGTAGGTCCCAGTGTCCTTTCGCACCTGTTGGCAGCCCTGAGTTTTGCTCTAGAAACAACTGGTATCAGGGTCATCCTGAATCAGCTGCCAGAGGTGGTGAACTTCTGCTGCTGGGGGATGACTTCTGCTCACCTATGGAGCCTCTGTGTAGTGATCTACCAATTAATCTCATGACTGATCGCAGTGTTTGCTGCAACTTTTAGAATCCCTTTAATCACTGCAACCAAATCCTTGTTTATGCCTTAACCCTATGAAAGGAAACAGCACCCAACCAGTTTTCTTGGTAGTCATAAGGAGAGACAAAGTCTTGTCTTGAGTAACATATAAAATCCAATTTAATATGAAATCTGTTGTAATATTTAATCCCAGAAGCATATATGGAAGAAAATATCTATGCATTTGATTCTTTGAAAATATTAAAACTATTTTATTAAACAGATTAAAACTATAAGGTATTAATCTTTAAATTTCAAACAGCTGTTCTTTAAAAAATAATTATTTATTGATTACTGTTACTTTATATTAAAGTCACAACACTCATGCATTCAAAACTGAATCATCTTCACCTACTGCCCCTAGAAATTTCCCTAGCAACTCACAGGAAACTAGGTGGAAAAGAGGTAAATACCTTTGTTATCAATTAGATGAGCTACCCCAATTAGAAGTATGTAATCAAGTAATAAAACAGCCTGTTCAGGTTTTACTTATTTTTTTCACCTAAAAAAAAAAAAAAAAAAAAAAAAAAAAAAAAAAAAAAAAAAAAAAAACAAAGAGAGAGAGAGAGAAGGAAATGTCTAAACATGCCCAATGCAAATATCATAAATGGAATGCAAATTCTAGTACAGAAAATAGTAGTTGGACTTTTTTGCCTTGTCTTTCTGGTTTGGAACACTTAATGAGAGGAAAAACTGTCTTCATATGAAGGAAAAGCTAAGCAAGATAAAACAAACATTGGCCTTTAAGTCTTTGGCTTCAGTCAAAGCTGTAAGGAAGGACCTTTCATCTCTTCAAGCTATGAAGTCCTTTTCTCAGTGTTAGTGTTTATGGCACTGAGTGGGGCTTGCAGGAAGGAAACCAAGACAAATGGGAACAGGCAAGAAGGAAAACAACTCTAGGGTTTGCTGTTTAAGGCATTCACCTGCAGAAAGGAAAAAAAGGAGAAAACTATTACATACTGGTCTCTCAGAGAATCTCTCTGCCTTCTGCCATAAATATTGTTAGAAACAAAACAGAAATATTTTAAACCTTTAAAATCAAAACCAGAACTGGAGAGGTAGGACACTGTAACATAAAGTCTCTTGGCTAATTTAATCTTTCATCTGTCTTGAAGACTTATATGTTTAAATACATGCAGCTTCTGTCTGATCAACGCTCAAAGTATTTCACTGGGATCTTTAAAAACGGCATAAATTCATGGCAGAACTCAGTCTCCATGATTTACATCTGCAATCAACTTCCAGTTATTTAACTAGTGTCTTAGCAACTGCATCCTTTAATAAGCATAGCAAATCCCAGTTCTCTCTAATAAAAAGAACTTATATTAATAACTTCTAAAGAACAATTAAACAAACACTATGTATTTCTTAAAAACAAGAGCATTCCATAAATTATAATTATCATGCATGTCTCATTCTAGATAAATGACAAAACTTGCAATATGTTGTAATTCTTTCCTTCCTTATTTATTATAAACCCACAAACATCAAACCTCATATTTTAGAGATTAAGCATACCTTTAACAGCACAAATGGCAAGACTGTAGTATGTTTTTATCCAGTATCCTTGAAAACTGTAATGAATTGGTGTCTAAGAACATATTTACTTATACCAGTAAGTAGGTGACTGTCACCTAATAGACAGGCACGTGGTTTGGAAATTAATTCAGTCTTGTTTCTTCTGGTTCCAACTTTATGCTATTTAAATAATAAGCACTGACAACACACTTTGAGTATTTTGTTCTTATTTCAGTTTGATGCAGTAGGTTTATTTCATTGCTGATTGCTTCACAATGACTTTTGTGTGACAGTGTTCAGGGTGCAAACTACTGAGTTGTTTTAAAGTGCCTTGCCAGACTGCTTTGCACCTCCTTCAGTCAGTTTTGCCTTTCTTTCCAGTTCTAGGGACACTTTGATTAGATTCTGCTTCAGCTCGGAGTTAGTGTTCAGACAGATCCAGTCTTTCACACTAGCCTTTTGGTAGGCCATCTGCCTGTGTGAGAGTTGTGCTGAAGTCCTGGATCTGTTCAGCATTAAGGATGAGGAGATGAAGCATCAATCTGCAGGGTTAAGAGCCTGAACGATGTGCTCCAAGGAGGCACAAAGGGCAGGGCTGTGTGAAGACGTACATAGGCTGCTGGGTACTGCCTCATTAAAACTAACAATATAAAAATGTTTTACAGAAAGCATGAGCAACCCATCCATGTTTTCATCAGCTGGGTAGAATTTTGCCTTAGGGCACCAGAATGCTCCCCCAGCCATTTCAGAGGCAGCCGGCTTGCAATGGGAGCAGTGGCAGCCAAGATGACACCTCCTTGCCTGGCACTGTCTGACAGCAGGCAGTCCCTGGGTGACAGAACTTAACTTGCCTTTCCCTGCTACCCATCCTCATCCATCAACTATTCATGCAATCTCCCAATTAGAGTATGAAACATAAGAGCATTCATTGGTAAAGTCATACTCCTTGGCATCTGACAATACTGTTGTTATGCTTTCCATTTTCAGATAGGTCTTTGGCCTTTTATACTGTTTATTATTTCTTCCATGTTGAAGACAGGCAGGAATGTGTAAGCAACGGCTGTACCTTCTGGTTTGATTTGGGCCACTCTTTTTTATTTAGAATCTTTCTTCCTGTACCTTAAAACATTTAGTTTAGTTTTCCATTTTGCAGTGTTTCTCCATTAAGATACTGCTCAGCTGAAGTACCAGGGTTTAGCAGCTTTCCCAGAAGGATCAACCAGGCAAGGCCCAGCTTTACTGATGGTGATTAGGGGTGAGAATCATCCTGTGAGAGAGTGCCTAAGTTCTGTTGTTGAGATCTGGCAATTTTCCTGGAAGATGGATCTGACATCTATCTAACAAGCATATTTCAATGAAATGACCCTATTTTAGATTAGTATATTTTCCTGAATTGAGTAAGCTTTTCAGAAAAACTCCTGTCTACAAATCTATAGGACTTCTCTGGCAATCCCAGAGAACTGTGGTACAGAGAAGCATCCTATAGAAGCACTAATGTTTCATGTTCTAGATTTGTGAAAACATGTAGGATTAGTTGATGCTGAAGGCAGGAGGAAATCAAGGTGAAAAAAACCAAATATGAATTCTGGGAGTTGAGCATTAGACAATATTTTTCTTAGAAAACCAAATGCCAAACAAAACCTCATGTTGGTCTTACTCTTGTGAGTGAGTGACGAGACAGTTACAGCTAAAACTTTTAATGAGCTGGGAGAACTGTCTCATTTGTATAAATTAATTACACGTTATTTTGAAATTCTTATGGGTGCAGGTCTGTTAGCAATAGCTCCTATATAACTTAGTACTAATGGTCTTTAAAAGTTGATTTAGAAGACAAAAGGAGAAAATTTATTGCATTGGCCTCAGGTTAACAGCAGAGCTCAAAATTCATAACTGAACCTAATAAATGAGGACCTTCATGTTTGTCCTCCAAGCTAACACAGCTGAATTGATGCTTTCCATCCTTTTCAACACCCATTTAATTTTTTACAACCAATAACATTTTCATTATAATGTCCATACATGTCCATTGATCTGAAATTGTTATTTCCAGTGGTATTTCTATTATTCTCACTCTAGGCAGAGTCATGCATTTGAAGATTCATTCTGCAGCAGGACAGTTTATTTCAGTCTGTCCTTTGAAAGACGTGGTGCTGGAAAGTACTGAGCCCTGAAGTTTGTTATTTTGCTGCTAATCACTTCATACAATTCCAGAGATGTCTGTGGTTCTTCTGTACTGGAATTTCATCATTCTAGGTTTTTCCTGCTAGTCCACATTTTCTAGTGGTAAAATCACTCCCATATGAAACACAATATTCAGCATAATCTGAATTTCTCTTATTTAGGTTTTAAGGAAATACTAAATCTGCCATTTCAGTTTTTCCTGTCATATGATTCATTATGTTGCTGCATATATGACTGACTCATCAGTCCTTCTGATCTGAATCATACTCTTAATATGTGCATTGGTATCTGTATAAGAAATACTTTTAATACTTTAAATATGTCTAGAAAAAAGAGAAGACTGTAGCTCTGGAAAAATAATTTTAGAAGAGCCAAGAAATATTTAAAGAACACAGAAAACTGATTTTTCTTTTTATTTTTCTGAAATCTTAGGTTTTGGATTGGGAACTTTACGCTGTGTTCAGAGTATCTTTTAAGGAAAAACAATCTGTGTAATGGTGACAGATCATTGCCAGATTTAAAAATAGCTCCAGCAGCAGCAAAATGCTATCCTGTGCAATTTGTCTCCCTGACTTGACATTCCTTATGTATTTTCAGTTATTGTCATTCACAATTAAATAGCTATAAAGTTCATTTTATGAGAACTTAACATGCCTCTGAATGCACCCCAAAACATGTGGTGTGTATCACATACACAGCTTGCTGAGCTAAGGAGAGAAATTATCAAGTAAGTTATGTGGAAGCTTTCCATAGTCTCCTTATGTGACCTTGTGCAAGACCAAGAATGTTTGAGGTCAGAGGGAATATAAATATTCATTTCTACATGACTCATTCTGAATACTCCAGTAGAAAAATTTTAAAATCATTCTAGTTAACCATCACTGAAAACATTTTGGACATTGTTCATTAATGTTCGACATGTTAGTTTGGCAAAACAGTTTTTCCCAATGTTTTTTCTGCTAGGAAACAAAATAAAAACTTTGATCAGACTGCCCCCTGCAGAAAGTACAGCAATGTCTTTTTAGTATCTCTATTGTCAGTGATAAAACAGAATTCAGAGGCAATATGTTCAGAAGTGAACTGACCTATATATTCCAAAAAATAAGAAAATTTAGATAAATTATTTTTGAAATATTTATTTATTATTTAAAATTCTTTTATTTAAAAATACTTATTATTTAACAGCTACTTATGGAGCTGTTTGTCTAAATTGATATTAATTTCAGGAAATATCTTTAAAATGCTAGTATTGTACTGCTTTTGAAGTAAAAACAGAGCGTGGAAGCACAGGTCCCTCTAGTTACATTACCATGATTTTATATGCCCCTTGTAATTATTATTTTCTTGACCTCAGTAAGTTCCTCAGACAGGAATTTAGCAGCCCACCCACAGCTTTGTTCTCAGCTGGTACCAAGAGGTGTATTCCACTGAAATTTGATGATTACTTTGTTCCTGACTAGACTGATTAAATGACAAGTACTTCAGAAAACCAAAACATAAATTTCTGGGAAGCTCATGACTTTGGATTTCCTCCCATGAACAGATGAAAAAAAAACCAAAAAACCAAGAGCCCTGTCAATGGTTTATATGTCTTGAGCATTTTCTATCTTTTCACTGTTCCAAATAGGTCTGTGTAAAGCAGAGGAAGGTTTCTTATGAAACTTCATATAGCTAGAAAGGAAGGTTTTAATTCAGCCTTCACCAAATGTTCTCAGGAGCAAGAGAAGAGGTCACTCAGACCACAAGATAGATTTAGAATAAACTGCAAATGTGGGTTTGGGATGAAAAGTGTAAGACATACAACAGTCATGACAAGTTCTGATTCCCCAAGAGTGTTATTTATTCAAAGTGTGGGCTTATCCTTTATATTTTTCTGCAAATAATCAACTCTTACAGAGTCATTAAAAACTTTAATGTTATCTCCAAAATCTTTCCTGTCAGATACTAAGTCCTCAGACAACATTAGGGCAAAAATTTTCCATTTGGCAATGCCAGTAGAGGAAGCCATACAGAAGTAGGCTATCTGCCTGATGGTTATGGATGAACTAGGAGGCATTGTTATCTAAAATGGAATTATTCCAAACTTAATGAACAATAAATAATAATAATAATAATAAATTGTAACTTTTATTATTATTATTAAGGAAAATGTTAAAAATATAACCCTGTTTTCTCTACCTTGCAGTGCTGAGACTACCTGGCTTCTATGACATCCTATGGGAATCCAAGTCCCACCAGCTGAAAAGGGGTAGGAAGTTTCTCAGAGATTGCTGCTTTTCCTATTTTCTTTGGCTCTTAAGCTGTATAGTTTTTGAGACATGCCAGATACTTCCTTCACATGAACTACTTGCCCAAAAAGGATCAGACAAAACATTTGGTATTTTCATTACAAATTCAGCACCCTTGACTATTTTGAGAAACATAACTGTTCAGTTAGGTTCTTTGGTTCTTTATTTATGAGGGTGAATGAGGTGGAGGTGGCATTTCTTTCCCACCAAAAATTAGATACTCCATGGTTAAGTCTCAGATCCCACAGAGAGAGGACCTTTTTCCAGACAGACCATAAACCAAATGGATACTGAGAGTCCCTTTCTGCTTTGTGAGATTACAGTCTTCTTCTAGAAGAAAACATCCTAACAACATAAGTGCTTATATTTGCTCAGAATCACATTTACCACCATTTCCTGAAGTAACATCACAGCTTCTCCAGCTTAGAAAAAGCTAGTTATCATATTATCAAAAAAAAAGGAAAACAATAGACTAAACATCCACTTTCATCATCCATTAGAAAGATCCTGCAAAGTTTGTCTTACCTTGTAGAAAATCGTTCTTGTTTATGAGCACAGTCATTTCCAGATTTTTAAAATTCAGATGATTGTCACCAGGAAATTTGGTGAAGGAAAGCCTGTTTGGAAGTTTACAGCTCTGTTTCTTTAGTCCTGGTTTTGGACTAATTTTTGAGGAGTTCTGAGCACCTTCCAGCCTTGTTCAAAGAAGCTGTAGCTGAAGGCATTTGGAAACTGAAATGAAGCTTCCAGTGATTGACATGATTTCTTTCCCGCTTGAACTTTGCTTTTGAGAATGGGGTGTTTTAAATTCTCTGTGATGCTTTTATAAGTTTTTGAACTACTTTTGTAGTCATACATATTTTTTTAGCCTACATAATGAAACTAGAGCTTCCTTCAAAATCTAGCTGACTATGTGATTCTGTTGGACATAATCTAACAAAACTCCAAAATTTTTAAGGGCAAAGTTTGATTTCTATTTTTTTTTTTAAACACTGTTTCATTTTCTGAAGTTTACTCTTTGTATTTTCACTATTTTTTTTCACATTATAATTCTAGGCTGGAGCTTATTACTCCACCTACATTCCTTAGTGGCAGAGAAAAGATTGGTGTTAGGGTCAGTATTGTAACTATGTAGTAAAAACAATGGAAGGACAATTTTTACTACAATGCACAGAATCTATTATTCTTCTAATAAATGCAAGACTTTGCATCAACAGACACTGTGCCAAATATCTTTCTTACTGATGATCTTTTACCTCTAGCTAAATTTGGTACAGATTTCTTAAACTGTGTCCCTAACACTGAATCCCTAACATTAAGTTTCTGTTCTATCCATCTTCCTGTATGAAGGATGTTTGTTGTTTTTTTTTTCCCCATGTTTTCAGGGTTTTTTTCCTTCATTTCTTCTGGGAAAATTGCATAAATAAGTCATTTTTAAAACAAGGTATAATTAAGTGGCTAAGTTTTGTAAGGGTTGTCCTCATCTTGTTCCTTTTTACTAGCTGTAGAAGTATGCATAACTTTCAGTTGGACACTAGAAAACAGAATTAATGTATTCAAAATTGGTTCATAATAGTTGGGACAGTAAGTGTTGCAGAAAAATCCTTACAACTTAGCTCATAATGCCAACTTTTACACTCTCATGGTGAGCCTTAGGAGATGCTACATTAAATAATAGGGGCAAATAAAAATTTTCTCAGGATAATTATTTTACTTTGGCAGCTTTGAGCCGTAGTTATATCAAAAGCAAATTATTCAAGAAGGAATGCACAGTGGCTTTCTTCAGTTTTGATTTTCAAGGATACATTTTTTGATGCGTTTAAATATTTATATATTGAAACACCTAGAATTGTAGGGCAAAGTATTCTGGCCATATCTCTGTAATAAGAGGTAACATTAAACAGGAAAAAAATATGTACTGAATTTAAATATGTTGAATGTGAACAGAAACTTTTCTTTTTGACTGGGGCTGTTTTCTATTGACATCAAAATGACCTTTGCCTCATATACATACTTCCCTCATTTTCTCTCATTTTCCCTTCTCTGAATAGTAACAGCTTTCAACCCAAAAGACGTAATTTTCTGTAATCTAAATTGAATTTTAGTAATATATAAATAGAGTTATGTTTACCTTGTAAATTAGAGTTATGATCCTGGCAGCAAAAATTAAGGAGCTAGCTAGTAGAAAGAACCAACTTCTTCCTTCTCTTGTTTTGTCCTGGCTCCTTCCTTCCTCTGCCAACAAGCACAATTCTTTCTTCAAAGGCAACACACAATCAGAGCCTGGGTTTTAAGTTTTTCTTTTACACTGAGCAAGCTGAAGCAAATTCAGCAGTGCAACTCCAGGCTTTTCTTTGCTAGACTCCTAGGGAAACTTCTGAAATGTTGTCAGTGACATATGACAACATGGGTCCTTAAACATCTCCATTAGTGATGCCCTTGCTCCAGGCAAGGACAGGGCTGTTTTCACTCTCCGATTAGGGTAATGGGCAAAACCTGACAGACTTAACTTGGGAAGAAAGAAAAAACTAATTTAAGCTACTAGGAAAAAGAGAAAACATGACCGGATCCTAGTACCTTCTCCTGCTTCCCTTCTTCCCAGGCCCACATCCCTTCCCTGCTGCCTCCCCCTCAGGGCACAGGGGACGGGCAGGGGGGGTTCAGGGTCAGTTCCCCACACGGTGTTTCTGCTGCTCCTTCCTCCTCAGGGGGAGGACTCCTCACATTCTTCCCCTGCTCCAACGCGGGGTCCCTCTGATGGCAGAGAGTCCTTCAGGAACCCCTGGGACATGAGTCCCTCCCGTGAGGTGCAGTCCCTCAGGAACTGCTCCAGCCTGTGAGTCCCTGTCTCCCCCTCTCTCCTTCTCTGGAGACGTTGAAAACCCACCTGGACCCATTCCTGCGTGACCTACATTAAACACTAAGTGCTCCTGCTCTGGCAGGGGGGTTGGACTCCAATGATCTTTCAAGGTCCCTTCCAACCCCTAACATTTTGTGATTCTGTTACCATGAGACATGACAGGATTGACAGAACTGTCTAATTTGCTATCAGAGAAGGTACTTTAAATATTTTCTTCCTCTTAGGTACCACACAGACATAGGCTTGGTCCTCATGGACATGTTCCACAGCCATAAAGCACCAAAGAGTGTATAGGACTGGGGCCTTGGATTTTTTTCTCTAGGACAGTGTGCCATGTCATGGAGCTTTGTATTGAGTAACTTGTTCTGCTGATTAAAGTCAGACCTATTCTTATTCTTATTCTTATTCTTATTCTTATTCTTATTCTTATTCTTATTCTTATTCTTCCTTTGAGTCTGTCACTAAATTAAGTAAAAAAGAGGTGAGGAGTACTTATAGTATTTCCAAATGTGAATAGTTACCTTAATGATATTTTTCCCTCATGTATAGATTTTCTTTGTTACATTTTATTAATTTCTGTTTTTTGAGTGTCAGAACTGCAGGCAATACTCAGTATTACAGATTCATAAGGCAGCCAAATTATAACTCGTTCAAATATGCACAAAAATTCATCCTCATTCCCAACAATTCCCAAGATTTTTGCCTTTTATTTGAGAGAGTAAATCTTACATTCTGCTACTCTTGGTCACAAGTAGTGTAAGAAGAAAGCAATGAAGTTCTAAGTTATGTAAGCTATGGAATTTCTTCCTTTTCTAGTTTTCATAGCAGCATAAACCTCTGACTGCCAATCTGGCTTTTAAGAGAAATAGAAATTGGACTTATACTTAAAGTATGGAATGGCACATCCTAAAACTGTAAGAAAGTGCAAGCATATGTGCCCATCAGCTGACCATATTTTTCTCATTCCCTAGCCTGAATAAAATTATCTGGCAATATTACTTTTCAAGAAATATTTAGAGAAAGACAAAACAAAGAAGGAAAAAAAATACAGTAGAAATGCATGGAATGAGTGGGAAGAAATAAATGGAAAGGCCGATTTTTTACATTTTGTTGTTCTCTGACTCCGTTTGCACTCAGCTCTGGACAGCTTTCCTGGAAAATGTGATTCTTAGCTCTAATGACTCAAATATTTATGAGGAATGCTGATTATATAACCAGTCAGAGAGTCTGAAAGAGCACATCTTTCAACTATTCAGCAGAGATGGGCTGGTTAAGCATTAATAGTAATTAGTTTAATTTGCTATAAAAAAGTATTCACCCACTAGTGTATTTTACATTAGCAAAGGAAATTTTGTAGTATCCTACAATCACAGGACACTAAATAAATAGTAAAAAAATGTATTCCAGTTTTTACAAGTTGGAAAGCCAAAGCAGAAAAATGTGAAGCTGGTCATGCTTTGAAGGCAGTTCCAAGAGTTTAAAAAATAAACAAATAAAAAGGAGAGGAAAAAAATCAGGATTGGCATATTGCCTCCATTAAGGATACATTAGAAATGTGCATAACTTCATGTGATGCACAGAATAAGTAATACACAAAAATAGTTCTGAGCACACTTAAATAAACATCTTTGAAAATTTGAGTCTGAGAGGTCAGCTAATGGTAGGAAGCTATTTTTCCTCTCAATCTTGCTTCATTTTATTCTCTACTAGCAGGGTACTATAGCTTATGACATATGGTCCGCTTAAATTAGGCAGGCACTTGAAACCTTGTTCATTCATCTCAGCGTGTGAAGCCAAGTAGTCTATTAATAGGAGAAGCTTTTCCCTGGAAGAATGTGTATGCAGCAGTCAGGCTCTGCATGGGGGAAATGAAGGATGTGATACAATGGGGAATAAAATTAATTTCTTATATATTACAGCCAGAACAACTATAACATAATACTATTCTATATAAAGTGGAGAAGTGCTGTTAAATCTGTACATCTATGGAATGGTGTGTTTAGTGACTTGATGTCTGTGTTATCCAGCATATTGACTTTCCAGAGCCATCTCCAAGTTCTTGTGCACAACCTCTCTTCTGCTACCAGATCCTGGAGAGGAATAAACCAAGACCACCAGCTAAGACATTATGTAATTGCCATGGATATGAGAACTAAGTGCCCTCAGGTATTGTATTTAAATGAAAAGCACTAGCTAAAAACAAACAAACAAACAAAAGTGCATGTAAAAAGGAGTTTTAATTAAGTAACTTTTTGTTTTATAAAACTGGAAATTTTACAAAAATGTTGCAGTGAAAATGCTGTCATGAAACAATCTATCAAAAATATCCAACAAAATTTTTACTTTCCTATGCAACATGCTTCACTGTAAGTTTCCAAGGAGTCAGTAAAAGCAATTGTCATTGTGGAAGTGAATTATAGAATTTAGTGATTATTATTATTATTCCAGAGTTAATATATATGTAAATTATCACTAAGCTCTGTTGATTACTGCAATACATATTTCTCTGCTTTTGAAAAGTGCAGTTTTGCTGGAAGGATTCTATTCAGCATACAACTGCAGAGATATTTTCCTAGCCCATTACTTTGTCTGTCAAATATAACATTCCTTTTTTACCAGATATAAGTAGCTTGTCTTCGCTGTTAAACCATGCACAGCCTCACCTCATCCTACCTATCATTTCTCACTGAGGATCAAGAAATCACTTCTTTCACTGATTTGCCCATGATGCAGACTCTTTCATCTACTGCTTTGGTTTTCACTCACTCAAGTTTCCAACTTTATCCCATGCCATTCCTTACACTAGGAAAGAGCTTTTTCACACATCTGCAAAGCTACCTCATTATCTTACCTTTAATCCCATCTGTGAGGATCCCCTGCTATATGCCTTCAAAAGAAGTTTCAAAGTTTGGACAGAATTTATCTAGTAACACTGAGCTGCTCCTAGAAAAGACTTGTGGATCAGATTCAAATGCAGCTTTCCCAAATACATGGAGATTTGTATTTCTTATTCAAACACAGCACCTTGGATTCTGTGCTTACTTGTGCTTCACTTTCAGAGGATGTAGCCTTGCTGCTGCTAAGGACCAATGTATTTCTGCTTGAAAACAGAACAGAATGAATTTAAGGGTGATATCCCAGGAGCAATCCAAACTGTGCAGTCACTGATGTATCTGAAACTAGGGGATGGTCTAGAGAGTGTCCTGGCCTTTTCCTTGATATGGCAAGTGGTTGGCAAGAAAACGTGATATTTTTATTGGCCATGTGAAACAGAGGTCCTGCTGCTGGACACAGGCATTAGGAATTGTCCAGTATTTGTGAGGAAAGACTGATGGGATATATTTTGTTAGGGTGACTGGTCTGGGGGAAGCTGGGGGCAGGATATTGTCTTTGTTCATATTTCTGTTGTGGAATGAATGGTAGTCATGGGAACCACTGCACTGGGAGGTCATCTTAGCTGAGGTTTTTATTTGAAGCACTTAAATTTGTAGCCTTGAACATGTTTGTATATTGTGTTGTGTTTGTATCCCCATCTCCCCCATGGCCATGACTCAGAACCAAGTCATCCCTTTATAGGAATTACCTGCAGAGGAAACCGGAAACACCAACTTTCCTTCCAGATGGTGTCTCCAGACTTCTCCTAAAAGGGCTTGTACAAAGCAGAGCATGTAAGTTCTTCTGCTGGTTTTGATCTAAGTTGGGTGAAGATATTGTTTCAAGAGGCTGGAGAAAAAGGTGTCTGCATCCTCCTCTGCCTCACCTGTTACTCCTGGCACTCAGCCTCAGCCAGCAGCAAACTGTCCTGAAGAGGCGGGAGGCCACATTCCCCAAACTCTTCACCTCAGCTCCTCCTGAGCCTCCCCTATAGAGATTCATTCCTCAAGCCATCAGCATTTCCAACTACTGAAGAGGCAGCAGGCTTCTCAGTTAATCTGCATGAAGATCTTAACAGAACCATTCAGACCCCTCGGTTATTGCAGAGAACCTTCTTGATCTCACATGTTAGTCTGGCTGGCTAAAATCATCTAAAAAATTTTATATTTTTAATGTGATTAAAATGTCTTCCTGAGAAACAGTGAACACATCCAATTTGAGAATCTTAAACATAGGGAATAACAATTTTTAAAACACCCTTTTACAGTGCCTTTCCATAATTTATCAGAAGTGGATCTGCACTCTTAAAAAGTCAGGCTGGGATTTCTCCAAGGCACCAATGGGATGTAAATAGCGAGTCAAGGTCTCGCTCAGAATTTTAGTTTAAAAACACCCACAGAGTTGTGAAGATTTCTGAAAATAAAATGTAAAATTACTCCTAGACTGAGCTTTTTTTTTCTTTGCCAAGATTCAGCATAAAACTCTATTTTTTAGCCAAGTTATTAATCTCTGAAAATAAGACTTACGTGAAAACGCTGATGCAGCCTTAGTTATACACTGAATGCCTATAGCAGTCAATAAGAAAATTGAGAAACACTTCTTTTGTCCACATAAATCGCTACTGTCTTCCTGTCTGAAAAAAAATGCAAAGACTAAGGATTTACAAACAGGAAAAGAGGGAAATTTTAAAGGTGTCATGGTTTAGGCCCAGCCAGCAGCAAAGAACCAGATGGCCACTCATGTCCCCTCCCTTGTTTCGTGTTGGTGAGGAGGAAACCCACCTGAAACCTCGTGGGTCAAGAGGAGCTATGAGGGTTCCACTCACCAGTTATGGTCATGGGCAAAAGAGACTCAGCTTGGGGGAAAAATATCAGTTTAATTTATCATTAATCAAATCAAAACAGGGAAAAAGAGAAAACACAAACCAGAGCTTAAATGCCTTACGCACCCACCCCTCCCTTCTTCCCGAGCCCACAGTACTTTGTTCCCACTCTCTCTACCTCCTCCCCCTCAGGGCACAGGGGACGGGCAGGGGGGGTTCAGGGTCAGTTCCCCACACGGTGTTTCTGCTGCTCCTTCCTCCTCAGGGGGAGGACTCCTCACATTCTTCCCCTGCTCCAACGCGGGGTCCCTCTGATGGCAGACAGTCCTTCAGGAACCCCTCCGACATGAGTCCCTCCCGTGAGGTGCAGTCCCTCAGGAACTGCTCCAGCCCGGGCTGCCCACAGAGTCACGGCTGCTGCGGGAACAGTCACCTCCTCTGACACGGGGTCCTACACGGCTGCAGATCCATATCTACCCCCCGTGCTCCTCCATGGCTGCAGGGAACAGCCAGCTGTCTCACCACGGGGTGTAGGGGAACCTCTGCTCAGGCACCTTCTCTCCTTCCTTCCTCACCGACCTTGGGATCTCAGCTCCGGCACTGCTCTCACCTCTGGTATTCCCTCGTCCTCCCTTCTGCCCTGAGGCATTAACGCCGCTCGTTTCTCCTTCTTGACTATGCTAATCGCAGATGCTCATCCATTGTCACTGATGTCCGGAACATCAGCCAGAGGTGGGGACGGACGTTTTGGAGCAGAGGGATTTTTCAGCAGGTTCTCACAGGAGCCACCCCTAGGGCCCCTCCCCTGCTACCAAAAAGCAGCACCACGTCAACCCAGAATAAAAGGTCTTCTGAGAAGCAGTAATTTATAACACTGGTATTTCTTTTAGTTAGTGCTATCTTAAAACCTTGTTCTGAAGCCACGCTGATGGAAAAGCCTGAAGGAAAAACTGTACGGTCCCCTTATGTGTCCTGTTTTTGAGCTTACAGTCAATTTTAGGTTATATTTACAGTTGTAAATACTGTTTGTAAAAGTGACAAAGGGAGCCTGAAAACAAAATATAGGCAATGAAGACTAAATATTTGGTGTGTGGGTTACAGGTTTTTGGTTTTTCTTTTTCCTTACCAGACTAAATAACAGGATCATGCTATGTCCATCCTGATTTAAGAACTGTAAGCTTTTGGAAGCAATGACAGCAGACAAGCTCATCTGTTAATTAAAATAATATCTATCAATTACATTAAAAATTATTAAGGTATTTAGAAATCTGTCTGGTTTTACTGAATTCATGGAAGTAAATTACTTACCAAAAAACTGAAGCAGAGGATGGGGAGAACTTATAATTACTAATTAACCACAATTAGCCTGCAATTAGTATGTCTTATTAGTGCATTTTCTTTCATTTCTGTTGTTTTTCTTCTTATTCCAGAAATATTGAGAGTTTATAAAAATGGCTGCTAAGTGGAAAAAAAAACCATGACACATTTCAATGGAAGCATGAGTAAACCAGTATTTCTTCAAGATTGTATATGGACAGTATCCAGCTAGTCTTACAGGATGTTCTAGAAGATCACACACTTGTAGCATACTCAGTGTTGCCCTGAGAAAAAGTAAGCTCAAATACCGGTAGATCTCTTCCTTCTCTCCTTCAGGAAACATGTAAAGGAAAATAGTTAAGTAGGGTGAACTGGAAATTTTGAGAATGAGGGAGATGTATCTCCACCAAAATAATAATCCTGAAAGTGAATGAGTGAGTGATCGATTGATAAATGTTTTAGCGATAACTCTGTAATCAATGAAGAGAAAATGGTAAGTTTTGCTTCTGTAGACCTTTTCTCTGAGCTACTACAAGGGACAGTTGTAAAAAGGGGTCAGTAAACACCACTTGTCCTAGTAACACTAGCACAAAGTTTGACTTCCTGATGCTATCAAAAGAAGCACAGACAGCCAGTCAAAGGAGATGATTCTCCTGGTCAACTCTGCTCTTGTGAGACCCCACCTGGAGACCTGTGTCCAGTTGTGGAGTCCCCAGCATAAGAAGGACACAGAGCTTCTGGGACATGTCCAGAGAGAGCCACCAAAATGATTAGAGGGCTGGAGCATCCTCCCCTCTAAAGACAGGCTGAGGAAGTTGGGGTTGTTCAGCCTGGAGAAAAGGGGGCTCCGAGGTGATCTTATAGCAACCTTCCAACATCTGAAGGAGCCTTCAGGAAAGCTGGGGTAGGGCTTTTTACACAGGTATGTAGTGAGAGGACAAGGGGCAATAGTTTAAAACTTGAAGAGGGGAGATTTAGGTTAGACATTAGGAAAAAATTCTTTATTTTGAGGGTGGTGAGACAATGGCACAGGTTGCCCAAGAAGTTGTGGCTGCCCCCTCCTTGGAAGTGTTCAAGGCCAGGTTGGATGGAGCCTTGAGCAATCTGATCTAGTGGGAGGTTTCCCTGCCCATGGAGGGGTGTGTGTGTGTGTGGAACTAGATGATCTTTAAGACCCTTCCAACCCAAACCATTCTATGATTCCGTTGTTTTTTTAAGAAGTACAGCCTAATGCAAAGAAATGTTTATGTGAATTGAAAGGGAAACTTAATTTTGCAAGAACTGTTACAGGTACAAAGAAAACCAGAACACCACAAATTACATAGTTCCACTTTTTGCATAGAATGATATAATTTGAACAGTAAAATGAAGTCTTTCAGTTACTTTGACAAAAAAAATTTAGAATATATTTTTATCAGAAATTATGAAGTTTCAGACTTCTTCTGTGAAAGAAAAGAGATTTCAGTGTGTCAGAATTCTCCTCAGAGTGGAAATACAGTTCTTTAACCAGTTCCCCTCTAGAACAAAACTCCTCTTCTAATTCTACAAGTAGTACAGGGGAATTAGAGCAACATGAAGTTTAGCAAACCAGTACTTCCCCAGGAGGCTTCTGAGCACTATGGATAAATATATACTCTGACATTCCACTGAAGCCATTAACCAAAACTGTCAGGATGGCTCATCTAACAGTCTTCCAAACAGAGAAATATTTTCAGTTATCAAAATCAGCAGAGCAGTGCAAAGTTTCCACGTGGTGGTAAAGCAGCTATGGCAATGCAAGGATCTCCATTAAACTGCTGACTGTAAGCATTTTGTGACCAAATCTCCCCTTCAGTAAAATGGGGATAAAAATGTCTGCCTCTTTTAAAAGAGCTATGTCATTGTGTCCTGTTGCTGAACACAGTACTTTGTAAATACTACATTACCTGCAGAGATGTATTTCTGACCTTGTAGATTTGCTTTCTTAAATTTCTGACAACCAGAACCTCAGTTAAATTAGGCTGCAGTGATGTAGAAAGCAGAAGTACCAGACAATGTACACACCTCCACTGATGACCAGAAAATGTACACACCTATTCTTGATCTGTTTGTCAAGTAAATTTGGAACTATGTTTTTATAAATTATAGCAAAAGGTGGAAGGACAGAAATCAGAATACTTAATCATGTTTACTAAATGATGGCCTAAGAACAAGTTAGGACCAAATTGGGACACAAAGGCTAACAGCTGTCTCAGTGCCTTGCATACATTTAAGTAGATCAGTTGAGATTAGATTTTCACAACTACCTTTTCTAATGTAGCTGACACCTGACAAGACACAGTAATTGAAAACTTGCAATAAAAATGTAGGAATTTGTTGCTGAACAAGTAGCACAAACAAAAAGTATGTATAAGCAAGTGAGATTCGGACAGTATTTTGTGGCATCTCTTGTACTTTCAATTTTTTGAAAGGAAATGCAGGTGTGTTCAAGATATATTTTTATTTGTTATACAGCTTTCCAAAGCCCTCTTTTTTATTGCTAACTTTATTGTACTCCCACAGCTAGTCTGACTTTAGTGTTTAAATGCCTCAGAGTGTTCAGTGTCTGACCTCTGTACTCATTCATGCCAAGAAGCCATTTCATAGCCTTTTCTTTCCTTACAAAAAAAGTGTTCATTTTGTGCCATTCCTTTGTTTTTCAGTGCATAGAATCACAACAGAGTGCAGATCTTTCAACCTTCTATGATGGCACTGCTCAGGAAACTCAAAGACAAACAGAAAAACAAAAAGAGAAACATGGACTTGAAAACACAGCTAGAGATACCCAGTGATGTAAGTATCAGAGGGCCAGAGACAGGAACGTAACATATATGCAAAGGAAAAAATGTTTAAGATGTTCCTCTGAAGCTGACTTGTACTGTGTCACTTATTGTTTCCTATAAAACATTCCTTTAAAAGAGTTTCAGAAATATCACTGATCTTTAGTAAGCTGGTTCAAAACAGTCATATAACTAAGACTGTACACAAAAGAAGCAGGAAGCACCCAACCCTGCCAAGGCTAATGTAATTTACTAGTCCAAATTAGTATTTGAATAGTTATATCAGGAAGAGCTTAAGATTTCTGAGACTACAATAATCTCTTATCACCAGGAGTGGCTTGGGTCAGCTGACTTTGATTTTATTTAAGTAGAAGAGAATTTCTGGAAAGATAAATAATGATCTAGAATTTAAATTTAAATAATAAACCCGTATTTTATAGCACCAATAGTTTTTGTCAGAAACTTTTTTCAACAGACAGGTCAACTTCTGTCTCATAGATATTAAATAAGAGAAAAATACTTTTATCAGTACTATCAAGTGTCTCAATTTTCAACACTGAAATAAATCCTAAGACTAATTTCCAGTAATAATTTCTTTAATCAAAAATGTGCATTTTTGATGTTTTCTCTTTGCAATCGGCTGCATGGCTACTGTTTATTGTGACCTTTGTGCTAGTGAAGAGATGCTAGAAATGATTAAAAATTATATTGCAACATAAGAGAATACAACAGTTTAACACAAACCCATTTGAATAACTTTATTGTGATTTTTTTTTCCCCTCAGAGTAAAGCAATAGCATAATACCCAGCTGCATGATAATATTGGCAAGCAGGGCCACGAATTTCAACTGCAAACCCTAAACACTGAATGTGCTGTGCTTTTTAAAGAAATCCCCTTTTGTACAAGATATGTAATACCCTTTTGTGTTGGAGTGGTTTGCATAATAATAGTTTTCTTTAGTTACTCGTCATGAGACGGAGCTGCAAAGCGAGCTAGGCAGTAACAGCATAAAAGACAATTTTCCATTTTTCTCTAATTTTTCAGATGTTTTCTTGTCTTTTAAAATGTAAATACTTTTAATTATCTTCAGAAAAGGTATCAGGCCTAACTGTTACTTTTCTTAATACCTACATTCCTTTTTGAGATTTTCTTTGTCAGAAGCAGTAACACTATTTCCTTATAATAATTGGCCTTAGGATCAACTGGTGTAAATCAGTGTAACCCTATTCAGAGACACTGATACCTTGCTCAAGACTTCAGCAGCAGAACTACTTGATCAGAGTTGCCAAGCAGATTTTATGTTATTAACAGTATAACTTCTTTTAAATTCGTGTATATGGTTTGCTGCACCACTGAGATAAAAGGTGCTTTCTGACTGAAGAACTGTCTTAAAAACAGGGCATCTAGAATACATCTGAGACCAAGTAAAAATGCAATTTGAAGAACTTTATGATGTAAAAATGTTTTAAGTTTCGTCTTGGGCTCTTTGATGTGTTCTACTATAGATATTAGGTAAGGAGTATTTACCAAAGAAGACATAATTACATTGAAATGAAGCTCAATCTTAATCACAACAAAAGCTGTAGAAGAGGACTAAAGACAGGGAAAGTTCCTCAGCTAATGTACAATAAACTAGCCATTTTTCTGATACTATCAAAGAATTTTTCCTTTAAAATCAATGGATTTATGCCAAGTTCCTCTAGTTGTGAATTTGGCCACAAAACTGCACATGTTTTTCAACCTCTGGCCTGCAACCTCTGCAAAGAGACCATTTCCAAGCAGTCCCTTGAAAAGTAACAAAGGAAAGCAAGGTTACTGTTAGCTTGAATTCAGAGTGCAGAGTGCAGTTCATAATATTGCTGGGATACATTCAGAGGTCTGCAAATTGAAAAAGGTCAAGAGCAACTGAGATGGATTATTTCAGAAAAGTTCACAAGGTGGGTTAACATGTAACAATACATAATCAAATTTTAGTGCTGCAAAGAATACCCAGACAGAAAGAAATGCTCCAGAACCTGAGTTACTCTTTTCACAGCTTGATGTGTCAAAATAAGAGACCATTACACATAGCCATCCTACAAAAATTAAATTAATAAATCAAAACATCTTTTACCAAGCAACCATATATTACTGTTTTCTAAAGTAACCAGTAACTGTCTTTGTTAAATAGGGCAGCAAGAAATTTTCACAGCTCCAGTCTGTGTACAGACTATTAATTAATACCAGAGACAGAAATACTACCACTGCAGCCATGGAGGAAGCCCTGGAATCTAGGTAAGAGAGTATTATGAAGATTATATGCTCTGTAAATCTTTTAATCTGGAATCTTCCAATTGAGTCAAGGGCTTCCATCATCTGAGAAATATGAGCTATCTCATATCAGTTGGATACCAGATTCTGTAAATGCACTGTGGGCTGAGCAATGTGTTACACTCTCTGTTAGGGGTAGTGAGATATCAGCTTACATCATTCTCTTTGCCTAAATAACCTGAAAAAGTCTTTCAGGAGGAAAACATTCAGTGGAATCTTCTGAATTTTTTTGCTAGGAACCTATAGCCCATTCTTTACTTACTATGGCATTACAAGGCATTCTGAGCTTTATGGGAATAAGTCCTTGTGCCTCCCAGTCACATCTGTACCTGTCCCAGGGATACAAGCCTTTCCTCCAATTTTCCTATTTCCCTCCCCAGATTTCTCAGGTTCTATGGGCTTTTTCCTTCTGCCTAGCAGATGTAACAAGAACTTTATGTGCTCATCACTGTCTTTTAGAATTTCTTAGAAGTGCTGAAGGTTGTTGTTCATAGCAAACTGTAAATAATAATAATAATTTTTAAAAAATTTAAATTAAAACAAAGAAAACCCCAAAATAAAGCATGTCATTTCTACATGCAACACAGATGGTCAAAACTTTGAGGAATCAGCCATAGGATTTCTTTGATTTTCTGAAATAAGAAACAACTGCTGCTTAACTAATAAGTTAAGAACTCTCTACCAAAGGCAATACCATCCTTCTATTAATATCCATCCTTCAGATGATTTGGCATTATATGGTATACACACTTTTTCTGATATTTTGACTGATAAATTTGGTCTTGGTATAGACAAGCACCTTGGAGGAAAGCATGATATAACAGTCTAGCTGTAAGAGAGACAGCTCTAACCTGCATTTTGTTAATCTAAATTTAACATGCAGAAGCACCTTTCCGTTCTGTCTCCTCATTTGCAAATGATGACACTGGTCTTGTCTGACATTCATTACCTCAGGCAGCTTTACCACTTTGAGAAACCTTCCCAAAAAGGGCAAGGCTTCTCCTATAAGGCAGTCAGCTACCTTCTAAAACAAATCCAGATGTAAGTAACACTGCAGCTGGAACATTATGGTGCCTTGGAATGAGTGGGGTGGATCAGATGCAAGTTCACTGTACTGTAAATTTAGGAGGGATCCACAAGCCCTTAATTACTTTGTAAAGTAGGCTGACTGAATAGAAAATTATGCATGAGCATGTAATCTAGGAGGAAATATCCTCTGTGCATGACTGCACTGCTCTTAGCATTAGCACACAAAGAGCATTGTACTGAAAATCTGAAGTCCAGTGGTCTCTGGGAAAGTTTGCATATGGATGCAAACCTTTTGGCTCTTTTTTAGCCTATATCCTGATTGCTGCCTACCTCCTTTTTGAAAGGCCTACTGAGATGCTCCTCTATGTTAATTCTTGTGACACTTCCACTGTAACAGCTGTCATATAAAACTCATATGACAGCTTTCTGGTGCAATGAAATGTTTTAACATTTTTTAGGTGAAAAAATACTAATTTTTCTGGCTAATAAGCACAAACACACTAAGCATTAAATTCTCTGCATAAATTCATAAGGCATCAAGGTGCAGTATTTCAAGAGGCTTCTAAAAGTCCCCTACCCTCCTGGAGTGAGCACAAGACTAGGTGGAAAAAAAGACTTCCCTAGTGCTAGCTACAGTTGCAAGGAAAGGACAAATCAGGAGAAATTTATCTCTGCTCTCTTTCTGTGACAACTCAGTAAGAATAGTACCCAATTTCAAATAAACTGAGCTTTTTCATTAGTTGGTGGTGTCTATATGTGAAAACTTTGCCCACCAGTCCAGTGGTCTCTGACCACCAGTCACTGAGAAAGACTTCCAAACAGACAAGGTCTGAGTCTTAATGAATTTTTAGAAACTTATATGTTCTTTGATTATATATAGTTCAAAACAAAAGTTTTATTCTTACATGTTGGCCTGTCTTTATTGGCACCATAGATTTACTTTCTATGAGAGTGAGAGCATGACTACTATTTTGCCAGCATTTGTGATTGTGAAATACTTTACATTTACAGTGATCTATTGTTGCTAATGAGGAAAAATAAAATTTCTGTAGAGTGTTCAGTTAATTTCTTGTTGAAGTGAAGTAAAACTTATCTTTGGAAATCTCTGAAAGGATTATTTCTAATGGCGCCAATGGGACCCTTGCTTTTCTTATAAAAATATATGTGAATTTATAATGGACAATGATACAATTATCCCAGAATAGCTTCAGGAAAAAGCATCAGATTTCTTTGAAAGGAGGTGCACAGATATGGATGGCAGTGTATATTACTATTCTGCAGGAGGAGCAGATTCTAGGCTGGCTTTTATTTTCAATCTGAGGCATATTCTCTTACCACTTTTGATGGTCAGAAATAATCCCTATTAAATCAAGCTATTGCATTTCCTAAATGGAATTAGTCCTTATTTATTTAAGTACAAGACAAAGAATAATCTTACCCAGGGATTTAATAATCTTACTCAGGGATTTTAATATTGCCAGTGATGAAAAACTGAATACTTGAAGTCTCTTGGTATTCTCAGATCTTTACAGTCTCTCAAAGTCTATCCCTATTTAATCCAAGAAACTCCAATCTCAGTCTCATTTTAGCAAAAGAAACTATATTCGTGGGCCTTTTTCTCTTCTAGACCAGGAGTTCTGTCCTCTGCGTTCCCTCTAAAGCTTTTATGCAAAGTCCTGAAGAGCTGAATAGATCTTGTTAAAACTTAATTAAATGTTGCATTAAAAACACATCTGGAAAGGACATTACTCACAGATTTGTGTTTAATTTTTAACAATTATTTCTGTTGACTCCCCAGTTAACTTACATGGATATTCTTTCTCAAGAAGGTGGGGGAACTCCAAGATGTGCAGGACCAAAGCTTGCACTGAACAGGATTTTCAAAAGATCCTTGGCTCCCTCAGCATCTGAGCACGTTTAAACCTTGGATCTGGTTGTCTTTCTTTGCTCCTGGTCTCAAGCATGAATTACTGTAAGAGCATCTTCACTGACAGTAAAGTGCTTCCTCAGTAGATGTGAGCTTATTGTTGAGGTACTGTTGCTAGGACAGCCAGCTGATTAGAGGGCTGGTGGAGCAGCCAGTTGATGTAATACATGCTTGATAAAACTCTTATCAGCACCCCACACACTTTCAAGAATGCTCACAATGCAGCTGGGTTTATCAATAGGAAGAGACCCTCATTCTTTCTTGATTTCACTCACTTGTTGGAAGCAGCCTCTGCAGAGCTCTTTTAAAGCTTGAAAGCAACAGTTTCACCTCCTACTATTCATGCCCATCACACAGTGGCAAACAGATGAATGCCAGGTCAAAGAAAATATTTTTTCCATATTTCTGTTCTGATGATGTGAGCAAATCAGAGTGCTTTAAGCTGCTTTGTTTTCCATGTGCAGACATGCACTCTTTCTGAAGGTCTTGGGATGCTGTGTGCAATGAGCCATGCCCATCAGACTCTGAGGGCAACAGAGGAAAAAAGGCCACCAGAAGTGAAGGCATAATGTTCAACTGCAGATGGGATGGGCTTCCCAAATGCCATGACTGATCCAAGGCTTCAGTAGGGTAACTCAGGGATAATAATGGTGATGGTTGTCATTGTTCTTATTGTTACTATTATTAGCCACCAGGTACTTTTTACTGGTGCTATTTAAGTATATGAAATCAAAGACAATCCTTTATTTTTAATAAAAATTCCTGTGGTGATTCCTATTAAGTATATCTGTACTTAAATTCTTTATGCAGCAACTTCTATCAATCAATAGAGAGTATTTCTTTAACTCACTTAAAAACTACATTCTTTGATCAGTACTGCAAAGACAGATAACCAAAAGAAAACCTTTTATCTTGGAGAAAATCTAAGAAAAGCTTGTACTAGATGCATTAATGGCTTGCTGATCCATGATTTAGCATCACTGGTCCTTTTGCAACCACTTTGTTAAAAATGCAGATTAATTCTCAGACACCTTTTAGAAGGGATTTGATGGATGGTATTGGATTGCCATAGCAGCCCCTATACCCTTACACTGAATAGGTACTGAAGCTAGAGGGTGGCATTCCCATTACCCTTAGCTAAGAACTGTACACCTTGGTAATTTTTGGCCTTTGAAATGGCTTCAGGAGACTTTGGCCATCTGTCTATCATATGCTTATAAAATTTTGTTAGAATGATACTGGGAGAAGTAATTTTGGAAGGGTAGAATAAAATGTCAAAAGGAGGAGAGGATGGGCTGATTTCTGTGAAGCCTTGATGCCTGAAGCAAGTTACAGAAAGGCATTCTGGTCATCCTTACAAACTCACCGGGAATTAATTAAATAGATTTCAGTAACTGCTAGTGCAAACTTTACCAACGTAATGAGTCTGGGCATATTTGCCCCATGCAAGGATTTGGATTCTCATGTTTTTAGTTTATTGAACAGCCAGCCTGCTGCCAACAGAATAATTACAGGCAGTGTAAAAGTTCATTATCATCTTAATACTTTTCTAGTTTTTCTGTGTCCCTTGAAGAACAGGAGAATAGGAAGAGGCCTGATTTTCATTTTTGTCAGTTTTATCGTTTTATCAAATACATCCATCTCAGTTGTGAAAAGCTGGTTGTAGCAAGCAAGAAACAGTGGAACATTTGGGCTTGCAAATAGAGTTTCATAAAAAAGCAGCATTAAGATGTCAATTATATCAAGTGTAAAATAATATTTTTTTTTATTTATTTTATTTTTTTTTACTTCCAAGATCCTTTGTAGGTCCTTTGTAGCCTTAGCAAGGTCCATAGAGGACAGAGCAGGTGACAGAGCAGAGGATATTGAATCAGGTGGAAAGCACAGGCACACACAGTGCAACTGGGGAAGCCAGCAGCAGGAGGAGGCATTGTATACTGCTGGTTTACAAAGAAATCATTTTATAAATCTGTTTAAACATAACTTGGACATCATAGGACATACAGTTCCTGCAAATAGACTCTCTCCTTTATTCTTTCCACTTATAGTCCCTGACCATTTGAATGCTGTGGTTTAATTGTGTGAAACTTAGTTTCAGGATTTACTGTATTGCTCAGATTGCTCTGCAATTATTTCTTCAGATTCAGCAAAGTTGGCGGGAGCCAAATCAACCCTATCTCTACATCCAATTGTGCCATCACATGAAAAAAGGATTCTTTTTTCTGGATCACACAGGGTTTTCCCAGCATCCAGCCCTACTATACAGGTGATTTTTTTCGATGTGTGAATGTTCAGTATACTTGACTTTTAATTGCATTCCCCCTTAAACTTCTTCTCTTGGTAACTTCTTCATGGTTGCAGAAGGTGTTAGTTTTATCTGTCTTCTCTGCCCCTGCAGTCCTCACTCACACAAATACTTCACTGCAGTATGCCCTTTTACACCTTAGTCCTTCTTTCTTACCGCTGTAAAAAGGGCATAGCCAGTCCTGGGAAATCTTTCTGTGGCATGCTGATATATTGTGTTAAGTGTATTATCAACAATGACAAGCCTGCCACAGGAAACTCCAGCAACCCAGAAACCCTAGGAGGTTTTCATGTAGCAGCTCTTTTAAAAACAAGTGTATACCCCATGCAGAGAAGCTTTTTTTTTTTTTTCCCCCCCCTCTTTGATTTCCTACAGGTAGAATCAGCAGTAGATAATATACATAAAGAAAAGTCAACAAGACCTTGCTCAGGTGAAACAAACCCGAAAGTAGCAATAACTATGATGAGTTTTATTGGTACTGCCCATTTGTATAGCATTGCAGAGAACTCCATGCAGGTAGCAGAAAGCGTGTTCTAGAGGAGATCCTACTATTAATCGAACACCAAAAGGGAAATCCTGCCCTCATTTCAAGAGGACTGCTCCATTATAACCACTGCATTTGCACAACAAAGCGTGAAAGCCCTGGAAGGCTGCTGTTACTCATTAGTTTGAGAAAATAGGAATAGGTGTTTCAACGAAATTTTGCATTTCTTGCACACAGTTCAGGTCACCTTGCAGTTATAGATGAGGTCCTTTGGCTACAAAACATCTCCAGTCTGAGATGGGGCTGCTGTCCCCGGCAGAATTTTTTTTTTTTTTTTTTTTTTTTTTTTTTTTTAAAGTTGATTGTTTTTCCAGACAATTGACAGATTTTAACTGCAGACATCAGGAAGGTTAGCATGAATCCCATACGTGTGTCTAAACCAGGATTAAAAATGGCCATATACTAATAATAACATGATCATATTTTAAAGAATTATTCAGAATTTAGAAAGAAACCAATCTTTCAGGGAGTCTTATTTAATTTAGAAGCTTGTAATGAACAGGAATTTTTAATCTGTTTGAAATCTCCTTTCAAACTGAGCTCCAGCTATAGCCTGACCTTCTGACTTAACTGGGTAGAGTTATAGCATCAACAGCTAGAAATCCAAGTGCACAGTGCTCTTCTGTCCTCACAATAAAGTTGAAATCTCTGTTTTGGACCTCAGCCTGAGAGGTTCTGTGTGCCTTCTCTCTCCTGGCCTCGGGTGTCACAGATGGCACCCTGCAACATGTAGAAAAGCATCTTTGTTTTCCAACAACCTCCATTATCAGGGAGATGAAGTGGAGAGTTTTTAAAATATATGCATTGCTGCATGTATTCTGTCTGTAATTCTGCTGTGCCACAGGTACATCTAGGAAACAGGTACAGATATTTTCCAGAGCTAGGGGAATGGGGAGGTTCATGAATTACATCTTTTTCAAAAAGAGACTATACAGAATGCTCGTGTTTCAGACAGGGCAGCCTGAGAGAGATGAGGTATTTGGTAGCCCAGCATCCCAGCATTATATGGCAGAAACCTTCCTCCCCCATTCTGGACAAAGCTTGTACCTAGAAAATTACACAGTAAAAAAAAAAAAAAAAAATGCAGCTGGCTGTTTAATCCATTTATTATTTTTTTAGTATGTCTGTCCTTCTTTTACCTGATACCATGGTGAACAGGGGCAAATTCACATATTTAAGTGGGGAGAGAGCATTATATTTAATAGGACAGGAAAGAACTCCTACATGCCACCAGCCATGTACTTCCTCTCTACTTGTCTGGGGGGGGAGTTCTCCCTCTTCCTCCCCATCGCCCCTCTCCAGCTCAGGAGTCTGTATGAGCAGAACAGGCCTTCACAGATGTGCTAAGGAGGAACCTTTTGGGATGGCTCCTCAAAGTGCTTTATCTTTTGCTGAAAAATTGGTGCAAGAGCCAGAACTTAATGAAGTCTTCAGAGATAATTTGCGGTAAATCAGGGAATCTCAGAGGTATGGACCTGCAGTCTAACAAATTATTTATCTAGTTTTATTTCTCTTTTGAAAGGATGAAATCTCAGCTTTGTGGCAAGCTGTAATATCATCTTAGCTACATCCACATCATTATTATTTTTCAAATTTCCCGACATTAAAAAAAAAAAAAAAAAAAAAAAAGAGGCCAAGGCAATAGTTTGGAGTAATTTGCAGTTTATCTTCCGTCTTTAAAGCTTCTTGAGCACCTGTGCTATGCTCCTCAAGAAAATCACCTGAACAATAAAGTAGGGGAGGTCAAGATGGTATGCCAGTAATTCTCTCTTTCTCCTGGAAAAAGATCATCTCCTACTCCCTGGGATGAATCCAGCTCCACAATGCAGGGAGAAACAAAGTTTGCTCCCCAGTCTGCCAGAGAAACTCAGGAGACACCATGCCTCCCAAAAACACATAATTTCCAGTGCTGCACTGATGTTTCAATCACCACAGAGGCTTTGCAATTCTCAGGTAGGACCCTTTACAGTACTGGCCTGTTTACCACAGAAGTGTTTTGTTTCTCTCATTCAGATATAGGAAGAACAGATAAATGAGCAGAACCTTGCTGTGTTACTGAGGGTTCAGGACAGTAGTGGCAGAAATAGAACAGCATAAGGATGTGGCTTTTCTGAGCACCAGCAATACTGAGGAGAAATGTACACAATATCTTGGTTCTGGAGAAATTAATGTAAACTTGCTAGATCTGCTGAATCTTTTTTTTTTTTTCCACTGAAAGAGGTATGAACAGAAATGTTTTTCTCAGTTCTAGGAGCCAAGTTTCTTCCTCTGTTTGAAAACAAATAAGGTTTTCAAATGAGCTGGTAGCATTATGCTCTCAGTAGAAAAACACCCAGTCCTCAAAAGCACTCCTTGACCTCCACTGGCCACCTCAGCCCATGGACCAAGAACATGTAGATAGAATCAGTTCCTTTTTCCCTGATAGAATAATATATATTAGGACACAGGGGAAATGTTTGCTCTTGCTGAACCAGGGCTGGGGACCATTGCTCTCTATGAAAATGATTTTTTGGTCAGTTTTGGAGGGAGGAGGGAATTCCCCATTCATATCTCTTTTTTTAAACTAACTTACGTGGATGCACAGGGGCTGTTTGGAAATCACCTTTACTTGGATGGTTTTTCTGTTTTAAGGGTTCACATTGTAATGAACAGTCAAGAAATCCAGATGTGCTCTGTTACAATGAGAATATTTTAAATGGGCAGAAGTTCTGGTACACTCAGGACATTTCTCTGATCTTTACTGCTTGGTTATTTAATGCTAAGGAACCTGATTTCTCAGAAACATTTGTTAATTTTTATGGAACATGTAATTAGATACAAATAGATGCAAGTACTCAGCATCAGTTCCTTTCTTATGATTCCTGTTCTGTTTTTATGCACAGAACTCATGCAATTAGATTTTTACATAAAATGGATTCCTTATTTGAAAGCTTACTTAGCTTTCAAATTTTTATTTGAAAAAGCATGTAATGAATGAAAATAAATATTTCTTTTGAATAACACACTAACAAAGAAAAGGAAATCCCTTGCTCTGGGTTGTTACAGTCATGGGTTATGAACATTTAAGCAGGAGTTACTGCCATCCAGAGGAGAAAAGCCATAAACTGTCATACTTCATTATTTTTTTAAGCATAGAAAGGTAAACCTTAAATGGTCGATTCAGTTGATTTCATATTAAGGAATCAAAGAACAGCAAAATAATATATATTTTGGAAAAATATAAATAAATAGAAATAGAAATAGAAATAGAAATAGAAATAGAAATAGAAATAGAAATAGAAATAGAAGTACAAATACAAATACAAATACAAATACAAATATGGCTTCTCTGGGGTTTTTATATGTAGATCTTTATGTAACAAATTTCAGAACAATGCTGGAGAAACACAATAAAAAACACATCCACTGAGGAAAAAAAAACAGGTAATAAACTGGTTTTATTTTATTTTTCTTTCTGCAGTTTGAGGTATTTAAGGAAAAGGTTTTAGAAGTATCTGTGGTAGGTCCCAGGCTTTTGATATGAGTGAAAAAGTGGAAAGGAGAACGTATAATCTATGCCTCTTGTATCCCAAGCCTCCAGCGCAGTGCAGGCAGAGAGAATTCCCCTGATCCAGTGGGACAGGAGTGGGGAAGTTTTCAGGAATGTCCCCAGAGGGACCCCAGGCAGTGCTGGCCCAGGAGCCTGGCAGAAGAAAGCTCACAGGACACGCAGTGCTTGTTCCATCTGGGGGCTGGGCAGTCTGTGCACTGAAGGGATTTTGCACAACTCCTGATAACCCACCTAACAAAAATCCTCTGGGTCTCCAACTCCCAAGTAAAAGGCCCCTGCCCCTCTTCAATTTCTCCTTCTTTCCAGTAACTTTTTTCTTCATCGAAATTAACTTCTAGGAGCTGACATTTCTCCTTGTGTATCTTCAGGAGAGTTAAAAAACCAGCACCGGAATGACGGCTTTCCTCGGCACCGCGCTGCTGCCAAACCCCGCGCCCCCGCGCATCCCCTGCGCGCTGCCGCCACTGCCCCGGGGCAGGCGCTTCGGGGGGGTCCGCTCCGCGCCACTCCGGGCCGGCACNTGGGCGCCGGGAGGAGCGCTCCTCAGCCGCGCCCGCGGAAAGGGGGGGAGGGAGAGAGGGACAGGGGGGGCCGGTTCCGGGCACTCGGCAGGTTTTTTTCGGGGGGTTTCGCGTCACTTTCATCTCTGGACTCCGCAGCCCCTGGGGCGGTTCCCGGGTTCGTGGGAAATCGTCGGTGATGTTGGAGCAACCAAGGTAAAGCGTGAGCGGGGCACTGCCGGTGTCCGAACCGTCGAGTTGACGCTGGGTCGGTTTCGTGGCGATTAGTTTTGAAAACGAAACAAAAGAAAGATGTCACTTGGCTAAGGCGCGTTGCCTGTGCAGAAATGTCAGCAGGGCAGGTGTGGGCAAACCCTGCTGCTGTGGGTGACCCAAACCCCTCAAGTTACAACAGAGGTTGGAGATTCCAGTTCTCCTTCTCCAGGTGGAGCCCCTGGTAACTGCTTTGGCTTTTTGCAAACGAGTCTCCTGGCCTTCAAATAGATCGTGTGAAGGAGGGTGGAGCCTTCAGGAAGGAAATTTTCCTGGTCAGAGGATAATTCCCCCCGAATTTTAGACCATCTCTAGTGACACCTTCTTAACTTTCAGATTTGGACCACAAGTGTACCAACTTTTTAACTCAGGAAGCCCAAGTCTTCAGTAGATGCAGCTGTGTGTTACCAGCTGCCATAGATGTGCTCATGCTTCATAGGTAAGCACAGAACCAAACCAGGTTAAATGAATTAATAGTTTCCTCAAAGATTTCTGCCTAATGGAGGAATTTCCAGAAGGCCACCAGCCTAAGAGCAGTGATATGCCTGCCCTAGCTTTGGATTTATTTGTTAAGGTAGGAGAGAGGTCAAAAGCACAGAGCCTTCCACTTCAGTAAGTTATGTGCCTGCTGACCTGCTGTAGGAATAACTATTGATCTCAGTTCATAATTCCTGTAAAGAGTCCTGTACATATTGACAGTATTGGAACTCTGGATTTAAATACTAGGAGTGCCAAAGACAACCAAGCAAATACCTTAGCTTGCTGTCTACAAACTTCCCTTCTGCTGAAATATTTCAGTTGTGATTTTTGCCAATGACATTGAAAAAACACAAAATTTTATCTATTTTATTTAATGCAAAATAGCAATCTTTCAAAATAATGCTTTAGGTTTTTTTTAACAGGTTATTTTCCCTTTTTCTGTATAAAGCTAAAACTTAAGGGAAAATGGGAACTCCATTAGTATGTAATTCCTATCAATAGCATATATCATGGTCCATTTAAAAGTCCAGCAGAAAACTCCATTGATTTCACTCAGCTACCCACCACACAGAAATTTAATGAAGTTGGCAGTGAACAGGACAAGCCCTGTGGGTTTTGCCACTGTACAAGATACCTTCAGTACAGCGTTGTGTCATCTCTAGCTCCATCACAAGATGATCTTCTTCAATAACATGTAAGAAGCAATTGTTCTTTCAGGCAATAGATAACCCTAAAACAGCAGCATCCAAGAAAAGCAGAGCAGAAATCACTAGCTACTGTTTCCAATTAGAAAAAAAAGCATGAGAAAGAGGTATGTTTCACAGAGCCAAAATGATGTTCTGTTTCATGTAGTATATTTTTTTAAAATATTATAATACAAACAATTCCAAACCCTATTTAGAAACCTGCATCAAAAGCTGGAAGAACCACTGTTGAGATGTAAGGAGGTGCATGGGCCAGTGCCCAAAACATTGGATATAATTTTCCAGTATATTTGTCCAACCAGATCCATGTAAACTTTGAACAAGTTTGACAAGAACCACGGTGGCTTTTTTTTTACTTGCCACAGGAAGGGAAAAAGTCCCTTGTGTATCAGGTATCCCTTGAAATGAGCAAAATCATTGTGGAAAAATGTTTTTGTACATTTTAATACAATCATGGATCAAGAAAATTCTTTGAAGAAAATTTATTGCATTAATTTCAAGCCTGTTTCTTAAGTTGCCTAGTCTACATAGCTGCCTAAATGGGTAAGTGCCAATGTAAAGAGTCAGTATTAGGGGATGCTAAATGAAATCATAGAATCATAGAATTGGCTGGGTTGGAAGGGACCTCAGAGATCACCAAGTCCAACCCTTGATCCAGTACCGCTGTGGTTACCAGCCCATGGCACTGAGTGCCACATCCAGTCTCTTTTTAAATGTCTCCAGGGATGGAGAATCCACTGCTTCCCTGGGCAGCCCATTCCAATGCCTGATCACCCGCTCCGTAAAGAAATTCTTTCTAATATCCAACCTAAACCTCCCCTGGCACAACTTAAGACCGTGTCCTCTTGTCTTGCTGAGAGGTGCCTGGGAAAAGAGACCAACCCCCCCCTGGCTCCAACCTCCTTTCAGATAGTTGTAGAGAGTGATGAGGTCTCCCCTGAGCCTCCTCTTCTTCAGGCTAAACAGCCCCAGCTCCCTCAGCCTCTCCTCATAGGATCTGTGCTCCAGTCCCTTCACCAGCCTGGTTGCCCTCCTTTGGACCTGCTCCAGGACCCCAATCTCCTTCCTGAACTGAGGGGCCCAGAACTGGACACAGGACTCGAGGTGTGGCCTCACCAGCGCTGAGTACAGGGGCAGAATCACCTCCTTGGACCTGCTGGTGACGCTGTTCCTGATACAGGCCAGGATGCCATTGGCCTTCTTGGCCACCTGGGCACACTGCTGGCTCATGTTCAGCTTCCTGTCAATCCAAACCCCCAGGTCCCTCTCTGTCTGGCTGCCCTCAGCCACTCTCAGCCAATGCCTGTAGCATTGCATGGGGTTGTTGTGGCACCACCCGTTCTTGTGCCCCTTACCAAAGTGTGTTCTTCACTACGTAAACAAACTGATGAATCATCTTGCTAGCTAAGAGGGTGACAGTCAAATTATATTTCTTCTCTTCCCAATGCAACAGGTTAGTCATTTGAGACAGGAAATCACTTTGTGTTTGGAAGCAGTACTCAAACCAGTTTCCAGAAGGGTGAATGGCTTGGGTTGCAGCAGGGATGATGTGATTATGAGGAAGCAGAATGGGACAAGTTCCAGCAAAAACTCTGTAGAATGCAAAAGTGAATATTATTCTTGATGTAAATCTTTATTAGGTGGCTCAAAAAAAAATACAGCAAGATTAACTCTAGAAATACATTCAGCTCCTAGAGCTGTTTCTATAGAATTCTATTCAACGTGGTAGGATTTTTCTATAGAAACGCTTGCCTTTGCCCTGCATCTATCACCCTGACACCAGCTGTACAGAGGTATCTTCAAAAGGAGGGATGTAAAGGAAGAACTAGAGATGTAGATGTGGAAGTATGAAAACACATGGATTTTTTCTCTCTTCTGCTTCTAGTCAGCTGCAGTATCTCGCTGCTAGTGAAAGCTGGCAGAGGAATCAATGACAAGCTGCTGAATGATAAGGAAGGCACAGAGTGCTCAGTAGCACTTTGAGAACTATCTCCTGTGGAGGATCTGCACCAAAGCTGATTTTGATTCCTCTTTGTGAAGGCAGAGGCTAAACTTTGGAGTGGAGTCAAGGTCTATTTTTATGATGCTAAGATCTCCCTGGGAATTTATGAGAGTCTCTTTGGATTTCACTCATCCTTTTAGGAAGTGTGGATTATAGATCAGTCATTTTAAGCCAGCTGACCTCAGTCACCTTCAGTGACAGGTAAACTCAATCTTAAAGTGAAAGAATCCCCAGGGGTGCTGGTTTCTGCCAGAGGATATGTGTGTACTATCAGACTATTAAAACAGCAAGAGAAATGTGATGCAGACCAGGGCCAGTTGCTTGGAGCAGTGCTGCAGACAGAACTAAATATAAGGACCACTGACATTTCATTGCAGAATTATTTATCCTTCCCAGATTGTCCAGAATTAAATGGAATTAAATTCATTCATGAATCCCACTTCATATGATGATACAAGGGACTAATAGCAACTACCTGTTGGATGGCAGTGGAGCAGAGCAGTGCCTGAAGCATTTGGGTTACTCAGAGCAGGCTTCAAAGATTGCCTGAAAAGCTGCTGCCTTTTGTACAGCTCACTGTTATCTACCTGTAAATCACACAATATTCATGGCTTGGGCTTATGATGGAGTGAGTTTTCTTAATAGTTGATGAGTATAAAACATAAAGCTCCACATTTCAATGTAAAAATTTCTAGTTGTTCTGAAAAGGAAAGAAATTATGATGGATTCTCTTATAGGAGACATTTAATGCCCTATTCAAACACTATCCAGATACTTTATTTGACAGCCTCATCAAGAGTAAGGATTACACGGGATCTGCTATCTGAAAGAAATTAAAATGCTGGCATATTTTCTTGGCTCTTAGACATCTGAGAAACCTAGACATAGATGATGCCAAACTATCTGCCAAATGTATACTTCCTCTAGCCTTATTTTCCTAAATGAAATGTGGTTACCCCAAAAGATACCTGGAATTGAGAAGGAGAGATCAACTACATTTGGCTTTCCTAGATGTGTTCTAATTCCTGGTGAGTTTTTTACAATTGCTATTACAACTTTGAAGGAAAGATTTACTCATTAACAATTGTCATTTTACTTTTTCAACACTGAAAAATTAAAGCTATCGGGGTATTGTTGGAGTTTTAGGCAAGCATTCTCATTGGTTCATTGGAATTACACCACAGGCATCCAGTATGCTTACTGATCCATTTAAGGATTTTGCTTCTATTTGATCAATCCCTTAAACAAAAAGTGAATAAATTATAAAATTACATTTACATACATAATTACAAACTATCATTTGTAAACAATTATAAACAGTAAACACATAATTCCAGCCTTCAAACAAATATGACAAATAATGTAATAATAAATGTAAGGGAAAGATATCTGATTATTTTAGGTCAGTTTTAGAATCATAGATAATTTAGGCTGGAAAGGGATTTTGTAGGTCATTTAGTCCAACCCCCTTCTCAAAGCACTTCTCATTACACATGGCTGTGTCCAGTTGAGTTGAACCCTCCAGAGACAGAGATTCCACAAGCACAGCTGAATGCTGATTGCTGCATGCATTGGTAAGAAAGCAATCCAAGTGCAAAATTATTCTGCATTTTTGTGTATACAGTTTGAAATATTCCACACCAAACAACTTTCTCACTTGGAAAACTTTCTGAGTTACATATATGCTGTTCAGGAATCCTATAGCAGAACTTTGTGCCAAGTGATAGCTAACAGGTGACAAGAGGTACTGCCTCCATTTGGGCTTGTATAAGCCTACAGTGGTAATAATTAGTTGAATAGCTCAGAGTGAGAAAGTTAGCAAAATCAGAAAAACCTTTCTATCTGATTTACAGCGGGTTTGTTTCCTTGTTTACAAAATTAGTTGGGCTTTTTCTCTCTAGTCACAGAATCACAGAATTATTGAGGCTGGAAAAGACCTCTGAGGTCATCAAGTCCAGTTTATGACCTTACACTACCAGCCTATTCTGAAATCTGTACTTGATTTTCTAGATGTTCTATTTAGCCTATAGCATCTTTGTGCCTTATCCAAAGGTTTAATAGTCTTTCCTTTATGCTTCATATGAAAATGTTGACTGAAGCCTTAGCCAGCATCAGAACATGTGTATTCAGCCCTGTGCAAATTCTTCAGGAGAACTTTTGCAACACTGGCAATTACCCTCTCCCAAAGTGTTGTTTGGGCTTTTTTTGTGGGTCAGCTAGCTGTTTGTGCCTTACTCTGTCCTCATGACTGGGTCTGTCTGAGGGCAGTTACAGCAGTTTCTGGGTGAGCAGGTGTAAATCTCATCATTCCTTGTTTTCTACTTACCTTGCAACACAATCCTCCTTTTATATCTAATGTTATTTCTAGCCAACAGTCTCTTTGAATTAGAGATGCTATAATTCTAGAGTTTCTAGAATTTAAAGCTTCTAGATGTAATTTTCTCTTAGGCTTATTGGGGGAGTGATAAAAATCTGTAAATTGTCATTGTATTTAAAACCAGTCCCTTAAAAAGCATGTCATGGTTTAAATCATGTTTTTGGAAAAACTCTGGAAATTCTATCATCACTGCTAGGACCATTGGTAGCCCTTCCCAGTGTGTAAATCCCCCGTGAGTTCACAGCCCCTTCTCAGATCTCATCTGACCTCTGTATAACTGAACAACAGAAGTTTTGCCTCATGCTACTGACCTGTTCTATCTCTCCTCTACTTCTGTCCCCTGTTCTGTGCAGCTCTCAGGTCAGAAGACCCAGAAAAGCAGTTGTGATTACTTTCCTGGCACAATGCTGCTTTGAGAAACACATCTCAGAGACACAGCTACTTCCTACTGCTTTGGTCTCAGTTCCTTGCTGAAGAGAGATTTTGATCCAGACCTGTTGCTGGAAGCCTCTTCTTCCACCTTCCTGGGCGACCAGTGCTGTGTTAGGTCAGTTCCACAGCCAGAAATGAACATGGGGAATTTTGTTTAAACTGTGGAGCTGATAGTGTTGAACCCATCTATTTGTATAAACTAACTGACTATTTTTTTTTCCATCTGTAATGTAAATCTACTGTGGTATTGTGAAACTTTATTTATTTTAAGCTTGCAAGATTTACCAAAGCAAACCATACAAAAAGTGTCCTTTCCAACTTCCATACCATTTTTCTAGTGAGTTATTTGTTGGAAAGATATGTTCATGTGTAATTAAATGTGGCTTGCTTAAACCTTTGCAGTTGGTAGCTTAATATATATTTTGTTATACTTTGAGTACAAAGACTATATTATGCTTTTGTTGGCATCCTTGCTGGTTAGTATGCCAACTGCATAATTTTGTTCTCTGCTATATGTCAGGATTGGAGTGCCGAGGGCTCAACAGGTGGTGCTGGGATAAAATTCTGGCAAATCAAATAGGTAATGCAGTTATTTCTTTTGTCAAATTATAATTGAAAACAGAGACAAGTGAAATGAAACTCACATTTTCCCTGTGCAAAACATGGTTTAGAATTAAATTCAAATCAGTTTCCATGACAAATACACATTACTACTGGATCTTGATCTGTAAATAAACATGCAACACCTTAGTTTTGATGTAGAATTATTTGTTCCCTGTAAATTTAAACCTCAACCATCAGTGTTTAAATAATAACAGAGGGCTAGAGTGCTCCAGGAATGTGTTGTCTTTCATGTACACATTTTGCAGAAAATGTGCCAAAAGCTTCAGGAAAACTTTGAAAAGATTGAAATCTAAAAAGTAAGAGAATTTGAGACAATATGTGATAGAACCATAACTCAAATGTTTAACGTCAAACATTTCCTGCCATATTGTTTTCTAATCACTTCTATAACCATGTTCCCAGAAGGACATAAATACACTGGTAATTCTGGGGAGAGTGCTGAATAAGGTGCTGCTCATTTTATGCTTGATTTGGATAATGCTTATTAATCCTAAATCATAAAAAATGGGATAAGTCCTTCTGCAACAAAAATGTAACAAATCACGTATTCATAGCTTGATTTTCCAAAATTGCATTTAAAGTGACGTATGCACTTGCAAGCCTATCTGCTTTACTATTGTAGCTGATCTTTATTTTCTTATACTGAGATGTTTTTATTTTCTTCTGAGGATCTGTCTAAATCTAATATATAGAATCTTACGGGTCCTACAATCGTTGTAGTTTTCTTTAGATCTCTGTTCCTCCACATTCAAAGACATTTCTCCTAAAGTATAATTTTCTCAGCTCCTAGTTCTGTTTTGTCAGATCTGAACCCATCACCCACTGAAGCAGCTTCCTGCAGTGGCCTTCAGTTCCTTAGGGTAATCACAAATGTCTTCATGACCCTTTCAAACTCTTATTTAACTGGAGGTTTTACCTTTGTTTGGGGACAGATGGTACATCCTCTTTTCTCACTTAATAGCTCATTCCATAAGTCATCAGGAACTGTGCAGAATAAGAACAGGGTATCACATTCAATCCATAAAACTCCTTCTTTTTACTTTTTATATACTGTAGTTGCTATTGTAGTTGCTATTGTTCAGTCCTAGGAGAATGCATGTTTCTCCATCACTGGAGCAGGCTGAGGTTGTGATGCTGGCATAATGCAAGCCAGTTGGATAATGCAAGGCCAACAGTACCAGATAACCATATCAGCTTACCCTAGTAAGGCTGATATCACCTCCAAAATCATATTAAAAAAAAAAAAAATTCAAATTCAATGTATATAGGAGTGGAAAATTGAGCAGAAATTGGCTGGATTCATTAAGAGCTACTAAATCCTTGAGCCTTTAAACTATTGTCATTTGGCTAGTCATCACTGTACTTTCTTCACACTTTTCAGTATGAAGATACCTGGGAACAAGAAGACATTGGCTGAGAATAAGGATCCCAGTTCAACATAACCCTCTTCACAATCTTGGGCTGAATGCATTACTAGGAATGCAGGGCACAACTTCCTTAACCCAGTAAAGTTGCACCCACTTGGCTGAGGAGTTAATCTCTGCATGGGACTGACTCAGAAGGTACAAAGTAAATTCTTTGCTTCTTTAGAAATCCTTCCACTTTACTGCTACATTTCCAGGCTGACCTGGGACACGCTATGACAACCAAACCTTGTTCTCTATGATTTGACACTGATGTTCAATGTATGAGAGAAATCATTCTGGTTTTTCTCTTTTTTTTTTCTCTCTCTATTTTTTTTTTATTTTTTTTTTTTTAGGTAGAAATGCTGAATGTTTATCTTAAACCTCAGGTAGCCGTTCAGAAATGAAACAGCTGAGAAGCAGATAATGTACCCCTTTCATTGACAAAAGATTTATGTCTTGTCTGGCAGAACTTTGTACTTAATGGGTCTCACTGCTGACATAGTCAAACACAAGTAGCACGTAGTCTGGTGTTTATCCAGTGGAACCCAGACTGCTGCTCCCACACTTGTTTGTGTGAAATTAAATCAGCCACATTGAAATTGGCAAAGATTTAAGAACATGATAAAATTCCTATTAAGAAGGGGAGAAAGAGTCTCAGAAGCAGACTGAATCAATGAATCCCATACAAAAATAAGCAGGGTGCACGTGGACATTTCTGCTGACCTCCTGTAGGAGCCATCTCTCCAGTTGCAAGGCACCCTCTCCCCATGGGAACAGGTGAGGAGTTCAGCCACAAAGGCAACGACCCTTCCCCCACAGCTCTCAAAACTATAGTGGTCTGGCTCTATCATCTGTAACATTAAATTCCATGCTCTGCCAAAAAGAGAAGGGGAACAGTGTTAAACATGGTCTTGGGTATATCTTTGCCATAGACTACATGTAGCTTGGTTCCCTGACTGCTTCAGAGAGAGAAGGCTTCTAAGTGTTTAAGAAAAAAAAAACTTTTTTTTTTTGCTTTTTAGGTAGCGGGTGAAAAAGGTAAATAAGAATAGTAAAATTCTGCATTTCCCAGGAGATCCTTTCTCCAAGGATAGTATGGTAGTTTCCAACACCTCTGCCACAGCTAAAATGAAGGAGAAGTAAACATTTGTTAGGTGTAGTGATGACACTCAGAAGGGCCCTCAAGGGAGGCGAGCAGAGGTGAAAGATCTGCTGTACCTTCATTTCATGAACTGAGCAGGTAAACCTGTGTGTTTTCTCTTCCCTGCCCTTCATCACTCTGCCAATCCAGACAGCAGTAACCAGAGAAGTGCAGCCAGTGGCAGAGTAAACTGCACATTGAAAAGCACAGTCAGAATTTGCCCCAGAGGAAATAAATTAATTGTACGTCTGCTTAAAATATCCCCTCCCATCCAATACAAAAATCACTACTTTCTTTGGAAATATGACTGTTACCCTAGGACAGAAAAATATAATATAATAGGTAGGAAATTAATTTTCTGGTAAGCATCAGACTTCTTGAAAGCCCAGAGGTTAATGCACACAGCAGGATGGCCACAGACCTGGACCCCATCCCTTCTTTAGTCAATATTATTCTATGTTGCATCAAGAAAGTCTCAATGTTTCTTACTAAATAATTTCATCCATAAAATCAAAATGAACCTACGTGACTCCCACTCTGTTGTGAATGGTGGAGATAATCTGACTTACCTTTCAAATAAGAATGCTCACATAGAAACAGGTTCCTGAAATGTGCACTTTTAGTATGCCATGCTGTTGTGTTACATAAAAATATCTCTGTGGTACTTAAGAACAGAGTGGCAGCAAATTTTGCCAATTTTTTTTTTATGTTGCTTTAGATTTGAAGAGAACCTGTCCTTTGCCTTTTCAGGTACAGCATTTGACTAAGTGAATATATGAAATACATCTGGCTCATATTTACCTCTTAGAAACAGCCTACATTGGGTTTTATTTTTTGAAAATTAAATTTCTTTTTCTGTGTAGTTATTTGCCATCATTCTCTTTGAGGGTGTATAACAAAGCAAATGTTTGGAGGCAGAAAAATGGGGGGAGGGGGGGGGGGGGGGGGGGGGGAGGTTTGGGCATAGGATCTGTATACTTTTGTGAATAAAGTGTTTGTAGATGAGTGCACATGTATGTAAATCTCACCTCTAAGCCTGGAACCAGATTTCCAGTTGTTCTTGAGTTTACATACAAAAAGACAATTTTAGATTGAAAATAATATCTCTCTCTGTTATTTAAAAAAAGGAGGAGGGGAACAAATCCTCCAAAACAGTAGTAAGATGGTTATCATTTTCCTCTCTACCAGTCCTCCTAGAGCCCAGAAATACATACTTGGAGTTATATTTGCATCTCAGTTCAGTGTTCCAGGTTTTAGCTATTCAAATCCTTTTTTCCATTAGTGTAAGTTAAGCAGCTCAGGCTTTGTGTGCAGATGCTGCCCTACTTTTGTCCCTCTGGCTCTCTGTGCCTTCAGTTCAATTAACCTGCTCTGGCCCAGGACTGCCCAGTCCAGCCAGCCCTGCAGGCAGAGCCCATTGCCAGGGCTGGGAGTGCTCCCAGCACACCTGCCCAAGATTGTCAGGTCCAGAGATTTGCAGGGGAAGAGGCCAGGGATCAAAAGTCTGCATTTAGAGCTGTCTGTGCTTGTTCCCAGGCTCTGTTCTGCCATCCCACCTCTGCTTACAGCTTCCCGTTGTGGTTCCTGTACAGATGCACAGGGCATGATGCTTTTTGCCCTTCTCTATTTTCCTTTCTATAATTTCCTCTTTGTTTATTCTTACTACAAATAATCTAAGGGCTGGAAATGTGATCCACACCAAGTCCTGTCACTGTGGGACCTAAAATGGCAATGTCCACCCAGAGGTGTCTGGTTTCCAGTGACAGTAACTGTGATAGGCATTGCTTTGGTCACACACCTAAATTTCATAACAGTGCAGGAGAAAGGGTTGGTGAAATCTACTTTGGCCTCTTTTTATGATTTTGTTATGATTAATGGATAAGACTAAACCATTTTTAGTGCATTTATTATCAGAAACAATATTGAAAGTAATTTGACCTCTATAGTACTTTCTTTTTGTAATAATACTACACAGTGGCAAAAAAAGGCTATGAAACTCTGTGTAGAGATCTTTATCTTAGTTGAACTGCTTGAAATATAGACAATGGAAATTCTCTGGGTTGACATTGGTATAATAGGAAGCAGAATATCACCTGCTCTCCTGAGCAATGTGCTGTCACCACAAACTACATCACCATACATACCTAACACATTAAAAGTTTATTTGTCAGCCTGCTCCTGTGAGCTTTTTATTTATGGCTACTTTATCATCTCAATAAAGCCATGGTTTTCATGATTAGAAACATAACAGTCTTGCAAACTCCAAAGTTGTGTAGGTGAACGTGACTGTTTTATTATGGAGCCATTCTGCTGTGTGCACTGGGGAAATCAGCTAATGCCATCCTGTGTTACTCAGCCAGAAGATCAGGTGTAGTCCAAAAGTGTAGTCCTCACATGTTGCAGATCACCAAAGGGCTAAATTAGTCTGTTTCTCACAGGGCTTTAGTTGGAACTGAAGCTAATATTGCTGTCCGCAGCTTCTTCAGCAAAGGACTGTGCCTCCTCCAGCACATGGACATGACCCCTCAACAGTGGTGGCCTCCTGAAAAAGTTATTTCACACTTGCTAGAGAAGACAATGGTGTGTGGCACAGCAGTCCAGTTATGGTGGTGAGCAGCTGTACAATTTAGCTCTTGAGGGATGGTCTAAGAGTTTACCTGAGGAGTGAGAGCTGAGGTAAAACACTGACTGAGATGCCTGATGCCAGTGCCATTTAGTGGTCAGATACATCCAGCAGAACTAAGCTGCCAATTTTCTAAGGATAAGGAAAATAATTATGGACTGATGTTACCATTCTCAAATTCAACTCCTTACAGAAAGATGAAATAAAAAATAAAAATTGCAGCAATTTACCTTAAAATTAAAAAGGAGCAGCTGGCACAGTCCCCATGTAGTCTGCATAAAGGCATAATGAATGTTCAGTGTACTTGCATATCATTAAACAGCCTCTTCTAATATCAAAAGTAGTTCCCGTGTCAAAGGGCAGAGAGCATGGTTACCAGGAGTGAAAAGCTATCATTCAGAATTTAAGTCATGTCCAGTGGAGAAAAATAGGTAAGACGTGGAGAAGTTAACAAAAACTGCAATAAATAGGCCAAAAATATTTTGAAGAGTGACTTGCTGAATATACAAACCTAATCAACTTTTGCATGGTAACCTCAGACTCTAGAAAGCTGCTGGTGAACTCGTGGTGGCAATACAGGGCAGAGAGGCAAAAGGAACAGTTATGGAAGAAAAAGACATTGTAGGAAACCTAAGTGTGTTATTTGCATTGATAAGCAGTAAGGGCAGTCAGGGAGGTTCTCATACGAGACCAAAAGGGTCTCCAGGACTGCATCAGATTAAAGTGTGTGCACTTGGAGCAGAAGTTATTCACTCATAATTTCCAAATAAACTCAAATATGAAATTTCCAGTAATGGCACCTTTCTTCAGGTGCTCTGCAGCCCTGAACAAGGGGATTTTGAAGGTGCACTGGGTAAAATGTAAAAACACGAATTTGTGTGTTGGGAGAAAGAATGAGAGGTATAATTGCTCATGTAGTCTGAGTATTCCTTTTGGGAAAGATTTGTTTGTCAGTTTCATCCCAAGAGGTTTGTTTGAGATTGTTAACAAGAAAATAACTAATTCGCACTGACCCCAGTGCCACAGGCAGGGAAAAAGATCTGTGAGAAAAGCTCCAGAGGTGACCCTGATAACTAGGAACCTAGTAAACCTGATTTCTGCAGCAAACAAACTGGTAGAAGTTGGAAAAGGAATCAAACTCGTCAATTTATGGAAAAAGACATGCCCCAGAGAGTCCATCTGACTTCTGTTAGAAGACACAAGACAGTCTTACCTCCCAAACCTACTAGAGTTCTGGGAAGGAACTGGCATGTTGTGTGTTATAGTGAAACCCCAGCAGTCCTGTTAAATGTGCACCCTCTGAGACACAGCTGCATGCTCCCTGCCTTGCTGAGTGAATTAGCTGTATTGGAGTCATAAAAATCTGTTGCAGTTGTAACTAATATTGCAGGGCTTTGGTTTTCCTGTTGCATGGAACAGAATCTCTGTACTTTTGCCTTTTTTCAAAAGCTCCAAGCCAAATTTCATATGCATCAATGGGAAAATGTACTGCTGGAGCTACCTATGGAATACACCTTAAGGATAAATTGCATACATGCCACAGAAAGACATAACAGAATTTTATTGCCATTGTTCATCCTTTTTGTATCTGGTCTGCAGCCTAAAGTTGTTAATCAGCAGCTCCTCCTGCTTTTACTCAGGTGCCTTCAACACCAAGAGTGAATTTCCTCTCTAGGTGTTTCCACTGTAAGCTTTGCCAATGCTCTCATGTTCAGTATGTCAGTCAGCTGAGCTCCTGTTTAAATTGTGCCAGTAACTCATGTCTGGAGATATTTCACCCTGGTCTGGTGCAGTGAGCACAGTGTCCCTCTGAAGCTGATGGAGACATTGGGTCTTGGGTAGACCCCGTTCAGGTCTGAGGGACAGCAAGTGTGATTCTGGATGCTTTCTCAGGTACCCTGCAGCCCTGAACAAGGAAATTTTGAAGGTGCACTGGGTAAAAGACCATAAAAACCCCAACAATTTCTGTATTGGGTACCAAGAAGAAAGAATACAGCAGCTCATGTAGTCTGAGTGCTCCTTTTGGGAAAGATTTGATCTCACTGTGAGATTTCTTCCAAGAGGTTGTGGGGTTTTTTGAGATTGCTACCAAGAACCCAAAGTAAAACTACTATCAGGAAAAATGCGTAATATCTGTTACAAAGCTCTAGCTACAGCAATACAAATGCTAGTTCTAACCCTAGTATTCTCTCTTTCTCTGAATGTCAGGGCAGGTTATATTATGGTTGGACATGGTGGTAAAACAAATTGTCTATCACAAGCTGTATCGTTTAAAGAAAAGATCAGCTGAAAGAGATCAGCCATTCCTGGACAGGAAGAATATATCCCTTATTTGAAAAAAGATGTAAAAGTGATTCATACACTGTTGCCCAGTGCTAATCAGGAAAGATTTTAGGTGCACCCTCTCCAGTGCACTAAATCCATAATCTTCATATATTTAGAGACCAGCCAATAAAAAGACAACAGATTGACTCTCTTGTTTCTCAAACAGAAAATAGGAAAAGCATGAAAGAAAACTCAATGAAGACAACGTTCACAGAATTTAAGAAAAAATGTTCAAATCATAGAATGGTTTGGGTGTGTAGGGACCTTTAGCAGCCATCTAATCCAAAGCCTGTGCAATGGGCAGGGACATCTTCAAATAATAAGGTTGCTTCATAGCCCTGTCCAGACTGACCTTGACTGGATGCAGATCTCTGAGTATGTGTGTGAAATATTGCTTATCCTTTCCATGTCTGCCCACAAAGTCATGCAAATGACAGTGGAGATCCCCATTAAAAATATATCCAAGCTGAGGTTCTTCATCTGCTAAAGTATTTTGATGTCCTGTCCCAAAAAAAGCTTAAAGCAAAGTAAGGTTACTTTCATTAGCTGGTCAAAGTTTGGACAAAACATGTTTCTTTGAGATTCTTTTTTTCTTTCTCTTTTCCTTTCTTTTTTATCTTTTCCTTTCTCTCTTTTCCCTTCTCCTCTTCATCTCTTTCTTTCTTTTTAGGTCTCCCTTTTCCCTATTCCTCTTTATCTTCTATTTTTCTTTTTTTCCTCTTTGTCTCTTTTTCTCTCTCCTTTTTTTTCTTCTCATTTTTCTTTTTTTTCGCTTTTTCTCTTTTTTTTTTTCCCCACAAAGCTACTTTTGAAATAATCTTCTGTTGACATACACAGTTCCAACTTTCATCGGTGATAAAAACTACAACAACTAAGGGTCAAACCTTACAAAGTAGCTCATGAGTAAATGGATTTTAATGGGGTCAATTATCCCCACATGCTTGTGTGCAGGTTTCATTAATATTGATAGATCATAGACATGTATTGAGCTGAAGAATAAGGTATCCCTGGCCACCCTGCTATATTTTTTGAGTGTGATGATTTAGAATTCTTCAAGATGTTAATTTTCAAATGTCTAGAATGATAGTGGCAGAAAAAAACCCACACATTTGTCCATTACACCTGCAAGACACAGAAAAATTTTAAAAATTAGATTAAACATGTCTGAAACAGTGCAGTTTCAGTTTGTGCTTTTTCCATAATTTAGAATCACATTACATGCATGTCTCTCCATAAATATTTAATGAAATGGAAATGAATATGTAGTAGTCTGTGTTCTTCCCTCTAAGGGTTAAGTTCCATTTCTGCAAATTGGTTTGTGCCCTGTTTCTGTTCCTGTGTCTCCATGCATCCAGACATTTTCTTGGCATCTCTGACTCTTCTGAGGGTTCAGGAGATCTTCAGAGATTTGCTGGTAATTGACCTGTTTGGATTGCACATGACGGGCATTTGCTAAAAGATAATACAATCCTGCATTTTGTTGTTAAGTGCTGGATGTGTTATTAACTTGTGGCCAAACCAGAATAAAGGCTCAGGAGACATTGTTTTCCCTTAGACAACTTCATTTGGTTCTTACCGTAATCTCCATTATACATGAATACATGAGGCACTTTGGTCTCAGAGACATATTCTTTAACTTGTCAGCTGTGTTTGCCCAGTAATGAATACTCCCACTTTGCTTCACTTTTTTTTTTTTTTTTTTTTTTTTCAACATAACATCAAAGTCAGATGATTTAACCTTCTGCTGCTCCTCTAACCACTAACATGTGCCTGTCCCTGCTAACTGGGTATTGGAACATGTGTGAATGTTTTCTGAGAACACAGGCTTATCCAGTGAAGGAAACCTGATGTTTTCTCTGTTGAAAACATGGATAATTAATAAGCTTGTGTTTATCATGTACCAGAAACAAATTTGCCCGCAGCATAATTCTGGAGGAACCTTCAGGTTTAGTTCTGCTGTAATTTAAACTGGTATCATCTCAGTGTAACACATCTGATTTCAGCAAAGTTCCTCATCTTTTGCACCACCTTTAGTAGACAAGAAAATATAAAATTAGATCCTATAAACAATGAATTAATACTAGCCAGATAAGCACATGCAATCTACTTTGTGTAACACAAGAATTAAATACTGCTGATCTTTGCAAGTAGCAATGACAACTCAAATACAGTGCCCTAGGGCCTAAAATAACCTGGAGGCTAATTAACTGTGAAGAAAGCTTTTTATATTACACTTTGATTTAAATAAATTCAGCAGAAGTCCACAGAGACCAATAAGCATTTTTAGGCAGTCTAGCTAAATATTACCCCAAAAATGATCAAGCTACATAGGATTCTGGCTTGTAAGATGTCTGATTAATATATTGTTCTCCAATGATGTAGGTGCTTAAATGAAATAAAAGCAAGAGGTGGGGACAGAGGATGTCAGTACAATGTTCATGATTTTGTATATCTTTATTTTGACGTTGTACTAATAGAAATATATTTTACACCAGGGTTTTATAACACTGCCCTAAAATACATAGTCCCTGTAAGCCCAGAAGCTGATAATGTCAATTGAAAAAGAAAAAGCAAGCAGGCATCACTCTCTATGCCTTCATTTCAGAGCTTATTCAAGTATTCTGTTACAATCTCTCAGTGAAACCTGAAGGTGCATACTAGCAATATGCAAGCAAAGTGCTGCAAGGCCAATTGCTGAGCACAGAAGTGTTATCAGCAAGGAATCCCTGTGGGCAAAATGAAATCCTGCTTTGTTCATAAAAGTTCTGATCACAGATAATAACTGGGGTGCACACAGGTCTGTATCCAACAAATATAGCAGCCACCTACAAATGTCTAGGCTAAAATTATGAAACTATGATGATGATGATGATGATGATGAAACAGCATATAGCAAAGTCTCTGTAATCCTCCTATCACAATACCACAGAAAAGAGAACATATTTCAACAGGTTTCTTTTTAATCAAATAACACATTGGGAACAAGTGTGTTATATGCTCTAAGCATATCTTTTCAATGCAAAATAATTCTGTATAGCATAGCTCTTAAAATTTTATAATTCTGGTGCGATGATTCAGATGACAAGGCACTCAGCTTTCCCAGGACATCTAATGCATTTTTTTGTTGCTATTCCCTTGAGATGGAAAATTGGTAACTCTTACAGTACTGCAGGGCATCTGACTCTTTTTCTTCTTCAGCAGGAATATGAAGTCTCTGTAACTGAACTGGATGTAAAAGCATTTTTCCTCACTTGCAAGATGATGGTCCTTTTCTTCCAGTATGTAAAACACAAAATAAGTTTATGTTTATACCTGCTATACAAAATAAAGTTAATTCTTTAAGAGATTGCTAAAAGCTGTTTTACCTGGACTCCTGATCATTGTGACCAATTTGTTTTTCTTGAACAGCAGCCTAGTTGTGACAACATAGCAAACAGAAAATGGCACACCTTATCTCAAAGGTGGATGAGAAAGCACAAATACCAGAGCAAACCTTGCAGCTCCACAGGAGAGGAAATTTTTCTGTGTGCTTGCAGAGAACAAAGGAAGGGTATCTCCAGTAACATCTCCCTCTTCTTTGAGAGCTAAAAAAAATTGGGAAAGGGATGATGGCGTCTACTGAGCCACCAAAAATGCACACTTGAGAAGAGCAAATAATCTGTCCTGGTCACAAAGAAGTATTCCCCTTTCTTTGCATATGTCTTTGTCATGTTCTCATTCTCGACCTTACACACCCAAGCTGACTAGAAATAGAAACAAGAGAGAAACCCTGTCTTATTCTAATACTTAGATGGAAAATAAGAAATTGCTCATTTTTTTTATTTCCAGACTAGCAGGTGTGTGAATCAGAACCAGTGACCTAAATTTGAAGTTCTCACAGTGAACTCTGCCTTCTTTCTGAACACTGCCAATGCAGTTATAATACATTGATCAGAACAAGGAAGGAAAGCAAATGGATCCATCTTCAATCTTGTTACACCCTTCAGGTCAAAGAAGCAATTTCCCAGGACTTCTCTGCATTAAGGCAACAGGACCACTCAAAAGAAAATCTATCTCCTTCCAAAAGAGATGTCAAATATGTCAAGATTATTTGGTGCAGTCAGTCATACCTCAGGATATCCAAAATATCAAATAGGAGTGCCTCAAGCACACCTGCTTTGCAAAAAAGAGCAGGATGAGGCAATAAGAAACACCACCAATGTTGCTTTACCCCAGACTGCTCAAATATTCTTATCCCAACTTCAAAAGAAAAGGACTAGACACTGCTGAGTTAAATAAGCCTGTTCCTTCCATAGAATCTGTTACACGGGCATTGCCACCCTCTGTTGGAAAAATGAGACTTAGCCACCAGTACATGTCAATTCCCATTTAAGACCTTCAAGAAATAAGAACTGACAAAATCTATGCAGGGAGTAGTGCAGTGAAACCTAATGTTTCCTCAAGTTGTGACCTCATTACAACTTGACAACTTGACAACCTGCATCATGGTATCTTTATCCACAAGTTAACACACGTTCATGGGTAAATGTTTGGCCCTAACATGCAGATACCCTTTATAACCTTTTTGTGTGTGTGTTTTAAAGATGCTGAGAAGTTTCTCAGTCTCAGGGCTAAAATAAATCCACTGTTCCCTGGAATTCCTGTGTTATGAAACCTGCTGTTGCACTGTTTGTCTAAACACTGTGGTCATCATGTTCTCTTACCACTGACAGCATCCTACATGTCACTACTGGCAAGGTTTCAGCTGAGTACTCTGCACAAAAAAAAACCACAAATAAAACCACCATGATTCCAACTTTTTTTTTTTTTTTTTTTTTTAAGAAGAGCTGAATCTCATGAGCAAATGTTTTTCGGAAAAAAAAAGTGGAATTTCTACTGTAGTCAAGAACTTTCATTAACGAGATCCAGACACATTTGCATTTTTTAAAAGCACAAGGTTTTGGGGTTTTGCCATTTAAATCATCAGGTACTGTATAAATTACATCTGTAAGTGCCACTGGCTCCAACCAGAGGGTATTTAAGAGTCCGTCTGACTGCCCGAGTTACGAAAGGACCAGGTAAGAGGAAGTGGAAAAAAAGACAAGCTATAGAATATCCATTAGTAAGATGACTAATATTGCTACAAGCCTGAGCTTTCATTTCTTTAGCTTCTTTCATGGAGATTTGAAGATAATTGTAGAAAAGCTTCAGGAAGAAAAGCTAAAAGAGAGAAGTCCTGCAAGGAGAGATCATATTTACAAATGCTCAATATTCCTTCAGGTTTATTGTAAAATGATTTATGAGGTGCTTTTTAATACTAAACTTCTTTGTGAGTTCATTGTAGAGATGGTCAAGATTAGTAGTGAACTGATTGTCATAGAAAAAAATTTATTGCTAGCAGTCTCCGAAAATCCAGCAGTTTGGCTTCTGTGGGTAAAAAATGAGGTAATGTAGCAAAGTTCTGACTATGAGGAAATAGATAGGTTTTTTAGATCACAGACAAGTAAGATTAATGTTATGTCCCACACTGTGCTGAAAGGGATATCTTGACTGGTTAAAAAATATATTTTAAAACCATCTAATTTCCTTGCTTATTCCTATGTTTTACCTTTTTTATATATATATAACTGCTTCCTGGTCCAATAATAAAACATTTCCTTGTTACATAGCTTGCATTTTCCTCAGCTTCAGTAATGAAAATAAATTAGTTAAATTCACTTTTGTTTCAAGCCAATTTCTCATTCAGATTTCCATTCAGCAGCACATTATATTAACACTCACTGAACACAGAACTGGAAATGAGGACACACAGGACAAAATCATATAATCTTTTTTTTCCTCTGATTGCTGGAAATATTTGTACTGCTTTTTTGTTTTTCAGAATCTTGGTACATTTTTTTCTTGAACTGATCTGACAAACCAAACTTGTAGAAAAATGGAACATCTTTCAGGATTATGTTTCATTTGGATACATCTGCTGGTTTGGACAAATATTAATTCATCTTTTAATCATCATTTAAGGCAGCTAATAACAAACTCATAAATGGATCTGTGTAAAGCAAGAACCTCCCCCATGGGTTGCTGTTCCTTCCCCTCAGCCTTTTAGAACAACTTTTAGCCCAAAATCCAATCCCAAAGCAAATACCAAAAGGTTTAAATAGTCACTTTAGGTTTGGTTTGTATGTGTGATCTTTTAAGCTAGTTGGTTTTCATCTGGTCATGAACAGATGTCCTTGTTCATGTTTTGAAAATCAGGAATTCAGCAGAAATTAAAGCTATATATATATATATATATATTTTATTATTATTATTTATTTTCAAATACATATTTTTAATCCTTTATTTCTGACTCCAAAGGCTTAAATAACCTTATGAAAGCTTGAGGGCCCCAACCTTCTTCTGTGAGTCACTCAGTTTGGACATCAGAGAGCTCCAAGTCAAGAGATTCATACAGAAAACACCGCTGGATAATCCGTTATAAATAAGATTTCCAATGACATATTAGAGAATGATATATTGTAGACAGGGGCAAGTAGGAGGGACTCCAGCACAAGGAAAAAATTCATCACTGAAACTGTATTCTGTGGAGGTGCATACTTACCTAAAGAGAATTTCCAAAACTTTCCACTTCAGTTTGAAATGATCTGTAAATTCTAAGAAACTCCAGGCAATCTACAGTTACTAATTTTCAGCCTATTTATTATCACGGCTGAAAAAAAAAAAAAAAAAAAGGAAAGAAGAAGGGGCTATACAGTCTTTGCTGGTGGCCCATAGTGCAACAGGAAACATTTTGATGTTGATGTAAGATGTCTTTCATTAATAATTATTTCAACTTCTAACAGCACAAGGGAAAGATAGTGTTGGTAACCTCCTGCTACAGCTTTTGTGTTTGATCTTGAATGTGAAACAGTCACACCACAACAACAACCCAAGCACAAGCTGTACCCAAGTGAAGATTTACTCAGACGTGCAGTTTTCTTCTCCTTTCATAAGTGTTTTCAGAGCAATTCTGTCTAATTTCACTGGGGTTTTTTGTCTTTTATGGTCACTTAGATGAGAATTTAATCTCCGAAGCCCCACACTGATGTTCTGTGGAATGCCACAACTGTCATACCATTAACTCAGCTTCCAGGCCACTGGCTACTGCCACAAGGAGGGAATCACCACAGACCCTCAGAGAGACCAGGAGAATCAGAAAGGTCTCCTTGCATAGATTATGGCAAATTCAGAGTCTGAATCTCTATCATGTTCACAAGACCTCACTCCTTCCCCATAACCGTAGCAACATCTTTAGCATTTGGAGAAAATTAAACTAAATACATCTTGCCAATGTCAAATACTCAAAGGACAACTTTTATTTTAATTGCTGTAGACATAGAAAAAGGAGGCCTTTAAGGAAGTCTGTCAACTAAGAGCTATATATAACTCTTGAGGAATTCCTTAGTGATTTTCCTGGCTAAACAGATTTCCTTAAAAATACATTTGTTTGCTGCATGGGGTAGAATTAATGTAAAATCAAATACTTATTTTTCAGAAGTCTGATTTGAATTGCAGTGCTAGCACAGCAGATAGTAAACACACATCCGTTGCACAATTTAGGTTTGTTGTATTGATCTTAAAAAAAATTACTAGGCATTATAGAGCCAATATTTGTATCTATTGAGAAAAGAGTCAGAATGAAGTGTTAACTGTTGGAGTGTAAGCTTTTTCTCTCATTGATTTCAGTAAGCATTTTTCCAGGTTCAAACCTTTCTGTTAAGTTCAGTGCTCTTTCAGGCAGGCTATGATATCCAGTGAAGCCAAAGAACAGCAAAGTTTGTCTGATCTTTTTTGAGACGTCAGTTTCAGGCAAATAACCCAGCAGACTGAAGAGTTCATCCCCATTAGCATACTTCATTAGCACTGAAGAGTTCATACCCAGCAGAGAGGGTACTGCTGGGCTGAGAGCCACTCCAGAACAAGGGAAGCAACAGACCATACAAGCTGCATGGAGTCCTAATTTTGCTCTGTGAAGGAATGCATGTTTTTAACCTTTCATTTATTTCCAGACTTGGATAAATTTATTTCTTTCTTAGCTTTACATTCCGCTTATTTTTTCTGCATTTCTATAGTAAAATGGAAAAGCTTTAGCTGTTTTAGTGCTTAATTTTGTAAAGAGTTGCCCAGTCCATATTTTTAGCAGTGACATTGCTTTTATTTAATGGACCTGTGAATAGACATTCATAGGGATGAATTCAGAGACGGTGGGTAACATAAACTGAGGGAAAGGAGCCACACAGAGACTGTGCTAAGGTAAATCATAAAAAGAGGGAAAGAGGAAAAGCAGCTAAGTGAATGATATGTAACACCTAATCTAAAGTACATTTATCTCTCCTTCAGCACACACAAAACTTTTACTAGTTTCTTTTTATGGTTACTGAATACCTACATTATTTGAAGTTAGAATTTACAGTGCTGGGCATTAAACCCTAAATAAAGCCTCAAAAATAAGCTTAACATTTATAGATATACACTGTAACCTATACCAACTCTTACATTCCCACTAAATTCATCCCATTGTCTGCCAAGAAGATTACCACGAATGTATGTTAGCCACAGAAATACGTTTGCTATGCTTGTACTAGAGTAACAATGTTTTACTATCTTCTGTTTCTTACCACTTAAGCTCTATTTTAAATATGTGTGCATGTTTGCTTATTAACTCAGCTCCTGAAATGCTAGGAAATGCTAGGAAAAAAATTCTATAATATGGAAAATCTTAGTAGTTCTTTATTCAATTTCTTGATGAAATCAGCTCAGGGTTAAAGAAATCCAGGGAAAGAGAAATCGATTATCACTTCCCACTTCAACAGAGACCTACAAGGATGGGGCCACAGGGCCATAGCTCTCACCTGCCTGGCAGAGGTGGGCACGGCTCCCCTGCGTGCACATCAGCTCATGGGACATTCATCAGGGCCACAGTGGAGCTGTTCAGAGGAGGAGGAATACACAGTCCCTGGCAGAGAACCTCATTTTCTCTCTGGTTTCATGCAGTTAACTCACGGAGCGCAGGAGTCAGAGAGATGCCGTGGCACTGTAATGGAAATAAATGACTTTGCAGACCCAGTGGAGGGAGGTGGGAACGAAAAACCATCCTCACCCCCAGCCCCAGTGGCTGTGTAAATCTCTCCCTGCCAAGAGAGCTCTAGGAGGTGCTCGACACCCACCGTCTGCCAGGGAGTCAGTGAGAGTTCAGGTGCTTACTATGTCATCAGGCTTGACCTTCAGATGCAACACTGCCAGGACGTTTGTTTTCCCACAGCAGTGATTGCTTCAGTCAATTATTATTGCCCATCCTAGAGTGCAAACACATAAGGACTTGATTTACAGTGAAAAATATACATCCTGAATTTACTTCCTCTTTTGTTTTTGCACTGTCGTAGCATCCCCAGCTTAAAGAGATGACAGCAAATTACTTCATGGGTAAATATATCTATGTATGGGCAAGGATAAATATCAGTCATTCAGGTCATCCTGAGATGAATGTTCAGTGAGCTCTGGATGTGCTGTCTCTGACATGACAATGTATTGGAAAATGTAAAGTTTTTTGCTTTCTGTTTTAAAAGTGGTATTTTTTCTTCACCTCCCTGAAATAAAAAAACAGCAAATTGGTTGATTTGGCAACCTGACCGTTAATACCATTTTAATGCAGATTTAATATTGTACTTTCAGTTTTTTAAGAAGTGTTTAGGTATTACCAATATACTGAAAGATAGATGAGACAGCCTCATGGTAATACAGCTTTTAACCTTTCCTCTCCTCTACCATGACGGGGGAGAATTACAGTAAATGATGGTTACCTTGTCTGCAGTATGGACAATTGATTTGACCTCACTGCATCTGATGCTCTAATGGACTTCATGGCTGGATCCCTGGAGATATAAAATATGTCCAAGTGAATTGGGTCAGGTTAAAGAACAGACCCGCTTTACATGGCTGGCTCAAGCTATAATACATCTCCTGGTTGTTCTGAGAAGATTAAAAATGATCAATATCCAAATCATAAAAAAAAAAAAAAAAAGTGTTAGCTTCTGTAAATCTACCTTAGCCATTTTATTCCCACTAAATGCTGGGGGGGGGACAGGGGTGGAGTCTATGTTGATGAAATGAGTTTGTATAACAAATGTTTGCTTCTGTTTACTCTCTTGTAACATGTTCCCTTTTATATTAAGAATCATCACTTGGATGACATGAATCAGCATTGCTTTCCTGAAGTCGTGTTTGTTTACACCATGAGGAATCTGGCATTAGGTTTATTTAATATGATAAAAGAACAATACTATAATATTTCTGGGAGCAGAAAATAAAATCAAGGACAGATTTCAGAGAATGATGGCAGCTGTGATAACTGAATGTCCTGACAGCTCTGCTAGCCACTGTGCCTAAGAGAAAAATAAAGGTCTAATTTAGTGAAGGGAAAACAACAGGATTTTCCTTGGCTGCTCTGAGCCCTTCATTTGGCAACATGCAATTCAACATCTTGTTTATCCTTGCCTACCCTCTCACGAATATGTCTGTGTTCTTTTCTCACCAGAACACAAGTGAGCTCATGGTGGGAATTGGCCTCTCAGCCCTGGTGCTGCAAGCAGAAAAGCTGCTAACATCCCATGGCTCTGTGACCTTCCTCTCTGCACGCAGCAGTAATGGACCAGGCAACTTCAGTCATATTTTTTATATATGTATTTACTTAATTGTCTGTAAACACTGAAAGAAGACATTTTTTTTCACCACTCCATTGGTGGCACATGTATATTCAATGTTTAATGAATAAACCTGAAATCTAGGGGAGAATAGATCTTTAACCTGCAAGGTCTGACATTTTGTTTGATGACAGAAATAAACACTAATCTCAAACTCTGTGACTATGCATGCACATTTTCCTGGTTTGGAGAAATGTCAGAATATAGGAATTGGACTCAACTTCATTTGATTAATCAAATGAATGTGAAGAATTTTCTGTTATGAAGAAATAGGTTCTCAAGTAAGTGCAGACAATAATTTTATCTCGAAATAACTGGCGTGTCAACAAATTAATGGAAATGTCCAACAAATTGAGAAGTTTTACATTTTTTAATCTTGTTGTTTGTTGAACGATTCTTACCTTTTGTCTTTGACACATTGTTCAAAACAATGGGTGCATCACAACAGCCTCTGAAGGGAATGTTTATTTACACTAATGCCCTGTATGTAGAAAAGTAAAGGCATTTTACAAGCCCTTTGCTCAGATCTCTGGGGCTGTCCATACTCTGCTGCTGGGCCTGAGCTGAACACATAGCAGCCATGGGTAGAAGAGGGAACAACTGCTGACCCTCTGATCCAGCTATTCTTGTATCTGGAAACACTGTCAGGTGCTACAAGCACCAAGCCATCTGAAAGGCTAAAGTTGAGTACTACTTTATCAGAGTGGATGACAACTTATTCTTCAACAATTCTAACAACTTCGAGTCCATCGCTGTCCCTCTATGAACACAGATGTCGTTTTGAAGGGGACAGCCAAAATTACAAGGTGACCTATCAGTGAACTCAGGAGCAGGTGAGGCCTGTCAGCTTCTAATTTGAAACTGGTGTCAGTCCTGAGGAATGGCTGGTATAATCACATTTGTAACTGATATCCTCTATACTCTGCAAACATTCACAGTGCGCCTGTTATGAGTAATATGAAATTAACAATTCGTGTTTATGACACGAGACACCGACTGAATCAAGCAGGTTTCAGTAACTGGATCAGCCCCGTCTGTCTTCCTGAGCAGAACATCAAACTGCCTTTGTCAAAGCCAAATGTTTTGTGCTTAGGTTACAATAGGCGTTGTGTGTATTTTGAAGACAAACTTCTGTAACTAGGTGTAAAGTGAGGACCTAAGCACTGCCTCCTAGTTGAAATTGTTCCCTTTAAATTTTTTCTCACTTCAGCCCAGCCCTTAAGACATTTTGTGATTTTTAAGTTGGAGTTTGGAACCTAACAAATCACATACTGTATCTCGAATTTTCTGAATAACTGAAGGGAAGGCTCTGGCTAAATCTCTCTCAGACACACAAATTATCAGCAGCATGAATACTGCTATTAAGACATTCAGACAAGTGCAAGGGGTGGGGACAGGGCAGGATGCTCAAAAGAGGTGGAGTCACAAGAGAAAATAAGACATTTGCTTACAGGGTAATTTATCCCTAATCTGGCTCCACTGTAGCTGAACAAGAATGAAGATGATGAGTTAGCTTGACAGGCTCTCTTGCTTCTCTAGCACCAGGGTATATTTTTCTGCAAATTTTTCTGCCTTTTCTTCCTGTTTCTGTGTTGTTTCACCTGTATTTTTTTATTAGGTTAAGTCAAATTGCAGTTTTTGTAGCTAAGATTTCAATTAAAATCAGGTTCCAGTACAAACTTGGGCTAAACTGCTCTTCTGATTTGAAGACAGAAAAAAAAATCTCAAAATCTCTTCCACATATATTTCATCCCAAACTGGCAGAAAGCTTCACTGTTTAGTACATTTCCTTGTGAAAGTGCTGCCAAGCTTGTCATGTATACTAGAAGAAAGTCTCCTTCCACAGACTTGCAAAGTTAAAGATGGACAAGGAAATGGATCTATTGCAATGGCTACAGTGGAATTTAGTTAGGGTCACTAACTAAAGATAAAGTCAGGTCCAAAACCCAATCAGGCAGTGGAGCTTGCTGAGCATTTAAGTACATTTTCACGTTTACAATCCACTTGAGCTACTAGTCCATTGTAGTATTGATCAGTGGCAGGAAAATAACACTCCCATTTTCCAAGAGAAAACTACATCCCACAGAGGTTCAATAATGTAATGAAGACCAGGTACAGCACTACAGCTACAGGCCAAGCACAGCCATCCTTGGCACTCTGGTCCAGCACTAACACACTTGTGCTGCTTAGCTCAGGTTTCTACTCATGAGTGCCAACTAATTAAAAGAAGACAGGTACCACTGCACTCATCTTGGGAGGATGTCAGCCCTGATCATACCAGAAAGACCAGCTTGCAAAACTCACATTAACTTCAGATGCATCAGGAAAACATAGAAGCACTTTGTGTTGCTGCTACCTGGACCTCAAGAGCTCGTCTTGAACAGCTTTAAACCTCACTAGAAATACTCTTCATACCTATGAAAATCAAATGTCAAGCTCTAATCTTAAAAATACCTCTCTACAAACCCCCCCTCCAAAAAAAAAAAACCACAAACAAACAAAAAAACCCAAACCCCATCTCTGAGCATGTCTTGAATCCCGAGACAGGGATTACAGACTGTGCACAACACCACTGATACAGTCATCTGAGATATGTAATACAGCAGCTTGCTTTAGATCTAATGGTACTGCACAATTGAATAGGACACATAAAATGTTTTTGGATAGGACACATAAAATCTTGATTAAAAAATTGCATCCGTTCAGAGCTTTTCTAGAACTCAGTGAAATATGTTTTAGTTTTCCTCCTACTTACACAGTTAAAATTCAGCATTTGGTTTACAGAGAGCCTAACTCTGTGGAACAAAGCCCAACACAACCACAACGTGGTCCTCCTGCCTCAAGTAACCCAGAAGCGTGGCTGCTCAGCACTCTGCAGCCTCGTGCTGAGGTCCTGGTGAAGCAGGCAGGGTGAATGGTGATAGTCAAAAGAGGGCCTTGGGCTGGGTTGCTGGAGACAGGACTGGCTGACCTGTTAGATTCTTCTGAAACATTGTTCTCATGTAGTGCTTCTCTGAAAGCAGGTAAGTCAGGGACATTTTTGGTTATTGTCTGTAAACATGCCATGTCTTTTGATTCCCTAGAATCATACAATTTTCAGGGTTGGAAGAGACCTTTAAGATCCCCTAGTTCCAAACCCCCTGCCATGGGCAGGGACACCTCCCACTAGATCAGGTTTCCCAGAGCCAGGTCCAGCCTGGACTTAAAAACTTCCAGGGATGGGGCTTCCACCACCTCTCTGGGCAACCTGTGCCAGTATTTCACCACCCTCATGGTGAAGAACTTCTTCCTAATATCTAATATAAATCTACTGTCCTCTAGTTTGAGTCCATTCCCCCTACTCTTATCACTACCTGGCATCCTAAAAAGTCCCTCCACAGCTTTCTTGTAGTCCCCCTTCAGGTACTGGAAGGCTACATTAAGGTCTCCTCGGAGCCTTCTCCTCTCCAGACTGAATAACCCCAACTCTCTCAGTCTCTCTTCACAGGAGAGGTTCTTCAGCCCTCTGATCATCCTCATGGCCCCTCTCTGGACACACTCCAGCACTTCCATGTCTTTCTTGCAATAGGGTTTCCAGAACTGGATGCAGTACTCCAGGTGAGGTCTCACAAGAGCAGAGTAGAGGGGGAGAATCAGTAGTAAATCAGTAGTAAATCAAATACATCTTCTACATTGGTCATTAAAGTAACGCTAAGTTCTAGCATAAGCCCAGAACAGCATAACTTAAAATTATTGCTAAAACCTGACCTTAGCTTCCCCTGTGGTGCTCACTGAGCTATCTACAGAGTCCAGCAGGCAAACTACAGCAGGTGGGAACACTGGAGGTGCTCCTGCCCCTTCTGCCCCTGAGACTAAAGGAAAGCTGCCACCTTTAAGTAGCTCAACCCATCACCTGAAGCAGTGACACTGACCATGTCACACTGATGATCAGAAGTGTGGGTGGCAGGCAGGTGTGTGGTGGTGATGCTGAGCTTCTCCTCTTAGCACTGTTCCCTCCTGTGTGAGAGCTGCTGCCACGGGGCACCGAGCACAGGGCAGAGCCTGGCACTGCTCTCTGCCCCAAGCAAAGCTTCCTGCTACACCGTGTCCCATCGGGCTGGGCTGGCTGCTGTGACATCTTAAGGCACACTCCATAGGCCCACCTGGTGCCTCCAGCAGGTTATGATGAAGATATCTCTGGTTTGGTTTAATTTTTTTTTTTTCTTTTTTATCATCAGGGCAGCCTTTCTGGAGACTAACTTTCAAAGGTTTTTCACAGTGACCAGAAAACCAAGCAGGAAGGAAAAAACCAAAACCTAACAAAAAACCCCAGGATGCCTTCTGAAAGATAGAAAGTGGAAGAATGGGACAAAGACCTTCGCTGAGCTGTTCAGAGTAGACCCTGATCCTGAGACATTTCCCCATATGCAGAAAGGAATTACAGTGCACATCTGTTTTCACAACGTAGCTGAGGGTATTTTGAGAACTCAGGTCCTGCACTTCCCCTTGACCTCGCATCACCACTTTCTGTTAATACAATTACTTTTAGGACCTTCTGGGTTCCCACAGCTTTAGTTTTGAAGTTGAACAAAGTTAGTCCTTTCAAGGCAACCATGGAGCTGCTGGAAACACACAGTGGAGCATTTAAAAGCAGGAGAGATGGAAGAGGGGAAAATGAGACTATAAATATACATGCCAAGTTTTAATTCTATTCATCTCCATTACATTATGGTAGGTAGAAACAATAAAGTCTGCATCACAAAAAAAAAAGAGTGGAATCATTTCTGTTTGTCTCCACATCATGCTAAACAGAGAGCAACATCATCCTGATGCTCAGTGAAAATTTCCTTGGGAAATAACTATGCACAAGTCTTTTTCCTGACCAGCTTGAGTCAAGAGTTTAAATTCAACGGGTCCCTACCTCACCCAGCTGCTAGAACTGCTGCTTATGGGCCTTTTACTGAGTTTTCAGCCTGCTCTACAAAATGGATTGGTATTAGCAATATATACTGAGCCCATGAGCAAGTGATTGGGAAACTAGTCTGCAAAGCTGGATCAAATCCTTGCCCTTACCCTGCATGATTCCATCTCAGGCTCAGGGATTATTATTTCACAACTTGTTGGGCATGGCTGGCTACAGGGCATCCAAGGGCAAATACCCTAATCGCTGAAAAATTATATGTATATAATTATATATTATATATATGGATATACACAGAAAGTTCACCCTGTTTGGGAAACTTTCCCTCAAAACCAATCCATTTACAAGGTAAGTTTAAGTTTGGGTGGCTTAGTATTTCCTTTTTTATTTTTCAAACAAATAGCACGTGTTTCAGTCAAAACTCTGTGATCAAGTTGAACTGAAATGGCACTCTTTCCCCTGCCCTCGGCTGCATTGCAACGTGTGCACATCCCCAGGGAAAGCTCCAACACCAAGACAGTGACCCAGTGAAAATCCTGGAAGCAGGAAGACAGCACTAAAGACATCCCTTGAGTAGCATTTACATATACTGCTGAGGTGAGTTACAAAACTCCCCAGAAGTATTTGCAATCTGATGGTTTAGGAAAGCCATCTGGGAATCATACCTCAGTCATAAGATGTTATGCCAGCAACAAAATTAGTGGCTGGATCTTACCCCCTGGAGCCTGTCTTCTCCTCTTGAATCCCCAGGAACCAGAGCTGCAGAGGAGGATGCCCGTGGCTCTCAGCCTTTCCTGTTTCCTCTCATTGGTACATGTCTGCAGAGTGATGACTTGGATTTATTGGAAGGAGACAGTGTGGAAGCAGACCTGGATGCATGTGACAGAGCTGGAGGGATCTCACTGTAATTAATGAGTAGTGAAACAAGTAGTTATTTATGTCTAATGAACAGGAATTAGTCATATCTCTGACTCTTGAGCAGCTATTTATGCTGCTTATCTTGTGTTTTACAGGACTGACTATTTTTAAAGCACTTATTTTCTAGTTCAAAGAGGGATGAGTGGGGTAAAGCAAGAACCGAAACGGGTTTCAAAGTTTGGAAATGTCTGGATGTATTTTCCCATATTTTTCTTTCTTTCGAGTTTTCCTGATTTCAGTCAGGAGGTGAAATGCCAGAAATACCCAGAGACACCCTACCTAACCAGACAGCACTGCAGCCCGACGGGTGTTTTTCCAAACAACCCCTGAACTCTGAACCTTCAAATCGTTTACAGATCTCTTCCACTCAGAGATGAACCACATCCCTGCATGACTTTGGAAAGCTGGAGCATGGTGGAGCACCTGGCTCTGCAGAGGTCCTGAGCACAGTCCAGTTGCTTTGCAAACACACCAGGGTGCCTGTGAAGGATTCTGTGGTCTCCTTTGCCTTCTGGAGCTGGTAACCAAGGAGCTGTGGCTGCAGCTGCTGTGTGAGTCTGCTTGTGCTGCATGGAATTAGTGTCTGTGGGGATAAGAACAAGCTGGGCACCCATTAGCTCTGTAATGGCCCAAAGTAAACCTTCACCTCTTCTCAGGCTGGAGCCTGAACAGAGCTTAACCAGCTGAAGGCAACTGGGAGACCCTAAATTTCCAAACACAAGCACCGCCTGGTTAGATGGGGTTTTTTTCTAAGAAACTAAAGCCTGTGTCCCTGGTGATAATCTGGTTTGTATTATGAAATATAACAGTTGTATTGCACGACTGCTCCCTACAAGGCAATTCACAGAGTTGCCCTGGTGACTGCTGTCACTGAGAGGGTGCCCTTTACAGCAGGACTTGCATCTCAGAGAACTTTTCATGGTTCTAAAGGAGTTGGAAAAGAAATATTTCCAGGGTTGAAAATTCATGTTAGGTAACTGCTACTGAAGTTTGTCCAACATTGCATGTCAAAACATTCTAACTGTTGGCTGGTGGGAATTCCACTGACTGACAGCAGCAGTTTAGCAACTGAGATGCTGTGTACTTTGATATTTTACTTGGTTTTTTTCAGAAATCAGGTCTGTATTTTAGGAGACATAATTTTCAGGTTATAAAGCCTGTCTTTAGCAACGCATACTCCATTCCTCCCACTTCCAGTGCCTTTTTTTCAAGTTGGTACAAGACAAGTGAGTAATAGGAGATTTTTAAAAATGCTTTAATTTTGTCTTGCTATATAGTGTCAGTATCATGGCCTCTTAACAAGGCAACAAATGTGGCTGTAGAAAATACAGTTAAAAGGAAATAAGGTTTTGGGGGTTTTTGTATGTTAGTACCCAATTCTCTTCCTCCAGTTATGCCTTTACTCAAGATACTCCAAACAGGAGTTGGTGGGGGAAAGCAAATGGAGTTTTACATCAAGTGGAGACATTGAAAGGAAAGAAGGGAAAGCCAGTTAGCGGGAAAAAAAAACAAACAAACAAACAAAAAAAAAACCAAACCAACAACAACAACAACAAAAAAACCAACTATAAGTAAAAGGCAACCCATGGCACTGGGATTTTCCAGTAAGAAGTCCCAAGTCACCCCTAGCAGGAATGCCATCCGGCACTACCGCTGAGCAGCGCGTACGCCACGTTCTCAGCCGGGTCTTCCCTCGCCGGTGTACGAGCAGATGGGCGAGCAGCCTGGGCTTCCAGTTGGGCTCCGGCACCGCCGCACCGAACCGCTCGGTGCCCGACCCGGACCCGGACGCGAACCCGGCCCGACACCCGCGGCGCTAACGGGCGCTCCCCGCTAGGTGGCGCGCGAGGCGGTGCCATGGCGGCTGCGGCCGAACCCCAGCA